>JAVXUO010001116.1:0-667769 GCA_033065855.1 Escallonia rubra
GAAGAGGTCGCACGGGCGGTATCAGGTGGCGACATACGTGGACTGGATGTTCCTGCAGAGATACTTGTACGAGTGCTTCCCAGATTATCGGTCAGCGGATTACCCACGTGAGCACCCGCTTCCGACGATGAGGATGGTGACGCATGCTGGGAGATCACGGGAGGTGGCGATGTGGACTGCCGGGTGTCGGGCGTTTGCTTGGGCGGGGATCAAGAGGCCTGATTGCCCGCTGTCACGGTTGATAGACTCGCGTGAGGCGTATCTGGCGCGGTCGTACACGGACATGCATCCCTCGTATGGAGTACCTCCCTGGTTGCACGGACAGGAGGTGACGAGGGACCTGACTAGGAGGAGTAGCTTGGCGCCGTCTGATGTTGTGCTGCTGGTGGCATATTTCCCGGGTTGGTTGCCGGTGATGACGGACGATGGGGGGAAGCCGGCGGAGAACTTATATTTCGTGGCCCGCTACAGCCCAGACCGGCTATCACGGACATTCGGCTATGATTCAGAGCCGCCGTGTGGATACCGCGACCCGTGGAACGTGGCGACCGCATTCGGATACACGCGGTTGGACAGAGTCCGTGACTGGCCGACACCGGTGAATGAGTGGAGGCGGCCGGGGATAGCTGCTGTGGGGGCGGTGACTGTGGAGTACGCCCAGTGGTGGGAGCGACTGCGTGGGAGCTGGGCGGGATGGTTAGCGCAGCCGGCTGGGTCACGTCGTGTAGTAGACGTGTTTGCTTGCGATCATGCCTTGAGCCTGATATCGATGACAGCTGCGAGGCAGGCTGGGATGTTGGCGTTGGTAGCGGGGAGTGGAGCGACGGCCGTTGAGAGAGGTTCAGATGCAGATCCGGAAGAGGAGGGTGAGGGATCCGAGGGAGACGTTCCAGATGAGGAGCATGAGGAGGTACCGGCGGCGGAGACACCACGTGTACCAGGGGCCGGGGGGCCACTTTCGGCACTTCGGTTGGGCATGATGGAGAGTGCGCGAAGGCGAGTGCAGGTGCGTCGAGTTCACGGTTGGCCGGGTCGAAGAGGCCACGAGAGGCATCGGAGGAGCCAGTGATCGAGGTAAGTTGACTTGTATTTGTTGATATTGAATATGAAATGCAGTTTATGTACTGACAATTCTTTGTTTAACAGGAGCCTGAGCAGGTGGTGGAGGAAGCCGAGGATGCCGGCCTGATGGCTGCCGTAGATGAGGCGGAGGTGGTTGAGGCGATCGAGCCGGCAGGCGGGGATGAACCGGCGGTGGTGGGTACATCAGGTGTCGATGTGAGCGGTAGGGTGAGTCCGCTGCCGAGTGCCCAGGAAAGAGTGGAGGACGTGTTTGGCGGTCCGATTGAGGAGCCGCTGATGTTTGATGCGAGCGGTTTCTGGTGGCCAGAGGTTGCGGCAGAGACTGCCGTGGTTGAGCGGGAGGAGCCGACGATGTTGGAGTCTGCAGTGGTGGCTCCGGCTCCGGTTCAGGGGGTGGAGGTGCCGGTACAGCCAGCGCAATTGGTTGCTGGTCCGTCGTTAGGGTCAGCTGTAGAGGCGAGTGCGACATTGATGGCGATGCACTCGATGGCTGTCGGCGTTCAGAGTGCGGTGGGAGTGCGGGAGGAGTCAGCGGTGGCGGTGAGCGGCACAGTTGGGGAGGCGAATAGGGATTCGTCTAGCGGCCAGGCCGATGTGGTAGTGTGGGAGAGTCTTCAGCTGCCGTCTGAGACAGTGCGTCGTTTGGAGATGGTGAAGGCGACGTACCCGCAGACGTTCGAGGGCGTGAGCGTGACGAACCCGGTGCTGCAGTGATGGGTGTATTCGGGGTTCGTGGAGTGGTTGCTGCCCCTTGCGAGTATGCCCGCAGCGGGTTGGACGACAGAGCTGGTGGAGCGGTCGGTGAGAGAGTTTGCACCATTCACCTTGCAGGGTGTGCAGCTGGATTGGCTGGCCGAGTTCTTCAGATCGCGGGTCGATGGCGGAGGCGTGGGCGAGAAGATGGCCCTGGTGAGCATGGAGGAGGTTTTGCTCGAGAGGCGTCGTGCGGGGTTGGAGGCGGAGCGGTCTGAGATCAACGGAGAGTTGGTCGCGATTGATGGCGAGGTGGCGGAGATTGAGAGGCAGCTGTCTGACCTGCAGAGACGTTTGAGCGACCTCCAGAGGCGGCGTGCGGATGTGGAGGTACGCGAGGCCGAGTGGCTGAGGCGGCATGCCGAGTTCGAGGCAGGATGGGCAGCGTTGCAGGTTCAGCGCGAGTCACTGCAGGCATTGAGCTCTCACCCAGTGGCAGTGTTGTTATCTAGATTTCTGTAGGTTGACCATAGTTTTGATGTTTAGGTGGGGCCCGATAGCGGCCACCAACTTCTTATGCAGATATGACATATATATTTTGTTGATACACAGGGCGTGATTGTACGCCGTCTTGTTAAAACCTGTCGTCAAAGTGTGATATGTGTGTTGCATGCTTTGAGTGTGCGTTGCGCCCCTTTTTGTTTGGTTTCTCCTTCTTGATATTTCATTGTTAATAAGAAAATCCGTCGCGAGCAAATACGTAATAATAAAAAATGAACGCCAAGCATAAGTTAAGCGGGGACGCATAGAGCGTAAAGACTGTACATCGATAGTGCAAAGAAGCCTCATTTACATAACACGGTCCTTGTAATAAGCAACAGAAAATACAAGCAAATACATGCGGGGATATACACAAAATGCCATGTTGAGTATGCTGAACTGCAAGCACCGGACCGCGGCGCCGTGGTGGTAGCCCATGGACTAATCATGCATAGTATCTCTTCAATAACGGCCGTTGACGGGTGCGAGGAGCTGTCCGTCTTCCGGGTTGACCAGGAGGTAGGAGCCGTTGTTTCTAGCCGTATGTATTTCAAAAGGCCCCTCCCAGTTGGGTGTGAATTTGGGAGCCGACTGGTTGGCCCGTACATGTTTGGCGGCTAGGAGAACAAGATCTCCTTCTTTGAATGAGCGAGGTTTGACAGTCTTTCCGTAGGCACTGACAAGCTTTTCATGATACTTCTTCATTCGGCGCAAGGCACTGGCCCTTTTTTCGTCAAGGCCTTCGAGTGCAGCCATTCTGGTTTCTTCTTCCTCGAGGCCGCTACTGAGGGATAGTCGTGCCGAGGCGACCGCAACCTCGGCAGGCACGACACATTCGTCTCCGTATACAAGGGAGAAGGGCGTGGCCTTTGTTGCTGTGTGTCTGGAAGTTCTGTAAGCCCAAAGAGCATGACTTAGCTTTTCGGACCAGGAGTTGTTCGCGTCATGAACCATGCGTGATAAGACGCGCAGCAAGGTTTTGTTGGAGGCTTCCGCCTGACCGTTGCCTTGCGGGTAATACGGAGTTGATGTGGCATGATTGATGTCATCTGCTTCGGTGAGAGTTCGAACCTCACGATTGATGAATGGCGTGCCATTGTCGGAGATAATACATCGCGGGATGCCGAAGCGACATATGATGTGATCGCGTAAGAAGTTGGCGATGGCACCCCCGGTGGCTTTGCGTAAAGGTATGGCTTCGACCCATTTTGTGAAGCGCTCCGTTGCGACCATGATCCAAATGTGACCCTTCGATGGTGGATGTATAGGACCGATAAGGTCAAGAGCCCAAGAATGAAACGGCCAAGGGGCCACGATCATACGAAGGTCGGATGCTGGCGTGTGCATTTTGTTAGCGTGCCTCTGGCATGGTTGGCAGTGCCGTACATGAGAGATAGCGTCAGATTCCATAGTTGGCCAGTAGTATCCCAATCTGAGCAGTTCTGCATACAATTTTTGAGAGCCTTGGTGTTCGCCACAAGCACCGTTGTGCACTTCATTGAGTACCTCTGTCACTTGGGCACCCTGCAAGCATCGTAGGGTGCGTCCCGAAAATCCTTTGCGAAATAACTCGCCTTCTGTTTCGAAATACTTGACCGATTTACGCTTGATGGATCGTGCTGAATTGCGGTCAGGTGGCAGCAGTCCATGGGATAGGTATTGTAGGAAAGGTTGGCGCCAGTCACCTCCGATATCGACCACAAGAGCTTCCGTTTTGTCTGGTGCATATAGGCATTCCGAGCAACCCTGCTGTATATCCGAAGCATCCTTGGCCATGGATGGCCAAAAGAGACCCATCCGTTGAAGACGACGGTAGAGTGGTGGTCCATCGAGACCGCAACATTTCTGATGTCCGCTCTGCAACTTGTGTTTTGCTTCTGTCGGGGCCAAACATCGTGCCAGAGTCCCTCCGGGACATCGCCTGTATAAGACGTTTCCCAATATTAAGAAGTTCGTGAGGGTAGAGACGGAAGCGAGCGACGGTGCCTTAAGTTGGTTGATGATTGGCTGCCTCCAGTCGTCGATCGTAGTGTCCTTCGGCACCAAGTTCAACGCTATGCACGGTGCTGTTCTCTTGATAACGGTTAACATGCGCTGTTCACCCTCAATGTCTATCTTGGACGCAATCGTGGCTAAGCTGTCCGCATGTCGATTGTGGCATCTGTTGTGATGTTCATATTGGACATGACCAAGCCGTCCCTCCAAGTGTTGTACCAGAGCACGGTAGGGTGCCAAGGCTGGCTCTTTAACTGCAAACTCCCCATCGGCCTGCTTCATGATCAAGTTGGAGTCCCCCTTTATGTGCAATGACTTAGCCCCCATGCTGATGGCTAGCATGAGGCCGATGACGAGGGCCTCGTACTCAGCTTCGTTATTAGACACCGGGAATGCAAGTTTGAAGGATAGGGATGTGGTGACACCTTCTGGATTTCGCAGGACAATGCCGGCACCTCCTTGCCGAAGAGAAGCTCCATCCGGTCCTTTGCTAGTGGCTGAACCGTCGAACTCGAGTATCCATAATTCACCGATGTCAGAAAATAGGGCTGTCTCTTCCCCTGGTAGTTGATATGAAGTTGGTTCATGTTGTTGGCGTGGGAAGAAAGCCAGGAGATCCGCGAGCGCCTGGCTTCGTAAAGCCGTAGGATTCTTGATGGAAAGGCCGAACTCGGCTAATAGCAGCAACCAACGAGTAAGCCGGCCAGACAGGGCGGGGCGCGTGAGCATGTATCGTAGCGGATCGGCCTTGGTGACAAGTGTGATTTGGTATGACAGAAAATAGTGCCTAAATTTCTGCGAGGCATAGACCAAGGCAAAGCAGTGTTTTTCGAGTTCGGAGTAATTGGCCTCGGGGCCCCTGATCGACCGACTGAGATAATAAACTGGTCGTTCCACCCCATCCACCTCTTGGGCAAGTAATGCCCCTATGGACCTGGTCGTGGACGTCAGATAAAGTAGGAGTGGTATACCACGCTGCGGCACTACCATAGTCCGTGGTGACATGAGAACTGCTTTGATCTGCTCGAGTGCTTGCTGTTGGGGCGCACCCCAACTCCACGGCGCGCTCTTGCGTGTCAAGTGCTGGAAGGGCGCGATGAGTTCGGCCAAGGCAGGAATGAATCGGCGCAGGTAAGAGATCTTGCCAAGGAAGCTCTTCAATTGTTTGGTGTTCTTGGGAGGGGGCATCTCTTGGATGGAGGCGGCTTTAGAAGGATCAACATCAATGCCCTGTCGACTGACCAAGAAGCCGAGGAATTTGCCGGAGGAGACTCCAAAGGCACATTTCAACGGATTCATCCGCATGTTGTACTGTCGACAACGATCAAAGACTGCCCGAAGGTCCGTGAGATGTTCACTTTCCTTTTTAGATTTGATGATGAGATCGTCGACATAGTCCTCGACCGTGCGGTGTATCATGTCATGGAATATAGCCGTCATGGCCCTCTGATAAGTGGCGCCCGCATTCTTGAGTCCGAAGGGCATGACCTTCCAACAAAAGTTACCCATTGGGGTTTGGAAAGCTGTCTTAGCGCAATCATCCGGGTTCATCCGAATCTGGTTGTAGCCGGCGAAGCCGTCCATAAAGGACAGAGTCTCGTGTCCGGCGGCGGCTTCCGTGAGCATGTCAATATTGGGCAGTGGAAATTCATCTTTGGGGCAAGCCTTGTTCAGATTGCGGAAGTCAATACAGACGCGAATTTGTCCATTTTTCTTCTGTACAGGAACAATATTGGCCAACCAGATAGGATGTGTGATGGGCTCGATGAAGCCAGCCTGGAGGAGTCGTTCAACTTCTTGCTTGATCTTTATCTCAAGTTCGGGGAGGAAGGACCGCGAATGCTGTCGAACCGGGATGGATCCATTGGCGACGTTGAGATGGTGGGCTACCAAGGCTGGGTCTAGTCCGGGCATTTCGTTGTAATTCCATGCCAGCACATCGCGATATTCACGGAGGAGGGCAATCAGTTCCTCTCTTCGGCCCGGTGCGAGTTTCGTGCCAATGAAGGTCAGTCGAGGTTCCTCGCCCGGATCAGCCAGGTTGATTTCTTCAAGATCTTCGGCCTGAGGTCGAGGGCCGTCTTCGTAGCAAGGCGGGGCTGCGCCTGGAGTGAGCTCGTGATCTGGCGGACAATGCTTGGCAGTACAACACCATTCTGTCTGTGTATGCGCATCGTGGTGGAGGAGGCCTGGAGGCGAACCCCCTGGAGCCCCCGGACACCGTCATAACTGGTAGATCACCCTTCTGTCCTTAAAGACACGCTGGAAGGAGGCTTCATGCTTGTGCTTCTTGGACTTGGGGGATGAGGGTGGTGAAATGGCCGTGGTAGCGGGCGGTGCTGTTGAAGTTGATGCTTTGCTTCGGTTGCTTTTCTTGGATTTAGGCTTGGTCTTGGCGGGCTTGCTCCCACACAGTTCGGCCCAATCAGGGAGTTTGGTGGAGTGGATGTGAGTAGCATTTTCGCTATCTGCAGCCAATTCGGTGAAGAAGGAGGCCTCGGCAAAGTAGGACTCGGCATACTCAAACGGCGCCCTGGTGGCAGGAATGGTGACTGCTACCTCATGTCCCGCGGGACCGGCCACCAGCTTCACACACTGGTGGTACGTCGAGGGAACAGCCTTGTTGGCATGAATCCAAGGTCGCCCAAGTAGGAGGTGGAATGAAGACTCGCTGTCAATCACATGAAAGGTGGTGTTGCGACGGACGGTTCCGACCATAAGGTCGACGGTGATGTGGCCAAGGGTAGACTGAGGGCCCTGGCCAAAACCTGTGATCTTGATGGGGTCACGGATGATCCTTCTTGGCGGTATGCCGGCCTGCTGCAGAGTGATGAGCGGTATGATGTTGATCGAGGCGCCGCAATCTACCAAAGCGCGGCGGAAGCCGGTGCCGTTAACAGTGCACTCGAGGTATAGTGGCCGGTTATGGTGTTCAACTGTTGGAGAGTCTTCGTCTGAAAATATGAATGCAGTTGTAGGTACATGTCTGAGCTCGGCCTGAGCAGCAAAGCATTCGGGCCCGAGGCCAGTCGTGACCTCGATCAAACAGTCTGAGAGGTAAGTTCGTGCCGCGGGTGAAAATCCCATTTCATCAAAGAAAGCCTTGATCTTCGTCATTTGTCCAGCAGAGGATATTGGCTGGGGAGCAAATGGCACGCAAGTGGTAACCACTGGCGGTACTTCCGTGTCGGCTTCGGGGACTAACGACTCGACATGGTCGGTGACTGCCATGAGCACCTGGTGCTCGCGATTATTGTCATCGTGGTTCGGGTATGGCTCTTTCCGTACGTCGCAGTTCTTTCGCAACTGCAAATCTCCCGACGCGACCTTCCTTGCAAAGATGGACCGCAATGCATTGCAATTTTGGAGAGAATGACCAAGAGTTTGGTGGTAGGCACAGTAGTTGGGCCTGGTTCTCTCTTCGTCTGTGATGGGGACTCGGACAGGTGGTAGTCTGAAGTTGTTGTCATTGGCAACCCATTCTGCCAAGAGTTGCTTCACTGTGTTCATATCGCACGGAAAAGCAGGCGGGGTCTCCCTTTGTCGCCGCTTGTCGGGGCGCTGATCCGCATCCGAGAACTGACGTTTGAAGCCGGAGTAACCACCGACGTTGCTATTGTTAGTGCTTGTGCTGGGTACTGGTCGTGTCTGCTGAAGCCAGCAATGCATTATGTGGTCGAGGTCTCCATGGTTTGACAGGCCCAACTGTCTCGTAAGTACGCCGGGTTGCTTCTTTAAGATATCCCCACGATTTCAACTGCAAGTTCTCGAGGTGCACCCGATAGACATCGTTCATGTTCTTCACGCATATGGGCACCAACGTCTCATCTTTACTGAAGTCCGTGCACTCGAGACACTTAAGATGGAAACGGTGTACATATTTGGTCAAGTCCTCGCCGGGAGCCTGACGGATGCTGGCGATGTCCACTATGGTGATACGCTCAGATTCGTAGTGGAATTTGTCCATGAAGAGCTGGACCATCTCACTCCATGAATGTACCGTCCCCGCAGGGATCTGATGGTACCAAGTATAGGCCAAGCCTGTGAGAGACTTGTGAAATTCTCTCAATTTCAAACTATCGCCCGGTCCGTACTGCTCTAACAAACCGGCGAATCTGGTCAGGTGCTCACGGGCGTTGCCTTCACGTCCGTTGAAGAGTACGAAAGTGGCTTGCTTGTACTTGAGCGGGTAGGGGGTGATGGCTATCTCGTCAGCATATGGCGCGTGGCCTGTCAATTGGTCCGATGAGCTATGTGCGGATTGGTGTGACAGACGTCTAAGGAGTGCATCAAAGTCTGCCTTGGAGACATAGCGGGAGGGTGGCTCTTCCAGGCTGGTCAAAGGTTGATGGCTGGCAGGTACTCCGCGTGCCCCGGAGCCCCCAAATGGTACAACTTGGTGGTCAGGAGCGGTCGGAGGATGACACATGGCGGGCGCTGATGTGAGTAGGTGAAGGGCGGCATGGGTGGACGGACGAGACATCTCCATCACTTGGCCGGTCGCCTGATGCTGTTCCATCGGGTAAGGGTTAGGCTCCATCTCAATGGATTCATGAGTCTCAGAAGAGCTCCTGGCTGGCACGTACTGAGGCACAACAGCAGGAGGGACTTGTTGCAACACTGGCCCAAGGTCTGGCTGTAATATGTGTGGCGGCATTGCGGGGCGCAGCGTGTCAGCTATAGGCAGATGAGGTGTCGCGAGTCCTACCGCCAAGGGTCTGGAAGGTTGAGGCGGCGGTGGTCGCGACACTGGGGCTTGGGCGACGTCGGCGGACGGCCCAAGCCCTACGGGCTGGACTGGTGCGCTCTGCTGCGAGGCCATCGCTTGTATCGATTTCTGCATCTCCAATATGGCAGCCATGAGTGAAGCTTGAGAATCCTGTATACTGGCTATGGTGGGAGTAAACTGCTGGATGGCCATGTTGACCGCCACTTGCACGTCGGGTGCGGGAGGATCTTGGGTGCGTACAGCACTAGTCTCTTCTTGGTCGCCGAGGTCATGCTCCTCTCGGACGATGGGGTCGAGACCCTGGCTTACTGCCTTGGTAACTCCTCGTCGTACAGGCATGGTCGCTTGTGTGCGGCGGACTGCAACGCGATGCTCACCTCCCCAGCGGAGTCGCCAAATGTTGCCGCGGAAAGTCGGGTCGCGTGCCACGTAAGGTGCCACAAAGGATGCAGTCTGCGCTGGCTTCCAAGTAGACGATGTGGGAGACAGCAAGGACGGAGTAAGGGCCGAGAGCAAGGCTCCCCAGACGGGTCGCGAGGGCCGGCAGTGCTGCGTCAGCAAGGGGACGACGGACAGGGGCGACAGTCAGCAATCGACAGCTCGTATCAATGGTGCAGCTTCAGTGATCCAACGTCAAGAGGTGAAATGTCTTTCTCTCACTAGAAAAACCAGAGCGAATGAGTTTTTAGAGAGAGAAAGTAAAATCTTCAAATGAGAGAGGATCTTTGAATAAGCTCCAAAATCCACTATATATAGGCCCAAATATGCGCGTGTCATCAGCCGACACGTGTCGTCCTCCGGGAGTGAACGTCGCCATAGGGGGTCTCACAATATCAAATGTCCGTCGGATGTGCTGGTCCTCGAGTCCCTGTCGCCCTGCCATTGCAGCGTCCCTCTGCCTGTCTGAGGAGACTGACCACACCGCAGTAGCATGGTCAGAGCAGCCCGTTGCCCCAGCCTCCAGTCCAAGCCCTTACTGAATCCCACAAGATGCGTCATGAGACGCGCAGAGATCCTGGCAGCGGTGAAGGTTGCCCTTGCAGCCAACTGCCAGGCGTGTCGGACGTGATGCCCTCCGGGGACCTGCTCCCGTCCCGGAGTGATCCGCGGTTCATTGCCCCGACGACGTTGATGATCGACGGCGATATGAGTGCACATGCTCACAGCTCGATACTTAGAGTCCGTGGCGGGGCATCCTCGTGCTGGAGCACTACGAACGGAGCCCCCAGAAGCCTGTCGGTTGGTTGCGCTGGCGAGGGCCGGAGCCCCCGGTTGATTGATCGGACAAAGGCCGGAGCCTGTCAAGTGATTGAGACGGCGATGGCTTTAAGGTTACGAGCCCATCCCGGGTGCGAGGGCCGGAGCCCCGTCGCTTTGATTGAGACGGCGATGGCTTCAAGGTTGCGAGCCCATCCCGGATGCGAGGGCCGGATCCCCGTCGCTTTGATTGAGACGGCGATGGCTTCAAGGTTGCGAGCCCATCCCGGATGCGAGGGCCGGAGCCCCGTCGCTTTGATTGAGACGGCGATGCCTTCAAGGTTGCGAGCCCATCCCGGATGCGAGGGCCGGATCCCCGTCGCTTTGATTGAGACGGCGATGCCTTCAAGGTTGCGAGCCCATCCCGGATGCGAGGGCCGGAGCCCCGTCGCTTTGACTGAGACGGCGTCGCTTTGATTGAGACGGCGATGGCTTCAAGGTTGCGAGCCCATCCCGGATGCGAGGGCCGGAGCCCCGTCGCTTTGACTGAGACGGCGATGGCTTCAAGGTTACGAGCCCATCCCGGGTGCATTATGGATCAGTCGAACGATGAGTAGCCTTCACAAGGCCATGGAGGCCGAGCCTCTTTTCTGCTAAGGCAAGGGGTGGCCGACCCCCTGAGGGTGGCCGACCCCCTAAGGAAGGCCGACCCCTCCTTTACCAAGGAAGAGGGAGGCCGATCCTAAAGTTGGCCAAATCCTCCTCCAAGGGAAGGAAAGGCCGACCCCCAAGCAGAGGCCGACCCCTCCTTGACCAAGGAAGGGGGAGGCCGAACCCTAGGGGTGGCCAACTCCTCCAAGGTAAGGGAAGGCCGACCCCCTAAGGGTGGCCGACCCCTCCTTCACCAAGGAAGGGGGAGGCCGACCCCCTAGGGGAGGCCGACCCCCTCTTTCACTAAGGAAGGGGGAGGCCGACCCCCTAGGGGTGGCCGAGCCCTCGGGGTCAAACACGATCGCCGTTCGCCGTTCGTTCGTCCGGGCCATTGCGCTCTGACCGAGCAAGAATGTTGAGCGATGTTGACCGTCAAACAGGTGACGTGTCGTGCCTCCGTGTCACGCCACTGGGCTCTCGTAGCGGGCCCCGGGGTACGGTCCAAATGGGTTGTGAACATATATATATATATATATATATATATATAGAGTCTTAATCATTAAATTAAGGGGAAACTAGCTAATGACCCCTGTACTATACACGGTGAGCGATTTCCCCCCCTCCACTTCAAACTTAAGCACTAAACCCCCCTACAGTTACAGAAATTGGGCACTTTTAGCGGAAACCGTTAAATTTAATAGCGCGTGGTCAACACACGCGTTGACTAACGATTTTTTTAAAAAATTGACAATTTTGCCCCTTTTTCTCCACTTATTCTCTCCCCAGTCCCCATATCAGACCCCTCCTCCCCTCCTTGCGACTCTGCACACGCAACACCCGCCACACCCTTCAGCCCAGCCCCTTCCTCCCAAACGTTGGACGCACACTTCCCTCCATCAAGCCAGCCCCCCTCCCCCTTCCTTTCAACTCTGTACACACCCACAAATCTGCCACACCCATCACCCCACCATGCACACACACACACACACACACACACACAACTTTGCACAGACCCACGAACGAACCCACCCACACACACAGGCATACACACAGTGCGCACACTCACACAATTATGCATGTGTTTTGACTGTGTGTTTTGGGTGTGCGTGGATAGTGTGTGTGTGAGAGAGATATAGAGAGAGATAGAGAGAGCACTGTTTCTGTGTCTATCTCTCTCTCTATCTCTCTCTATAACTCTCTCTCTCACACACACTATCCACGCACACCCAAAACACACAGTCAAAACACTTGCAGAATTGTGTGAGTGTGTGCACTGTGTGTATGCCTGGAAAGAAAAAAACAGATCCTCCTTTCTTGACAAGATCCATGCATCGCTTAAGAGATGCCTGCTTTCATAAAAGCAATAAATTAAAAAACAAAGTCAAGTTCTTAACGAGTACCGAATCCCTGGGAGGGGGCCTACTAAATTTCAACATTAAAGCCTTTACATGATAACTTAAACAAGGGGAATGAGTTACCATATGGCTTCTACTGTCCATTCGCTTCAAAGGAATAAGACCCATTAAATACATCGCCCATCCAATGACAGGAATGAGAAAAATTACAGTTTTGCTAATAAACTTGAAGCTTCTTCCCAAAGTGAGAAAAACGTATATGTCCAAAAAGCTCTGGTGGTTGGAAATATATACAGCAGGAGTGTTGGGTGGAGGCAGATTCTCCAATCCCTCAAACTCGATCTTAAAAAACGGAGTCACGGCCGAAAGTGCCCAAATTTTCGCAATCAGGTGATGAGCTGTTCTACGATATCGATCCAGTAAGAGCACAAAAGGATGCACCACCAGCATCAGCATGAAAAGAAACAAGGCAGCTGAAGCATTAACAGCATAAAAGCATATTCCTCTTACTTTTGAGCCCAACTGGAGTTCTGCAGCTCGTACAAGTATACGAGTAATAAGTAATGGATCGAAATAAAATGGCTGACAATGAAAAATGGAGGTGGCTAAGCTTTCGGGAAGAACCTGATAATTGATAGGCACCATAAAAAAACCCACTTCCGGCAACTTCAGACCTAACTACAATATACCTTGATAAGTTATCCCGATTATACGATTTGTAATCAAAATGTAGTCTAGTACACTTCTCTTTTGGGTCAAAAGCGCACCAAGCTGCAGATATGTATTTTCTTGAACTGAGTAAATTGTTACCTGTAACACCAACTATAAAGGTTAGGCCCATAACAAGATCATCAGAACTCCATTTTCATTGCATACCCTTTAAAATTTTGAGTCCAGACAAATAACATATTATATGAGGAACTGCTTTAAAAACTAACCTATTTAACTTCATCAGCATATATGCATGTGCTTACGTAATATGCACATGCAAAGATTTATGTACATATAAACACATGTACACCATTTCTCCAACTTTCTTGTTGACGATGTTATGCCTAACCTGACCATCAGAGTACTCCATTAATAATCCTCTTTGAAAAACTTTAATATACAAGGTCAGTCAATCCGTTGTGCGAAACTACCAGGGCATGACCTTACTCACTCTAAAGCTGCCTTTAACTAAGGGTGTGCGTGGATAGTGTGTGTGTGTGAGAGAGAGATAGAGAGAGCACTGTTTCTGTGTCTATCTCTCTTTATATCTCTCTCTCACACACACACTATCCACGCACACCCAAAACACACAGTCAAAACACATGCAGAATTGTGTGAGTATGTGCACTGTGTGTATGCCTGTGTATGTGGGTGGGTGCGTTCGTGGGTCTGTGCAAAGTTGTGTGTGTGTGCATGGTGGGGTGATGGGTGTGGCAGATTTGTGGGTGTGTACAGAGTTGGAAGGAAGGGGGAGGGGGGGCTGGCTTGATGGAGGGAAGTGTGCGTCCAGCGTTTGGGAGGAAGGGGCTGGGCTGAAGGGTGCAGCGGGTGTTGCGTGTGCAGAGTCGCAAGGAGGGGAGGAAGGGTCTGATATGGGGACTGGGGAGAGAAGAAGTGGAGAAAAAGGGGCAAAATTGTCAATTTTTTAAAAAAATCGTTAGTCAACGCGTGTGTTGACCACGCGCTATTAAATTTAACGGTTTCCGCTAAAAGTGCCCAATTTCTGTAACTGTAGGGGGATTTAGTGCTTAAGTTTGAAGTGGAGGGGGGAAATCGCACACCGTGTATAGTACAGGGGGTCATTAGCTAGTTTCCCCTTAAATTAAAGAAGAGAAAAAATCGAAGGGTTAAAACAATGCCACGTGTTTTTAAGATATCTTTTTTTGTTATTGATAGTCTTGCTCTTTGGACTTTTCAACGTCATCCGTGGTCCGTTAGCCGATGTACTGATTTGTGTCATTTTTTTAAACTTGAGTACTTCTTTGACACACCTTCAAACTTGGGTACTAAAGCTGTGCTGGGGGTAAACTTGAGGGTACAGTTTTGAGATTAGGCCAAAATCTAAAGCCCTAAATTTCTTTCTCTTTCTCCGCGGATGTTAACGTCTTTGGTGGCACCCGTCAGTGTCTTTGGCCAGTTAGCACGCCATCATTGACGCGGGTCTACACTGTAGTCATCGTCTATGCTCTCTCCCTCTATCATAGTAGTGATGGGTGACTATAGGTTATGGTAGATTTGTGGAGGTTGTGGAAAGCGAGGTGGACGTGGACAGTACACGGCAAAGTGTTTGTGTAAGCAGTGGCAGGTTGTTGTGGTAGCTATGGGAAAGTTACGGGATGCAAGATGTGGGATACACGACGAGGTAGCTGTGTAGGCGGCGATGGCTTTTGGTGGTGGTTGTAGGGAGGTTGTGCGAGGCGAGGTGGCCACTAAAGGTACATGGTTAGGTGCTTGTGGGTAGTGTAGTGTGATGAGTTGGCTGCAGGTGGTGCACTGTAAAATGATGGCTACGGGGGAGTGTGACTGAGTGACGGCACCAAAAATGAGATGGTTGTGGAGGAGTGCAACTGAGTGAAGGCGCCAAATAGGTAGTTGCGGCGCGGCGGTGGTGATGGCCGGTGAAGAAAAATATATTCATCACTTCCTAGCTTTTAAGAATTAAATGATCTCTTTACTCTTAAATAACTAATATTATAGGTTTCAGAGTAACGCGTGCGCACACACACACAATGGGCCCATCTCTAAGCGCCCATGTTGCCACGTGGACGGTCAAGATCAACTTTTTTTTTACTACCTCTAGACTAACCCCCACAAAGAGGGGCGGTTAGTAGAAGATTCCCAACATGCCTTTTGTTCCTCTCTGTCACTTCCATGTGTGATGATAAAATATCACTGCTCTTCCAAGCTCTCAAAAAATCACCTCCAAAATTGGAATTTGCCTGTCTATTCCTCAATTGAATCATCGCTTTCCTCCACTCCTTCAGCGCCATCATAGCCATAGGCCTAATCCACCATAACCAGCACCACGGTGTCCCCTACCAACAACCATCACCATCACTGCCCACACAACCCACTAACATTGTACCCATTGCCGACCTCCACCTCCACCAACCCTTATCCAATCACCACCGACAGATAACCAACCACCACAACCACGTAACCCACATAACCACCACCGTCTTCATAATTCAAACCCACTACCGCAAAATCCATAGCGACTACTATTCAAGCTAGCTCTGTAAAAACCCAATTCAAGCAAACCCATTTAGGTACATTTCATCACCACAATCTTCCCACGATAGCCATCTATGCCTAACAAATTGAAGATGTAAAACTACACTTGTGTTCACCAAAAGCACAATTTCAATAAATTGAAAACCAAAGTGAAATGAGAAGATTTTATTGTGGCTGGGCAGCAGAGTCATAAATCAAGCGAGGTGGTGATACGACTTTGGCGCGATGGTGGCATCGGGGTCATCTATGGGTGGCAGCGTCATGCGTGCAATAGCAGCTTCAGCTTGTCCGTCGGGGGGTGTCGTCCATCGACAGCGTCTATCTAGGGGTGACGTCTGTCAGCTTTGTTGTTTGGCAGTGGTAATGTTAAATTGATGCGTACTGATGATGGTGTGGTTGGATAGAGAGGCAGAATGTGGATGCATGTTGGTGGTGCTGTAGATGTATATATATATAGTATGGACTATTTGCAAGTAGATTCCGATTGGATGGTAAATTTGGAACAATTGGTAACCACTAGGTAAGGGAATTAAAAAAATAAAAAGATCACAGTCGTCCATGTTGTGATGCGGCCGGTTGGAGATTAGCTAGAGAAATATCTTTTTCTCTAGATGTGGATGTGGATCAGACCCACCCCCCCCCCCCCCCCCAACACACACACACACACATATACACATGTGTGTGTGTGTACAGGTACATAAAGATGTATGTATAAACAAATATAGGAATGCTGTGACAGTCATCCGCTGAAAACTTAAGATAAGTTGCAAGTGTGGTCTAGCCGTCCATCCATCGCAGATGGACGGGCTGAATCTAAGTTTCATTTAAACCTCCCTATCTTCCGCTACGCCATGTTGCTGAAGAAGATTTTGACCAAAATGCCTCCGAGGGGTTTAGTGACTCAGAGGGATTTCCCGATGGGGAGTTTAAAAAAATAACTTAGGTCTAACCTGTCCATCCGAGATGGATGGACAACAAGATGCCGTCGGCAACTTATCTCAAGTTGCCAATGCATGTCAGGGATCAGCTCCCATATATATATATGGGAAAAGTGACGTTACAGCTTGCTGTAGACAGCTTATCTGCAGCAAGTCAAAACGGCGTCGTTTTTGGCTTTAAAAAAAACCACTCACCATCTCAGACTTTTGGTATTATCCCTCTCTCTCCCTCTTGTTTCTTCATTTCTCAGTCCCTCCTCCCTTACATCTCCATTTCCCCACACACCATCTCAGTATTGATCCATCTCTCCCTCTCGTTTCTCTATTTCTCTACTGTATCCCTCCTCCCTTGCCTCTCCATTTCCAAACAGGCAGAAGCATTCACTGTTGACTCTCGACGACGTCACCGGCAAACGAACAGATTTGGTAGGTACCTCTATTTTTCTCCTTAAAAACCAATGAAATTGCTCAAATCCCAATTCGACAGCTTTAAAGACCAAATCTATGTTTCATATTCTGCAAGCAGCGGGAATTCAGGTGAGAACAGTCTGGGGTTTTCAAAGGCGAGTGAGGTGATGCATTAGTGGTTAGCTTTCTTTACGCTCAAATTGAGTAGAGAGCTTGAGCATGACTTCCTCTGAACCAACACCATCGGGGATTTTGTAGTGATGACTCAAGAATTGTGTTTGCTTTGATGGACAATTGGTTGAGACTTAAAAAATGGTGATGAAAGGGGAAGTGAGATACGATACAACGACGGCATTGGCCTCATTCAGTGAGATCATTCAAGGAGCAGCAACATAAAACAATTTTTTTGGTGGAGGTGGAGATACTGTCTTGACATTGCACAATTAACGTTTTAAAAGAATGCCGGAGAGGTGTTCAAGGAAATGTTCAAGAGAGGTGCTCACATAGTATGTATAATTGCTACTGCCCATTGAAAAGTATACTGGTCCTTGCTGCCTCTCTTAATGTCAACAACAATATAATGGAAAGAAGAACTTCATCGGGCAGTTTGATTGTAGAATCATCATCATTTTTGCCCTGTATAAGCTTGAAACGAAACTGGAACAGTGTCATGATTGGTCGTGCTAGTGTAAGGGCTTTGTCGTTTTGGATGTGTGCTTTTGATCATGCTTTGAGAAATTGTGATACCAATTGAACACCTGGTTTTTGCAAATATTCTTGGATTTCACCTTCTTAAATGCATACTTATATGACCTTTTATTATGCAATGAAATTAGCCATATTTTACTATGCTAAATACTGATGGCTGGTAGACTATAGGCCAAATGGGGTGGAAGTTCATTTGGTAAACCATGTGCGGAAAGCTTTCGGGATTGTTGAGGAATGATGAAGGCACTAGGTATTTGGTTTCATGGGAAGCTAGGTACAGTTACAAAGTGTTGAGACTAAAATGTAAGGCATGGAAAGGCATGCAAGTGCTCATGCTGAAATGAAATTGCCGATGGTGAAATGTAATGCATGGAAATGAAAGGTAAATCGTCAAAGTTAAAGGGATTCTAAATATCATCATGGAATGAGACTCAGAGGTAGCAATGAAGCTGCTGAGTTCTTGAGAGAGTGACAGCCAACCTTTGAAGGTCCTGTGTGAGTGCAAACTATGAAGATTAAGATTGTCGACATCTGAAGCAAGAAAATCAAATATAGATGGTCTAGCTAGGATAGTAGTAGAATGACAGTTCATTTTGACAAAGAATAGATGTTTTCCTTTCCTCGTGTAAAAAAAAAAAAAATACAAAATGATCTATATATTTTCTTAGCAATTTCATTCACTTCAGCAACGAATTTGTAAACTGTTGACTTTAATGCATTTTATATGTTTGCTGCCAAGAATGTATTTGTATTTGATAATTCATTCCCCATTCTAGGCGGTTTCATGATCATTTGGCCCTGCTAGGCCTGGGTAGAATGCATCGCCATTGTTGTGCATATAATGTGTTCGACCTAGTCGTTAACGCATTTCAAGAATAAAAGGGAAAAATTGACTCTCAAGAACTTCAATGTCACAACAATCTGGAAGTTGATGTATATTAACATCAATAGACTTTCATTAAAAGCCTTGCACAACTATAATAAACATTCATTAACAGCCACCAACTGCAAAACATATCAATCTTTCCTATAAAAGTTTTACACAGTCAACTAGAAATGAAAACTAATGGTAGTTCTCATTTACAAAGACAAATGGAAGTCCATATATTCCTAGAAAATCAGCAACACATCCGGTCTAGTTCCAATGACTCGGCATCGATCATCAAATCACTTGCACAAAAGTCATAGGTGTGAGTATACACATACACACTCATGCATTAAAACATCTGAGAAGCAAAAGTGACTGCATTGATACATTAGAAACACTTGTCCATAAAAATTAGGTTAAGTACTGATTAAGTGCCGTACATTTCATCCAATTTATAGGAACTAGTCTACACATCTTCGTCTTCTTTGGATTGAAGGTAGCTATCAACTCGAAACTCTTTCTGCGCACAATATAACGGGGACAAAAGTTAATTTGGTTGATCAAAAGGAGATATCATAGAAGCAAAAAAATAATAATAAACAACAAAGCGTTATTCAGTTTGTTTGCATACCTTTCTTTGGGAACATCCAGTAATATTGTGACCTCTTACATGACAATAAGAACAAGTTTTTGTCTTTTGGCTTCACTAGCCAACTTCATACCAGATTTGAATCTGGTAGCAACCTTTGGACATCCTTTTGTCTTAACTGGAGCAGCTGGATCTCTGACAGTGATTTGGTGGATAGCTCGCACTTGCACTGCATTTTCACTTGAACCAACTTGAGTTAATGTTTCACCGTTACTAATTTGTTTTTCCATTCCTCCAAAATATTATCAAGAAACACGTCAAGGTTTTCTAAATCGAACGAGAAATTGTAGGCATTTTCTATCACCTTGTTAAATTTTGCTCGAAGTGACCACAAAGTTAAAGGGTTAAGCCCTTTTTCATTTTGACATTTACTAGTTTTCCTAAACTCACAATCAATATTTCCCACCTTGTACCTGGCATTTATAGTCCATCTAGGTAAAACGTAATGCTCCGGTAGGGCCATTACTTTATTTGTTTCTCATGATATAAAGATTATGCTTGCATAATATACCTTCAGTCTCAAACTTAGCGCATGAACAAGTAGCCCTTACACCTTCACGGTTGTCATAGTTAACTATTCTCCATCTACTTTTATCATCATCTATGAAGCCCACAATATATTTAATTACCCGGGCCTCTTTAGTCAATGTTTCATGAGCACAATTCAAGCTAGACTTCCACTCTTTTTTGAAGATCTCAAACAAGTTATGAGTGTAGCACTCTCCGGATCTTTTTTCGATTGGGTGACCAGAAACAACACGACCTTTGAATTCCTAGTCACAAAGTCCTCATCTCCTTCTGCACGTCTTCAAGAAGCTACTGCCTTATCATATTGTTTAACAAATTCATTTAACATTGTGTTAGAATTTACATACCCATCAAAAAATGCATGTATGCTCTCACTTCATCCACTTGTGGTCATTCCGACAAAGAAAATGTCCTTCAAATACACCTTTGCCTAATGTTGGCGCTTGCTATACATGTTTGCTAACCAACTCTTCTCATCGATTTCATAATTCTGACATAAAGTTTTCCATCAATTTTCAAATTCTTCTATGGTTCGGCTTTTGACCCAGTTAGTGTGTGCCCCGTGAAAGTCATTGTAGCGAGCTCGATATGGCTGAAGATGCTCCATGACATGCTTAATAATGTGCCATGCACAATAATGATGTCGAGCCTCGGGAAAAACTTTACAAATTGCATTACCCATAACTTTATCTTGATCAGTAATGATTGCAGCTGGCGGTATATTGAACATACTCTTCAGAAAATGTTCAAATAACCATACAAATGTTGTCTTCGTTTCGTCCTTTAACAATGCTGCACCAAATAATATGGACTGCCGATGGTGATTCACTCCTACAAAAGGAGCAAATGGCATCTTGAATTTATTTGTCTTATAGGTCACATCAAATACGACTACATCCCGAAATTGTGTGTATGATGATCTTGACCTTCCGCCAGCCCAAAAAACACTTCTTAGAGATTCATCGTTTGCTAACTCCATGGCAAAGTACAATGAATCATCAGAAATGGACTTATCTTGGAAATGTTTAATAATGTCTAGACATTTGTTCTTTTGTTCATTTCACAAGATACTCGAACACTGTTTTGGAGTGATATCAACTTCTTCAGACGGTTTGATAATGTTCACCGCCTTTGTGATTTGGCTTGGTCTCAATCTACTTTCACTAAAATATGATATTAGCCTTTTACATGCGTGTGAACGATGAAACCTACTACGCGAATGATACTTGATCACTTTAGATGGTGTACCGATCATCTCGTGATTATGCACGTCATTAAACTTTTCGACTAACCAATACCCATCTTTTGATAAAGAAATTTGAAACATAGCCTCACATCCTGTTCGCGTTTCCCTCTGACGCTTTGGTTGTCTCCCAAAATGTCTCTTGTCCTTCAAGCACTTGAAGCCTTGCTTGTTGCAGACGAGTTTCTTTCTATAAACTTGCTTCATGGGCCCTCTCTTGTTTGAAAAGTGTACATGAGTTCCAAAACCCTTCACCAAAGCATACTGGTTATAGAAAAAACATGCCTCTTCTTCGGTTGCAAAAACTTTTCCAAGTATTTGTTCACTATCAAATTCACTATTTGTTCACTACTTTTCGAAATAATTTTCCAAGTATTTGTTCACTATCTGCAAAATCAGAGTTAAACAGCCAGTTAGTGTTAGTAATGTCTTGAACTTTGTAAAAATTATTATATAATTATGGGATGAACCCACCGATTAGTTTACTTTTCTTAATTTGCAGTTTTTATTAAATATTCCGCCTTATCATCAGATTGTAGGTTGATACGGCCATCCTTATCATTTATGGCGTCCCAGAGCTCTATAAATTTTACCTACATTTTCATGGCTCTAAGCTTTTTCTCCTTAGAGCTTGTATACCATTTCTCTTAGAAGTGATGTATCGTCTCTTAAGAGATCTTAGCCCTTCATATTAACTTAAAAGAGATTCTCTACTTTCTTGCATTTTTGTATCCTTCGCAGAGCGTTCCCGAGTCTTCTAAAAAAGCAGACTCGAGAGGTATAGTTTACTGTTTTATAGCTTAGTTTAGTAGTCTAGAATATTTTCCATTTTCTCGCGATCACATTGCATTTCCATTACAAAAATCATAAAAAGTAGTCTTTTAATTTTCTAGTTTGAGTCTAAGACCGATAAGTGGTCCAGTCCAATTAAATTTGAGTCCAGTCCAATTTGTAGTCCAGTCTAGTTAGGTTTAACCTGTAACACCTCAAAATTTTAGAGGTGCGCAAAATATTACTAGTTGGTTGAGGGAAAAATGACGATGATTTTAAGTGACAATTGGGATTGATCTTATCGTGCTTGTTGGGTGTTATCATGCAATCATGACACCTCGTGCTTATGGAGGAGTGAGTGTTGATTACTTTTGTGATTGATACCTCGTGCTACCTATCACCGTCTTACTTGTGATGTGTCAACATATTATTGTGATACATCGTGCTTCAAGCCTAGTCGTGCTTGCTAGGTGGCACAACCATGTCTTGCCACCTCGCGCTTTGAGCCTTGTCGTGCTTTGGTAAGCATTGTCGTGCTTGCTAGGTGGCAAAACCATGTCTTGCCACCTCGCGCTTTGAGCCTTGTCGTGCTTTGGTTAGCATTGTCGTGCTTATTAGGTGGCACAACCTTGTCTTGACACCTCGTGCTTCGAGCCTTGTCGTGCTTTGGTTAGCATTGTCGTGCTTGTTAGGTGGCATAGCATTGTCTCGCCTCGTCGTGTTTCTTTACACCTCATGCTTTTTAGAAAATTCTATAAATAGGCCTTTGATCTCTTTTTAAATTGTTTCAAGTTATCTTTGATTTTCATCAATGGATACATAGATAATGAGTGAGAGAAGAAGTTCAGCTGTGATTATGGAAGAGGAATCATAAGGACTAATTTTGAAGCATTGTTTAAGTGGATTCTTCATGATTTAAGTAAGGAGAATTCCATATCACTATTCTTTCATGCCACGTGGTTAATTTATTTCTTAACGTTCGTTGTACTCCTAAACATTGTTGTTCTGAAATCTTGCTTAAATGCTTTGTTTTGATTATTGGTAAATATCTTGTTTTTGAAATATGTTTGTGGGACATGGCTTAAGTACTTTTGATCAATGACAGTGCTCTATTGATTTGTCTATGTGCATGGTATGTTATGATACAACTGAGCTTTGGCAGATCCCTTTGAGGATACAGGAAGCAAGATGCTGAAGTGTTATGTGGATATTGAATTGGTTTACTAATTGTTTGAGGTACTAAGCCACGGTGTGTTGACGATTTGACTGCCGAATATATTGACTGATGTTGAATTGTTTAGCGTGTTTGATTATGATCCTATGGTGCTATGATTATTCCACTTACTGGGCTACCCGACTCACCCCCCATCATTTACCCTTCCAGTGCAGATGATTAATTAGATAAGCACATGCAAGCGGGGATGTGAGCGGGACTTGCAATTTTGGAGTTTTAGAAACGTTCGCAACTTATTTATAGGACTTGTAATCTGATTGAGATTATTTGTACTTGTGTTGAAGATATAATATCAGCCTCTTGGGTCTTCTAATCTAATTGGGATTGTGTTGTGATTTTGTTGAAAAATATCGAATTGGATGATTGACGACTCGGGTCATCACATAACCTATGTTAGGATTCTTTACCTCTATAAAAAGGGTCATTTGGCTGATTAGAAGAGATGAAAAATTCTAGGAGAAGCGTGGCTAGGTCAGAAATCCCGAATTCCCATATTAAGCATACACCCAATGTTTGACGAGTCATAATATGCTCATACAATGCTTGATTTAGGCAATTAAAAATCTGAAATAATGTATTTCTTAATAGCTACAACTTCACAGAAGAAGTCAAATCCAATAGAGATCGTATTCAGTCCAAAATTTGGAATTTTCTAGTTGACATATTTTATTTTTTAGGATTTTCGTTGTCTGATTCTAATCTGCTCATACGATGCCTTATTTAGGCAATTCAAAAGCCTAAATCGTGAATCTTTTCAAGATCTACAACTTTTAAAAGTAGTCGAATTCATTTGAGGTCTTCCTCTGGTCTAAAATATCATTTTTCTAGTATCAGACATATTTTCTTTCTAGGTTTTCGACTACCTTAACTTGCTCATTTGATATCTGAATTAGGCGATTCGAAAGCCTAAATTGTGTATTTTGAGACCTACAACTTTGTAGAAGAATTAAAATCAGTTTGAGATGGTATTCAAGTCCAAAATAGTAATATTCTAATCGGACAGATTATTATTATTGGTTTTTTTTTATGTCAAATCGATTCTCGGATCAACCTGTTACCATATAACTCATTGCTCAGTTAGCCTAATAGATGAGCTTGGCTGACCATAGAACTTGATGCTTGCCCAGCATAGCAGACTAGCTTGATTGACCAAATATTGACCGTAGGACTTTCTGCTCGGGCGACTGAGTAGATTAGCTTTATTAAGCATGAGCAGATGTTGCTTGGTCATTCTGTCCGCACTTTGATGTCCGGCCAGAATGAGCTTGCCATCTTCTTAAAGAAACAACAAATTCATAATTATCCCCTTTTTAGGCACAAATCTGGATGTATAGCCATATAGGTTAATAGAGGCTTGTTAGCTGTAGACCTCCCATTTCTGTAGCCCTTTTATTTATTTATTGGATTGGGCTTTATTAATAAGTAAGATTTACTATAGGTGTAGGCCTAATAATAAGAAATAATAAGCCTAATTTTGTTAGTCCAGTCCAATTCAATATGAGTCCGATCCATGTTAAAAGGTCGTGATGATTTCTGATTATCTTGTGAGTAATTACTGATGCGTGTGATTAGTTCTTGATTTAAAGAAAATGTGAAGATATTTCCCGAATTTGGTACATCGCATATGTTTAATAAGAGATAATTATGAATTAGGGACACATAATGTCCCGAAATTCTGAAAAAATATAAAAATATTATGGGATGAACCGGCCGGTTTTTGACCAACCTGCCGGTTAGTTGACTTTTCTCAATTTGCAATTTCTATCAAATATTCTACTTTATCATCATATCACATATTGAGATGGTCATCTTTATAACTCTAATCGCCCAAACTTCTATAAAAAGAGTCTATGGGCTACATTTAAGGATCATCTTTTTCTCTTTAGAGCTTTTAATTCTTTTCTTCCTAGAACTGATATATCATCTCTAAGGATAAATTCGGCACTTCATACTAATTTCTTCATGTTTGTAAGTTACATGCGTCGTGGATTCGTCACAAAGTGTTCTCGAGTCTTCTAGGCAAGCGCACTCTCGAGGTACATTTACAAAATTTTCTAGGATACTTTAGATTATGGTCATCTAGAGTGTCTCCCATCCTAGCAATCTCATTTTGCTGAATAAATCAAAATTAATGTAATTCGAGTCTTTCATTGTATTTCTTAATGTAATTCGAGTAAAAGACTTTCAAAATGTACGTCGCCATCTGTAGGGCCGATCGAACTGCGATGGTTTTAATTATGCTTTGTCTGACCGGATGGAGGCCATTTAACCCTGGTTATCAAATCCAAACCGAATCTATGAGTAAACTTCGGGCATGTTTTATGCGTATTTATGTGTTATGTGTTATAAAAGTCAAAAATCAATAAAAACAAAGTAGTGTCTGTTACGGTCTAGCAGGTGGTTAACATCTTCCCATCGTATAACTTAGTCCCCGAATCCATTACTTTGTTTCCAATAGATTAGTAGCATTTAAAAAATTTTAAGAGTTTTTGGAGGCGGTTTGCTACGGTGGCGACTTTGGTGGGGACTAAAATAAGAGGACTAGACTTGAAAAATTTTAAATGCTTTTTTTGGCCTTTTATGTTTTCTGTTGTTTTGTATAACATGCTATAATTGTCATAATTGTGCTTTTATTTTGTGACTCACACACGCGCACGATTGTCTTAAATCCACCTACTCGAGGGCCACAATTAAAACCCTCAGACTTCTAGTTATCGGGGCAAATTCGACTTTACTCTTACCTTCAAGGCCTAGTACTGAGAGCCTCCTGGTTTTTTGGTATATTAAATGACTTGTGCACACATACCGATGATCACTCATTATTATTACAACAAGTTAGGGTTGGGAGGTATATCATACAAGTCAAGCCGGCTGAATCACCTTACACCTGGCATCGAGAGAAGAAATCACACACCCTGACCATTTTAATGGTCTACCCTATCTTGAGAGAATACCTGTTTCATCTATGGTATATTGGTAAGAAAAATTTCTGGTATTCTATAAACTAGCTGATGTTCTCGTTAAAAGGGAAGACTCTGACCAACCGCCTAGTTTTCTGAACAGGCAAATCAGACGGTTAGTTAGGAAGCATGTCATCCTTATGAAATCAAACTAGCTAGTTATACTATGAGCTTCCAACCTATTGACCAACCGGCCAGTTAACCCACAAGGTTAGCAGACAGTTAGTTAGAACCCTGACCTTCCTAGACTTTTTCAAAATTAGCCTACCAACCAACTGACCGGTTAACCCGGAGGTTAAAGGACGGTTAGTTAGAACTCTAATTTTCCTAGACTTTTTCAAAATTACCCCACTCATCAAACAGTTGGTTGACCCACAAGGTTACCGGACGGTTAGTCATAGGACTGACCTTCCCATAATTGTTTTAGAAAAATCCACAATTGCCCCATTGACCAACCAATCGGTTAACCTAGAAGGTTACCGGACAATTAGTCAGCACCTGTAATATCTCCCATTTTTTTAGCAGTTTATAATAATCATCTGCGCTCCGAAAAAATAAATGGGCGATAATTTTGAGCAATGCTCTGGTATTAGTAGAGCATGGAAGCTTAAAATGATTTTGGGATGAAAATGTAATTTTGAAAACATTTGGGGCCATCTTGAAAATATGAAAAACTTTGGGGGTTATTTTGTAATTTTAAAAGTTAGGCAGTTCTTGTGCAACTCTTTAAAAATAATTCAGAGCATATTTTTTGTAAGTTCCAAAAAGAGACCCCCATTATCTTTACGAGATCTACGATTCTAAAAAATTTAGAAATTTTCAGTGTCTGCAAAAAATACTAAATTAGGGTATCAACTAAAAGAAATTCTCAAATTATTTGACATAGCAAACCAAACTATTTTTATCTGAAATTTTTTGGGAGACCTTATATTACTAAGATGTTTATTTTTTAAAAATTTTGTGCCATTCTAAGGTTGATAGCTATTTTGTGCCATTAAGGTCGTTAGCTGTTTCTGAGCGCTCGGTCCGGACACCAGTTCAGAATTTTCGGACGAATTTTTTTTAAAATGCTTATTAGCCCAAAAGTGACTTTGTGATGCTTAAAATAGTGTATTAATGTGTTTTTGAAAATTTTTCGGTGCAGGAATCCCTTGGGGTATTTTGGTAATTTGCCACCTGGGGTTTTTTTTTTGCTAATTTTACCTATACAAGGTATTTTTGGGTAAATTCACATATGGTAAGGATATTTTACTCATTCTATTTACAGAAAGATTGTTTCAGTGATTTAAGTATGATGGGTGTTTTTGGTAATTTTACACATAAAGGGCATTTTGGTAATTTTACATACTCGGTGAGGGGGGACCATTCTGGGAGTATGCGTGAGTCAGTATTGAGCTTATAATATCATAGTGTGGATTGTATTCTGATCATTTTATTTTTCCATCTAGGTTACGGAAAAAGACTCTCCGGTTAGACTAATTTAGTTTCGGATCCAGGTAAGGGTTTTTTTATCTGAACCCTGGGTAAGGATTTCTATCCAAATCCTAATTTTGATAACTTGGGTTCATAAGCATCCTTTCAATTCATTTATGGCTATTGTCAAACACTAAGATCTTCATTGATATCATCATGTTCTTACCAAGGAAACCCAACCATGAACATGAATCGGTTATTTGGACATCTTGTCAATGCTCACCTTTTATCGCATGCTGAGATATATCCATAATTGTTTGCATTCTTTCTTCTGAATTGTTGTGCCTAAATTTGACAACTGTTCGTATTTGTTCTTGCTATTTGTTTGTGGCAATTCTTGTGTTCTGAATTGGTATCAACATGTTTAATTGTCATTGATACCCTAATTGATATTGGTTATTTAAATTAAAGTTAATGCTCATTTTTAATGCATGTTAAGCATTAAATTTCTTATTGATTCTATGATTGTTGTCTTCTGTGATGACTTGAGGGTCTGTTATGTTGGGAGGCGTTTTAAGGATGGTCTGTTTCTGCGTGGAACGCAGGCTAGTACCTTAATGGACTAGTTATCGTACATCATGCATATGTACACTATACTGTGCATTGCCTGAATGGCATAGCCTCTACCCAGGATCAATAATTTTTTTTTTCTGAATTTGTATACATTGTATCTTACAATGATTGTTTGGAAATGATTGAAAATGATTGTCTTAAACAATTTGTGCTTGTTTGAAACCACTTCCCAGATTGTCTTTAAACTCGTTTTAAAATCCTTTGGGAAAACCATCATTGTATTTTAGAATGATGGATTTGTAAATGGTCTTCAAATGATTGGTTTGTATTTGTTTAAGATTGGTTATGCTCGTTTCAAAAAATTATTGAACTACTTATGATTGTTTGAAATGTTTGGAAAAATATCATCGTATAGACTCCTGAATCGTTGTTGTCCTTGAACGACATTACTGAGCTCTTAAAAGCTCACCCTTTGTTTGATTCTCTTCTGCAGGTATTCAACTGTAGAATGCTCGGGAATAGGTTTAGACTCTGTATGAGATTCTGGAGAGCCCATCACTACTATATAGTAAGACCCCTGCGTGGGTCGGTACCGTTAACTTGTTCTAGGAACTTGAGTTCGAAAGGAACCTAGGTTGTATTAGTCTAATTTTAAGCAGTTTTCTGTAATCTTGTATTTTAAAGGATTTGAGTTGAGGTCTAGTTAGATGTTTTGAAGTATGTGTCACTGAACATGATTTTGATAGGTTTGATGTGAGGTGGTAGGTTAACGCTCCGAGAGTTCAGAACGATGGAGCTCTGGATTTTTGGGTCGTAACAGTTGCTACTAGAGCTGTTCAGTCTTGTGGTATTTAGAGTATATGTCCTCGATAGGGAGGTACTTCGATCTAATAGGGAGGAACTATAGAATCCAGAACTGATGGTTGTAGTTTTGAACGCTATGAACCAGATTCTGACTTGATGACACAGAACCTGGCTAACCAGCAGTAAGGAATACCAAATCCAGTCCCACCATAGCCACAACCTCAAGAAGAAGAAAAATCCTAGATGAGTTTAAATAAACAAAATTCTACTAACTTTAGAGGGTTATTGGATCCTATGGAAGTAGAAAACTGGATTAATGAAATGGATAAAGTTTTGAGCAATTTATTGTAGTGAGAGACAAAAGATTGAACTTGCTATCTATAAACTGGGGTGAGGCTGATCAATGATTAAAAGTGGTAGAGAAGAGTTTGACTTATCAACAATTGATTGGTCTAGGGAATTGTTTTTCGACCGGAATTTTTCAACGAGTTATTATGAACAAATGTTAAGGGAGTTTGCTAATGTGACGTAACTAGATCAAGAGTCCATAGATGAGTTTGAGATGAGGTTTTCTCATCTCGTTAGATTTGCAATAAGGATGTTACTGACAGAGGCAGATAGATGCCGAAAGTCTGAATAGGGCTTAGGCCTGGACTAAGAGATGGAGTGACTTATGCTCGATTAATGAGCTATATGGAATGTGTAGACTTGGAAAGTGCTTTGGAGCAATCCAAGTTTTACAACAAAAGAGGGATAGGCAAGAGTTTTCTCAGGATAGATTTACAGAGGCTAACAAGCATTGGTCGTTTGATAGTCAGCACAACAAGGTACTTAAGGCCCGAGGATGGGGTAGAGTCAGGGATTCAGGCCCATTTCGGCTCAGGGATTTAGAACTGGGCAGAGTATGGGATCCAGAAAAGTGCAGAGTGTAGGCGCTCAATCGACTCAGATTATTAGATTTAGGACCATCATAGAGTTCTGGAGTTTGACCTACATAGAGTCCTGGTTAGGGTGGCAGGTCAGCTTTTCTGACCATCCTATGTGTCATGTGTGGGAGAATTCATGGTGGAAGTCATGCTATAGATTTACCGGAGGGTGTTTTAGGTGTGGTAATGTGAAACATCAGGTTCGAGACTGTCCATTTGTTAGAAGTAATCAGTCAACTTTTTGTCTTGCACCTACAGCTGGTGCAACATCGAGTAGTATTTCTTGTCAGGGAAGAGGACCAGACCCACAGAGCCAGACTTAGCAATCTCAATCTCAACAAGGGTAGAGGCCCAGAACATCAATTAGACTTTATTCAATGTATGCTCAGGATGCTACCACATCCGATGACGTGGTTACTACAGGTTAACCCATTAGATACTCATATATTGTTTGATTATGGAACGTCATAATTTTTTGTATCTCTAACTTTTGTGTGGTGATTGAGGGTGGAAACATGTTCTTTAGGAATTGATCTTGTGATAGGCACCCCGTTGGGAGAGGCCTTGACTGTTTCTACGGTTCTCTGTAACTGTACTGTCCATGTAGGGGATATGTCTTCCTGTGGATCTCATCCTATTTGTTGTTCAAGACTCTGATGTCATATTAGGCGGGGATTGGTTATCCTCTAATCACGCATCCGTGGATTGTCAGGGCAAACCTTAGTAGTGTTTGAAAGTTCGTAAGGTATAAGTAGTGGCTAAGTTAGTGATTTGATTTATGAGTGAGAATGGTGCTTTTTGAGGAATGACTGGTGTTAAGTCTGAAAATTGGTTTGAGAATACTATAGGAAGTGTGAATCCTACTTTGTCATCACGTTCATTCTTTTGTATGTTTAATTTGATTGCGACTTAATTGAATGCCAACTTGCTCTGAGACGACAATGAATATGTCATTCTTATTGAGTTGTCTTATTCCTTTTCTAAGATATTTATCCATTTTTTAGTCTATTTTGACTTGGTGGGATAGTATTTGTCCCACTGGCCATGGGAAAGCTACGAATCCTATTAAGGACCAATAACTTCTATTAATCGTATCTGCTACGAGTCATTGGGTTGACTTTCCTTGGTCATACCTACACCATTGTTTCCGTGCTCATCATTTCTTGGGATGTTACAAAAATTGTATTGTGAATCTCGAGAGCCAATAGGTATGATTTTGTTAAAAAATTTCGCATTTTGACTGCCCGGTTACGATTATTGTTATCGTTTGATCTCTAAATGCTTGATTGAGGTACTTATTTGTTGTGATTAACGTCACAGGTTTTGTTGTATAACCATCATTGTTTCTTTGTGATTGGTGTTCGTTTAACGTGTTCCAAAATGGTAACGTGTTATGATGGTTACTCATGCCTGATTCGCTTATCAGAATTCTACTGTGTTTTATTCTAACATGATCTTGAAATTGACAATATGTTATGCAAGTGTGTTTTGACCTGATATTATGATCTGCATGGCTTCATTTGCCTTGATATGAGATTATACAGATTCCTAAGCCTCACATAATCTGTGATTCAGAGCAGACTTCGAGAACATGGAATAGATTTTGACAATTTATTTGATGTTTTGATAAGGTTGAGATTTGCCTGAACACGTGATAATAGACCGTAGGTTATTTTCTTTATGAACTGAAAGAATTTAAACGTTTAACTAAAACAGATGATCGAAGGATAAGACTTAAGATTTTTGTTAAATAATGTGATTGCGAATCAGAAGTGATGTAATAACTTAGAGCCTTAAACTCTAGTGAAAGTGCAATACATGCGCATGCAGAATCTATATGCGTTATGTTAAGATAACACATCTCTCGATGACGAATTGGGAAACAGTTTGGACTTGTTGATTTGTGATATCAGAGTGCACAACAGAAGCCTAGTGGTTACAATTCAATCTTTTGTTAAGTAGATTGTGCAAAGGGTATAGTCTGGTCTGGTATGTTATCAGTGTAATGCAGTGGAAACATGAAGGATTAGAACTTGATTTAAATCATTCTATTTGCATTGCATTTGGAGTGGCATAAATTTATTTCAGTGAGTTTTGTACCAGCTCAGTTATCGTTCTTAAAGTTCTGGAACGGTTAGAGTGCAAGTGGTTGCCCGACATGTTTAAACTTAGCGCTAAGATTTGAAACTAAATCGTTATATTCAGGTATTCGTAGGACATGAATTTGGGTGCAAAGGTTAGATGTAGCTCGGCTACCATGTGGTAGTTATCAGATTTACGCAACGGAAGTGTAGTGTTTAGACGTTGTAAATAATAGCAAACACGAGATCAAATTTCGAAGATAAAATTTTTATAAGACGGAGAGATTGTAATATCCCGCATTTTTTAGCGATTTAAATAATCATATGCGCTCCGAAAAAATAAACGGACGATAATTTTGAGCAATACTCAGGTATTAGTAGAGTATGGAAGTTTAAAATTATTTTGGGGTCAAAATATAAATTTGAAAACTTTTGGGGCCATTTTGTATATATGAAAAAATTTGGGGGCTATTTTGCAAATTTTAAAAGTTAGGCACTTCTTGTGCAATTTTTTAGAGCATATTTTGGGCAAGTGCAAAAAAAAGAACCCAATTGTTTTTACGAGACGTACGTCATGAAAAAATTTGAAAATTTTGAGTGTCCGCAAATGATGCTAAATTAGGGTATCAATTAAAAGGAACTCTCGAATTATTTGATATGGCAAACCAAGCTATTTTAATCTAAACATTTTAAGAAAACCTTAAATTATTAAGATGTTTCATTTTATAAAATTTCGTGCCATTCCAAGGTTGATGGCTATTTTTAGCACAATCGGCTTCTAAGCGCTCGGTCTAAACCCTAGTTTGAGATTTTCGGGCGACAATTTTTAGCCTAAAAGTGACTTTGGGATGCTTAAAATAATATTTTAATGTATTTTTGAGATTTTTTGATGCGGGAATCCCCAGGGGGTATTTTGGTAATAATTTGCCACTCAGAGGGGTATTTTGGTAATTTTACCATTACAAGGTATTTTTGGGTAAATTTACATATGATAAGGATATTTTAGTGATTCTATTTATAGAAAGGTTATTTTGGTGATTTAAGTATGAGGGGTGTTTCTGGTAATTTTACACATAAGGGGTATTTTGGTAATTTTACATACCTGGAAGGAGAGCCCATTCTGAGAGTATGCGTGAGTCAGTATTGAGTTTATAACATCGTAGTGTGAACTATATTCTGATCCTTTAATTATTCCATCTAAGTTAAGGCAAAAGACTTTCTGGTTAGGCTAATTTAGCTTCAGATCCAAATAAAGGTTTTTATCTGAACCCTAGATAAGGATTTCTATCCAAACCCTAATTTCGATAACTTGTGCTCATAAGTATTCTTTTGATTCATTTATGACTATTGTCAAACACTGAGTTATGCATTGATATCAGCATGTTATTGCCAAGGAAACCCCAACACCTAAATAAGTTCGAAACTAAAGAAGTAACATGATTACCTTGAATTCCTATTGTACTGAATCGGTTATTTAGAAATCTTATTGATGCTCACCTTTTATCGCATGCTAAGATATACCAAACATTGTTTGCATTCTTTCTTCTAAAAAATCCACACCACCGCGCCACTGCCTTCACAGCTAACCGCCACAAAATAATAAAAAGAAGAGGGTTGTTCAAGCCAGCCCCAGATCTCCCGCCACAATGGCACCTTCTCCCGACGATCGATCGACATCAACCACGATCGGCACACCCATCGCCCGTGACTGACTCCCTCTGTTTTTCCTTCTCCCTCCCCCCTTCTCCCCCTCACACATATGTGGCTATACTTTTCAAGAATATATGTGGGATTAAACGAGGGTTGGAAAAAGAATAAAATTGGCTTAACAAAATTGTCCCTGACGGTTTTGCTTAGAAAGTCTTACTTATTGCGTAATTGAAAATACAGACCCTTTTTTAGTAAAAAAATGAAAATTTAGATGGTGAGATTTTTCGAGATACTAAAATATATTTTGTTTAATCCTCGTATCTACGAAAACTTATATTTATATATATCCCGTGACTAGGGGTATCTTGACACGGACGTACAAGGAATAATCACATGCATTTCTCGATTCCCTGCGGTACCCCCCTTCCCATAGCCATAGGCTATGCACGAAATACTCACGAATCATGTTAGGCTATGGAACCCCCATAGTCAACGATCTCTGACGTGGAAGCATACCATTGGACTTGTTCCAGTATCAGCTCCAGCGTCACAAGCACGACAGCCTAATGCTTGCACCGAACAAACAGGATCACGACTTTAATTTCATGAACGCTTTGTAGTTTGTATTACTCCTGTTGTCACCCCCGCGCCCGCGCCTACGACCGCATCCCTCTGCTTGTCCGCCCCCTTTGATGAACCCCCTAAAGCCAAAAAACTATTACATCTGATAACCATATCAAGACCTTGCCCGGCCCCTCACAGACGCAGACATGCGTACGTTTGCACCAGTTTATGCGTAAATCTCATGCATGTATTACGTGCGAGTACTGGAGTACGATGGAAGTTCAGAACTCCTTTTCCAGTTTAGTCTTAGGTAGCTTTGCGAGACCTTCGTGGACAAGTCTATTGCTTGTTTTCACAGTTTTGATTATCTTCACCCTCCAATTCTCGGGCAACCCGATATGGCCTGCACCGGGTCGAGGTGAAGGAACCGCGTTCTGGGATACGGGTGGTCCGCCGAGCTGTGCCGGTTTCTTCCGGGATGTGCCGGTGAGGAAGGTGGTGATGTCGATAGAGGATTTTGGAGGGGTCGGTGATGGCGAAACCTCCAATACGGCGGCGTTTTGGAGGGCGATACGGTATATGGAGAGTTTTGGGCAGAGAGGTGGGTCCCAGTTGAATGTTCCGAGGGGGAGGTGGCTTACGGGGAGTTTCAATCTTACGAGTAATTTCACTCTGTTTCTTCAAGAAGGTGCTGTTATCTTGGGATCTCAGGTTTGTCTGTTCCCATATATATATATATAAATTAAAGCACCTAAAGTTGGTTCATTAATGACCACATTGTTTGTTGATTCTATAGTTGAATCTTTCTCCATTGACTTGTTTAATCCATAATGTGGGCATAATTAAAGCACCTAGCTAGAAGAAACCATTACTTGGTTGGTTCAGGATTATTTTTTAGACAACATAAATATTTACTGCGCAATACACGACTACAGTCGTGTACCCAATATGTTTGTTTTCTTTGTCAAGGGGCTCAAGATAAGGGGATTCGTTTTCTCCCTTACTTTTTCTTATTTTCTTGGAGGCCTTTAATAGGATGATGGATCGAGCTATAATAGGAGGTTCTATAAAGGGTTTGCAAACAATTGGGGTTAGCAATTCATCAACATATGCAGTTAGAAGGATATACATAGTACAAGTATACTTTTGCTAGGTTGGAGTTCAATGAAAGGTCTAGCACAACATTCAATGGAATGAGGCTTTTTTTTATTTTAGAAGAAGAATCGATTTTATTTAGATAAAAAATCAAGCTGGTACATCTTTTAGGAGGATGGGCACAACAAAATCCGGTGCCACATCCCTCCAATATCTCATGTCATGAACAAATATCGGTTCTTTTGCAAAAGAATGAGCAACATTGTTCCCAGTTCTCTTGACCTGTAAGATTTGAACCTCTTGAAACGAATCTGCCAATTTTTTGATTTCATCAACAATGTGACCAATCTTCGATAAATTAGTCTCCCTACTCTTCAGTACGGATATAATGTCATCAGCATCACCTTCTATACATAGCTTTTGACATTCCAGTTGTTGAGCTAGCTTAATACCATCCAAAGCAGCTAATGCTTCTGCCGTCATTGGACAAGTCATATTATCCACTCTCTTAGACATACCTGCGATGAAACAACCTGTTAAGTCCCTAACCACTGCTCCCAGCCCAATTGCATTAATCTCCTTAGTTCACAAGTCATGCCAACAAATTTTTCTGATAGCTAAAAAATATGTATTTGTTTGAATTTTGGGGGGTGCACTTCATCTAAATCCAATACGTCGACTCACCTTATGTGAGACACGATTGGGTTTCACCAGTAGTAACTACTTCTGATCTTCGAAGGATTTGTACTTATGGGATTAGCTCTTTTCTACTTATTCAACTCTAAGAAACTATGAAATCAACATCCTTTTCGTGTAAATCGATTTCAGTATGAAACTCCTCCCCTTATCCCTTGCTTCAGGAAATTCATCAATGGCTCATACTTCATTCACTCAAGCAACGGATTCTATTCCTTAAGTGCCACAATTTATAACGAGGAAGTCTCTTTCGAACCATTGGCACAGTTTCAATCCAACTGGTCTTTAGCATTCTTTGCTTTTCGAAGATATCTGTACTATAGAGGAACTGTCACAACCTACAAAGAGCCAAAGAGCGCATTCGATTCCTATTCTACTACTATTATATGTCATTTTCTTGCAAACAGAACAGAGGATATGCCTACTTTCGGTTTCACTGTAACAAGCCATTCGCCCCTAAGGCTAACAGCTCCTGATTCAATAGCTGCTCCTTCTTTCCTCTGTTTCCTTTGCCCTTCCCACCTTGGAATATAAGATAGAAAAATTTTGAACCCCTAATTCCCCTCTTTCAATTAGTAGGAGATTCCTTAGCATCAATCCCATTCTATGTTGCGGATCCGTCTTCCTTTATTGTAAAGTGAGACACTTATTGACTCCTCGGACATTAACTATGTCAGTTGCATGCTTTCTCCCTCACAATGCATTCTACAAGAACTTCCTAATGCTAAGCCACCCCTGAAGGAAGAAGATTTTGCTTTTTTTTTTTTGGGTTAATCACAAAACTGTCCCCTGAGGTTTATACGTTTTTACACTTTGCCCCCCCGTGTTTATAACTTTTGCAATAGTGTCCCTCGAGGTTGACAAAACCGTTGCAAATAACTCCAAAATTGGATGTCCGTTCAATTTTGGACGTTAAGTGATCATGTGCGGTGCACATGCCATTTTGGCATGGGCAAATTTGTAATTTCCCCTACCATCTTCCCCACTGTGTTCATCTCTCTCTATCTCTCTCTGTGTTCATCTTCTATTGGGGAGAGAAGTGGCTGCTTAGTACCGTTTTCCATGGCAGTAGTCACAATGTTGTCTAGTCTTGCTTCCTCTAATCAAGATGAAATTCCAATCCTTGAGAGGTACGGGCACTTGGTTGTGGTGGATTCAGAGTTTCTCTCTTCATAAAAGCTGATGTGGGAGAACACTCTTGTAGGCCAGTTTCTGGATAATCGTATCTTCCCCTTGACGTTAGTTCAATGTGCTGTCTCTCGATCAGTTTTGGCAATTGCTGGGCTTGGTGAAGATCAAAATTATGGGCGATTACTATATTTTTCACTTCTCTAATCCCCTTGATTTGGAGTGTCTTTTAGCAGAGGGACCATGGAATATCCATGGTGGTTTGTTGATGTTCATGAGATGGACCCCTTTTCTATTTATCCCTAGATTAGAATTTTCTTTCTGTTAACCTGTGGGTGGGACTCAATGATGTTCTAGAGGAATTGTACTTTTATGAATCTGTAGTCCATTCGGGTATTACTTTAGTGAATTGCAGTGGATTGGTCTGCAAAGAGGCAGCACCCTAACCAATTTCCTTCTTGCATTCGCCTGGGCATGCTTCCTCTGAATTTTATTCTGCTGGTTCGGATCGCGGAGGTTTTCCGTTAGCGTCGCCGGAATCTTCATATTCTCCAGTAGAGATTGCAGATTCTGCTGAATTGCTTGACGTCACGGTTACAATTATACCTCGACACCCAGTCCACCAACAGATTCAGGGTGAAGGTAAGCCAGCCCATGCGCGACACCAACAGCTATATTATACCTCGACACCCAGAGAGAGAGATGAACACAGTGGGGAAGATGAACAGAGAGAGAGATGAACACAGTGGGGAAGAAGGTAGGGGAAATTACAAATTTGCCCATGCCAAAATGGCATGTGCACCTCACATGATCACTTAACGTCCAAAATTGAACGGACGTCCAATTTTTGGAGCTATTTGCAACGGTTTTGTCAATCTCGAGGGACACTATTGCAAAAATTGTAAACACGGGGGGCAAAGTGCAAAAACGTGTAAACCTCAGGGGATAGTTTTGTAATTAACCCTTTTTTTTTAGGCCTTAGTGCTAGACTATTATGACTATCTTACTATGAGACACTCAGGGAATGAATCGGATGTGGGAAATATTATATGATAGGGATCGGTCTTATCAAGCCCTATGGCAAGTTCAGAGGGACGATTTTCTATCCTTAAAAATAGTAGAAGGCATTCCTTTGAAAGCGAAGCTTTACAGTAGCAAGCAGTCTAGTGAGCTGAATAAGTGAACAAAGTACCCTTAGTTGACAGTAAGTCAAGGAAGTCATAAATAAAGAAGTAGATGCACGTGAATCAATAAGAGTTCTGGAAATGAAAGAAGCTTAGTCACATACCAAGCGATGCAGTTCGGTAGCTGTCCAAGGAAAGCAATTCGTTCTGTGCGGGAAAGCAAGCAAGCCAATCAGTGAGTCATTCCAATCAGTCCTAGCATTCCGGGCAAGCCAGTACGGTACCAATGCTTCCTCTTTATGGTTTATGGATAGTAAGTAGTGAGCCAGTCAAGTAAGGCAGTTTCTGCCCCTGGTTGTTAGCAGGCGAAAGAAGTTTGAACTTTGAACAGTAACTCTCGGATGAACCAATTGCTTCAAGATAGGATTTGCTTGCTTTCTGTCTGTTCCTAAGAGAGATGGTCAAATAGCGTAGATAAATGGACTGTTCCCAGGAGATGTCCCCGGGCTGGTAACTTCTATTCTCTTGTTCCTTGTTCTTGTTCATGCTTTCCTGCAGGTTCGAAGAGTTTTTTTCGGAATTGGCTCAAGGTACTCGTAGCAAAGTAAGTGAATGAGAGAAAGGGACTGTGGGGCCGGGTAAGAGTGAAAATAGATGTCTAATACTAGCTTATACTATCTCGTGAGGGAGGATACAATGACCTTTAGCTGCTAATAGTAGATTAAGGACTTCTGCTTTGAGTCCTTCAGTTAAGAGACATTGTGTCATTCGGCTCACTTTCATGGATAGACATTCGGTGAACTACATGACGAAGTGAACTCACTTTGCTTCAGATAGGTCAGCAGAGCAGGACTTCTTTCTCACCCTCGCCGACCCGCCTCATTTTGTTATGTCTGTACACAAACTGAAAATCAAGTAAGGGGAAACATTAAACAAAAGGCCATTAAGAAGCCTTTATCTTGCAAAGCAAACAGTGGCTTGGGCTACTATTGAATCACACTTAACTAATTGTATAAAGAAGTGGCTATCTCCCTGTCCGTGGAACACACAAAGCATTGAAAGAAGAACACAACGGGAGGGAGTGATCCACAAGAGGAGTTCTACTTGATGAAAGACTCATACTGCCGAGGAGAAGGGAAAGAGACTGATGCTACTACCAATGGCAGGGAATGAGAGTACTACTAGCGAGACCAAGCCAAAGTCGGAAGAGAAAGATCACAGGCATGTGGTGAACCATACCGAGATAAAGCAAGGGCACTTCCCAAGCTTGAAGTGGGAAGCCCCTTTTCCGAGAACTAATTGAAGCGCCCCTATCTAAAAGTCCTTTGCCGGCTTGTCATTAACTAGTAGCTGGTTTCAGGCGTGGGACCCGTAGTGCTGGTTCCCGTTCTCAAAGACCAAAAGAAGAGTTTCCACCTTAGCGGAATCCCTGGGCTATCCGAATAGATAAATTGCTTAATCCATATAGCACGATCATCATATGGCTATTCGCTGGGGATGACCTTTACCTCTCCCACAAAATATCTATCTTCGAGTACTGGGAAACCGAACAAAATTTTACATACCAAAACATTATGTATGAAACATGTCTGCGTATATTATATGCACCTATCTTTCACTGGTGGTTTACCTTGTTTTCCTTTTTCTCTGCATATTATGTCTAGGACTTTTTCTCTGCTCGTTTTCTTTATAGGCCTTAGCACTAGACTATTACGACTATCTTATTATAAGACAGTCTGGGAGTCAAGCCTGTCTGTTTACGAATCGGATGTGGGGATTTTATATGATAGAGATCGGTCTTATTAAGCCCTATGGCATGTTGAGAAGGAAGATTTTATATTCTTAACAATTGTAAAAGGCATTCCTTTGAAAGTGAAGCAGTACAGTAGCAAGCAGTCTAGTGAGCTGAACAAGTGAACAAATTACCCTTGGTTGACAGTAAGTCAAGCCCAGGTGAGGAAGACTCTGACTGAGCCAGCTAGCAAAAGCATGTCTCTTTTCTGGTTCAGCTGCCAACTCAGTCCTGCCCTTTGATTTATAGATATAGACGACTATTAGATCAAAGGATTGGTTTCATATAGGAGATTGAAAGTCTGAAACTTCTCCCTTCCTTCTTTCAGGGAGAGATGACTTAGCCAATCCCATTTATCTCACTATATATCTCATGGAAACACAATATGCTACCCCAAATTGCTGCTATCAATTCCATATATAGCAAGAGTACTATAAGACAGGCGTGTGCCATATCTCCGAAAAGACCAGTGAATAGCTGGAATGTACTTCGTCCGTTCATAACAAATAGATTAACAGACGACCGGACCTTTCATTCCCTTAAACAGCAAAGGCTAAAGGTGACATGCAGACTTGAAAATATATATATATATATATATATATATATATATATATATGTGTATGTATAACGAGGCGGGCTTAGCTGTTCTAACGGTGCATTGAAATAATGGCGTGAAAAGACCAGTGAATAGCTGGAATGTACTTCGTCCGTTCATAACAAATAGATTAATAGACGACCGGACCTTTCATTCCCTTAAACAGCAAAGGCTAAAGGTGACATGCAGACTTGAATATATATATATATATATATATATATATATATGTATGTATAACGAGGTGGGCTTAGCTGTTCTAACGGTGCATTGAAATAATGGCGGAAAGAAACTAACCTATGGAATGATTTCCATCGTCTTTCTATAAACTGGAGTGACAATACGGGATGATCTGAGGGGGCAAGGGCGAGACAAGTAATGGGTTTGATCATAGGCATGTGGTTAACCATACTGAGATAAAGCAAAGCACTTCCGAAGCCTGAAGTAGGAAGCCCCTTTTCCGAGAGCTAATTGAATGCCCCTATCTAGAAGTCCTTCGCCGGCTCTGTCATTAATTAGTGCCTGGTTTCAGGCGTGGGACCCGTAGCACGATCCATATAGCACGATCATCATATGGCAGTTCGCTGGGGATGGCCTTTACCTCTCCCAGAAGAATATATATCTTCGAGAACTGGGAAACCGGACAAACTTTGCATACCAGAACATTATGTATGAAACACGTCTGGCGTATATTATAATAACCTATGTTTCACTGGTTGTTTACCTTGTTTTCTTTTTTCTCTGCATAATATGTCTAGGACTTAAAGGACTGGCCCATCATCCAGCCATTACCTTCTTATGGAAGAGGGAGAGAAAGGTTGGGAGGAAGGCACATAAGCCTCATCCACGGAGATGCTCTCACTAATGTCGTTATTACAGGTATCTGTCCCCAAGACATGCCGTCAGTGCCTTTATTTTACGGATTTCTTCCCTATTTTAGTATGTGACGACTGATAGCATCCAATTAAGTGACACTTATTCCAACTTTGGATGAAATTGAAATTATCATTTTCCGTTGCTTGGAACCTTGTCTTCAAAACTCAGTTTTGATGAGGGCTTATAAGAATATGCCCAATGTCATAGGTTCCACACCCTGTGCGCATCTCTTACATTGTCTGATGGAAAAAGGGGAAAACAAATGTTGTCGTGACAAAATCGGCATCATAATGGTTTGTAGACAATGATGTAGATTAATTTATCATAAGCAGTATTGTTTTTGGCTGTATATAGTTGACATTATTAACTCTACGTGACAATTGTCTTGTCGAATGAAAGTATTCCTGCCTGGATGTGGTGTCACTTACCCCTTTTTGGGAGGTTATATTCCCCCATTTCTGAGTCGGACAGTTATTGTTTATGCATTCTAAATAATTTATTCTTGTGGGATGATGGTCTGAAGGTAGATCTTAACTCTAAAGCAGAACCCTCCAAAGGGAATCATACCAGCAATGTTTTAAGTTAGTTTCATTATCTTAACTCTACGAACAGAAGCATGCCCACATCATGTTATGCAATTGATGTTGGCCAAACCCACTGAACCATATCTCTTCCTGTCCCTGGAAATCTTTTAGCTACTAATTTCTACAGTTAGTGCTCACAGTATTGATTATAAATCTTCAACTTTAATTGATCAACATTTGGGCCATTGAGGAAAACTTTAACTACTTTCATTCTTAGGATAGATTAATGAATTTCCAAAGCTAGGGTGTATATCAATCTAAAAGGTTGCTGTATTTCCAACAGCGATTAATTAGTTGAATTATCATTCAGTTACAAAGATATTTTCTGAAATTTCTTTAAAAGTGACACTGGCTCAAGCTCTCTGGCATTCATACATCCTGCATTCATATAATGACATTAGGTGTACCAAGTTCTTGGGGACATTCCAGTGTTATTTGAATTTACGTATATCATAGGTTGTTAAATAGCTGTGATGAGAAACTTCTAATCGGACTATTGCAGGCCGGCCATTTGATCAAATCATTTTTCTGATTCATCGTAGGGCAGAATGGCACTATTGATGGTCAAGGAAAGATGTGGTGGGAGCTGTGGTGGAATAGGACATTGGAGCACACAAGGGGCCACCTGCTTGAATTAATGAATTCACACAACATACTCATCTCAAATCTCACCTTTCTCAATTCTCCTTTTTGGACCCTCCATCCTATTTATTGCAGGTATGTTCTGCCCTTCCATTCCCTCTTATTTTTCACTGAAAAAAAAAGAAAAGAAAAATGCTTATACAGTTGCAGCTTGCGCATATTAAAGTTGTTGTAATTTTTACCAAACAACTATTAATGAGGCATTATAAACAAACAAAATTCTGTTCAGCCTTATTTGAAGAGTGCTGTTCTTGTTTGGTGAACTGAAAATTATGTTACATTTTTCGTCATGAATAATGTATACATGAGCAGTACTCTTGGTAGGTGAGTAACGGCAAACTATAAAATAGCCAGAAATGCATCTTGCAACGTCTCTGATTATGCAAACCAACTGTATATTTTGTAATGTAAGGGTACCTCTTAGATGTACCCTATAGTTTTTAGAAAGTAGCTCGTCCCTGGTATTTTCTTAACCACCTGCAAACATCTCACAGAATCATTTATTTGTTTCAGTAATGTTGTGATAAAAGACATGACAGTTTTGGCTCCCCTCAATGCTCCAAATACAGATGGTATAGACCCAGGTATGCAGTTTTCTCCTTCCTTTTTACCACACTGTTCTCCTATGTGCCACTTCAAGTTGGTATTTGAATGATTTGCCAAAATTTTCTTTAATTAGAGGTATACACTGGGAATTGATTTTTGCAGATTCAAGTATCAATGTGTGCATCGAAGATTGTTATATTGAGAGTGGGGATGATCTGGTGGCCATAAAAAGTGGTTGGGACCAATATGGAATCACAATGGGGCGTCCGAGCTCAAACATCATTATTAGGAGAGTGTCGGGCACGACTCCAACATGTTCTGGGGTTGGTATTGGTAGTGAAATGTCTGGTGGCATTTCAAATGTTATCGTAGAGGATTTGCATGTTAGAGATTCAGCAGCAGGGATACGAATCAAAACTGACGAGGGAAGAGGAGGATATATCGCAAATATCACCGCATGTAACATAACAATGGAGAGGGTTAAGGTACCCATAAGGTTTAGTAGAGGCGCCAATGACCACCCTGACGAGGGGTGGGACCCCAAAGCTGTCCCAAAGGTAAGGGGCATTTTTATCAGCAATGTGGTGAGTTTAAATTCTACTAAAGCCCCATTGCTACAAGGCATTAAGGATGCACCGTTTGAAGCAATATGCATGAAGAATGTTAGCATACTAGGCCTAGCGCCATCTGTGAAGTGGAATTGTGAACACGTTTCAGGCGCTACGCACGGGGTTTTTCCCTCGTCTTGCCCGCAGTTGCAGAGCAATGGCTCTTCATCGTGGTGTTTGTATCCTTGACCTTCCTTATCTGAGTGATTTTTCGAGCAAGAAAAATTGGGTCTGGACTCACCACTAGTTTGTAAAATGTGACCTTTGACAGTGAGTAGCAACCCTGCCTGGCCTGACCGAGGCAGAGCTGGACTGCCTGTGAGTGTGAGGTGGGGACTGATTTGTGATTCGCCTCGGGCGTCCTTATGTTCTTCTCCCTTTCGCCCCAATCTTAGCAATTACAGTGCAAAACTATATTTAACCCGAATATAACTGATTTGATTTGATTTCTTTTACATCGTTATCTTTTTCTTTTTCTTCAGCTCAGCCGTAAATTTGCAGCCTACCAACTTGCTAAAAATTTTACCAAGTTCCTCATTATGGTTGATTAATGATCGTCTTGCGAGCATTTAGGCCCACTCTCAGGATAAACTTGTAACTTTAGCAACTTTCGAATTCTTGTTCAAAGACTACAATCCCTGTTGTTTACGTTAATGCCTTGAGGTGAAATATTGGTTACTGATTCGCGTGGAGCTCCATGCTACTTATTTAAGAAGGCCCTAAATGAATTTGGGGCAAACGAATATGAACTTTTTTTTTTCATTCCAAACTTAAACCAAATAGATTTTCAAACACATAACCCGAATACATGCCTTTTTTTCCCTTTCTCTCCCACACCCACAAAAGCCTACAGCCGGTAACCACCACCACTAACCTTCTTCGACAATCGACCACATTTGTTTGCCAACGGCCAACTCCGACGGCCACTATCGTCCTTGATCGCCAATCATCGTCGGTGTCCACAACAGTCTATTGCCAGCTGAGTTTTGCAGCCACCATTCTTTGTTGCCAAGCCACCAACCCCCCCCCCCCCCCTCCCCCCCAGCCTCTGACATTCACTGTTGAGCAAGTTTGGCAGCCACCCCCACCATCTGCTGCCCATTGCAGTGGCCAACCCCAACAACCAACTCCGGCCACGGCAACAACCAACCTAAAGAAAGAAACGAATTTTTAAAACAAATTGTAAATAGCTTAAATCAAAGGAATTAGAAACTAAACGGGTTGACTCGTATTGAATCAGGCTATGAGACCGACTAGATTTAAATGTGATGGGGCGGGGTCGGGCACATTAAATCAAACATGGGCACAATGCAATAGGGCTACTTAGTCAGGGTGGGGCACCTCATATTTCCATCTATAGAGGTTAAGATGGTTGGATGAGACATGGCAATAGGTTAGAGTGGTGGCCATGAAACTATACCGTGGAAATTAGATGGTGGTGTTGAGGACACATGTTCACATTAAGTGCAAGTCGATCAAATTTTCCCGAGTAATCTATATCTACATAATATATAATAAGCGAAGCAAGAAAGACATTGATGACTTCTTTGCGCGACACATCATCGCTTATTTATATGACACATCATCAGATCCTTATTTTAAGATTAATTAACTTCTATATTAGTAAGTCTTATTTAATTTGAAAACTAATTCTAATCATTCTAAAATTCTACCTAATCAATATACTAATATATTAAGACTTCTTTTTAACAATTATGTCCTTAAAATTTAAAAACTAATTCTAATCATTTTAAAACCCTATCTTATCATCATACTTACTCATTAGGATTTAATATTAACTAAGGTATCTTCAAAACTATTCTCTAATATGAATATAAAAACTCATATATATAAAAAATGAAAATAATACTTTTGATTTAGAAGAAAAAAACTTAATTTAGAACCTAATTCTAATCATTCTAAAAGAATACCTAATCTATTAAGACTTTATTTTGACACACACACACAATGAAAATAGTACTTTTGATTTAGAAAAAAAAATTTGATGTTACAATTAAGATTAAACAACTTACGAGACTTAAAAAAATAATAATTTAACAATTGATTTGAATTTTGATAGGTACCTTATTTTTAAATTTGATTAATTTCGCAAGAATAATGAGGGTTGTGTGATTTAAAAATTAATTCTAAACATTTTAGAACTCAACCTAATCAATATACTTACTTATTATGACTTAAACTTAACTATTGTGTTAACCCTACGGTTATTTAACCTAGGATTATATTTGATTTTGATGATAACTAACATTGATGATTATGCTGTCTAACATGCTTTGAGTTGATGAAGCAATAGGAGCAATCTCATACTCATGCAAACGGATTATTAGACGAGCAACACGGTCAAAGACTCTCAACGGAACGCATCAAAGAAGGAAATCGTCGATTGAAGTTTTCATGCTTTTATTTCCGTCTTTGTAAACTAGACATAGAGAGATGATCGTTACAATGACTGTATACCTAGAACTTGCCCATAGGTTTCCCTTACATGCATAAAAGTTTTTCATGCTTTAAAAACAAGGAAACTGCATTTTCAGGAATGCAGTCGACTGCAATACTTCCAGTAGCCTATTACAGTCGACTGCAATGGATTACAGTCGACTGCAAGTTTGAAATTTGAATTTCCAACGGCTACTTTTGGGTTACAGTCGACTGCAATGCAGTCGACTGCATTTACCGTTTGGCGCATTTAATGCCCTACCTAACTCCAAACGGTCATATTTATTCCCACCTCTATAAATACTCATCTTGGACATTGTTTTCATTCATCAATTGCATTCAAAGCTTTCATATCTTTCATATTCTCAAAGATCAAAGCAATTGTTCAAATCTCTCTTGTTTTCATTGATTTCTCATCCTTTTCAAAAGAGCATTTATTGTGAACTTACATTAGAGAGAGATACACTTTCATAAGTCATCATATACTCATCTCTCTTGTTCTAGTACTTCAACTTGTACTCATCTACTTCTTAAGAGTGAAATCTTGTACACATTTCTTCATTGAAAGGTTCTTGTATCAAAGCTTGGGGTTGTCAAGCTTTGGAGCTTTGGGTTTGTCAAAGCTTGTTCTTGATGTGGGCATAGCATTAAGGGATTGTAAGAGGTTCGATCTTGACCCGTAAGAAAGATCATATTAGTGGATTCTAGGGCTTTTCAAGGGACTTCCTTGAAGGGGTGGACGTAGGCTTGTGGGTATATCAAGCCGAACCATTTAATTCTCCTTGTCAAGTATCTCTAAACTCTCTTTACTTTATCGTTTTACATTTGTGTTGAGATTGGTTGTTTATTTTTTTGAGTTATTGAGTTTGAGGTTTGTTGGTTGTTAATTTTTAAAGTAGTCTTAAAACCCTATTCACCCCCCCTCTAGGGTTATTTTATTGGTTTCATATTGCATTCTTAAAACCACTCCTTAATGTGAATATAAAAATTCATATATCAAAAAATGAAATAACATATTAGATTTAGAAGGAAAAAAAATAACATCTAATTGAGTTAAATGTACTATCATTATTCATATATATTGACATATACATAAGATAGTCATCGTTAAAAATGAATAATTTGATATAATATATATATAAAAGAACTATAAGTTAGCATTTTTAAATAAGACCTCACGACCATCAAATTGGTTATATTCCATATATAAGATTTTAGAAAACAAATCAAACTCTTTACTACAATTTATTGTTAAAACAATTGTGGTATAATTATCTCGATATTTAAAAATCTTATAAATTTAGAAAAATTATTGTACAACGTTTAAACTCTATGCTACAGACATATATTTACATATTAGGCTTTGATTTTGACTATTAAAACCTTGATTAGATTGTCATGCAATTCTTGCGTAATATTTGCCTACGCATATATGTTTACTTTAGTTCTTTTGAACTGTAAGAATAATGAGTATATTATGTTACAGTACCGCTTGACGATGTAAAAGAAGTTTAAAGAACGTAAAAATCTAGCGACATAAAAGAAAAGTTTAATGAACGTAAAAATCTAGCGACGACACTGTAACACAATGTACTCATTGTTATTTAAACTTACAGTTGAGAGAAACTAAAGCAAACATATATACATAAGCAAATATTCTGCAATAATTTTATGACCATCTAATCAAGACTATAATTTTAAATGTGTATAAGAGATGAAAAAAATATTCTACTAGATGATAATGTTCGTGATTTCTTGAAACATTGACTCATAAAAAAGATAAGAATGGACTATGACATTTATGATTCCTAAGATAAATAAATCTTAACCTAACTTTTCAAGTTAAGGGACTTTGTTTTGAAAGGATACAGGTTGAACCACTAAAAAAACTTAATAATAATATAATTTTGACAAATTACTTGAAACTGTTACATATAAAGTATTAAAAATTTCTTATCAATAATTATAGTTTTAGTAAAAGTAGATTTCTTTTTTTCATAATGTAAGACCCCAAATAATATATAGTTAAAATTTTTAATTCTTGGGTTACTTTTGTAGTTTTAATAATATTTTGGAATACTTTTGAATAAGTAACATAAATTTAGGGATCTTTTGGGTTATTTATCAAGTTTAGAGAAATAAAAAGATTGGTTAGTTTGTGTTTTATCAATAAATTGAGTCTGGTCTTTCAGAAAGATGAGAAGAAAGAGAAAATTAGGGTTTGAGGATTTCAACCTTCTACTCACAATTAGTAAGTGATCGATCCTAAATCTTAATCAAAATATAATTGATTTGAAGATTTTAATCTTAGTGGCTGGTTTTATTAATTAGGTTTGATATTTTTAGAAGGTTACGCAACTTTGTGAATCTTGTAGCGTGAATTGAGGTAAGGATTACACTCATAATACCCTTTCTTGTGATGATTTTCAATATCGTATTTATGATAATTAGATCGTGAATATAAATTTTGGTTACCGTCCAGTGAATCGTATATTGATTATGGTAATTGTTTTTGTTTTGTTTGTCGCATCACTGTACGGTTGCCTGTTAAGCAACCCGCTTCTTTTTCTCTCGTTGACAGTCGTCCTTTCAAGGGCAAAGGACAGCCCCATCTTTCAACCATCTTTGGCCATGTGAGGATGGTGCATGTGCCACGTGGCACCACTCAAATGGTGGACAAATAATTGTGAACCTTTTTACCCATATTTCGTTATTTGAAATTTCTGAAATTGTACGAAACTCGGATTCAAGCGATTCCACTTCCGTTAAACTCGTCTCTTCGTCTTCTTCGATTCAAGTCTAATATCAAGTAGTTTCTAAAATCGTTAAGTCATCTTTGTTGAAATGCAAGTTTTGATACTTTTGCGATTAGTATATCCGTGAGATACTTTGATGTCCGTTTGACCTATCTGAATTGAATTAATATTTTAAAATCTTTACGTGCTTAGGTTAACGTGATGTCATGACATGATATGACAATTGCTACCGGCATGCAAACTTTGAACTTAAACTTCCGCGTGCTTAGGTTAACGTGCTTTACAGTCACGTGATTGTATTGTTTTGATTATTAGTTCAATTATTTGATTATGCCCCTTTGACTTTGATTCGACCTTTGATGGGTTAATATCCCGTAATGAGATTTGTCGTGTCAAGATTAACTACCGTCTTTGTACTTTATTTTCATATGTTTCGTTTTGACTCACTTCATATTATTGGATACATGCGTTGTATTCTGTGGGTGTGTGCGTGTGATCTTTACTGGGCTTTGTCCTCACCCCCACTTTCTCCTCCCATTTCAGGTAATTAAGCTGAGACATCAGTAGATGAGTTATCTATAAGCATGAGTCAGAGTTGTTCTTTAATTGTAGACTTTTTTTAGTGACTTGAAAATGAGAACTTGTAATAGTTTGATTAAGTAGCTTTTGGTAACCCCAATGTTTGGGAAGTGACTATTGTTATTAGAATTCTGCTGCATTTATTAGACTTTAATGATAAATACAAATACTATTGATTTGTGATACATTTAGAGCTCTGATTATCATTTTAGGGTTATGTTCTTGGTAAAATTCTTTGGGTATTATATTTCTGGTAAGCATGAATATTTTGAAATAGTATGTGTAGGTCCACCTCTGGGTTGAGGGTGAGACACATTATATCATAATCTGTTAATCTCTTTTTGTTTCTTAAAATGTGGTGTGCATTGATACACTTTTTAAAATATTATATTAGCTTACTCGAGTTTGACTCAGGATCCTGAGCTATAATATCTAATAACTGATGCGAGAAATGCAATGATGGCTCATGACACCTCATTGCATTGTGTTTCTAATATAAAAAGAGTAATAAAACCAATCTTAAACATATTAATGTTGCTAAAGATCTTCAAACATTATTTTGAACGGGATCCTTAATTTTGTGATTAATTAAATCGATAAATATAGTAAACATTTAAATAATAGTCCTTATGTAATTTACTAACCTATTATGACTTTATTTGAATATTATATATCGAATTCATATTTAAAAAAATTATGTACTATTTCAAATTTTGTAAATTCAAATATGAATCTAATTTGATAAATATATTGGTTAAAAATTTTGGTCAGTAATTTCCTTACTCTAAGGTTTTGCGCGATCCTATTTACCCGTAATGGTTAAGTGTAGAAATATCATAATATGCAGATTCTATATGAAATATATTGAAAAAATAGTGTAAATTTAAAACATTAATTATGTGAGGATTTCTTAAATCCAACTAATTTTATGTTGAAAAGTTTTGAACGAGTTATTTTTTATGGTATTTGTTAGGATCAAGCGCTTACCACTGCACCAAAAGCTATAGCTGTTAGTAAGGTGCAACTTTATTTTCTTAAAGTTTCTCAGAACCGCATCTAGCATAAGGGGCTGCACCCATCCCATAATAGGTGCCATGGGAAGGGATGTTAAGCCCATCGAATCCTAAGGAAGACGCTGACCAATTTTAAGGTTAACACTACAAGAAAATCCACTTTTAGCGACGGACAATTCCGTTGCTAAAATGGGTAATCCGTTGATAAAGACTTTTAGCGACGGATTGTCCGTCGCTAAAAGTCTGTTGTTAAAAACCCCGTTACTAAAAGATTAGCGACAGATTTTGGTGATCCGTCGGCAAAATTTATACTTTTAACGACGGATATAATTACTTTCAGCGACGGAAAATTCCGTAGCTAAAGGTATTTTATATATTTTTCTAATTTTTTAATTTCTGAATAAAAATCTTTTAGCGACGGAATTTTCGTCGCTAAAAGTCCGTCGCAAAAGTATTTAGCGACATTAATTCTGTCGCTAAAAGTCTCTCTAAATCATTGACCAACAGATTTTTAACGACACAATTTTGTTGCTAAAATCCTGTCTATAAAAATATTTACCATTTTCTAGAAGAACTTTTAGCGACGGAATTCCGTTGCTAAAACCCAAAAGGCTGTTTTTTCTATTTTTATTAATTTTTAAAATGCCGAATCTGTTTTAGACAATTACTTTTTATCAACTAATCCAACAATAATTTAATTATTTAAACTAGGATTCATCTTTACCAAATTCCAAGTAAAACAAATAAGATTTAAGTTAGATGTTCACTGAATATAATGTATAATATATCACATCGTACAATCTTAAAAAAAAAAATAAAAAAAAATACAAGTTACATTGAAACTAAAAAAACAATATACCAAAGATTTGCTCCGAAAGCCTGCACAAAAAAAGAAAAGAAAAAAATTAAGGCTTATAACTCAGGTAAAAAATAATATATCACATCATACAATCCACATTAAGGATTATAACTCGGGTATAAAATGAACCACATTAGTTTGATAATCAACCACTCTTTTTGACGAACTTCCACCCACAGAGCTCACGTAATTTTCGTAATGACAAGGTGAAACTATATTTTTATCCAAAGAAGAGATTTAAAATGCATAGTGAAAAATGACAACCACAAAGAGATGAAGTTCACAAGGTTGAGAAATCAATTGATATATATAGGAATCTCAGCTACCTGAAACTTTACTTAATCACCAAGCAGCCTTAGAATCAAACCAAACAACATAGCTGATATAACGAAAAAACTGACATTTGCTAATCCCATAATCTTTTCAGATATAGAAATTCAACATAGCTGATATAACGAAAAAACTGACATTTGCTAATCCCATAATCTTTTCAGATATAGAAATTCTATTGCCAAAGCTATTATCCTTCTCCCCTCTTTTGTTTGCTCCTTTAACTCATGCATGTATATATATATATAGATACACTACACCCATCAGTCTATACATCCAAACAACCAACATTTCCAACACTCCCTCATTCAAACATTTTACCCAGCTATCAAACCACAAGCACACACTCACATCAAGCATGCACTACCCACGTAAAACACCCAGCTCACTCACTGTATATTCCACATATGTACACATCTCACACATTCAAGAATTAAACCCATTAATCACACCTACACAACACCAGTTCACCATACCAAAGACACGCAGCAATTCACTCACGCAACACACAAATACACCACACATGCACAGCTCACCACAACTCATAACATGAGCATATTCATGGCTGCCTAGCCACACACCATGGCATGCGTACACTCACAGTCGCTCAGCCCATATCAGAAGTGGAAACTTTCATACAGCCCCTTTCTTTTGCACCACTTCCATGCATAATGAACACCAACACCTCACAGCTTCCCTTTTCCCTGCACTTTGTCACATTCTGCAACCACAACACACACACACTATACAACATATACACCACACAAATACACTACCCAATTACCCAAATTGAGAGTTCTTGAGAGTGAGGTGGGCAGGGGACCCTTGGGCCTATCCAACTTGCCCAAATTGTAACCCTAATGACGTATATATAGAAACCAACTTATGTGAATTTAATAGCAAAATAAACAGTTCATCATCCAATTAGATACCAACGATGGAATTAGATACCAACGATGGAATCACTAGCCAATATTTTGCACGATCTCCTGTATATCATGATGTATATTTCTTATTTCATCTAAAGATGTACATTACTAGTGATAGTCAAGGGAGACCACCTTCCAATGACTTCATCTTATCTCACTCAATCTCATTGTTTACTCGGATTGGTTATGTAACTTTTGGCTGGTGGCTTATATATATATTTTTTTGGTGGCTTATGGTATAAACGAAGTACATATGCAGGTTGAAAAAGGGCATGCATGTGGTTTTGTTGCTAAACCAGGGCCTTAAAATAGACACTTTAAAATTGACCTTCAAAGTCAACTGGCCCAGTCAACTGCCAGGATGCTCAACCATTTTGACCAAAGCTGCCCACAGGCGCCCCATCTCATCACAAAGCCGGAGCCGGAGCCGGCGCCAGCATACGCTCTTCTCTCATGACATTAACGACAACTGCTGTGCCTTTCAATGCAATATACAATTAAAATAGACAATTGAAATAAAAACAAATTCCTAAAAAGAGATAATATGAACCCTAACCAAATAAAGCCAAAGTAAATTTGTGAATAGAAAACGAAAATTTTTAAAATCACATAAAATGAATTAGTGGTATATGCCGTTAAATCGTTAATTGAGGAAGGGTAGAGATAGCCACTTACCTGATTTGGACGAAATACCCAATATAAAGCTTGCCTACCGCAAGCGTTAGAATCTGTTATGCAAAAGAAAGAGAAAAAGTGAGAGGAAGATCAGATGCAATAGACAAATCGGTGAAAAGGAAGAGAAATTAAGTGAAAAGGCATTTCGAAATCGAGTATCTGAGAGAGAGAAAGATTGACCTAGAGAGAGAAACCTGCCCATGTTTACGGCGGGGCTGTGGCGGGGTTACGGTGGTGTAGCAGAGGCGGGGGGTGGGGGCGTGGAGAAGAGAGATAGAGAGTAAGAGCAGAAAGCGACGCAGAGAAGAAAAGAAGGAGGTATGGTTTCTTATTCATGAACTTTTTAGCGACGGATTTTAACCGTCGCTGAAAGTCTGTCGCTAATAATTTCCAAATTATTTTTTTCAAACCCAAAAAAATCCGATCAAAAATATAAAATCAGGAAAAACTTTTTAGCCACGGAATTTCCGTCGGTAATAATCCGTCGGTAAAAGTCCGTCGCAAAAAGTCTTTACCCACGGATATTCCGTCGGTAAAACCTTTAGTGACAGACTTTTACTAACGGAAAAATCCGTCGCCAAAAGCAACTTTTAGCAACGGATTTTGATCCGTCGCTAAAAGTCCGTCGGTAAAAGTCGATTTTCTTGTAGTGTAACAATCTCGCCCCCAGTGTCAGCCGGGGGATTCGAACCCATGACCTTGCTCTGATACCACTTGTTAGGATCAAGCGCTTACCACTGCACCAAAAGCTATAGCTGTTAGTAAGGGTGCAACTTTTTTTCCTTAAAGTTTCTCAGAACCGCATCTAGCATAAGGGGCTGCACCCATCCCATAATAGGTGCCATGGGAAGGGATGTTAAGCCCATTGAGTCCTAAGGAAGACGCTGACCAATTTTAAGGCTAACAATATTTTTATTATGGGTAGTTCAACTCTTAAGCATTCTAAATTTTGCATTAGCAATATACCATTTATGATTTTATGTTAATTTTTATAATTCTGAATATTGCATATAAAATCTAAAAAGATATTAATTATGTTGTGATGAATGTAGACTAAAACTTAGATTGAAAACTTTATTATATCTGAAGATAAATCTTACTTAGTAAGCATGATTATTGTATACTTTAAGAAATCTTGGTTAAATTTTCTTCAACAATTTCCTTACAACGATGTTTTGAATTATCCTATATAGTCATGTTGGTTAAACTTTTTAAACTTTATGTAATTACCTCATATAGTGATTACTATTTTCTCTGTCATCTTGGTTAAACTTTTTAAAATTTATATAATTACCTCATAGAGTGATTACTATTTTCTATGTATACTTTGTTGTTGGATTACATTTGCTTTTAGAAAAGGCACATCATCCTTACTTAATTAGTCGTGTTGATTGACTTTTGTAAATCACATGCTATAAACAAATATATGGACCAAAATTTTCTCTATCAAAATTAAACTAATATGTAATTAACGTTATGAGCAACCCATTCAAAGGTACAAATTATTTTTAAATTATACTTAGAGAATAATAAAACTGTCTTGTGCAATACGAAAATTAATCTCAATATGTTCTCTGTTATCAGTTTTTTTTTTGTGTGTATTAAATAAATAAACTTTTAATTTTTGTTCATCTATGTAGTTACTAATAAAGCTCAGTTTGGTAACCAATATTTTTCAAGTTTTTTATCCAGTTTTGTAAACTGGAGAAAATAAACGCGTTTGATACATAATTTTCGTTTTTTTTTTCTTCAGTTTTAAAAACTAATTTTTAAAACAAGGCTATTTTTTAAAACTCCAAAAATGAGTTTTCAGTTTTGGTTTTTATTCTGAGCCATCAACACCCTCCCACCACTGGCAACCACCGTCACTGCTTACTGCTGGCGACCGGCAGCCACCTCCGGCGGCCAGCAGTCACCCGCCTGCCACCACCGCTGACTGCCAGCGACCGACAGCCACCCCCGGCGGCCGACCACCACCCCCGTCGGCCACCGCCACGCCCCACCATCGCCACTACAAACCACCAACAAAGAAAAACTCAAAATAAAAATTGGGTAATCAAACACCCAAAAGAAAAAACTCAAAATAAAAACTGGGTAATCAAACACCCAATTGTTTTTGTAAAAAAATATAAAAAAATTAAAACTAGTTTTGGTTTTTGTTTTTTTGGAAGCAGAAAACCAAAACTGAAAGTGTTATCAAACGCTACCTAAATCAGAATTAGCAAGTATGCACAAGAACATTGCTTATTGATATTTCACTAGAAGGGTCAATTTATTTTGTCACAAACAGGCCTTTGATGTTCAACATGGAATGCACCAACACATGTTTCCAATACAAATCACACATATTTCCAATTTAATTTATACCATTTTAAAAGTCGGTTATGTCTCACTTGCATGGCTTGAGCCACTCAGGTAGGTGAGGTTTTCAAAATTTGTTTGGATTCCCTTTTTCACACGTTTCTTTTAGAACTTGAGTTGGGAATGTCAATTGTAAAAGGCTGAAAGGCGTGTAAGCTGTGAAGATCAATAGGTTGAATGAAACTTAGGATTGAATTTGCACTCATTTCCTTCTCTCTGCCCAATTTTCCTGGTTTTTGGTTCCATTGGTCCATTCTAAGTTTTCCTGCCTTCACACTTCTGCTCATAAGCATCCTTACTCGTGACGATTGGTATCAAAAGCTACCAATGATCCATCGGTACTGGTGCATTAAGGTCCGGCATGAGCTGCTTCACCTCTGGACTATCCTCGCTTGGCTGCTCCTATCCCAGATTAACAAGCATACAGAACATCTCGACTATCCTTCTCTAGGTTGCTGCTGCCATGGGTTAGCCAGATTAAAACTATACAGAACAGTAACTAGAAGATCCTATAAGCATGATGCAAGCTCAGTGCAAGGAACACTTTAATTGGATTGATGATTAATTGGCTGGGATAAAAGGATCCATCAACGAACTTCTAGATCTCAAGCTACCAGTAGATGAACTGAAGGCTCAAACCGGTGGTACGTTACATTCTCTATGAGCATAAACATGATACAGCAGCTGATGTCCGCTAGATCTGGTGATGTTGGTGAAAAGTCTCACAGTAACAGATTTGCACCAAGAGAGAAGCTAACCATCCATCACCGAGACGACTTTCAAGCAACAAATCATAACCATCAATCTACAATCTTCAAATTACAATGGAGAAGATTCTACTAATGCTGGAGTTTCCTAAATCCATTTTGAGGAACAAGCCTACTCGGTTTGGAGCCTACCACAGGGCTAAGGCTAGAGTTGTTTGGCAATAGTTCATTAAGGATCTGAATGTTTTGTATAATAATTTGTTAAGGAAAGTGTCGTCGGAGAATTTCATAAACTGAGGCAAGTTGGTTTTGTAGAATAACTTTCATTTAATTCGAAACACCACGGTCCATAATAGTAAAGGAAGGATGCCAGTTTGATGAGCTCTCTCTTGTGCAGTGTTCTCTCTGTGTGCGGTGTTAGAGGGAGGGTGTTAAACGATGAGATTAGGTTTGATGCGGGAAAGTTTGGGTTAAGTTATTTTTCTAGATCTATATTTTTGGCCAGAAAGTAGGTAACACTTCTCAACAACCTATGGATTCTCTTACAGTGTGTTTGGAATCACGGGATTGATAGAACATAAAAAAAAGTAACTGGAATTGAATTTCACAAAATTTGACTGGATTTGTTTCCATAGTGTGAAATCCGATGAAGATGGTCGGATTTCATGGGATTTAGATTTAGTTGAACTAAAGACATTGATTCACCCTATTGTACCCTTGCATGAGTCTCTACAATCAATGAGCTCACCTGCATCGTCTCTACTGCCGTTGCCGCCATAACACCTTTACTTCCATTATCGCCACCTCCACCATTGCTGCCACCACGACGTTATCGTCACTAGACCGCTATACTGACCATCAGTGGATGGTTACATACAACACCACACCACCAACACCACCACCGTCACCACGTTTGTCAAGTATGTTACATCACCACCACGACAACCATTACCATCAATATATCATCATCGTCGCTGCTGCCACCAAACAACTACTATCACCTCCACCACCATTAGTGTTGTCACCACCGTCATGGTCACTACCATTAATATTGAGTTCACTGTACCAATTGTGTCACGATTAACATGATTGTCATCACAAACACCACCATCACCACCACCGTCTTTGTTGTGCCGCCATAAGCCAATTAAGACGTCTCAGGAGGAACACTCCCCCCCCTAACCAATCCCCAACCAAGCACTACCAATTCTAACCACGACTCTCACTTCTATACCACCAATAAGCCAACATCAATTTCTCATCCAAAACCGAGCCAAGGCTCTGTTCCCAACTTCTCTTGCTCCAGTCTCACCTTCCAATAACTAAATATTCAATTAAGCTTCCATTTCATTGAAGGATGAAAGAACTATGCTATTCGTGTGATGAAAAGTTCTCTCCATTTCACAACTTCGAAGATAATTGATTAACTGTGATCACAATATAAGATAATGAAGTCGAAGAAAGCATTCCCTTGTATGATTCCACACCTAAATATGATGAAGAACCGGTGTTGGAGGATAACACCGCTGAGACAATGGAGATCGCGCTCAATGCATTATTTTGGAACACTGCACAGAATTACTCAAGGCCAATATGGTAACAAGTACTTCTCAAATCCTCATTGACACAGGAGCGACACGCAACTTTATGGACCTCTACACCCCAAGGAGATCGGGTTGCACTGTTACTCATAACAAACATACGACTATTATTTTAGCTGCTGGTAGCATGATTACCACTAATTCAAAGTGTGAAGGAATTTCCTGGATATATATTGCAGGGCATTGAGTTTATTGCAGATGTGATGATATTACCTTTTGAAGGTTGTAAATATTTATCAAGGTCAGCTGTTATGGTACACAACAAGCAAAGCTCAAACTATTCTCTACTCAAGCAATGCACAAGTTCATCATGAACGATGTTGAGGCTTCCATTGGGCAGGTATATACGATTACCACTGTAACTACGAATGATTCTGATGAACCTGAACTCACAGCTTTACTACATTAATTCCAAAAAGTTTGTTCCGAGCCACTAAAAACAAAGGCACGTGTATGCATAGGGGGCTCACCTCACCTAGGGCGGGGCACAGTTGCCCGCCCAGACACAAGGTGCTAGATATGGTGGAGGCGCAAATAAGCGCTCAAAGAATCAAATCTTTTATTGTTCATCGTCTCAACGATTGATTTTTTTAGTGGTTTCTTCCGTATCATAGTAAATCAATTTTGGAAATTAAAAAAAAGGAGAGAGAGAAAACCAAAAATTCGAAATCCCCAATCAAATGATTTGGTATTAAATAATAGAGCATAAAAGCAATGAAACAATTTATGTAACACGATTACTATACACTTTGATAACATAATTGAAAGTAATGGGGTGGTTGCTTTAGAGGTATGATAAAGACGCAGACATAAATTAATGATGACTTCTTCTAAAACTGACCCTTTTGTGGCACGAAGTCAAACTACCATTCAAGCTTAACATCAAGAAGTGTAAGGCCTTCGTATAAACAAGGCTACCATTTCAAGTAGATTTACTCCTCCTTGTAGACGAAAAAGATGGAGTTGATGAGGAATCTCTACCGGACTTGGAGCCTATCATTTCCTTTGAAGAAACCATTGGCTCGTTGGTGCTTACTGATGATGACAATGTTGGTGTTAACTACTACTACTACTCATTGAATTTGAATCCTTTTTTCGTATTGGAAGCTTGTTCATTTGTCATTCTCTGGAATTATTTTACGTGAAGTTATTAGTTTAATGCACTACTATTTATTTCTTTATACTTTGTGCCTCACTTTGTTAAGGTGTGCACCTGCACCTTGTGCCTAGCCTCCAAGGACATTTTGCGTGTTATGCTTGTGCCTTTAATAACAATGTTATGAGCCTACTTCACTACCACCACCTAGGTCTCATAACCATAACATCCCCTCCATACCCAATGTCCAACCCATAAAAAGGTCATAAAACAAAAATATATGAATTGAAATTCTTGAGACATCCAATCAAGTTCATCCCTATATAGCTCACACGTTCCCCTACTTAAAAAGAAAGATGGAATATGCCGTTTGTGTGGAGACTACAGGGGCTTGAACGAGCTTAGAATTAAAATCGGGTTCCCTACACCTATGAGATGATATGCTAAATGAGCTGCATGGAGTGCAGGTGTTTACAAAGCTTGAATATAGAGTGGCTACCATCAAATTAGGGTAACCACTAAAAAATAAACCCAATATTGCTTTCATTGCTTGCTTTGGCCACTTTAATTTCGTAGCAATGTCGTTTGGCTCAACAATGCACTAACCATATTTTTATCTTTGACCGACACAAACCTTAACTTAGAACATTTTTACTTGTGTTATTTGATGACATTATAATCTACAAAAAAATATGCTCAGACCACCTCCATCATTTCCAAACTGCACATCAAACCCTCATACACAACCACAAATCTGTAAAAAGGTTCAAATGTGCTTTTGCTTAACCCAAGGTGCAATACCTAGTGCATTGCACACAATCTCAGCTCAAGGAATGGCATATGACCCAGCTAAGATTAAGGCTATGGTTTATTGGCTATTTTAATGAGAATCAAGAAGTTGGGGAGGGTTCCTAGTTCTCACTGGGTATTTCAGAAAGCTCATCAACCACTATGGTCTACTCAGCAAGCCACTTACCTCACTACTACAAAAAGATGACCCTCTCTTGGAAAACTACTACTACCCCCACGTTTTAATAGGTGAAAGATATATGACCCTACCATTTGAAGTGGAAGTAGATGCTAGTGCTGATACAGTTCTCATGAAAAAAGGACAACCATTAGCCTATTCTAGTAAAGAATCTCGGTTACGACCAAAGCCTTGTCTACCTGATATAGCTAAAAATATGCCTATAATCAGTGGATGACACGTGGCAGTTATGCCACATAGTCTTCCACTGTGTCATTACTGATTTGGAACTTGCTATATTAACCTCCAGATAGAATCTTAAAAGGATTCTAACTCAATCATTAGAGATAGACACATGATCCTCAAGGATCCTAATCCGATCCTGATTGGATTAGTCCACAATCCAGTCATACTAGGGCTCTTCTACTTTCGGCTATATAAATGGGCTTACCCCCAGGTACGTAGGACACATATACACTGTGTTTATATTGATTTCTCAAAGTTCTACACTGTTAGTTGCTCTCTGACTTAAGCATCGGAGAGTTCCTCTGTCGAAACCCCACCCGGCGGTCACTTCGTGTTCTGTCTTGCAGGTCTATTCTCTAGTTGTGGTTCCCGATCCAATTTTTAGCAGCAACATATTGGTACCATCCGTGGGACCTCTACAAGGATATGGCCAATCATTCATCTTCCAACAACTCTTCACTCAGTCGCTCTCAAAACCGTTACACGCGATCCAACAGCTCTCATCAACTCAGTCGCTCTCGTGACCAGCGTTCGACACCCTCGCGTCATCACGCCAGTTCTGTAGAAGATGTTCATGTTGACATAACATCCACTACTCCAGAGTCAGACAACAGATCTCAAAGGAACCAATCCCCAACATCGACTCTGAAGAACAGTGACCTTCGTCATCGTATAAACCGCAAGTTGTTCAAGACACCCTTCGCCGACCTTATAAGAGAGATCCATGAACTGAAGGATGTCGTGAACACTCTACAACAAACTCTTAACATGGCGGTGACTCCTCTGCCCGCCAATCATTCTCACCTAGATTCGAGCGACCTTCATCTCCAACTCACCTCTAGGTCGAGCTATAGCCGCAAGTATAGGTCAGAAACTGATCCGACATATAAACCCAAAGATTAGCGGAGAGCATACAATGAGGAGTAGATCATGCTACCGCCACGATTCGATGATCGAAAGTAGCACCAACTCCTTTCTCGAAAAGGTTGCCAATTACAGACCTCGAAGATCGCTTCACAGGCAAAGGACGCATGAGTACCGTTCCCAAGAACAAAACTCCTGGAAGGTGATCCCCAAGCCTTGTTCTCAGGAATGATCTCCCCCAAGGGAAGAGTCTGGATATCTGTTATTCGAAACAATAGAGAAGGCCAAACTACCACCCAACTTCTGAATGCCTCAGTGTGACATGTATGACGGAAGTGGGGATCTTGGAGAACATGTTTATCAGTTTAAAACGAACATGTTGCTTCTCCAGGTGTCGGATGCTGTCATGTACAGAGTCTTCCCTACCACAGTACGAAAGGTTGTACATGCATGGTTTAAATCACTACAATCGAGGTCCATACACTCATTCGCCCAACTATCAGATCTTTTTCAGAAACACTTCGTGAGTAGTCACTCGTGAAGGAAGAACTCAGCGAGCCTACTCAATATAGTGCAAGAAAAGAACGAGTCCTTAGCCCATTATCTTGGACAATTCAATGCGGCTACTTTGGAAGCTGATAATCTGGAAGAGTCTATCAAGTATATTATATTCCTTTGAGGACTCTGACCCACCTTTATATTTTCATTCTCGGTCAATAAGAGCCCTCCCCACATGAGAGCTCTTCTCGAGAAGGCTAACAAGTATATTCAGGTAGAAGAATACCTAGAGACCCATAGAGGGCGACGGGGGAAGGCAAAGAAGAACAAGGAAAGCGCCACGAGAACTGAGTCCCCAAGAAGGAAAGAAGGTGAAATACTCCAAGCGTGATGAGCGGCATCCCAAAGACCTGTTCACCCTAGAGAACCTGACGTCCGTCAACACCAGACGATCATATATATTACACAAGATCAAAGACAATGAGGCTTTGAAATGGCCAAAGAAAATGAGATATCGGGCAAGTAAAATGAATAAGGACTTATGGTGCCACTTTCACAGCGATCGCGGCCATACGACTGATGATTGTAGATCACTCAAGCGAGCAATCGAAGCCTTTATTAAGTGTGGCCAATTGAGGAAATATGTGGCTCGCAAGGAAGGTCGAAAAGAAATAACCCCGGCCGTTGAGGAAAGAGAAGAACATGAAGAGAACGCGGGCACAATCAATACCATCTCTGGAGGCTTTGCAACTGGAGGCTCATTTTGGCAAGCTCGAAAAGCATATGCTAGGGAAGTGTGCATAACGAGCCAGCCCCCGAGCAAGAGATAAAATATTGTGCCCTTGCCCGCTATCTCTTTCTCGGATGATGATATATGAGATGCGAAGACTCCTCAAGATGACCCATTAGTCATCACCATCAAGGCCGGAAATTTTGATGTGAAGCGTGTCCTGGTTGATAATGGGAGTTCCACTGAAGTCTTGTTCTATGATGCATTTAAAAAGATGAACATCCCTACGTATTGCCTCCAATCATCCGGTTACAGTCGAAGGCGTTATCGCACTCCCAGTTGTAGTAGGCACACCCCCGACGCAAGCAAACCTGATGCTTGATTTTGTGGTGGTAAGGATCCCCTCCGCATAGAATACCATACTCGGACGACCTAAGCTGAATCAGTTGTGAGCCATATTATCAACTTATCACCTGAAGATGAAGTTCCCAACAGAACAGGGGATCGGAGAGGTCAAAGGAAACCAGACCGTGGCTCGATAGTGCTATGTAACTTCATGCCGATCAAAGAATAAAGAAGCACTCATTATTGAAGATCTCCGAGAGGACACTAAGATGCAAAGGGGTGAACCAGTCGAGGATCTCATAAGCATTGAAGTATATCTCAGAAAGAAGGAAAAGACAATTCGGATAGGTTCGACTCTCAAAGAAGATATTAAGCTCAAGCTTGTGGACCGATTGCGGACCTATGCAGACATCTTCGCATGGATGGCTGCAAACATGCCTGGGATCGATCCGAAAGTTATCATGCACCGGCTCAATGTCGATCTGTCTAAGAAACCTATCAAGCAGAAGAAGAGAACTTTTCCTCCCGAGAGACAGGAAAAGATTGAGGAAGAGGTGGACAAACTCTTAGCTGCGGGCTTCATTGAAGAGATTTACTATCCTAATTGGATCGCCAACATCGTTATGGTTCCAAAACCAGGCGGCAAGTGGCGGATATGTATTGATTTTACGGATCTCAACAAAGCCTGCCCAAAGGATAGCTATCACTCTCCCGAGGATTGACATTCTCATTGATGCTACTTCAGGCCATGAGCTGCTCAGTTTTATGGATGCATACTCGGGGTATAATCAGATTATGATGCATGAGGACAATATTTCCTAAACTTCATTCATCACAGAGCGAGGGATATACTGTTACAAAATAATGCCTTTCAGACTTAAGAACACCGGGGCAACTTACCAACGCCTGGTGAATATGATCTTTCGCGATTTGATCGGAAAGAACATGGAGGTATACGTTGACGATATGCTCGTCAAGAGTGTCAGAGCTAAACTCTATGTAAAAGACCTTAAGGAAACCTTTGACATCCTTAGAAAGTACAAGATGAAGTTAAACCCGCTCAAATGCGCATTTGGGGCTGCATTGGGGAAGTTCTTAGGCTTCATGGTCTCTCAGCGCAAAATTGAAGCAAACACAGAGAAGATAAAGGCCATTCAAGTCACGACGTCCCCGAAAACCATTAAGCAAGTACAAGAGTTGACAGGTCGGGTTGTAGCTCGAGGAAGGTTCATGGCTAGATTGGCTAAACGATGTCTACCATTTTTTAAAGCCATCAGGAAAGCAAAGGAATTTTACTGGACCGAGGATTGTCAAAATTCATTCGAGGAACTCAAAACATACCTAACTTCTTCCTTGCTTTCAAGCCACTTCCGGGAGAAGATTTTTTCCTATACCTCTCTGTCAGTAAGGTTGCTGTCAGCGCCATTTTGGTCAGGGAGGAGAACGAGATCCAGAAGCCAATCCACTATGTCAGCAAGGTTTTATAGGACATAGAGACGAGATACCCAAAGATCGACAAAGTAGCACTAGCCCTCATCACGTCAGCTAGGTGCTCCGACCATACTTTCAGTCTCACACCATTGTGGTTATAACATATCAACCTCTCAGAAAGGTTTCGCTGAGCTCTGAGGCGTCAGGAAGACTAGTAAATTGGTCGGTGGAATTAGGAGAATTTCATATTTTAAGTACTGATCGCGCATTGCGATCAAGGCTCAAGCCTTAGCAGATTTCATTGTTGAATGTACATTACCTGAAGACCCCCCGCAACTGGTGATTTCTGAAGCCCAAGATCGTTGGAACCTTTATGTGGATAGCTCTTCGGCCGTGGGTAGCAGTGGTGCATGAATCATCCTCATTAGCCCAGAGAGATTCATCATTGAGTATGCACTCCAGTTTTGGTTTCCAGCCTCAAACAATGAAGCAGAATATGAGGCTCTTCTTGCGGGGATAAGGTTAGCACACTCTTTGAAGGTGGACTCTCTATTAATGCATAGCAATTATCAATTGGTGGTCAACCACGTCTTGGGAGAATATAAAGCCAGAGATGAAAGAATGGTTCAATATCTCTAGCTAGTTGAGACGTTGGCATCACGATTCAAGAACTTCACCATTCGTCAGATTCCCTGAGATCAAAACACACAGGCAGACACATTGTCAAGACTCGCGTCCACGGAAGTCACAGAGGTCCCACGCACTGTCTACCTTGAACTCCTCAAGAAGCGAAGTATTAGCTCTAAAACTGATATCGAAGTGGTAGACCTAGAACCATGATGGATGGACCCAATCATCAAGTATCTGTCTACACGAGAGGTACCCAGTGGAAGACATGAGGCACGAAATCTCCATGCCAAAGCTGCTAGATATGCCTTGGTAGAAGGGATCTTGTACAAAAATCTTTTAGCCTTCCTTATCTCAGGTGTTTGCGTCCGTCAGAGTCCTTATACGCACTACAAGAACTACATGAAGGAATATGTGGACAACACCTTGGAGGACGAAGTTTGGCTCAACAAATTCTCAGGAAGGGTATTACTAGCGGCGATGCAGAAAGATGCGATAATATCCACACAAAAGTGCAATAAGTGTAAAAAATTCACCCCAGTATCACACACACCAGTTACCCCTCTCAGCTCCATAGTCTCCCAAATTCTTTTTGCAATGTGGGGAAACGATATACTGGGACTGTTTCCATTGGCGTCTGGCCAACGACAATTTGTGATAGTAACAATTGATTACTTCACAAAATGGACTAATACAGAAGCTCTGGCGACCATCACATCAGCCAAGTGTGAAGATTTATTTTGGAAGAATGTTGTCTGCCGCTTTGGAGTACCAAGGGCTCTTGTTGTTGACAATGGGAAATAGTTTGACAACAATAACTTTTGAAATTTCTGCAGGAACCTTTCGATTGAGCTCTGCTTTACTTCTGTCGCCCATCTGCAATCCAATGGCCAGATGGAGAACATGAATCACAGCATTTTGCAAGGCCTCAAGAAGAAGCTAGACGATGCCAATGGGGCATGGGTTGACGAACTCCCGAAGGTGTTATGGGCATATTACACGACTCCACATTCGGTCACGGGGGAACTCCCTTCCTACTTTGATTCGGGACAAAAGCAATGTTACCTGTTGAGGTAGAAATCCTAATAGTACGGGCTTTGCACTTTAATGCAGAAGATAATGAAGTTCGCCTCTGCAGAAATCTTGATCTTGTAAAAGAAGTTCGGGCCCAAACCTATGAACGTTCCCTTTTTATAAAACAACAGGTCACCGGAGGGTTCGCCCCAAACAATTTCAAGTTGAGGATTTAGTTCTTCGCAAGTTAAAAGTATCTGATCCTAAGTCAGCTACGGGAAAGTTATCCCCAAATTGGGAAGGGCCTTATCATGTCCTACGGGTACTCGAGCTAGACGCCTATGCATTAGAAACACTTTCGGGAGACCCCATCCCTCGTACATGGAATTCTGAGAACTTGTGGCGATACTATCAGTAATATCTTGCCCCGAGGCAAGACACTTCTTTTTTTTTGGGGGGGGGGGGGGGGGGGGGCAAGGGGGCTCAGACCTTGCCAAACTCTAAAAAAGTTTAGGAGATTTTATTTTTCTAGAATAGTCTTTAGATAGCTTGACGAATAGATGGGTCGTCACCGATCCAGCATGTACTTTATTTTTTGCCAAAGCAATAAAGTTGTTTTCCTGAGCATGATTGTAATGTTTTTTACACAAATAGGCAGCAAACTTTGTCTCCTGTGTGACGAAGCCCAAGGGACCAAAGCATTTGCCGGAGCAAAATGATGTCTGAGCATTCTGTCCGACAGATACTCGAACTCCATCTCCCTGGTGCTCAGAAAAAACACAAGGATGAACAAAGCATCTGCCCAAGCAGAATGCTGCCCGAGCAGGGTTTCTAATTTCATCTCCCTTGCGCTCGGACAAAACACAAAGACGAGCAAAACATCTGCCCGAGCAAAAAACCATCCAAGCACTCTGCCCGAACAGAGTGCAAAAATCTGTTCGGATAGAATACCGTTGAGTGCTCTACCGAGCAGGGCACTAAGCTTCATCTCCTTTGTAAAACACAAGGAGGATAAGGCCTCTACCCAATAGAAGGTCGACAATTTAGCTATAGATCTAACCCGTGAAGCGCAAAGTCTTATGGAGGCATCATGACTGCACCCGATTTTGCTTCTTCGTAACTTGGCCAAGCAAGGGTGCTAGGCTTCTTTGCCAACTCTTAAGTGACTAATAAGAGTTCGTGTCAAAGTAAAATGTACACATGTAGTAACATGGGCAAACAACAAATGTCGTGAATAAAACACCCTCCAAGGAGAGCGATACATAACATAAAGTGCTTACAGGCCCTTGGAAGGGCATTAAAAGTACTTGGTGTAAGCAATATAAGACAACATAATGAACATAAGAACAACATCTAGGGCTTGGGGGCAGCGCCAGAATGACCATCCTTCGCAGCCTGATAGGTAGTATCTCCCGTTTCGGAAGGCACAATTGTTTCCCCAGAAGGAGACCCAAAGGCAGGCACTACGAAGTCATCCAAGGGGATATCAGGAAATCGTTGTGCAAACATCTCCTTGGCCTTATTGAAGCCCAACTCGTAGATCTCTAGGCCATCGTCAGTATGCTTCTTCAGCCACTCCTCCCCGGTGTTCCCGTCGAGGAAGTCCTGGATGCCTTGATTCCTCACCTCTGCTATTTTCTTCTTGGCCCTATCCAGTCTCTTTTCAAGGCCTTCAACTTGAGCAATAAGATCAGCCTCGCACTTGGTCAGCTCCTCCGCACAATGGGTGGCCTCTTCAGCTTGGGTGACAGCTTCTCTTTTCTCCCGGCTTTCCAAAGCTACCACTTCCCTGGCCATCTTGAAATATGATAACATCTGTGCCCATACATCTAAAGAACAAGATTAAGTGGTCAACTAAATGAAGGAAAAGATAATTGGAAATAAGTGTAAACAAGCCCTTAACAAGTACACAACTTGAGCAAAGTAGCATGCGAAGGACTCGTAGGTCTGGTCTATAAGAATCTCCTTATCTTTGGAAAGCATATCGTGTGCGAGATGCTGTTCGGAGACATGGTTGTTTGGCATCCCCATATCGTCTTGCATGATAGTCTATCTAGGCCGAAAGATAAGATCTTCCTCAACAGATACCCCTTTTATGACTCGGGGAGGAGGTTCAAGAAGAGTGACCTTTGTTCTTTTTGGAACGGGGGCATGTCAACGGCTGACAGTTTCTCCTTCCTTTTCCCCTTAGCCTTTTGAAGCACGCCTAAAAAGCCTGCCTTTGGTGACTTTCCGCTTTCGCTAGCCATTTCTGTATAAAGAGAGGAATTAATATTGGAAGGAAGATCAAAACAAAATTGAAGATACACAAAAGCTTACGTAAAGCCAACCTAGTGGTGTGGTTTCAGTGGAAGATATGCTAGGGGCAGTAAGAGGGGAAGGATGAACCGGAAGACCAGCTGGTATGGGCTTACGGGGAATAATCTTCCCATACTCTTACTGTTGCTCTGTCAGAGGTTCGTCAATGGAAAGACCACCCCAAAGCTTTATGTGGCTAAGGATATGCTTTGTTAAAGTATCTGGAATGGGCCTATTCTTATTCTCGAAATCCTTACAATAAGCATTCCATTTCTTATCGAAAGGCAACTCCCCTTGATCTTCGCGACCAACAAAGAAGTATTTGGAATGCCAACCTTTGTTGGATTTTGTACCCCCCCCCCCTTTTAGAAGCCATTGCCTACTATGGATATAGTACCACCCAGGACAGTTGGCAACCCCTTTGACAATTTGTTTTTCGAAGAAAACTCTCATGAAGTCGGTAGGATCTGCTTTGTAGCCCGAATTCTCAATCAAATAGATGATACCCACCAAATTTCTCCAGCCATTGGGCACAAGCTGTCCTTGAGCCAACTGATAGTGCTTAAACACCTGGAAGGCAAAAGGGAGCAGGGGGAGCCTCTAGCCCGATCTCACTTGTTCCTCATAGATGCATGTTTCCCAATCTGTTCTATAGTTAGCTGGCTCTTGCAACTTTGGAGCTTGAGCTACCCAGCCTTTGGGAAGAGGATATTCCATGATCAATGCCTCCAATTCTTCCCTTGTCATTTTATTCTTCTTTCCATCAGTAGTAAACCAGGGTTTGGGACTCTCTTTATCCTCAGCTTTATCCTTTAAACCACCTAGTGCATTCCTAGGTGGTAAAGATTGTGACAATTGAAGGTTGGAAGGACCTACCTCACTTTGTGACGTTGGAGCTCGCCCCGTAACAAATTCTTCCAAAGAAGTTACACTATCCGAAGATTCTAACATATTCACTACCCAAGAATTTGAAACTATAAAAATAGAAATGCTGAATAGATAGAGAAGAAGAAGGAGACTTGCTTGGAGTAGAGAAGAATGCTTCCAACTTTTGAGCGAGGTGAAAAATGAATGGGGGTTCCTTTTTTTATGAGGATTCTCTGACAACCGACTCTTGGGAAGCCCAACGGTACATCTATCCCCTTACGTGTCATGATCCAAGAGCAGAGAAATTTGAATTTCTCGCCTAAGGCATTTATTACAAAGACACGTGGAGAAAGAATGAAATAACATTCTGCTCGGACAAGGCAGTTGCCCGAGCAGAATGCCGTTCGAGCACTCTACCCGAGCCGAGTGTTAAGGATGGTCTCCATTCTGCTCGGACAAAAGCAGTTGCCTGAGCAAAATTTTGTCCGACCACTCTGCCCGAGCAGAGTGCCAAGGATGATCTTCATTTTGCTCGGACAAGCCATCTGCCCTAGCAAAATGTCATCCGAGCACTCTGCCCGAGCAGAGTGCCAAGGATGGTCTCCATTCTGCTCGGACAAGATAGTTGCTCGAGCAGAAATTTTTTTGAGCAGAGTGCCAAAGATGATTTTCATTCTGCTCGGACAAGCCATCTGCCCGAGCAGAATATTGTCCGAGCACTCTACCCGAGCAGAGTGCCAATGATGGTCTTCATTTTGCTCGGACAAGGTAGTTGCCCGAGTAAAAAAAATTCAAGCACTCTGCCCGATCAGAGTGCCAAGGATGATCTCCATTCTGCTCGGATAAGCCATCTGCCCGAGCAGAATATCATCCGAGCACTCTGCTCGAGCAAAGTGCTAAGGATGGTCTCTGTTCTGCTCTGATAAGGCAGTTACCCAAGCAGAATTTCGTCCGAGCACTCTTCCTGAGCAGAGTGCTAATGATGATCTTCATTCTTCTCAAACAAGCCATCTGTTCGAGCAGAATGTCGTCCGAGCACTTTGCTCGAGCAGAATTTCGTCCGAGCACTCTGCCTGAGCATAGTGCCAAGGCTGATCTCCATTTTACTTGGACAAGCCATCTGCCCGAGCAGAATGTCGTCCAAGCACTCTGCCCAAGCAGAGTGCCAAGGATGGTCTCTATTATGCTCGGACAAGGCAGTTGCCCGAGCAGAATTTCATCCGAGCACTCTTCCCAAGCAGAGTTCCAAGGATGATCTCCATTCTACTCGGACAAGCCATCTGCCTGAGCAAAAATTCGTCCGAGCACTTTGCCTGAGCAGACTGCCAAGGATTGTCTCCATTCTGCTCGGACAAGGCAGTTACCCGAGTAGAATTTTGTCCGAGCACTCTGCCCGAGCAGAGTGCCAAGGATGATCTCCATTCTGCTCGGACAAGCCATTTGCCCGGGCAAAATGTCGTCCGAGCACTTTGCCTGAGCAGAGTGCCAAAAATGGTCTCTATTCTGCTCGGACAGGCATTTGCCCGAGCATAATGTCGTCCTTGGGTAGAGTGCCAAGGGTGGCTTCCATTCTGTTTAGGCATACTGTTTTAGTTACTCCTGTGAAAGAGTGTGTTGTTGCCCCATTCTAGGATTGCAGGCAAAAGCAGGGGGCATTATGATATAGCTAAAAATATGCCTTTAATCAGTGGATGACACGTGGCAGTTATGATACATAGTCTTCAACTGGGTCATTACTGATTTGGAACTTGCTATACTAACCTCCGGATAGAATCCTAAAAGGATTCTAACTTAATCATCGAAGATAGACACATGATCCGCAAGGATCCTAATCCGATCCTGATTGGATTAGTCCATAGCCCCGTCCTACTATGGCTCTTCTATTTCTGGCTATATAAAGAGGCCTACCCTCAGATACGTAGAACACATTTACAATGTGTTATATTGCTTTCTAAAAGTTCTACACTGTTAGCTGCGCTCTGACTTAAGCATCAGAGAGTTCCTCAACCAGAACCCAACCCGGCGGTCAGTTCGTGTTCTTTTTTACAGTTCTATTCTCTGCTTGTGGTTCTCGATCCAGTTTTTAACAGTAACAGAACCTATGAAAAACAATTGCTAGCCTTTTATCATCATGACAAGCCATGCCAGCCTAAAACTCTTTCAGAGCATAGACATAGATCTCACTTACAATAAAAAATTGTATGTCCAAGCTAGTGGGGCATGATTGTGAAATCCATTACAAGAATGGCGTGGATAACAAAGCTGCAGATGTACTCTCAAAGCTACTAAAGGCGCCAAACCATGTTCCTAACTCAGCTTCCTTTTGTTAGTGAATTGTAAACTGGCCGGGATCAAGATCTTTTCTTCCAGCAGCACATTTAATAGCTCACTCTTGATCCTTATACAACTTTTGAGTACACAGGGAGCAAAGGGCTGCTGAGATTAGGGGCAAGTTATGCAATGGCTTCAGCTTCGACTTCAGGCAACAAGTCTTTGAAGAGCTACATATGTTACAACTCTGTAAAATTTGTTACTTTTCTAACGGTTTGAAATAATCATCTGTGCTCTGAAAAATAAACGGGCAATAATTTTGAGCAATGCTCGGCTATTAGTAGAATATGGACTCTTAAAATGATTTTGCGGTCAAAATATAATTTTGAAAGATTTTGGAATCATTTTGTAAATATGGAAAACTTTGGGGGCCATTTTGTAATTTTAAAAAATGGCACGATAGGTGTCAAATTTTAGAGAAATTTGTCTTAAAGAATGTCACCACCTACTTGGTTATGTGATGACTAATTTCATTATAATATAAACTAGTGATTATTTAATTCTTTAGGAAATTAAGTGAAAAGAAAAAGGAAAACGAAAGAAAAGAGAAATTCAGAAGAAACAAAAAGAAACAGAATAGAGAAAAGAACAGCAAAACAAAAAACAAAAAAAAAGAGAGGGAATTTTGGGCAAGAATCAAAGAGAGATAGAGAGAGAGAGGGGGGGGGGGAAATATTGAAAAATTCTTCAGAGGTAATCTTCTACCCTTTTAGTATGTGTTTTAGTGTGTTGTGTGTGTGTTCAGCGTGTGTAGGGTGAATTCAGTGTGTGTTTGGTTATGGGCAATGGGGTGTTCATGGTTGTGTGTGAGTGGGAGTTTGGGGTATGTGAGGGGAAGACAGGTCTACCCTAGCAGCCCTGAATCAGTGTGTGTAGTGGGGTTTTAGTGAGTGGGTGTACGTGAAAGCTTCAGTGCAGTGTGTGTGTGTGTGTGGTCAAGTGTAACTGTGTGTGTATATGGTGTATGTGCATGATTATTGGAGTTAAGATGTGTGTTGGAGAGAAACCGTAGGTGTGAGAGTGTGATTGGTGAGGTTCTTGTGTGTTATAGTAGGTATCATGTGTGTGTTAGTTTGTGTGTGTGTGTGTGGTTTAGTTAATGTGTGTGTGTGTGTGTGTCTGGGTGTGTGTGTGTGTGTGTGTGTGCATTAAAGGGGGTGTGTGTGATGATATGTGTGTAATTGTGTGCGTAGTAGGTGAATATATGTGTGTAATTGTGTGCGTAGTAGATTAATATGTGTGTTATAGTGTATTTAGGTATGGATTGATGTGTTTAGGTATGGCAAATTGTGTGTTTGTGAGCTATGTAAGTGTGTGTGTTCCACAGTGGTGAGGTATGACATGAAGTGTGTGTGTGTGTGTTTAAGGTGTAGTGGTGTGGGTTTTAATTTGAATAGTGACTGTAATGGTCACTAAAGGGGGAATAGGATAAGTAGTTTTGTGCGAATATTTATAGATAGTTCAAATCAAAATTTGACAAAGTTCAAAATAGTGACTCCCAATATTTTTATGAGATGTATGCAGTGGAATATTTTTGAATTTTTCAGCATCAGCGAAAATGTTAAATTAGGGTGTCGATTATAAATGAATTCTTTAATTATTTAATAAGCAAATCAAAGCTATTTAATCTAAAACTTTTAAGAAAACCTTATATTATTGAAATGTTTTATTTTCTAAAATTTCGTGACATTCCAAGGTTGATAGCTTTTTTTAGCAGAACCAGCTTTTGAGCGCTCGATCCGGACACCGGTTTGATATTTTCGGGCAAAAATGTCCTGACACTTTTTAGCCTAAAAATGACTTCAGGTTACTTAAAATAGTGTTTTAAAGTTTTTTTGGGATTTTTTTGGTGCAGTCACCTGAGGGGGAGGGGGGTGTTTTGGTAATTTGCCACCCATAGTGGCTATTTTGGTAATTTTACATGTAAAAAGGTACTTTTGGGTAAATTCGCATACGGTAGGGATATTTTAGTGTTTTTATTTACGGGAATTTTGTTTTGGTGATTGAAGTATGGGAAGAGTGATTTTGGTAATATTACACATAAGGGACATTTTGGTAATTTTACCCACCAAGTGAGGGGGTTCATTATGAGAGTATGCATGAGTCGGTATTAAGTTTATAATATCATAATGTAGACTGTATTCTGATAATTTAATTATTCAGTTTTGGTTAAAGTTAAACACTTTCCAGTTGACTAGCTTAGCTTCAAATCTAGGTAAGGGTTTCTATCTGAACCCTGGCCATGGGTAATGATTTCTATCCAAACCCTAATTTCGATAACTTGTGTTCGTAAGTTTTCTCTCAATTTACTTATAACTATTGTCAAACACTGAGATATGCATTGATAGCAGCATGTTATTGCCAAGGAAACCCAACATTGAACCTAAATCGGTTATTTTGAAATCTTATCGATGCTCGCCTGTTATTGCATCCTGAACAAATTCGATAACTATTTGCATACTTTCTTCTGAATTGTTGTGCCAAAACTCGATGACTGTTTGTATTTGTTCTTGATATTTGTTTGTGGCTATTCTTCATTTCTGGGTGATGAATTGATATCAACATGTTTAATTATCATTGAAACCCTAATTTTTATATTGTTTATTTGAATTCATGTTGATCCTCAATTTTATTGCATGTCAAGCATTTAAATTTTTTATTGATTCTACGATTGTTGTCTTCTGCGTTGACCCTGGGGGTGTGTTCTAAGGGATACGTTATAAGGATGGTCTGTTCTTGCATCCTACGGGGAACACATGCTACTTCCTTGATAGATGGAAAGGGATAGTTATCGTACATATGCATGTGTACACTTTTTGTGCATTGCCTGAGTGGCATTGCCCCTGCTCATGGTCAATGTTTGCTGAATTCGTTTACAATGATTTTTTTGAAAAATGATTGGAAATGAATGTGTTGACATCTGATTGAATGGGACTGAGTTAAAACTCTTCCTCATATTGTGATCAAACTGTTTGTAATTATCTGGAACCCTTCTCCATATTGTTACCAAACTACTTGTTACTATGTTGTAATCTTTTAAAATATTGTCCTCAAATTGGATCTTGTTCAAATGCTTGTCTTGAACATAGAGAAATATCTTGATTTTGACATATGTTTTGTGTGTCATGGCTTAAATAATTTCTATAAATGATAATGTTCGAGTGATATGTCTGCGTGCATGATATGTTTTGATTGTGGTACAACTGAGCTTTGGTGGATCCGTTGAAGGATACTGGAAGCAAGGCACTGAAGTGTTATGTGTAAAATGGTTATTGAATTGGTTTACCAGTTGTTCAGGTTGCTAAGTCACGGTCACTCTTGAAAATGCTTGTTTTGAAAAATGATCGTTTTGGTATCTGTTTATGATTGCTTATGATTGTTTTGAAAATCATCAAACTGCTTATGATTGTTTGAAATGTTTGAAAAAATATCATTGAATGGACTTCAGAGTCATTTTGCTATTCCTTCGGGTGTCCTTGAACAACCTTACTCAGCTCTCAAAAGCTCACCCTTCTTTTTATTCCCTTCTGTAGGTTATGATCAACTTTAGATTGCTCGGAGATGGGTTAGAGATTGTGTGAGATTCTAGAGTGCCCACCACAATTTTCAATGATACCGCGTGGGTCAACACTGTTAGCTTGTCGTTCTGTAAAGAACCTAAGTTTTAATAATTTAAGTTTAAGTAATTATTTTTATTATCTTCTATTTTGAAGAATTAGAGTTAATATATAGTTAGATGCTCTGAAGTATGTGTTAGCAAACAGGTTTTGATGTGATTTGATATGATGTGGTAGGTTAACGCTCCGGGATGGAGCTATGGATTTCCGGGCCGTTACAGTTGGTACCATAGCAGTTTGTCTTGCAGTATTAAGAGTATAGGTAATTGATTCCGTAGGCACGTAACCAGAGTATGGGTAACACAATTCTGCAGAATTGCATTTTAGCTAATGAGAGTGGGATAGGATGATGGTAGAGATAAGAAGTCTGCCTTTAATTTGTTCTTTAGACACGTGTTAGTATAACACTAATAACTATTAATTGTATCGGTATGGCTCGCACTCGTAGCACTAATAGTGGCGATAGTGCGGAGGGCCATGAAGGTCCCTGATAAAGAGGTACCTCTACCTAATATGGAGGAGTAGTAGAATTCTGAACCGATGGCTGCGGTTCTGAACACTATGAACCAAATTCTGACCTTGATGACACACAATTTGGCTAACCAGCAGCAAGGAGTACGAATCCTGTCCAACCACAACCACAACCTCAAGAAGAGAGTACCCTGGGTGAGTTCAATAAACAAAAAGCTACCAACCTTAGAGTGTCATTGGATCCTACGGAAGCAGAAAGCTGGATTAATAAAATGGAGAAAGTTTTTCGAGCAATTTATTATAGTGAGAGCCAAAACGTTGGATTTGCTATCTATAAACTGAGGGGTGAGGCTGGCTAATGGTGAGAAGAGTCTGACTCATCAACAATTGATTGATATGACTTGGGAACAATTTAGGGAATTGTTTTTCAACTGTCTTTTTTTTCAACGAATTATCGTGAGAAAGTTTTAAGAAAGTTTGCTAATGTGACGAAATCAGTAGATGAGTTTGAGATGAGTTTTTCTCTTCTTGCTAGATTTGCAGTAAGGATGTTACTGATTGAGGTAGATAGATGCCGGAAGTCTGAGCGGGGGCTTAGGCCTGGACTGAGAGATGGAGTGATCTCTGCTCGATTGACGAGCTATATGGAACGTGTTTACTTGGCACGTGCTTTGGAGTTGTCTAGTCTGATAATATGAGAATGTATGAGAAAACACAGGGTGGACAGAAGAGTGATAGGCATGAGTTTTCCTAGGATAGATCTATGGGGACAGACAAACATCAGTAATATTTACAGTTAGCCAGCACAGTATGGTGCCCAAGGCCCGAGGATGGGGCAGAATCAGGGATTCAGGTTTGCATCGGCTCAGGGATTTAGACTTGGGCAGAGTTCTGAAATTCAACCAGGGCAAAGTATGGGATTCAAAGGAGCATAGGGTGTAGGTGGTCGACTAGTTCAGAGTACTAGATTTGGACCATCGCAAAATTCTAGAGTTTGACCTACACAGAGCACTAGTCAGGGTGGCGGGTCATGCTATAGATTTACTGGAGGGTGTAGGTGTAGTAGTGTGGATTATCAAGTCCGAGACTGTCCATTTGTTATGAATAATCAGTTAACTTTCTGTCTTACAACTACAGCTAGTGCAACAGCGAGTAGTGTTCTTTGTTAGGGAAGAGGACCACGCCCGCAGGGCCAGACTCAGCAATCTCAGTCTGAACAGGGGCAGAGGCCCAGAACACCAGCTAGAGTTTATTTTATGCCTGCTCAGGATGCTGCCACATCCGATGACGTTGTGTCGGGTACACTACATGTTAACCCATTAGAAGGACATTCATTTGTATCCCTTACTTTTGCACGGCAATTGAGGGTGAAAACATGTCTCTTAGAGACTGATCTTGTGATAAGCACTTCGTCAGGAGAGTCTTTGACTGTTTCTATGGTTTTCTGTGACTGTATTATCCATGTTAGAGATAGAGATCTTCCTGTGGATCTCATCCTATTTGTTGTTAGAGACTTTGATATCATACTAGGGAGGGATTGGTTATCCTCTAATCATGTATCCGTGGATTGTCATGGGAAACCTTAGCACTGTTTCAAAGTTTGTAGGTATAAGTAGTAGTTTAAGTTAAAGATTTGATTTATGAGTGAGAATGGTGTTTCTGGGAAGTGATTAGTGCTAATTCTGAAAGTTTGGTTTGAGAGTATGATAAGAAATGTGGAATCCTAGTTTGTCGTCTCATTCATTCCTTTATATATTGGATTTAATTGCGACTTAATCGAACGTCAACTTGCTCTAAGACATCGGAGATGATGTCATTCTTATTGAGTTGTCTAAACCCTTTTCCAGGATATTTATCTACTTCTTTCAAATCTAATTGAACTTGGTGGGATAGTATCTGACCCACTGGTCATGGGAAAGCTACGAATCCTATTAAGGACCAATAACTCCTACTAATCATTAATTGCTTTGAGTCATTGGGTTGATTTTGCTTCGTCGTACCTATGTCATTCTATACTTGTCACTTTTGTGAAATGTTGTATATTTGCATTGTGAATCTCGAGAGCAAATATGAATGATTTTTTTTAATTTATGCATTTTGGTTGTTCAGTTGTGATTATTGTTATTATTTGTTCCCCAAATGTTTGATTGAGACAATTGTTTGTTGTGATTAATGTTAGATATCTTGTTGTATAATCATCACTGTTTCCTTGTGAGTGGTGCTTGTTTAAAATGTTCCAAAATGGTAACATGTTATGATTGTCATTCATGCCTAATCAACTTATCAGAATTTTACTATGTTCTATTCTCAAATGATTTTGAAATTGACAATAACTTATGTACGTGTGCTTTTATCTAACATTAGGATTTGCGTACTTTCACCTGCCCTAATATGAGATTATGTAGATTCCTAAGCCTCAGATAATCTGTGATTGAGAGTCGATTTTGAGAACATGGATTAGATTTTGAAAATTTATTTAATGTTTTGGTATAAGGTTGAGATGTGGCTGAGCATGCACTACTAGACCCCATGTTACTTGCTTTCAGAACTGAAAGATTTTAAACGTGTAAATGGAACAGATGATCGAAGGATAAGACTATAGATTTTTTGACAAATAATGTGATTGTGAACCATAAGTGATATGATAACTTAGAGCTTAAATTTTAGTGAAAGTGCAATATATGCATATGCAGAACCATATTTTGCGCTATGTTAAGATAACACATTTCGCTGTGATGAATCCGGTAGTAATTTGGACTCGTTAATTTGAGATATCAGAGTGCGTAGTGAAAGCCTAGTGGTTATAGTTTTTTCGTCTTGTGTAATGTGTAAATGCTTATAGCAATGGATTATACGTATTAGTGTTTGTAGAGTGCATGTCGCATGTGACCATCGCTTAGCATTTTGATGCACCTTAAGCTTAAAGTTAAACTTGCCATCATTAAGTAGATTGTGCAAATAATATAGTCTCTCGTATAGTATCAGTATAATGCAGTGGTAACATGATGGATTAGAATTTGATTTAAATCATTCTGTTTGTCTTGAATTTGGAGTGGCGTACATTATTTCATTGAGTTTTGTATTAGCTAAGTCATCGCTCGTGAAGTTCTAAAACGGTTAGAGCGCAAGTGATAACCTGATAGGTTCCAGCTTAGCATTACGATTTAAATGATTATTGCGTCCGGGTATTCGTGGGACATGAATTTGGGTGCAAAGGTTAGATGTGGTTTAGTTACTATGTGATAGCTATTAGAGTTACGCAACTGAAGTGTAATGCCTAGACGTTATAAGTAATAAGAAATCCGAGATCGAATTTTTATAAGGTAGGGAGAATGTAATATCTGGTACTTTTCGAACTGTTCAAAATAATCATCTATGTTCCTAAAAATAAAAGGACAATAATTTTGAGCAATGTTCAGGTATTAGTAGGGTATGGAAACTTAAAATAATTTTGGGGTCAAAATTTAATTTTGAAAACTTTTGGCGTCATTTTGTTATTATGAAAAACTTTGGGGGCCATTTTGCAAATTTCAAAAATGGCATGGTAGGTGTTAAATTCTAGAGAAATTTGTCATAAGAAAATGCCACCGCCTACTTAGTTATGTGATGACTAATTTCATTATAATATAAACTAATCACTATTTAATTTTGTTGGAAATTAAATGAAAAGAAAAAGTAAAATGAAGGAAAAAAGGATATTCGGAAGAAACAAGAAGAAACACAAGAGAGAGAAAACAGCAAAATAGAGGAAGAAGAAAGAGAGGGAATTTCAAGCAAGAATCACAGAGAGGGAATGATTGAAAAATTCTTCGGGGGTAATCTTCAATCCTTTTAGTGTGTGTTTTAGTGTGTGTTCAGTGTGTGTTTAGGGTGAATTCAGTGTGTGTTTGGTCACGGGTAGTGGGGTGTTCATGGTTGTGTGTGAGTGGGAGTTCGGGGTGTGTGAGGGGAGGATAGGACTGCCCCAGCAGCCCTGAATCAGTCTGTGTAGTGGGATTTTAGTGAGTGGGTGTACGTGATAGCTTTAGTGCAGTGTGTGTGTGTGTTCAAGTGTAATTGTGTGTGTATATGGTGTATGTGTGTAATTATTGGAGTTAAGATGTATGTTTGAGAGAAACCGTGGGTATGAGGGTGTGATTGGTGAGGTTTCTATGTTCTAGTGGGTGTGGGTGTGTGTGTGTGTGTTGGGTGGGTGTTGGTGGGTGTGTGTTATGATATGTGTGTAATTATGTGTAGTACTTGAATATATGTGTGTTGGAGTGTATTTAGGTATGGATTCATGTGTTTAGGTTTGGTAGAGTGTGTGTTTGTGAGCTGTGTGAGTGTGTGTACAACTGTGTGTGTTCCGCAGTGGTGAGGTAGGAGATGAAGTGTGTGATACCCTGAAAATACCTGAAATTAATCTAATTATAAAAAGTTGATGCCAAGGAAAGTGGGTTCGTGCTTACGTGGAGGTGCCACAAAGGCTGCAGTCCGAGTCAGCTTCCAAGTATGTTGATGTGAGACACAGCAAGGGTGGAACAAGGGCAGAGACCAAGGGCTTCCCAGACAGAGCTCGAGGGTGGCAGTGCTGTGAGGGCGATAGCGCGAGATGAATACACGATGACAGTCACAGTCCGATGCTTAGGTCCAGAGTCAGGGCACTGTGTGTTTCTCTCTCTAGAATTCTAGAGTGAGAAAGTGAAAATGTGAGAGTAAAGAAGAAGTCCAACCGTTATGTCCCCTCTCAAATGAATTCTCAAGACCTCTATTTATAGAGATTGAGATGATGATGTCAGAAACCGACACGTGGCGCTCCCCGGGAGTGACACGTCACCGGGGGGTCCACGGGTGCCGGTGCTCCATGGACTGTCAGATCGTATATTCACCCAGCCTGCCCCGCACAGCGTCGCTCCGTCTGTCAGGAAAGACTGGCTCCCACTGCATCGGTGTGGCCAGAGAACCCCCTTGATCTAGCCTCCAATCCAAGCCCTTGCGGAGTCCCACAGGCCTGGCAGCGATGGGGAAGACCCGACGCCCAACTGCCAGGTGAACTAGGCACGATGCCCTCCGAAGACCTGCTCCCGTCTCGGAGTAACCCGGGGGTCATAGTCCCTAGGGGTGCCGACACAAGCCCCCAGTGCCAGAGCACGTAGGCCAGTCACGCAGACACCCTGACGGAGATAGTGTCCCGGAGGAGTCGCCTATTCCGCAGGCCGAGGTAGCATCCCGGAGGAGCCGTCTACCTGACCGGCCAAGGTAGCATCCCGGAGGAGCTGTCTACCTGACAGAAGGGGAGTCTTCGTGCCGGAGCACTTGGAGCTCCCTGGCAGAGATAGTGTCACGGAGGAGTCACCTATCCCCGCGGGTGAGTCCTTGTGCAGGAGCACTCGGAGCATGTCAAGGTAGCATCCCGGAGGAGCCGTCTACCCGACTGGCCGAGGTAGCATCCCGGAGGAGCCGTCTACCTGGCGGAAGAGGAGTTGAAGAGCTCCCTGGCGGAGATAGTGTCCCGGAGGAGTCGCCTATCCCCGCGGATGAGTCCTTATGCCGGAGCACTCGGAGCGAGTCAAGGTAGCATCCCGGAGGAGCCGTCTACCCGACTGGCCGAGGTAGCATCCCGGAGGAGCCGTCTACCTGGCGGAAGGGGAGTTGAAGAGCTCCCTGGCGGAGATAGTGTCCCGGAGGAGTCGCCTATCCCCGCGGGTGAGTCTTTATGCCGGAGCACTCGGAGCATGTCAAGGTAGCATCCCGGAGGAGCCATCTACCCGACTGGCCGAGGTAGCATCCCGGAGGAGCCGTCTACCTGGCGGAAGGGGAGTTGAAGAGCTCCCTGGCAGAGATAGTGTCCCGGAGGAGTCGCCTATCCCCGCGGGTTAGTCCTTATGCCGGAGCACTCGGAGCGAGTCAAGGTAGCATCCCGGAGGAGCCGTGTACCCGACTGGCCGAGGTAGCATCCTGGAGGAGCCGTCTACCTGGCGGATGGGGAGTTGAAGAGCTCCCTGGCGGAGATAGTGTCCCGGAGGAGTCGCCTATCCCCACGGGTGATGTACACTCTGGAGAGTGGGTTAAAGCATGTTCCATGACCAAGGCAAGGTGCGCATGGTGTGATGAATGAGTGTGGTGCCCGGGGGCATGATGACGTGATTGTGGCGCATGGGCGCGATGAAGTGAGTAAGGTGCCGGGAGCACGTCTATGTCAATGGCGCGGCGCATGGGCGCGACGGAGTGCGTAAGGTGCTGGGGGCATGTTTGTGTCAATGGTGGCGCATGGGCGCGACAGAGTACGTAAGGTACTGGGGGCACGTTGGTGTCAATGGTGGCGCATGGGCGCGACAGAGTGCGTATAGTGCCGGGGGCACGGTAATGTGACAGAGAGCCTGGGGGCACGGCTGTATCAGCGGCTCGGCGTACGGACGCGGCGAAGTGTTGGAGTGTGACGCCCGAACGTCGGTGATGGGGGTCACGGAGACGACGTCCGGGCGACGGACGATGAGCGTCGCGGAGTTGTGTCTGGGCGACGGGGTCGCAGAGTTGTGTCCGGGCGACGGGGGTCGCGGAGTTGTGTCCGGGCGATGGGGGTCGCGGAGTTGACGTTCGGACGACCGGCGACGGGGGTCGCGGAGTTGACGTCCGGACGATGGGCGACGGGCGTCGCGGAGTTGACGTCTGGGGCGACGGGCGACGGGCGTCGCGGAGGATGCAAGGCCTCTTGAAGAGAAGCGAAAGTGTTAAGTATGGAGACCAAAGGCCAACCCTTCGGGGAAGGCCAAGGCCAACCTCAAGGGGAGGCCGAGGCCGACCCCAATGGGGAGGCTGAGGCCGACCCCAAGGGGAAGGCCAAGGCCGAGGCCGACCCCAAGGGGGAGGCCAAGGCCAACTTCCTTGGGCAAGTGTCATGGCGCGTCGATGGGCGACGGGCGAAGTGCGACAATCGAAGCGTCATGAGGCTTGGTCACGTTCCTTGAGCGTGCATGCTTTGACCGGTTGTGAGCGTTGAAAATGTCTGTTGCTTGTGCGGACGTGTCATGCAAAATGGGACCGTAGTGGGCCTTTGGGTACGACCAGAATAGGTTGGGAACAAAAGTTGAGGGACTAAATTATAAAATTTAAAAGTAGTGACTAGTAACTTAGTTTTGTAGTCTTTAATTAAACAAAGCATAAAGGGGAAAGGGAGTAATTCGGTTGAAGGATAAAAAATAAAAAACATGGATGCATGCATGACTAGGCTTTCATTAAGCATGAGGTGGAGAGTTATGGTTTAAGGGAGAAATGGTCAAATGGGTCTTGAAAGACCCATTCGGTTGGTAAAAATCAGAGAAAGAAAAGAAGAAGGAAAGAAAGAAAAGAAAGGGGAAAAGAAAGGATGAAAGTAAGAAGAAGAAAGAGAAGAAAAACAAGGTGGGTTAGGGTTTTTAATTGCTTTATTTCATGTTTACAATTGAAGGGTAACTAGGCTGACATTATGTGGGTTTAACATGTGAATATATATATATATGTGTGTGTGTGTGTGTGTGTGTGTGTGTGTGTGTGTGTGTGTGATAAGGTTGTTTTTAGGGTGTGGTAGTAGTTTAATTCAAGGGGCAAAGTGATGGGTGTGGGTGGTCCAAGAAACAATCACAAGAAAAGGGAGTATGGGGCTGTTAGGGGGCTACCGAGTGGTTACAGGTGAGGGGGCTGTTAGGGGGCTACCGAGTCTTAGGACTGTGCATGTGGTTACAGGTGAGGGTTGTGTGGGTGGTTGTGAGGTGGTAATGGTGGTGGGCTGAAATGAGGTGGGAAGAGGGGTGGTTAAGCTAGAAAAGGGCAACAAGGGGCTGTCGGGGATAACTGGGTGAGAAGGGGCTGCTGGGAGGGGAAAATGGGACTGCTGCAGCAAGTCCTGGGGTACTGGGCTATGCTGGGGATGGAGGGGAAGGTGGTGCAAGGTGGTGGAAAAGTTTAGAAGGTGAAGAGGGTAAGTGGTGTGGAGAGGGAGAGAGGGAGAGAGGGGGGCTGTGTACGACTTTGGGAGGGGTTATGGGAGTGTACCAGGTTCGTGGATGTGTGAGGACTAAAGTGAGGGAGTGCTGTGAAGAAGAAGAAGATGCACAGTGGACTGAATTAGAAATTTTGAGAGAAGGAGCTATGAAGTGTCGCTAAAGACCATTATTTTCCAGCAGTCTACTGTTAGAATTTTTAAAGTAGCTCGAGACAGATTTAGAAAAAGTACAAAGAAAACCCAGTTATTTTCATAAGATCTACAATGTGGAAAAATTCAAGATTTTTCCGAGCTCGGGAAGAGGGTTAACAAATGCGGGAATTTTGGAAATCTACAGTGAAATTTAAAATATCAAACGAACACGGTTTCATATGAACATTTTATGAGGACCCTAGGATGCTGAGATGTTCCATTTCCCAAAATTTTGGGTCATTCCGAAGTCATTAGCTATTTTTGGCAGAACTGGCTTTTAAGTGCTCGGTCCAGACACTGATTCAGAATTTTCGGGCAAATATTTTCTAAAGTACTTTTTAACTCAAAAACGACTTCAGGATGCTTAAAATAGCATTTTAAGACATTTTTGATATTTTCAGGTGCCGGAAACCCCCAGGGGGATTTTGGTAATTTGCCACCGGGACGGGGTATTTTGGTAATTTTTTCTATAAAGTTTTCTTACACTTTTGAGCCCAAAAACGATTTCAGGTTACTTAAAATAGTGTTTTAAAGTGTTTTTGAGATTTTGTTTTGCTACAGGAGTCACGAGGGGATGTTTTGGTAATTTGCTACCCAAATCGGGTATTTTGGTAATTTTACCTGTAAAAGGTACTTTTGGATAAATTGACATACGGTAGGGATATTTTACTGATTTTATTTACGGGAAGCCTGTTTTGGTGGTTTAAGTATGAGAAGGGACCTTTTGATAATTTTACACGTAAGGGGCATTTTGGTAATTTTACCCACCCTGTGAGAGGGTTAATTCTGGGAGTATGCGTGAACCAGTATTGAGTTTATAATATTGTAGTGTAGATTGTATACTGATCATTTGATTATTCTGTTTAGATTAAAGTAAAAGTAGTTGGTGGTTTGATTATTCTGTATACCTCAGTGCTTCTAAGTATGCAAGTCTACTGGTGTAGTCTTTTTGTGCTTCCCAAGAAAATCATCAAGCAGATAGAAAGCAAAATAAGAGCATTTATCTGGCATGGGGATGATGTGAAGTGTACTGGAGCAAAGGTAGCTTGGAAAGAATTATGCTTACCAAAGAAAGAAGGTGGACTGGGGATAAAAAGATTAGAGGAATGGAATAAGGCAGCTATGTGCAAGCATTTGTGGGATTTGGCTCACAAGAAAGATACCCTGTGGGTCAAATGGTGTCATGTGTATATAATAAAGAACAGACACATATGGTCCTTCAAACCACCAACTACTTTATCATGGACTTGGTGCAAGATTTTGAAGTTAAGGAATCAGATGCAGCAGATGTGCACATATAAAGTTGGGAATGGGTTGAATACTTGGCTATGGTTGGACAAATGGGTACAAGGTGAAAGTTTTGTATCTCAATTTGGTCCAAGAGTAGTATATGATTCTGGTTTGCCCATGGAGGCAAAGGTAGCTGACATTATGGAAGAAGATGGATGGAGACTGCCACCTAACAGATCACAAGCATTGATAGAAATGAATAATTCCATCAATACAATGGGAAATCCTCCAGTCCATTTACAAGATCAGATCCTATGGGACTACCAGCCAAATGGTAAATTCACTATCAATAGTGCATGGAATGTCATGAGAACCAAATCAGCTAATGTAGTGTGGGCAAAAATATTGTGGTTTAATGGACATATACCAAAATGCTCAATGATTTGTTGGTTGTTGTGTAAAAGGGGATTGAGAACCAAGGATATACTGAAGCAATGGAATAAATTGCAGGATGATACCTGCAGCTTATGCAATACACACAAGGAAACTAGGGACCATCTCTTTTTACAATGCTCTTACTCTCAACAGATATGGAGGATGATAGGTGGAAAAACTGGAATCCCTGAACCTCAACAAAGCTGGGATCAACAGTTACAGCTGGTGTCAACAGTTTGCAGGGGCAAAAGCTTTAAGGCTAAGATCAGGAAACTTGCATTCACTATTGCAGTATATGGTATATGGAGAGAAAGAAATGCCAGAATTTTTGAAAGAAAACAAGCACCCCCAGAAAGTTGCTTCTATGTCATGAAGAAATGGCTGCAATATGGAGTACAAAGCTGGGGACAGATTGTGGATACACCACAGAACAGGCAGGTGTGCTTGGATTGGGAAATACAAATGCAGTAGGTAAGAGAATAGCTGATAGACCAGAAATATAGGATGTTGTACAGATGTTGGTTGATTAAAATTGTATAGAGCATTGAGTAGGGTTGCTACAGAACTTGTAAAGTTTTAAAGCTGGTGCATATATGGAATAAAAGGACTTTCATCAAAAAAAAAAAGTAAAAGACTTTCTGGTTAGACTACCTTAGCTCTAGATCTAGGTAAGGATTTCTATCTGAACCCTAGGTAAGGATTTCTATCCGAACCTTAATTTTGATAAATTGTGTTCGTAAGTGTTCTCTCAATTTACTCATGGCTATTATCAAACACTGAGATGTGCATTGATAACAGCATGTTATTGCCAAGGAAACCCAACATTGAACCTGAATCAATTATTTTGAATTCTTATCGATATTTGCCTGTAATTGCATCCTAAAACATTCAAAAATTGTTTGCTCTCTAACTGTTTGCATTTGTTCTTCTGAATTGTAATGACTGTTTGTGTTTGTTCTTGCTATTTGTTTGTGGCTATTCTTGAATTCTGAGTGATGAATTGATATCAACATGTTTAATTATCATTGAAACCCTAATTGATATCGGTTATTTGAATTCATGTTGATGCTTAATTTTATTGCATGTCAAGCATTGAACTTCTTATTGATTCTATGATTGTTGTCCTCTACGTTGACCTGGGGATCTGTTCTAAGGGAGACGTTATAAGGATGGTATGTTCCTGCATCCTACGGGGAATGCAGGCTAGTTCCTTGATATATGGAAATGGCTAGTAATCGGACATCATGCATGTGTACACTTTATGTGCATTGCCTTTGCCCATGGTCAATGTTTGCTGAATTTGTTTATATTGTATTTTACACAGATTGTTTTGAAAAATGATTGGAAATGAATGTCTTGATATCTGATTGAAGGGGATTGAGTTGAAACTCCTCCTCATACTGTGATCAAACTGTTTGTGATTATTTGGAACCCTTCCCCATATTCTTACCAAACTACTTATTTGTTTTGTAATCTTTTGAAAGATTGTCGTCGAATTTGTATCTTGTTGATCTTGTACAAATGCTTGTCTCGAACATAGAGAAATATATTGATTTTGAAATACTTCTTGTGTGTCGTGGCTGAAATAATTTTGATAACTGATAATGTTTGAATGATTTGTTTGCGTACATGATATGTTTTGATTTCAATACAGCTGAGCTTTGGCCGATCTATTGAAGGATACTGGAAGCAAGCGCTAAAGTGTTTTGTGTGATGTGTAAAATGGATATTGATCTCGTTTACCAGCTGTTCGGGTTGCTAAGCCACGGTCACTCTTTAAAATGGTTGTTTTGAAAATGATCGTTTTGGTATGTAATTATGACCGTTTTGATATCTGTTTATGATCGTTTGGTATCTGTTTATGATTGCTTATGATCGTTTTGAAAATGATCAAACTGCTTATGATTGTATGAAGTGTTTGAAAAAAATTCATTGAATGGATTCTTGAGTCATGCGATTCCTTAGGTTGTCCTTGAACGACCTTACTCAGCTCTCAAAAGCTCACCCTTCGTTTTATTTCCTTCTACAGGTTATGATCTACTTTAGATTGCTTGGGGATGGGTTAGAGATTGTGTGATATTCTGGAGTGCCCACCACTATTTTGAGTGATAGGCTGCGTGGGTCAACATTGAGCTTGTCGTTCTGTAAAGAATCTAAGTTTAAGCAGTTTTTTTTTATAATGTTGCTTTTTAAAGAATTTGAGTTAATGTCTAGTTAGATCCTCTGAAGTAAGTGTCAGTAAATAGGATTTGATGTGATGTGGTAGGTTAACGTTCTGGGAGTTCGGGCAATGGAGCTCTGGAATTCTGGGTCGTTACAGTTGGTATCATAGGTGTCTAATTCCGTAGGCACGTAACCACAGAGTATGGGTAACACGATTCTATAGAATCGTATTTTAGCTAATGAGAATGGGATAGGATGATGGTAGAGTTAAGAAGTCTGCCTTTAATTTGTAATTGTATTGTTCTTCAGACACGTATTAGTATAACACTAATAACTGTTAGTTGTATCTGTATGGCTCGCACTTGTAGCACTGGCAGTGGAGAGAGTACGGAAGGCCAGGAAGGTCCCTGATAGAGAGGTACCTCTACCTAATAGGGAGGAATAGTAGAATCGAGAATCGAGAATCGATGGTTGCAGTTCTGAACAATATTAACCAGATTCTGACCTTGATGACAGATAATCTGGCTAACCTGAAGTAAAGAGTACAGAATCCGGTCCAACCACAACCACAACCTCAAGAACAGAGTACCTTGGGTGAGTTCAATAAACAAAATGCTACCAACCTTAAAGGGTCATTGGATCCTATGGAAGCAGAAAGCTGGATTAATGAAATAAAGAAAGTTTTTTGAGCAATTCATTGTAGTGAGAACCAAAAGGTTGGATTTGCAATCTGTAAACTGAGGGGTGAGGCTGGTTAATGATGGAAAATGATAGAGAAGAGTCTGACTCATCAATAATTGATTGATATGACTTGGGAACAATATAGGGAATTTTTTTTCAACATGTATTTTTTTTCAACAAATTATCGCGACCAATTTTTAAGAGATTTTGCTAACGTGAAGTAAGCAGATCAAGAATCAGTAGACGAGTTTGAGATGAGTTTTCTCGTCTCGCTAGATTTGTAGTGAGGATGTTATTGATGGAGGTAGATAGATGCCGTAAGTCTGAGCGGGGGCTTAGGCTGGACAGAGAGTTAGAGTGATCTCTGCTCGATTGAAAAGCTATATGGAATGTGTTTACATGGCACGTGCATTGAAGTGGTCTAAGTCTAACAATAGGAGAAGGTATGAGCAAATACAGGGTGGACGGAAGAGTGATAAGCAAGAGTTTTCCTAGGATAGATCTATGGGGCTGACAAACATCAGCAATATTTACAGCCAGCATAGCATGGTGCCCAAGTGACACACGGTGGCCTTTGATGGCACAAAGGAAACCGTATGTGGCACTCGACTTGCCTCTTGCAAGAAGAGTCCGCCAACAAATCTCAACAATCTACAGCAATCTGTGCATCAACATTGCATAAAACAGTGCACAGAGAAGTAATTTCAACACAAGGGCAAAACGGTCCCAAATATTCTCATTACTTCAAAATCATCGTTACAACTTACAGAAGGCTTTGTTTGCATCCACAATGCGCAATCTAGCTAAACAGGCAAGCTAAAACAAAGCAAGGGACTCTCGGGTATGGGTGTACATGTACTCCCCATATAGTACCACTAAGAGGATTTTTCTAAGTGACAGTAGTAGACGTTACTATGTGCGAGGAGTCATAGTGTCCCTTTTTAGAGAAATACAACTCAGAATGACTTGAAATTTTACAGGGAAACTTAAATATATACAAGGGTGATCTCCACCAAAATTGAGCAAAAACGCACGCCTAGATCTTCAAATCTTCACTGTTGGTTTTTGACGTGCGCGGGCACTATAGTTGGGCGCGCGGGCACTTTGCTTGACGGGCGCATGGGCGCGAGACTTGAAGAACTTGCAAGAACGCATGGGCGCGTGCAGGATGGGTGCGCGGGCGCTGTGCAGGATGGGCACGGGGGCGCGGTGCTAGGCGGGTGCAAGGGGCAGCCCGTGACATTCTCCCCCACTAGAGCTGTTGACGCCCTCGTCAACTTCTGCATGTGGTAGGCTTCAATCTTGTCGGTGTAGGCTGACAAGTCTGCTTCTCGTTCCCAAGTGTTCTCTTCGTCCATATATCCCTGCCACTTGACTAGGTACTCCTGATGGCGTTTGCGGGATGCTGTAATCACTCTATCATTCAAAATAGCTTCAGCAACTCGCTTTCCTGCCGCTTTGGGTTTGAGTCCTGGTCTCTTGATTTGGCCCCTGGAGGGGTCTGCTGTGTCTTCATAGAATGGCTTCAACATGCTGACATGAATGACGGGATGGAGCTGGCGGCTCCACCAATTTGGCGGATCAACTTTGTAAGCCATCTTGCCTATCTTCTTCACTATAGTCAGGGGTCCCTCGTATTTCTGCAAAAGACGAGAGTCTCTTCCCCTTAGAAATTTGCGATCTTGTGGCAGTAGCTTAACCATAACTTTGTCGCCCACGTTAAACTCTTGAGATCTCCTGTTCTTGTCGGCGTGTTTCTTCATTCTTCTGGCTGCTTTCTCCGGGTAGGAGTGAGCTAGATCTATATTATGCCTCCATTCTTCGCTGAAGCTTATGGCCCTTGGAGATTTTCCTGCGTTGGGGACATTTACCGTGTGGGGAAGTAACGGTTGTTGTCCATTCACAATCTCAAAATCACTCTTCCCTATCGAAGAGCTTTTGCGTGAGTTGAAACGCAGCTGGGCAACGTCCAGTAGCTTGACCCAATTTTTCTGTGTTGCACTGACAAAATGGCAGAGGTACTCTTCTAGCATGGAATTGAACCGCTCCGTCTGACCGTCTGATTCTGGATGATAACTTGAACTCATCGAAAGTTGGGATCCAAATAACTTAAAGAGTTCAGTCCAAAAGTTTCCAGTGAAGCGGGAGTCTCGATCACTGACAATGTCTTGAGGCATGCCCCAATACTTCACCACATACTTAAAGAAAAGTTACGCTGTGTCTTCGGCTGAGCAATACTTGGGTGTTGCGATAAAGCTCGCATACTTGCTAAACCGATCAACAACAACAAGAATCGTGCCTAAGTCTTTAACCTTCGGCAGACCAGTGATGAAATCCAACGACACACTCTCCCACGGTCTCTTGGCGATCGGCAGCGGTTATAGTAACCATGCTTTCTTCTTACGCTCCACCTTGTCCTGCTGACAAGTAAGGCAAGTCTTCACATACTCCTGCACTTCATCCCCCATTTGGGGCCAGTAGTAACCTTGTTGAAGGAGAGCTAATGTTCTTTCTCCTCCGGCATGGCCTGCCCAAAGGGTGTCATGACATTCTCGAATCAATGTTCATCTCAGATCATCAACTCTGGGGACGTATACCCGTCTTCCTTTGGTCATCAGCAAACCATCTTCTTGCCAAAACTGTCGAGTTTTACCGCTCTCGATCAGTTTCAGCAGTTGTTGGGCAACCGGGTCCCTGGTAAGGGCTTTCCTGATCTTCTTTCCGATGTTAATGGCAACTCGACTGTCTGCTCTAACAATAGCATTCATGGCCATCAATGCTACCTGATCTAGTTCGGCTCTCCTGCTGAAGGCGTCTGCTACGCTGTTGGTTGAGCCTGCCCTGTACTCGAGTGTGAAGTTGAATTCTGCCAGAAGTTCCTGCCGCCTGGCCTGTTTTGAGGTGAGCTTAGATTGACTCAAGAAGTGGCTCACAGCAGTGTTGTCTGTCCGCACTATGAAGCTTGAACCAAGCAGGTAGTGCCTCCAAACTCTGAGACAATGCACTACCGCGAGTAACTCTTTCTCATGAGTCGTGTAGCGACGTTCTGCTTCGTTGAGCTTCCTACTCTCATATGCCACCGGGTGGCATTCTTGCATTAGAACCCCTCCAAGTGCAAAGTCAGAAGCGTCTGTATGAACTTCAAAAGACTTCGACACATCGGGGAGAGCAAGTACCGGATCTTCAGACATAGCCCGCTTCATGGTCAAGAAGGCCGATTCACATTCCTTGGACCATTCCCAAACTTTGCTTTTCTTCAGAAGTTCGGTTAGGGGATGGGCCATTCTCGAATAATCTCGAACAAATTTCCTATAATAGTTGGCCAATCCTAGGAAAGATCTCAGTTCTGAAACATTAGTTGGCGGCTGCCACTCCTGTATCACTTGAACTTTAGCTGAGTCCATCCTGATCTGACCCTGTTCTATCACATGGCCCAAGAATTTAATCTTGGTCTGGGCAAATGTGCATTTCGACAGCTTCACATATAGCTCGTGCTCCCTCAGTCGGGTAAGCACCTTCCTCAAGTGCTTCAGATGCTCGTCCAAGCTGGAACTGTAGATCACAATATCATCGAGATACACCACTACAAAATCATCAATGTAGTCCCGCAAAACTTGATTCATCAAGGTGCAAATGTGGCCGGGGCGTTGGTCAAGCCGAACGGCATGACCAGGAACTCATACGCACCATATCTTGTGACACAAGTTGTCTTCGCCTCATCACCTTCGGCGATTCGGACCTGCCAATACCCTGACTTCAAGTCCAACTTGGTAAACACTCTCGCCTTACTAAGCTGATCAAAACAATCGGCGACTAAAGGGATAGGATACTTGTTCCGAATAGTCACCTTGTTTAGCGCCCGGTAGTCCACACACATCCGTAAGGAACCATCTTGTTTCTTCTGGAAGAGGACTGGTGCACCATAAGGCGATTTCACTGGAGTGATCAAACCCGCGTCTAGCAACTCTGTCAGTTGTTTTCTAAGTTCAGCAAGTTCTGGTTGTGACATCCGATACGGAGCTCGGGTGGGTGGCTTCGTGCCTGGCACAAGCTCGATCTCATGGTCAATTGCCCTTCTGGGTGGTAATTTCTTCGGCAATTCATCAAGCATCACATCTTCAAATTCGTTTAATATCACTTTAACTTCTTTGGGTAATGGTCCCGATACTTCTTCAATCTCGTCCCACCGTAGCATGGTAAGGTAAGTTGTTTCGTCCCGTTTTAATCCCTTTTTCAACTGGAGGGCTGAGATAGAACGCTCTCCCGCCCTAGAAGATACAGTCGGGATGACACGCGGTTTACTCCCAAGCATGGCGAGAGAGTTGGTGCATGGCATCACGGTGGTCTTCGTGTCACGCAGAAACTCCAACCCAAGGATCAGCTTAAAGTCGTCCATGATGACTACTGAAAAGTTGGTCCTTCCTTCGTATGGGCCAATCTTGATCAAAACAGATGTCGCTATTCCCGCTACTGGCTGTGCGGCAGAGTTGATAGCCTTCACCCGTCCGTACCCTTTTTCTAGAGTTAGACCCAGTATTTCCACTTCGGTGCTTGAAATGTAATTATGGGTAGCTCATGTGTCCACCATGGCCCTGATGGCCTTCCCGTTAACCTTGATGTCCACATACATCAAGCCTTTCCCTGGTACATCGCTCTTTTTCTTTGGCGGCATGTCTTTAGGCTTTTCCCCAGTTGAGCTCTCTTCGGGGTTCCCAACCTGCGTCGTGACAGCATTACACCACTGAGGAAAGGCCCCGACGACATCTTCCTCTTCGTAATCTTGTGCGTCTGTTTGTTCCTCTGTTGGTGACTGCCTTGATTGAGAGCCAGATTGTCCCCCACATTGCACCTGCCCCATGTTGTCAAAGAAGGCATTCATCATCTGTCGTTGCGGACAGTTAGCGATCACGTGCGGCCCTTAACACAAGAAGCAACCCTTGAAAGCAGGTTTCTTCACTTCTTCGCTAGTGCTAGCGTCAGGCTTGGCTTTGAACCCAACTCCACTCTTCTGTAGGGTAGAAGAGTTTGACGCCCAACTGCTTTTACTGCCCCAACTTTGGTTTGGCGCTTGACCCACTGGTTTCTTGACACCATTACTCATGCTTGGATTCCCTCTCTGAGGGAGTCTCTGTGGTTCGGAGTTGTAATCTGAAAGGCTCTCGACAGCGATGATGGCTTCGTTAAGGTTGTTCACCCGACGTCTATTAAGCTCGGTGCGAGCCCATGGTTTTAACCCTTCCATGAAGAAGAAGAGTCTGTCGACTGCAGACATGTCACTGATGTCCAACATCAAGGCAGAAAATGCCTGGCAATATTCCCGGACCGATCCAGTGTTCTTGCATTCCAACAACGCTTTCCTCGCGTTGAATGCGGTGTTCTCTGGGAAAAACTGGCTCTTTAGCTCGCGTTTGAGTATTTCCCATGTGTTTATGACGCAAGACCCATCTTCGATCTCTGTGTACTTCTTCCGCCACCATAATTTGGCATCTCCAACCAAGTACATGGCAGCCATCGACACCTTCGTCGCTTCCGAGTCAACTCTGATGGCTCGAAAGTATTGTTCTATATCGAAAAGGAAGTTTTCTAATTCCTTGGCATCACGGGCTCCCCCGTAACTCTTGGGTTCTGGCACTCGTGGCCTCGATGAGTGCTCCACACCCCCTGCGGGTGTGTTAACCACTGCACGACTAAGAAGCTCCACTCGATCGTGGAGCTCTTGAAACTTGCCCTCCCAATCCATGTTCTCAGCATAGCGGGCATTATCAGTGGCTTCAACATTCACTTCCAACGCGTCCAGGCGAAGGGAGAATTGCTTCAGGATGCCTGGAGCATCCTCGTCGCACTTGAACATGCTTTGTACATGTGCTTCCAAAGCATCGATTCTCTCTTTCGTGTTGGCCATAGTTTTTCTCAACAAACTATCCCACACTATTCTCTTAGCTGAAGCCACGGTCTTTTGGGCAACCGCGGCTCTGATACCACCTGACACACGGTGGCCTTTGATGGCACAAAGAAAACCGTATGTGGCACTCGACTTGCCTCTTGCAAGAAGAGTCCGCCAACAAATCTCAACAATCTACAGCAATCTGTGCATCAACATTGCATAAAACAGTGCACAAAGAAGTAATTTCAACACAAGGGCAAAACGGTCCCAAATATTCTCATTACTTCAAAATCATCGTTACAACTTACAGAAGGCTTTGTTTGCATCCACAATGCGCAATCTAGCTAAACAGGCAAGCTAAAACAAAGCAAGGGACTCTCGGGTATGGGTGTACATGTACTCCCCATATAGTACCACTAAGAGGATTTTCCTAAGTGACAGTAGTAGATTTTCCTCAGTCTCAACAGGGGCAAAGGCCCAAAACATTAGCTAGAATTATATGTCTTCTCAAGACGTTGTCACATCCGATGACGTTGTGTTGAGTAGATTACAGGTTAACCCATTAGAAGGTAATATTCCTTTGTATCCCTTACTTTTGCACGGCGATTGAGGGTGAAAACCCGTCTCTTAGAGGCTAACCTAGTGCTAAGCACTTCATTGGGAGAGTCTTTGACTTTTTCTATGGTTTTCTGTGACTGTATTGTCCATATTAGAGATAAATATTTTCCTGTGGATCTCATCCTATTTGTTGCTCGAGACTTTGATATCATACTAGGCAAGGATTGGTTATCCTCTAATCATGCATCCGTGGATTGTCATGGGAAACCTTAGTAGTGTTTCAAAGTTCGTAGGTATGAGTAGTAGGTATGAGTAGTAGTTTAAGTTAGTGATTTGATTTAAGAGTGAGAATGGTGTTTTTGGGAAGTGATTAGTGCTAAGTCTGAAAGTTTGGTTTGAGAGTATGTAAGAAATGTGGAATTCTACTTTGTCATCTCATTCATTCCTTTGTATATTGAATTCAATTGTGACTTAATTGACACATCAACTTGCTCTAAGATGTCAGAGAGGATGTCATTCTTATTGAGTTGTCTTATCCCTTTTTCAGGATATTTATCTGCTTCTTTCAAATCTATTTGAACTTGGTGGGATAGTATCTGACCCACTGCCATGGGAAAATGACGAATCCTATTATGGACCAATAACTCCTGCTAATCATTCATTGCTTCGATTCATTGGATTGACTTTGCTTCGCCATTCCAATGTCTTTCTGCACTCGTCACTTTTATTAAATGTCGTATATTTGCATTGTGAACTTGAAAGCCAATAGGTATGTTTTTTTTTTTCAAAATTTACGCATTTTGGTTGTTCAGTTGTGATTATTGTTATTATTTGTTCCCAAAATGTTTAATTGAGACAATTGTTTGTTACGATTAATGTTAGATATATTGTTGTATAGTTTCCTTGTGATTGGTGTTTGTTTAATATGTTCCAAAATGGTAACATGTTATGATTGTTATGCATGCCTAATCAACTTATCAGAATTTTACCGTGTTCTATTCTCAAATGATTTTGAAATTGACAATATCCTATTTATTTATTTTCATTTTTTGATTAGAAGTAGGAATATATACCAAGACAGGGGAGAAGATACAAGAACGTAAAATAATGTGGATAAAAACCGCATCCACAAGATTAGGTAAACTAAAAACACGGCGGTAAACTGATGACAACTACAGCTAGTAGAGATTTTTACACAAAGTAGAGCAGTTGGAAACAAAACACCGCATGAGTATAGGGCAATGATGGATCTGATCAAGAAGATGGACTACAGACTACATAGTGGCAAGCCAATCCTGTGGAGCACCTAAACCTGATCGCAACGAGTGCACTTTTCGGCGGCCTAAAACCATCCTAGAGAATAATTGTACATCTGCAACTGATCGAACCTCTCTGTTCTAGATTTAATGGACACAATTCAAAGAATAAAATAAGAATATGAGATGAAACAATTATGCCTTAGGTTCCTAATTCAAAGAATAAAATAAGAATATGAGAGCCATTGAATAGCATAAAGGATAGCAGTCATAGAAGCATGAAATGAATCCACTACAGAACAAACCATAATACTAGCACCCATAGGTTCCTAATCAGTATTATATACCAACAGACCAAGGCCAAGCTGATCCGCAGTATCATCAGTCTTTACTGAAACCGAACAGAATATAGGAGCAGCTGAAAATGAACATTGACAAGTGAAAGAAATGTAAAGGGTAAATGGGGGGTAAAAGTGTTCAAACTGGGTAATCGGAACAAAATATCCAGGATGCCTTGTAGGCTCATGCTTGTCGATCTTTCGGAAGCAGGTAGAATATGTAGTAGTAACTGAGAGATTCTAAAAAAAGGAACGTGCAGCAAGCAAAACACAATTAGGCCAAAAATGTTCCCTCCTAAATACTAAAGCATTACGCCCAATCCAAATATGACAGAGGATTGTGATTCACCACAGGAATCTCTTCATAACATGCCGGTTATAGAAAAGCAGCTGAGTAAATCTGCACATAACCGGGATTTCAATAAAGGAAAGTCACAACTTGAAGTATTGAAATCACTGACAGATTTCAAAGAAGTTTGACTATTGCATAACCCAGAAACAGGTGAAAATGAGTTTCCATAGACACCGAACAAAAGGGGAAAGAAATATAAACAGGGCAATTTCTTTTGGCTAGTTCTGAAAGAAGGAGCATTCATTTATGAATCAGCTGCCAAAAAAATTATTTGAGTTTCTCAGGTATGGGAAGTTTCCAAAGTTTCTTCCAAACTCCTGATGGTACATCCGAAACCAAATGCACATTACTTTGGAGAACAAGAGATTGATAGGTTTTATGAACTGAGAACGCTCAATCAGTCACATGAGGCCAGAAATAGGAGTCTTGAAGATTATGAGTGGAGAGATCCATCTTAATAATCAATGAGACAACATTTGGAAGTAAGAGGCTGAAAAGAAAGTTGATATTTCAAGAGCGAGAGTTTGGAAGAAATGACAGATCATGAGGTGCAAAGTGGTAGGAGTAGAAAAAGTGCGTAACCGATCTGGCGCAATAGATGCAGCCACCAATCCATCCATACGAAAATAGATCGCCCATCCTCAATATGCCATTGAATGCCCTATTTTAAAGATCGTTGGCCCACCAACAGACTACGCCAAATCCAAGAGCCAATGCAGGGTTGACGAATATGCAAGAAGTCAGTTGTGGAGTAATGATGGCCTCATAATACCCTGCTTAATAGAGAATGTGGCTGGGTCCAAAGCTTCCAAGCTTGCTTTGTTAACAATGCCTGATTAAACAGAAGAAAATTCTGAAAGCCAAGGCCGCCATGGTTCTTAGGCAAGCAAATAAAAGGCAAGAAATCCAGTTAATAGACTTACGGTTCGCCATACCCGACCACCAAAAGCGAGCCAAAATTTGGTCTAACTGGGAACAAACATGAACTGGAAATCTATAGACGGGCATGTAGTGAACCAAAATAGTGGAACGAACAGACTGAATTAAAGTAGCACGACCAGCCTTATTCAAAAGTAGCCCTAACCAATGCGCACACCTATCTTGAACTCGATAAATAAGACTGTGAAAGATATCCTTTTTTTTTATCACCACATTGAGGTTAATCCCCAGATATTGACCAAAGAAGGGAGAGGCTAAAAACTCATAGCCTAATTCAATGAGAGACTTATCAGCACTAGAGGCATTGGGGCTAAAAGATAGGCTGCACTTACTCCGATTAATGCGTTGGCCCGACCATTTACAGTAGAGGTCAAGAACTTCCTTAACCGTAGAAATGCTGCTAAGAATGTCTTTGCAAAGTCTAAGAAAAAGATACAAATCATCAGCATACAAGAGGTGGGAAATAGAAGGAGAGTATTTGCCCGCTTTGATGCCTTCAATTTTCCCCTGACATTCTGCATTTAGTAGAGTTGCTGACAAAACCTCAGAACAGAGAATGAAGAGATAAGGAGACAACGGATCTCCCTGACGAATGCTGCAAGACGGAATAAAGCTTGAAGTAAGGGCGCCATTAACGATGAGAGAATAAGAAAAAGTAGTAACGCATTGAAGGATAATTTCAGTCCAATGGTGAGCGAATCCCAGACATACAAGGACTGTGCGGATAAAATCCCAATTCAAATGATCAAAAGCTTTACTAAGATCCAGTTTAAGCGCCACCAAAATAACTCTTCCCTTTTTTTACAACGAACACAATCAGTAAGATCGTGGGCTAGCATAATCTTATCCAAGATACAACGGCCTTTTACAAAAGCATTCTGAAAAGGCGAGATGAGGTCTTGCATGACTAGGCTCAAGCGGTGAGTCAAAACTTTTGAAATGATTTTGCAGAGGACGTTGCACAAACTGATGGGACGAAATCGGAAGCCCGTAAAGGAGAGAGAATTTTCAAAACAAGAGTGATAAAAGTGAAGTTGATCTTAGTAAGCATTTTCCCGGATGAGAGGAACGAAAGAACTACCTGGTGACCAATGGGCCTAAAGCATGCCAACATAGCTGGTACAGAACCACAAGTATACCATCCGACCAGGGGCTTTAAAGCGGCCTAACTGAGAGACGACATGTTTATTTCATTAGGGGTGAAAGGTTGAAATATCAAGGTGGGCAGAGGATAAGGTAATCAAGGGGAAGCTATGTAAGTACATGTTCAACTATGCCAACGACATGGGTAAAGGGATCAAAGGTCAAAAATGATCACGAAAGAATGATATCTCAGCAATGTCGACTAGCTCACAGTCCGTATCATTAATTAAGGAATGAATCTGATTACGAGGGCGACTGATAATCATTGACGCATGAAAAAGCCTAGTATTATGATCCCCAGTCTCGAGCCGTGAGATTTTCGAGTGTTGAACCCAAAATATATGCTCAGATGCTAACTGAAAGTCGAATCGGTAGCGATTGTGAAAATCAGCTGAACGACAGACATCAGAAGTGGCAGCTAAAGCTTGGGCAACCAGAAGAGAATCCTTAGTTGCCTTAATTTGACCAAATAAGTTGCCAAATTTTTTAGCGCTAAGAGCATGCGAATTAGATAGGATAGCTTTCAAGCAACGCATAAGGTAGAACAGACGAGAGCCAAAGTAAGGACTAAGACAAATAGAGCTAATAAGAGATATAAACAAAGGATCAGATAACCACATTGCCTCAAAACAGAGCGGACATGGAAATGACTAGAGAGGAGGGGAAGTATCACAGAGGATAGGCGCGTGATCTGATATCTGGATAGCCGAATTACGTGCGCATAGGAGAATCGAAAAGAATAAGCCAAGAAAAATAAGCCATAACATGATCAAACTTCTCATACACAAAGTTAGAAGACGGGGTACCGTGCACCCAAGTAAACATATGACCTATCCAGCTGATATCCGACAGATTGAAAATTTCCAAAAAATCTCTGAAACTTTGGACACTGGGGATAGAATGCAAATTTGGGCCTTTTTTTTCTTTCAGAACTTGGACTTGGCTAAAGTCACCACAAAGGCAAAAAGGGCCCATCACCCCATGTAAAGAGGACGCAATTGAACCCTAAGTGAGATTACGAAACTGAACTTGAGGATGCCCATAAATAAAACCAAAAAAGATAGACTAGTCTACCAAGGATGGACAGGAGGAGAGAATAAAATTAGAATGAACACTAAGGATAGAAAGACAAACTGGAGGATCCGACCAAGCCACAAGCCTCCACTAAAACCAACAAGGTCTAAGCCAACAAAAGCCACAAAACTTACTTTACGAAAAAAAACACAACAACCTTACTAAACAACATTTTTGTTTCCATGAAAAAGAACTACATTCGGATTATGCACACGGATTAGTTTTAAAGCAGTCCGAACTGTGGAAGCCTGACCCATCCCTCTACAATTCCAACTAAGTAGCCTCATGGAGAAACTCATGATTGGTTTGGTCCAATCACCAAAGCCTCCGCAACGAAGACGAAAATTTTTGTAGCAGGCAAGAAATGCTCAGAATTAGAATCCAGGTACTCAGGCGATTGATCAGGCAATGAGTAAGCAACAGGAAAACTAGTAGAACTAGCAGCATATCCAGGATTATGGTAACAAGTATGATCAGCAAGTCCCGAAGACATACCCGATGGAGCGATGGGTGAAGGATCAAATTAAAAGTCAGTTTGACTTTCTTCAAGTATGTTATGTACGTGTGCTTTTATCTAACATTAGGATTTGCATAGTTTCACCTGCCCTAATATGAGATTATGTAGATTCCTAAGCCTCAGATAATCTGTGATTGAGAGTCGATTTCGAGAACATGGATTATATTTTGACAATTTATTTGATATTTTGGTATAAGGTTGAGATGTGGCTGAGCATGCACTAGTAGACCCCATTTTACTAGCTTTCAGAACTGAAAGATTTTAAACGTTTAACTGAAACATATGATCGAAGGATAAGACTATAGCTTTTTTGGTAAATAATATGATTGTGAATCATAAGTGATGTGATAACCTAGAACCTTAAACTTTTCGTGAAGTTTTGGAATGGTTAGAGCGTTAGTGATAACCTGACAGGTTTCAACTTAGCACTACGATTTAAAATTTAATTGTTGCGTTCGGGTATTCGTGGGACATGAATTTTGGTGTAAAGGTTAGATGTGGCTCAGCTACTATGTGATAGCTATTGGCGTTACGCAACGGAAGCATAATTCCTAGACATTACGCAACGTACTTCTCATTTCGCAACGTACTGTGGAAGCCTGACCCATCCCTTTTTTTCGTTGTCTGCTAGATAATGTAGCGGACAGCGAAAAAGTTTAAAAAAAGTTAGATCTGGCCTGTCATCCAACATACACATAACTCGAGTGACTCGGGGTTAAGACGACGCCTCCTGTCATCCAACACCCTCCCGCTCGCTGAAAATGCCGACTCTGAAGCAACCGTGAAGGCGTGCACCGGTTGTACATCCTGGACAATTTGGGATAAAGTTCTATAAATTTTTTCATTTTGTTTCCAAAAAGTTAACAAATCAAAATTCATATGTTCTTCTATTGATAAAGTAGAATAATGATTAGTATTTGCTTACAAATCAATCTCATTAAAAGAGGAAAAAGTAGACGAACATGCCGAACTAGAAGTACCTTTCGCTGGTAGTTGTCTTGTTACTAGATGTTCAACGCCCTTAAGATATGAAGCATAATATATTTCACTACTCGACGATGAAGCTCACTCGCGCACGTTAGTGGAATTTTGATATAGGTTATATAGATCCCAAATGTCGTGCTCAATTTCGTTGTAAGTGTGGTTGTGTCCTCATCCGTGTAGCACATTAGTCTTGATATCTCTAGTATTGAGACTTTCGCGCCATGCAACTTTAACCTAGGATCCAAACAAGTGGTTACAACAAAAATAGTAGGCAATTCCGCCCAATATTTATTAAACTTAATATCCATCTGTTTTACTATTTCCTGAAAGCGTCCTACATATCTCTCTATTTTGTTAACATTGTAGCCATGTTGAGAATTTCTACTACAACGATAAGAGAGGTGGGATAGTGCATACCAGATAATAAATTGGTAGACGTGTAAAATACCTCTAGAAATTTTAGATAGCTGTGCAGCCATCTGCCATTCCCCGTGAGTTGGCAAGCCTTGTGGGAACGTGGTTAGTAGGAAATGCGTATACACTTTTTTGTATACCAAAACATGTAAAAGCATATGATATGTGGAGTTCCACCTATGGATGACATCTTAAGTGGTCTCCTACGAGGCAATTTATATTGAACACAAAGCTTTAAATTCTTGTGTTCTCAGACCCGAACTATTAATAAACGCTGCCATACCTCTCATTTTGAGAAGAATATCTCCTGCAGCAACTAAGCCCTCTTGAACAATTAAATTAATTATATGACAAACACATGGAACATGAAATAATTCACCAGCAAGTACATGTTGAAGGCTTTCCTTTAAGGCTGAAATAACAGCTTTATTGTTAGAAGCATTGTCAAAACTGATACCCATAATCTTGTTCTTTATTTTAAACATGGTACATGCTTTAATTATAATAGTAGCAATATTAGCTGCATCATGCGGATAAGGAAGTGATGTGTGAAGTGGGGAAAGGGTGATGAGGTATTGGATGGTGAGGGAGGAGAGGAAAATGTGAGAGGGAGAGTGATGAGAGCTTGAATGTGGAGAGTAGTGGGGAAGATGAAAAACTTGAAATTTTTTCTAAGTGTTGAAAAAAAATATTTTGAGCTCGGTCGGGCAAGGATGCTAAGGGAGGCTGCTGAGGATGATCATCGATGATCGGTTGCGAAAAAAATGAAATTTTTTCTAAGTGTTGGGCTGAGACAAGTATGCCGAGAGAGACCACTGAGGATGATCATCGATGACCGGTGCGAAAAAAAAATGAATTTTTTTTTCTAAGTGTCAAGAAAAGTAGATGGAGGATGATGATGCGACCGTAGTAACGGGCTCGAGCCACCCCGCGTACCACGTACCAAGTCGTTGCAATGTGAGGCCGAAGGGATTGGGAAGGGGTGAAGCCCCCAAGGGAGTGGGTGATGGCATGAAGGGTGATATCAATAGACTTGTGCAAGAGCAATGTAGCTTGAAAATTTTCTAAGTCTGGAAAATGTAACTTCATTGATAACGAAGGATAGGCAGCATGCCTTGATACATGGGTATGATGTACATGGAAACTTGCAAAATGAACGAAAAAATTACAAGTGTGGAAAATGCACTAAGGCATGCCAAGGCTTGGTCGGGTAGGTCATACGTCCCGTACTTAGAGTTTGAGCTCTCCGGACGCAATCTTGTCGGCGAAGACAAACTTGAGGCCCCTGCACCACTTGAGGCCATGATCGACCTTTCGATGATAGGGGCAGTAGTTGTGATGGGCTAAGTCTTCCGGGGTAGGTTCATTGTCGACATTGGGCAGGGTTATGGCATTGTCATCGATCCATGTCTCGAGGAGAGTTCTAACAATCTTCAAGTCACACGGGTAGTCCGGGGTAGGCATCGGCTGCTCTATCTTGTCAGGACGCCCGTCCCTTCCTTGGGACTGACGCTTGCGGCTGTTGTCGTCGTTACTAGCTGCTTCCATCGTCGCGGCCAAGGCAATATGAGGTTGGGGCTTTGGGGTCTTTGACGGACCGACCGAATCGTTGGTGCGTCGTGCAGCTTCCTTAAGATGTCCCCAAGATCGAAGCTGAAGGTTTTCAAGGTAGACCTTGTAGATGTCATTCACGTTCTTGATACAAATGGGCACAAGGGTTTCATCCTTGCTGAAGTCAGTGCACTCTAAGCACTTGTGATGAAATCGCGTAACATAGGTGTTGAGGTCTTCCCCGGGGTTCTGACAGATTCCGGCGATGTCAACGATGGTCACACGTTCCGTCTCATAGTGAAATTTGTCAAGGAAGAGCTGGACCATGTCGGACCATGAGTGGATAGTACTGTCGGGAATCTGGTGATACCAAGAGTAGGCGAGGCCAGTCAGGGACTTGTGAAATTCTCGAAGCTTCAAAGTGTCGTCCTCCCCGAAGTGCTCCAGGGAGCCAGCAAAACGGGTGAGGTGCTCGCGGGCGTTGCCCTCTTTGCCATTGAACAAAGTGAAGGATGGTTGCTTGTACTTGACGGGGTAAGGCTTGGTAGCGAGGCTGCCAAAGTAGGGAGCATGGCCTGACAACTTAGAGGGGGAGTGGGGTAAGGATGACTGCTTGAGACGGTGAAGGAGGGCATCAAGGTCATGCTTGGTGACGTACGACAGATGTGAGGGTTTGTGCCCTGTCGTGATGATCTGAGCACCAGAGCCCCCAGACGGTACAACCTGAGGCATTGAGGGGATGACGATGGTAGAGAAGGGTTGGTGGTGGTGAGCAACTTGTTGGGGCATGGTTTGTACATGGGTAGTGTCAGCTGCTGGAGGCCGGTCGTCAGGAAAGGTCGACTGGAGTAAGCCGGGGGAATGACTTGTGTTTAGGTTTCGACTAGTTATGTTCGGGTTAGGCTCCATCTCAATTGATTCGTGAGTCTCCGAAGTGCTTCGAGCAAGGGCAAGGCGTGGCGCCGGGGGCTGAGGTGCCGCGAGTCCTACTGTCGAGGGCCCGGAGGACCAAGGCAGCGGTGGTCGCGACACTGGGACCTGAGCAGTGTCCAAAACTAGCCCAGGCCTTGAAGGTTGCATATGAGCAGGATGGGCCAAACCTGGATCTTGGGATAACATGGGGTGAGTAATGGGCACAGGGTGCAGAGCTCTAAGGCTTTGGGAAATTGGTGATTGTGAAGTCAAGACTTGGATTGATTTTTGCATTTCTACCATGGCTGTCATAAGAGTGGCTATAGTGGGCGAAAACTGCTGGATGGCCGCATTGACTGTAACTTGTATGTCAGGTGCGGTAGTTTGTGGCTGGTCTTGGGGACGCACAGCACTGGTCCCCTCTTGTTCACCTGAGTGGTCCTCTTCTTGCACGGCATGGATAAGGCCCTGGCTGGCAGCCCTCGTAACTTTTCGTTGTCTAGGCATAGAGACTGAGTACGGAAGATAGACAGACTGCAGTACGATGCTCACCTCCCCAGCGGAGTCGCCAAAATGATGCCAAGGAAAGTGGGTTCTTACTTACGTGGAGGTGCCACAAAGGCTGCAGTCCGTGTCAGCTTTCAAGTATGCAAAGTGAGAGACAGCAAGGATGGAGTAAGGGCTGAGAGCAAGGCTTCCCAGACAGGCCGTGAGGAATGGCATTGCTGCGAAGGCAAAGCTAAGACGAACAGGGCCGGCAGTCGATAGTCCAAGTCAGGGTCCGAGTCGAGGTCCAATGTTACGATCTTAAGCTATGTCCAATTTTATGTTTCTCTCTCTAGAATCCAAGAGCTCTCCAATTCTAGAGTGAGAAAGTGATTCTTGTGAGAATGAAGAAGAAGTCCCTTTTGAGTTGTAAAGTTCACTATTTATAGGAAACAAAGTGCTTATGTCATTAAATGCCACATGTCGTCCCCTGGGAGTGACACGTCACCAGGGGGTCCAAAATACCGGTTCTCCGTTGGACTGTCGGTTCCCAAATTCGCGTTGCCTGCCTCGCACAGCGTCGCTCTACCTGTCTGAGAAGACTGACCACACCGCGGTAGCATGATCAGAGTAAGCCCGTTGCCCCAGCCACCAATCCAAGCCCTTACTGAATCCCATGAGGTGCGTCAAGAGACGCGCGGAGAACCTGACAGCGGTGAGGGTTACCCCTGTAGCCAACTGCCAGGCGGACTAGGCGCGATGCCCTCCGAGGACCTGCTCCCGTCCCAGAGTGACCCGAGGGTCATTGTCCTGGTGGTGTCGATGATCAATGGTAACATGAGCGGACATGGTCGCAGCTCAGTGCTCCGAGTCCATGGCGAAGGGTCCTTGTGTCGGAGCCCCCTGTGACTGTGACGGCGATGGCTATGAGGTTGTGAGCCCATCCCGGTACGAGGGTCGAAGCCCCCTTGTGATTGAGATGGTGATGGCTATAAGGTTGTGAGCCCATCCCGGTACGAGGGTCGAAGCCCCCTTGTGATTGAGACGGTGATGGCTATAAGGTTGTGAGCCCATCCCGGTACGAGGCCGAAGCCCCCTTGTGATTGAGACGGCGATGGCTATAAGGTTGTGAGCCCATCCCGGTACGAGGCCGAAGCCCCCTTGTGATTGAGACGGCGATGGCTATAAGGTTGTGAACCCATCCCGGTATGAGGCCGAAGCCCCCTTGTGATTGAGACGGCGATGGCTATAAGGTTGTGAGCCCATCCCGGTACAAGGCCGAAGCCCCCCTTATGATTGAGACGGCGATGGCTATAAGGTTGTGAGCCCATCCCGGTAGCATGCAACATGATTGTGGCGCATGAGCGCGGTGCCTATAGCACGAAACAATACCTGGTGCCTGGGGCACGTGTTGTGAAAGTGGTGCGGCGACGATCGTCGCGAAGCAATACTTGGTGCCAGGGCACGTATCATGAGAACGGCGCAGGGGCGCGGCGACGAAAGTCGCGGAGCAATATTTGGTGCCGGGGCACGTATCATGAGAATGGCGCAAGGGCGCGGCGACGAACGTCGCGGAGCAATACTTGGTGCCGGGGGCACGTGTTATGAAAGTGGTGCGACGACGAACGTCGCGAAGCAATACTTGGCGCCGGGGGCACGTATCATGACGATGGCGCGAGGGCGCGGCGACGAACGTCGCGGAGCAATATTTGGTGCCGGGGCACGTATCATGAGAATGGCGCGAGGGCGCGGCGACGAACGTTGCGGAGCAATACTTGGTGCCGGGGGCACGTATCATGACGATGGCGCTCGGGCGCACATCGGGTGTCCCGAAGATGAGATGTGAGCTGAGTGTGCCTGTCATAACAAGATAATGAATGCAACATATAGTAATGACAAAGTTGGTAGTTATGGTATGCGGTCGTCGGCGACGGGTCATTCGGTGATAGTGCGCGACTTTGGGCGATGGGCATCGCAGGAGCGGTGTGCGGTCATGGACGACGGACGTCCCGAGGTTGATGCACGACGGACGTCGTGAGGTTGATGCACGACGAACGTCGCGAGGTTGATGTACGAACGTCCGTAAACATCGCGGAGGTGCAAAGACTCGAGAAAGCAAGTGCGCGCGGGAGAGGAGACCATTGGCCAAAATGGGGGGAAGGCCAAGGCTAACCCCTCGTGGAGGCCGAGGCCGACCCCCTAGGCATGGGGAAGGCCGAGGCCGACCCCCTGGGGTTGGCCAAGGCCAAATGGCCAACTCCCATGAAGGAGCCCAAGGCCACTCCCCCCTCTTGGTGAACTTCGGGCGCGCCGACGGTAGGTGGTTTGATGAGCAAAGACAAATCCAAAAGTTGCATTATGACAAGCGTGTTGACGTGAATCGTACCTACATGACGAACGAGATGTCAAAGTCACGTGCAAAGCATACGAAGTGAAAAAATTGCGAAAAGGGGTTTGCGCAGAGGGGTGAACCACCGGGGGAAAATGGCCGAGGCCAAGCCCTCCAGGAGGCCGAGGCCGACCCCCATGGTCTGGGGAAGGCCGAGGCCGACCTCCCTAGGGCTGGCCAAGGCCATTTGGCCATCTTCCATTTTCGGGGCCCAAGGTCACTTCTCCTTTTGCAAACTTCAGGCGCGCTGTCGGTAGGTGTTTTGACAAGCAATGACGAATCCGAAAGTTGCGTTATGACGAGCATGTTGCCAAGAATCATACCCACATAGCGATCAAGGTGCCAAGGTTACGTACAAAGCATACGAGGGGAAAGAAGTACGAAAAAGGGGTATGCGGGAAAGGGGTGAACCACCGGGGGAAAGTGGCTAAGGCCAAGCCCCCCAGGAGGCCGAGGCCGACCCCTATGGCCTGGGGAAGGCCGAGGCCGACCCCCTGGGGTTGGCCAAGGCCATTTTCCCCCTTGACCCCGTTTCTCCAAATGCGCCGTCGGCCGATATTTTTTATGAAAAGGTGTTCGGATGGTCTCGGTGTGACGATCGCGCTAGAGTTAGTGACGTCGACGCGAAATAAAATGACTAAGTCAAGCGCGCGGAACGAGAAAAACACGTGTCTTGGGCGCGCGGGCGCTGACAGGTTTGATGCGTTGGAAAATTGACCGTTGACAATGTCGACGTGTTCGCGTGAAATAGGACTCCTATTGGGCCCTTGGGTATGACCAAAATAGGTTGGGAACAATTTTAAACATGGTACATGCTTTAATTATAATAGTAGCAATATTAGCTGCATCATGCGGATAAGGAAAGAGTTCAAAAGCGATGATTCTCTTGTTTATAGTCCAATCAGAATCAATCCAATGGGCTGTCACACAAGCATAACTAACAAAAGTAAAAAGAGATTGCCAAACATCAGAAGTAAGACTAACTCTACCATCAAAATTATAACAATAATTAATCAAGCGTGCTTTAGCAGCATTATACTGTCTAAGTGCATCGGATCTAGTTGTGTTTTTATGAACTTTTTTGTACAAAGGTTACACGTAAATGGTCATATATCTAGAGTGCTAACATTATCGGCAAAACTAAAAGATTGTTCATCATTAATAATAAATTTAGCAAGACCGTCTCTTTGGTCTCACTGATTATAAACAAATAACTTACCATCCAAAGATAACTGTGTTTGGCTAGGTTCGACATGGTCTTGTTTAGGTGTACACAGAGGGCAATGCCTATTAAGATGTCAATTACCACTACCACACGACAATAATTTACCATAGCACTTACATTGAGCTCTTCGGACACCGTCAACCATAATATCCTCAAAATGATTCCAACACGCGGCTTTCCTTTTTTCCCCTTTTGGACTTCTGAAGGACTACCGGAAGGATTGCTCGGTCCTTCACCATGATGACCACTCATCGGGTTAAAATTCTGCCCGGACTAGTAACTTTGCCAACAGAGTTGCGCCCTTGACTATAGTGTGGGGTATCTGTGAGGGTGTATATTCAAAATATGGAATGTTTTGGTTGAACTCCCAATTGGCTTGGGTATCTATATTCATTCGTAGCAGGTCTTGAAAATTGAATGGTTGTGGTGGTGATTGGATTGGTGCTTGTGGTGGAGGTGATCGTGGTGCTTGCGGTGGTGGTGGTGGTGCTCCACGTTTGTTATGTGGTTTAAATAATCGAGACATATTTGAAGCTAATTTTTTTTGACAAGAACGTAAATAAAATTAGTAAGATTCAGTACTAAAAAATTAAATAATACTTGTAATTGAAAATTGGAGAGGGTTAGTACTTAGTAACAAATAACAATGGTAGCAAAGCTTGTAGAATTAACTAAATGAGAAGGAATAAAAGTAGTAAATAATTAACTAATACTTGTAATTGATAATTGGAGAGGGTTAGTACTTAGTAACAAATAACAATGGTAGCAAAGCTTGTAGAAGTAACTAAACGCGAAGGAATAAGAGTAGTAAATAATTAACTAATACTTGTAATTGAAAATTGGAGAGGGTTAGTACTTAGTAACAAATAACAATGGTAGCAAAGCTTGTAGAAATTAGATAAGAGAGAGAGAAGATTGATGTGAAAAATATGAAAGAAAGGGGGTGAATTTATAGATTTTTCAAAGTCTACAAAAGACCAAAATATCCATTAAAACTAGTCGTTTATAGTTGTTGGGGAGGGTAAAAGTGTAAAAAAGCATAAAAGAGTTGCTAGAAACTTATTGGACGAAAATACCCCCCCAAACTAGCCATTATATAGCTATTGGGGGGGGGGGGGTAAAAGTGGAATTTTGCAAAAAGGAAGGAATATTGCCGTTGGGGGGAGAGGGGAGTCAGAAATTCAAAATTCTATGGGGCCGGGCCAGACCTGCGCCGGCCCTAAAAATCGGGTAGGCCCTAAATATGGGCTGAATTCAGGGCATTTTTAGGGCCTGACCCGGGCCTTTTAAGACCGGGCGGGGCCGAATTTTTTCAAAAAAAAGATACGTCTCACCCTCGGCTCTATGGTTCAGGGCCGGTACCGTTCACCTATAGGGCTTGGCCAGCCCGAGCCATTTTAGAGCTAGATCGGCCCAGCCCGCGGGCAGCCTAGCCTTTTTGACACCTCTACCAGAGGGTGTATTTTTTTAAATTTTACCTGTAAAATGTACTTTTGGGTAAATTCACATACGGTAAGGATATTTTAGAGATTTTATTTAGGGGAAGGCTGTTTTGGTGATTTAAATATGAGAAAGGTGCTTTTGGTAATTTAACACATAAGGGGCATTTTGATAATTTTACCAACTTGGTGAGGGGGTTCATTTAAGGAGTATACGTGACTCAGGATTTAGTTTATAATATTGTAATGTAGATTGTATTCTGATCATTTGATTATTCCATTTAGGTTAAAGCAAAAGACTTTCCAGTTAGACTAGCTTAGCTTCAGACCAGGTAAGGGTTTTTATCTGAACCATGGGTAAGGATTTCTATCCGAACCTTAATTTCGATAACTTGTGTTCCTAAGTATTCTCTCGATTTACTTATCGCTATTGTCAAACACTGAGATATGCATTGATAACAGTATGTTATTGCTAAGGAAACCCCAACATTGAACCTGAACCGGTTCTTTGGAAATCTTATCGATGCTCGCATGTTATTGCATGCTAAGAAAATTCGATAATTGTTGACATTCTTTCTTCTGAATTGTTATGCCTAAATTCGATGAATGTTCGTATTTGTTCTAGCTATTTGTTTATAGCTATTCTTGAATTCTGAGTGATAAATTGATATCAGTATTTTTATTTATCATTAAAACCCTAATTGATATGGGTTAGTTGAATTCATGTTGATGCTCAATTTTATTGCATGTCAAGCATTGAATTTCTTGTTGATTCTATGATTATTGTCTTCGGTGTTGATCTGGGGGTTTGCTCTAAGGAAGGCGTTATACGGATGATCTGTTTCGCGTTATATGGGGAATGCATGCTAGTTCCTTGATCGATAGAAAGGGCTAGTTATCGTACATCATGTATGTGTACACTTTCTATGCATTACTTGAATGGCATTGCCTCTGCCCATGGTCAATGTTTGCTAAATTTGTTTATATTATATTTTACAATGATTGCTTTGAAAAATGATTGGAAATGAATGTCTTGATATCTGATTGAAGGGGATTGAGTTGAAACTCTCCCCCCATGTTGTGATCAAACTATTTGTGATTATCTGGAACCTTTCCCCATATTGTTACCAAACTACTTGTTACTATTTTTTAATCTTTTGAACGATTATCCTCGAATTGGATCTTGTTGATTTTGTACAAATGCTTGTCTCGAACATAGAAAAATATCTAGATTTTGAAATACATTTTGTGCGACGTGGCTTAAATAATTTTGGTAAATGATAATGTTCGAGTGATTTGTCTGCGCGCATGATATGTTTTGATTTTGATACACTTGAGCTTTGGCGGATCCGTTTAAGGATACCGGAAGCAAGGCGCTGAAGTTTTATGTGTAAAATAGATATTGATTTGGTTTACCAGTTGTTCGAGCTGCTAAGCTACGATCACTCTTTAAAGCGGTTGTTTAGAATGATAAAAAATGATCATTTTGATATTTGCTTATGATTGTTTTGGAAATAATGATTGTTTGAAATGTTTGAAAACTTATCACTGAATGGACTTTAGAGTCATTTTGTGATTCCTTCGGTTGTCCTTTAACGACCTTACTGAGCTTTCAAAAACTCACCCTTCGTTTGATTCCCTTCAGCAGGTTATGACTACTATAGATTGCTCAGGATTGGGTTAGAGATTGTTTGAGATTCTAGAGTGCCCACCACTATTTTAAGTGATAGGACCTCTGCGTGGGTCAACATTGTTAGCTTGTCGTTCTATAAAGAACCTAAGTTTTAATAGTTTAAGTTTAAGCAGTTCTTTTTGTAATCTTGTATTTTGAAGAATTTGAGTTAATGTCTAGTTAGATGCTCTGAAGTATGTGTCAGTAAACAGGCTTTGATGTGACTTAGGCCTAGTTTGACAAAAAATTTTTCCTGTTTTTTTTTCAGTTTTTAAAAACTGAAAAAAAAGGAGCGTTTGGTAACCATTTTTTTTTTCAGTTTAAAAACCAGTTTTTAAACTGAAGAGTAAAAAAGAGTGAAAAAAAAAACTCCAGAAACTGGTTTTTTTTTTCACTTTTGGTTTTTTTTTCTTAGACCACCACCACCACCCTCCCACCGCCGGCAGCCACCTCAGGCGACCACCGCCGGCCGCCGGCGACCACCGCCGGAGACTGCCGGCAGCCACCTCCGGCCGCCGGCCACCACCTCCGGCCGCCGGCGACTGCCGGCAGCCACCTCCGGCCGCCGGCGACCACCGCCGGCAGCCACCTCAGGCGACCACCGCCGGCCGCCGGCAACCACCGCCGGAGACTGCCGGCAGCCACCTCCGGCCGCCGGCAGCCACCTCCGGCCGCCGGCGACCACCGCCGGAGACTGCCGGCAGCCGCCTCCGGCCGCCGGCGACCACCGCCGGCGACTGCCGGCAGCCACCTCCGGCCGCCGGCCACCACCACCACCACCGGCCACCATCGCTGCACCCACCACCGCCACCGCAAACCACCAAAAAAAAAAAGTCAAAATAAAAAGGGTTACCAAACACCAAAAAAAAAAAACCTAAAAAAAAAGGGGTTATCAAACACCCACTTGTTTTTATAAAAAAAAAATTAAGCTGCTCTTTAAAAAACTGCTCTTTAAAAACTGAAAACCAAAAAAAAATTTTTGTCAAACGAACCCTTAATGTGATGTGGTAGATTAACGCTCCGGGAGTTCGGGGCGATGGAGTTCCGGATTTCCGGGTTGTTACAAAATTTCAGGGCACTTGAGGGTAACACCAAATTACAGGAAGAATTGCAAACATTTTGTAAGGGTCTCTTGCAAACAAATAACATCGAAAGATATCATAGACCGGATAATACTAATGTGTCATAGGAGTAAAAGTTAACATAACTCTTGCAAGCCTTATTGTACCTCCCATCTATGGATTTCCCTATCAGTGGATTCTATGGAAAGGTTACTTAAACAAGAGGGCTTTTACTTTATTCCAGTTTTGGTTGAACGGTTGCATGAAATGGCACAATTTTTGGTGCTTAGGCCCCCCTACATTGTCTAAGATGTAGCTAAATTGTTTCTTAACAGTATTTTCAAGCTACATGGAACGCCAAAGGATATGGGCACACATGGTTAGGATTTTTCTTAGGCAATCTTGGAAAATGCTCTTTCCCTTTCTGGATATAAAGCCTAATCTTATAGCACCTCTTACCACCCCAAAAGTGACGGCCAAGTTGAAAGGCTTAATCCATCCTCATATTTCACTTGTGGTGTCTCTATTGTGATAAGCCCCAAACTTGGTATATGTGGCTTGCTTATGATGAACTCTATTATAACAACTACTACCATAGCTTCTTAGCTTTTGCCTACCAAGGTCAATTTTAGAACATCTTACCACCTTAAAAGTGATGGCCAAATTGAGATGGTTAATCAGTGCTCAGAGACTTATTGAGGTGTCCCTCTGCTGATAAGCCAAAAACTTCGTATAAGTGGCTTGATCGTGCTGAAGTCTAGTTAACACTAGTTACTACAGCTTCATTCAGTTGACTTTTGTAGACACCGAAAATATTTATATAAGTCAATAATACAAAATTTTGTTGATTGCTAAACTATTCAATTTCACGACAAAAGCATGTTCAAGTCCTGCAATGGTTTAGACCAAGCACAACTTAATGGTTCAATAAACTAGGTTTGATCCATTGTTATGGTTCAATTATATTACATGTCGTAATCAAGTCAAATTTTGACCAAGAACAATTACGAAATTAATGGGGACAAAATCTAATAATTCAAATTCAAAGCCCAAATCATGGGTTTTCTAAAGTTAAGCCTACCACCTTGCCTATGGATAAAAGACTTGTGGTAGAAAAGAAACACAAAGGGTCTCTGCAAACAAATCAAGTGCTCTGCCGAAACTCTATCAAGTACATTGCCTCTCAATGAATCGTGCTTAACTTGAAGAGCAATACGCACTAATCTAGTCTCATTCTTCAATGAGAATTTCCAAGTCATTACCATCCTTCAATTTTGTGATTGTACAAGCCAAGGACCGCCGAACTTGTTTGAGACAAAGCCTCGAAACCCTCATTCAAGCATCACTTTTACAACTTTTGAACAGTGAAGATGTGAAGATGTCAAAGTGCATATTTCAAGGTCAAGCTATTTCAGACCTTGGATCGTGATCGAAACGGAGATCAAATCAGGAGTTAATGTTTATTTTGTGTAAAAATCATAGAGTGGTGTAACATTGTGATTTAAATTGATTAGTTAAAATTTGTGCATTGTTTCTTGTCTCACAGCTCATACACAAAATTTTTGTATACAAGCTTCTAGCATACATATGGGACCATAGTGACTCTCATCTCGTTTTTCGTAGAACATTTTAAAGCTTCAATGTATCAATGGCACCAAGAAAGTGTAGCAGACTCGAGCCAAGGAGAATGCCGTGAAAAGTGCCGCCATGGGAAGCAGTAACATCAGACTCGTAGCAGGGCCAAGGACGAGATTGTTATCCCTGCTCGAGTGGTGGCACCTATATCCATTCCGTCAGTCAAGCCACGCGTTCAGTTCAAAGAGGCCGTCACTTTGGATTGGGGGAAATCCCCAGGGAGCCCGAAACACCATATGTCCCCAGCACGTCCCAAATCAAATACTTCTGCACCTATATTTACCATGCAAGTTTTGATGACCGGATCCATGTCAGTGGAGGAACAACTAGTTGCTATGTCTTGTGCCACTATAAAGCTGAATAAGACCGTATAAAGTGCTTCATACTCAAGGAGGTGATTATGGACTAGTCTAAAACATAGAAAATCCATCTACATGAGGAGGAGGTAAAAGAGTCAAACTATTCTTCCATCATTTTTGGGTCCATAGTTTTTTCAGCTTCTTGTCATCGGGAAGAGAACAGATACTTAAGGTCTCCAGCAGGGGGCATCCAAAGCTTGAAAGATCGCAAAAAGACTCAATATCCCTTAAGAGCCCCTTAAAAGTAAAAAGGCCAAACCTTCGCATCAGATGTACTAAAATCATGTCCAAGATCAAGCTCTACAACCCTTGGGTGAATAAAAAGCCAAGTCAAGTTGTTTTCATTGGATCAAACTTCAAGCTCAGTTAAATTATCTCGTTGAAAATCAAGCTCTGAAGCCCTTCAATCAAAACTCTAGTAGTCTTCACCCGATCAAAGCTCTAAGTACGGAATTAAAGGTTAAAATCAAATTATTGGTTTGAAGGTCAAGCTTTGAAGCTCTTCAATGAACTTCAAGTTGTATTCATTAGATCAAGCTCAATGCCCAAAGTATAGGCAAAAATCAAAACCAACGCTCGTCAGCCCGAGCTTAAACTACATTACTAGAGCTCCTCCAGGATCAATGCTCCTTAGCACGAGCTCCTCCAGGATCAACACTCCTTAGCACGAGCCTAATAAGCTATGCCGTATATGCTTCTAGCCTGCATGAGCTAAAACTACGTAAGGCTTGGAAAAAAAATAAACACTTTGTACTTGAACTATGTCTTTTAACATGATCCTTTACGGGGATGTAGGCATCTCACAGTTTTTCTCTGAGTTCAATCATCCTATAAAGGAAAAGAAGAAAAAAAAACTTTTAGTAACAAAAATCAAAACAAAAGGATAATAATGATTATGGAACTATCTTCATCTTGTGGAAGTACATGTCAACAAGTGATTATGGAACGGAGGGGAAGTCCAATTACAAGTTTTGTCGAGCACACCTCCAATGCGAACAAACCTAGAACTGTCTTCGTAGGCGGAGGTCAACTAAAGAACATGAAAAAGAATGCAAGCCGAATCAAGTCTTGTCGTACACACTGTCAATGTAGTGAAAATTAAAATTAGTGAAAATCATAATCTTCTTGGTCATGTCAGAAGTGCCGGTCAACAGAGGACTTTACGCATGAGGGTGAGCTCTATATACAAGTCATGTCAAGCGGATCTGGGAAGCAATCTGATAAGCGATAAGTCTCATACATGTGTTTCACTAGCACTGCACTCAATAGCATGTCGACAACTTGAACCTACAAATTTTTTTTTTTAGAACTCTTGCATAGGAGTCATCATCCAAAATCCTTGTCTTCGTACGCATGTGGTTGTGGGAGCACTAACAACACAAATGGCCGTCGACGATGTAATCGGTGGTGGAGACCCGGTCTCGCTCCTTGACCCGTCAACCTGTGAATGGGTGTGCATGTTTTGTGTGTTTGTGTGTGTGGTGTGGTGTGGTGTGGTGTGTGTGTGTGTGTGAGAGAGAGAGAGAGAGAGACAGGGATACAAGCAGTCATTGGTAATCATCCTGGCAATGAGGACGCTGACAGATTCAACGGCCAATGGAGCGGCGTTGGAACGGCCATCGGTCTACCCACTACAATGGGTTTTATGTCTGACTACCAGTCCCTCAAGACAGACGCCTCTCCTCAGATAGCCACCATCGCACAGCCACAAGATCTTAAATCCAACATTGCCCCCGCATGGCAAAAAAAATCCTGCTACAAATTAGTGTTGCCGCAACGACAAGAGAAATCCTTCCTACCAGCAAATATGTATGTATTCTTGTGAGACGGTAATCACGCCGGTGATGCAGTCTGCCGTCGCTAGTGATGCTAGCTATAAAGATGCTGATGGGTCAAGCACTGATGTTGCTGTCTTCTTGTCAACCTGAGGAGGGTAGCCAATGAATGGGCTTTCCAGCACAACTTTTACTAGCTCCAATTAACTGTTGTTGGATATTCTCCAACGAAAAGGCGTAGATTCTGCTTTCAACCCTAGCGCAAGGAAGACTCTATGATTCATTGTCACTTTCAAGAAGAAAATCCAAGGACGGGGCAACGTGAAGGCATGCAGAATAGCTACCAGTCCGCTACCCTAAGCCATTGATTAGTTCGATGTCGTAAGCCCTTGATCAGTGTGCTACTGCCCCACAATTTCTCAATTCAACCGGCACCAAGACACAGTAGCTCGGGGTTTGGGGTTCCCTTCATCCCTAAAGATCAACAGAGTTAAGCCTTAGGCAAGTGGGTTGTCACCAAGTTTCATGGAGTAAGGCCCAAACAAAAGAATTGCCAATAAAAAAGAAAAGGAGATACTTCAAGCCTTGCGGCGATAGTACTTTACAAAAATAAAGAAAGAAAGAAAGAAAATACAGCACAAGTCTTGAAGTAAAGGTAATTGTTAGAGGCTGAAAATATTTGTATTAGTCAATAATACAAAATTTGATGAGGATGAAATGTCCGATGTCACGACAAAAGTGGGTTGGATCAAGCCCAACTTAATGGTCAAACAAACTAGGTGTGATCCATTGTAATAGTTCAAGTATATCACATGTTAGAATCAAGTCAAGTTTTGACCAAGAATCACTTCAAAATTAAAGGCACAATTTTTTTTTAACTATGAAGTCAAAGCCCAATTCATGGGGTTTTACTAATTAAGTCTACCACCTTACCTACAAGTAAAGGGCTTGGGGTAGGGAAAAAACAAACAGTCTCTGCAAACAAAGCCAACACTCTGCTAAATCTCTAGGACAAGTACATCGCGCCCCAAAACATTGTGCCTCATTTAGGAGCAACACACTAATCTAGTGCCATTCTTCAATCGAGCACTTTCAAGGCACAACCCTCCTTCAATTGGGTGATTCTACAAGTCAAGAATTGTAGTACTTGTTCGAGGTAAAGCCTTGAAGCCCTCGTTCTAGCATCACTTCAGCGATCTTTCAACCATGAAGATTTGAAGACGTCAAGTCCAGCTGTTTGGGCCCTAGATCATGACCTAATCGGAGATCGAATTTGAGGATTTTACATTTATCTTATGTACAATCACAGAGTGGTGTAATCATTTATTTAAAATTGCTAAAGTGAATTTTGTGCATTGTTTTGTGTCTCGCAACATAGTCATAAAAAAAAATTGTACTATGAAAATATGCTCATAAGGTAGTGGGCTCTTTGTACTACACTTGAGACACCTAACATCATAGTTGTAGACACCTGCTTTAGATCATGTCACCATACCATAGTCTAGGATGAAGTTCTTTGGAGAATAACAAGGAAGTGAAAGAAGTTTTGTCGTGGCAGACTGGTTATAGATTAAACTATAATCCTATAGACAAAGTAGTATGGCCCTCAGTAAAACCTCAAATTGGCTCATAAGCTTATAGAAGAAAAAGCTAATGACCCATGTACCATACGCGATGTGTGATGTACCCCTCCACTTTAAAATTAAGCACTAAAACCCCCTACAATTAAGGAAATCGCACATTTTAGACAGATATGTTACGATCTCCGTGAAATGACATGAATACCCCTTTTTCTTTATCATATTTTAGCTCAATGTCATTCTTCTTATCCCTTTTCTCCACTCTCTCACTTCCACCCTGTCAATTACCCCCATCTCACCACCCACCACCACAGAAACCACCCACAAACCCTGCACGCATACACGACATACACCAACACAAACACACCCACCAAGATTCTAGCCCTTGGATCCTAAAGTCCACGCTTCAAGATCAAGTTGTTTCAGCCCTTAGATCGTGACCGAATAGGAGATCGAATTAGAAGATTTAACCATTACTTTTATGCAATATCAAAGAGTGGTGTAATTCTTAAATTCTAATTGATAAAGTGAATTGTGTGCATTGCTTCTTTTCTCGCAGGCTAGTCACGAAATTTGTGTGTATTAGGAAAATATGCTTCTAAGGTAGTGGCTCTTTGTACTACGCTTGAGAGACCTAACATTGCAGTTGTAGACACCTACTTGTAATAGAGGTAGAAGGTTTTCGAATTACTTTAGACCATGTCGTAACGCTACAGTCTAGGATGAAATTCTTTGGAGATCAACACATAATTGAAAGAAGTTTTATTGTGGCAGACTGATTATACATTAAACCATAACTCTATAGACCAAGTAGTCTGACCCTCAGTAACACCTAGAATTGGCTCCTATGTTTTCAAAAAAAAAAAAGCTAATGACCTCATGTATTATCTACGATGTGTGATTTATCCCCATCCACTTCAAAATTAAGCATGCAAATCCCTCACAGTTACGGGAATTATGCACCCTCAGACGGATCTGTTACGCATTCTGTGAAATGACGTGAATACCCCTATAAGAAATCATATTTTAGCTCAATGTCATTCTTGCAACCCATCTCTCCCTTCTCTCACTTCCACCCTGTCAATCACCAATAACTCCCTATCCACTTCCACTACCGATCATGTTACCCACCGCCACACAGTACACCCACACCCAAACATATACACAACCACCACCCACCAACACAAACACATCCACCAGGTCCCCCCCCCCCTTCCCTATCATCCACCACCACATGCACACACAAACACACACCCAGACACGCACTGCTCTCACACATAAACATACACCCACTACAAGTACACACAAACAAACCCCACACATATGCAATGCACACCACCAACCACCACCAACATATGCATTTGCAAGCATAAAAACACACCATGGGTTGGCCCCTCCCCCTTTACACTACAAGCGCACACACACAAACACACACCTACACACTGAACACACAAACTGAACACACGCACACGCTGAACACACGTACTACATGCACTCACAAACACACAGCACACATACACAGAGGTACTGCATGCACACAGACATACAATCACACATACTGCACGGACTCACCAACAGACACCCACCACATATGCACACACATACACACTACATGCACTTACAATTAGACATCCACCACACCCACACCTACACACCCACACACAAAGCATGCATATATACTGAACACATACGAGCACTACACGCACCCACGCATACACCCAACCGGTTTCTTCGACATATGGGGGGTAACATGTGGTGAGTGTGTATTTATCAGTTTATGTCTATGATGGGGGAGGGGAATGGGGTGGCGACTGAGGTTTATGTGTGTGAGTGTGTGCAGAGTTGTGGGTGTTTGTGCAGAATGGGGTGATGTGGTGACCTGGGTAGTGTGTGGTGGTGGGTGATGGGCGAGCGATGACATGGGATAGCGCAGCAGTAGAAGCAGGCACTTTGGGGAGGGTTGGTGGGGGAGGGAGTGAAGAAAGGGCAAGGTTGTCATTTTTAACAACAACAAAAAAAATCATAGTCAACGCATGCGTTGACCACACGTTATTAAAATTTCACAATTTTCATTTAAGGTGTGCAACAGTTTCAGTGATTAAGTTTGAAGTAAAGAGGGATAAATCGCACATCGTGTATAATACAGGGGATCATTAGTTATTTTCTCCTAAGTTTTTTATGCCAATTGAGGTCCTTGAGAAAGTTGGACATGTAGCTTATAAGCTTAAATAACCCCCGAAGTCTTTTATCGAACCTGTATTCCAAGTTTCATTCCTAAAGTCCAAAATCTTGGTTCTTATAGCTTTATCACTTGTGAGACACAAATGTTGGTCTTAAAGGTCAGATATTTGTTAACCCGTCAAACTTTTGAATAGTGGCATGATCACATAGGGCAACAGTGCAATTCATCCTATATTAGTTGCTTGGTCTAAGGTGATAGAGGAGGAAGCTACTTGGGAAGATTGGGTTGTTGTACACAAATGATTCTCAGACTTCACTCACACTGCAAAAGGGTTTTTAAAGGTTAATGAATTTCACAACAGCTCCTTGAAGTTCAAGATCAAATGCACTAAATAGAGTTCAGCTTAAAATTAACACTAATCACACTTATTTCCAATAAAAAATAGTTAAAAGTTTGTTATGTCTTATGCTAATTAGGTTTTTAAAAATCTTTTTGAGTTCTTGCACTTTTCTTTTAGAACTTGGATTTGAATTGTAAAATGTATGTAAACTTTGTAGATCAATGAGAATTAGAGTTAAGTTTGTACTTATTTCCTTATGTATAACCTATTTTCGGTTCTTAAGTCCTTTCATCTATTTCATCTGCTCCCTTCTTCCTACTTCTGCTTATCAGCATCCTTGTTCTTGAGAATGGCATCACCATGGCCCCATTGGTGCTTTTGTTAGATATTCTCGGTGAGTTTAGATGGTTAGGCGGCACAATGAGTAGAGGTGCCAAATGGGCCGTGTAATACCCCATAATTTTCAAAGTGTTAGCCAATCAATCGATCGATTCTTAATCATCTCAATTCCACTAAGAAAATCCTAATAATATTCATACCAGAACTCTACAATAACTCAAATTCTCAACTCATTGTTCTCAAATGCAAAGTCTACATTAATGAACTCAATTAAGTAAATTATACATTGATTTTCCTCGCAGGGGCTTAAGTAAATAAAACAATAAAAGACTAAACCAACTCCATAATCATGCCCTAACCAATCCGAGAAATCTACTTATGGTTATTACCTGCAGAAAGGAAGTCAAACGAGAGTGAACTTTTGAGAGCTCAGTAAGGTCGCTCAAACGAAGGAATTACGAAATGATTCATAGATGCAATTCAATGATGGTTTGTTCAAGAGTTTCAAAACGATTATAACTAGTTTGATCATATATCAATATGATTTTTAGATATGATGCAAACAATCACAGATACTATTGAACATGAGCAATTGCAAAGCCACAAGGCAGTGCAAGGTAATCACTTAACAAAGCCACAAAGGCGATACTCACAGACACTGGTAACTACATATGCATATTTACATCGGTTAGTCCATAAAGGTACTAACCCACACCCATACGCCGGCTAGTCCATCAAGGTACTAGCCCACACCAATACACACCAAATCCTCTAATACACACCAGCTCCCACCAAAACACACCAATGCAGAATCTCATGTCAATAAACAGAATGACAACAATTCGATAGTACAACAAGTTATTCAATGCTCGATGAGCAATAAATAATGAGCATCAGTAAGAGTTTCAATGAACATTTTTAAGGCTCAATGAAAGGTTTTTAAGGCAATAATTCTCAATTCAAAACATAACAGAGTCAAATGCCATTCAAAAAACAATAGAACAAAACATACAAAATCAAAATGATAAAGTAGGGTTCGGATATGAAATCCTTACCTCAATCCAAGCTATGCGCTGCTAAACAGCCTTGATCCAAAATCCTTTGAATTAACCTAGATCGGATAAATTATTTATCAGAATAAACTCTAGTCTCAAAACACTATGAACCTAATGTGTAATTTCTTAAATGTTGCTTACTTCGACACTCTCAAAATAACCAAAATGAAAACGGGTCCCACATACGTCCAAACCTAGCTAGGAACCCCACACATTCTTTAAGGCATTATGAATTTTTGAATATTTCTGAATAAAATATAATTTTCTTAAATGCCAGAAAAGCCCAAAAATAGCCATTAATATTTCTACATCAAAAACAAATCCCATAAGTTTCATAATAGCCTTAAAATATGTAAGAAAAATACAGAAACTGAAATCTGATCAAAAATATCATTAAATATAATTTTAAATAATTCATTTTACCCAAACAAATGCGATACGGAAATCATATCAAATCACCTCTAAAAATTCTGAAACTTGAACTGAAACATATTAGAATCATATAAATAGTAAACAAAAAATTGCAGAATTAAATAATTTATTTTATACATTTCAAACAAGATTTAAAAGTTTCAAATTTGCGCAAAATATAAACAATATCAAACGATATCAGAAAATTTTGAAATTTTTTTAGAAATTCTAAAATGGAAATAGCTTTGAGACTTTAAAAATAAATGGCGGGAAAAGTGGCCGGAGGCTACCCCACGCGCCCCCACGTGCGGCACACGGGTACTGTTTATCGCCTTCCACAGCAGCCTTCAAACAGCAAACCCTAGTTTCGTTTTCTCCATTTTTCTTTGTTTTTTTCTTGCTTTTCTTGCTCTATTTCGTTCCTATAACACCCTAATACATTCTATAACATCAATATAAGATCTATGATCAAATTTGCAGGGTTTTAAGCGAAGAAAAACACGTATATATATGTATATATATACACGTGTATATACACATATATACGTTGAATGGAACAGTTTTATGGGGTGCTTACCATTTGGAATCCTCCTCTGAAGCACAATTTTTATCTTCCATCTCTAATTTCGATCCAATCTCTCTCTGCTCCTCCTTTCTTTCACTTTCTCTTTCTACTCTCTCTCTCTCTCTCTCTCTCTCTATCTATCTACACTCTATCGTTCTCTCTCTCTTTGTATATATCTCTCTCTCTCAACCGTATTCTAGAAGAGAAGAAAAATAAGGGAACGGTTGCTCTCATAATGGTGTTATATATATATATAAAACCCCTAAAATGGAAAATTATCAAAAAAAACCCCAAGACTTTAGGTAATTTTCAAAATTTACCCAAACTTTCTAATATTACGAAAAAACCCAAAACATTATTTACGATAAATTAATGTACTAGAACATTTTAATGGGTTGTTACATAACCCCGCCTCACTAATCGTCGCTAAAAGTTAATAATAATTATATGCATCGAAGCTAAGAAAAGAAAAAAAATCATCGCTAATAATTTTCAAAAATATCGTTTACGCTAATTGTCACTAAGTACCTCAATCAACGTCACTTATAATTACCGTCGTTACATTATAACTTACGATTTTCAAAAATTTTGTCGCTAAAGATTGCCGATAAATTTCACTCCAAAAAAAACCGACGCTAAAACTTGAGTATGAAAGTCATCGCTTTAAAATAAATTAACCGGCTAGACATATAGAGGTTCGGTGTGTTACATTCTCCCTTACTTATAAAAATTTCGTCCTCGAAATTCTAACGTACCTGATATTGTTGTCCTCGAAATATTTAGCCAACACTTATAAGCACTCACACGTCAATGCCTCAAACCAAATGATGTACCCATTACACTTCAATTCCGACAAGCACTCACACATCAATGCCTCAAAATAACTGATGTACCCAATACGCTTTCGCTACGCACTCTGATATCTAGCAATTACTATGGTTCAATTAAGGTATTAAATCTTTCCCTAACCCTCTTGTTAAAACTTAGGCTTTCCCTCACAGGCTTCTAAAGTCTACAGAATCATATACCTATGCTCTTATATCAACTGTAATACCCTAGAATTTCTAGAGTATTAGCCAATCAATCGATCGATTCTCAATCATCCAATCATCTCAATTCCATTATGAAAACCCCAATAATATTCATACCAGAACTCTACAATAACTCAAATTCTCAACTCATTGTTCTTAAATGCAAAGTCTACATTAATGAACTCAATTAAGTAAATTACACATTGATTTTCCTCGTAGGGGCTTAAGTAAATAAAACAATGAAAGACTAAACAAACTCCATAATCCTGCTCTAACCAATCCAAGAAATCTACTTATGGTTATTACCTGCAGAAAGGAAGTCAAACGAGAGTGAGCTTTTGAGAGCTCCGTAAGGTCGCTTAAACGAAGGAATTACGAAATGATTCATAGATGCAATTCAATGATGGTTTGTTCAAGAGTTTCAAAACGATTATAACTAGTTCGATCAAATATCAATATGATTTTTAGATACAACACAAACAATCACAGATACTATTGAACATGAGCAATTACAAAGCCACAAGGCAGTGCAGGGTAATCACTTAGCAAAGCCACAAAGGCGATGCTCACTAACACTGGTAACTACATATGTATTTTACACCGGTTAGTCCATCAAGGTACTAACTCACACTAATACACCGGTTAGTCCATCAAGGTACTAACCTACACCCATACGCCAGCTAGTCCATCAAGGTACTAGCCTATACCAATACACACCAAATCCTCCTATGCACACCAGCTCCCACCAAAACACAATAATGCAAAATCTCATGTCAATAAATAGAATGACAACAATTCGATAATACAACATGTTATTCAATGCTCAATGGACAATAAATAATTAGCATCAATAAGAATTTCAATGAACGTTTTTAAGGCCCAACAAAAGGTTTTTAAGGCAATAATTCTCAATTCAAAACATAACAGAGTCCAATGGCATTCGAAAAACAATAGAACAAAACATACGAAATCAAAGTGATGAAGTAGGTTTCGGATAGGAAATCCTTACCTCAATCCAAGTTATGCGCTGCTAAACAGCCTCGATCCAAAATCCTTTGAATTAACCTAGATCGGGCAAATTATTTATCAAAATAAACTCTAGTCTCAAAACACTATGAACCTAATGCTAATTTCTTAAATGTTGCTTGTTCTGACACTCTCAAAATAACCAAAATCAAAACGGGTCTCGCGTACATCCGAACCTAGCCAGGAACCCCACACACTCCTTAAGGCATTATGACACCCCCAAATTCATAATAAATCCTTATAAACTACTTTAAGAGCTTAAAAGAGTATAAGAGTTAAAATTTAGAATTTTATGAATATTTGAATATTTTGAATAATTTTTTTTTCTTAAATGCCAGAAAAGCCCAAAAACATCCATTAATATTTCTAGGTCCAAACAAAATCTCATAATTTTCAGCCTTACAACATGTAAGAAAAATATGGAAACTAAAATCAGATTATAAAAATTATTAAAACTATTTTTAAATAATTTATTTCACCCAAACAAATGCGATACAGAAGTTATAACAAATCACCTCTAAAAAATTTGAAACTTGAACTGAAACATCTTAGAATCATATGAATGGTACACAAAAATTTGCATAACTAAATAATTATTTCATATAGTTCAAACAGATTTTAGAAGTTTCAAACTTGCGCAAAATATAAAAAATATCAAACATATCAAAAAATTCGTAACATTTTTCAAAAATTCCAAAATGAAAACAGCTTTGAGACTGTAAAAAGAATTGGCTAGAAAAGTGGCCGGAGGCTACCCCACGTGTAATGCCCCAACTTAGGGTTATCTCAACCCAGCTAGAGCATTACAACACATAGGCTAATCACATCATATTGATAATACCACTCATTCTAACTCACTTGGTAATTAAACCATACTATACAAAATTAAAGAGTTTACTATTACAAAACACACTTAGTAAGCTATCTCTCAAAGTTGACATACTGTACTATTTAAGTACAACTTAATTCACAAATGTACAAGTGACCCCTTGCCCGTCTTCTCACCGTGCCTCACACCTTCTCCTTGCCTTTTGAGGAACCGGCTGCTTGATCTAAAATGTTATTATGGGTAAAAACCCGTCAGCCCACTGGCTCAATAAGATAATCAAAGACATTTAATGTAACTTTCAACTCAAGAATACTGATAATGCATGCTATTGCAATTCAATCACATTAAGCAGTTCTAGATGTGCACATAACACATATCACATGTTCACACTTAGTTGAGCATTACAAGAGTTTACCATTCCCGAATTCAGTCCCATCAATAGACCACCCTTATGTCACCACACCCGGGATATAAGATCACAACCTTTGCCTCAACCAAATGCAAAGTAACCAAAAACAATTGAATACCGATACTGCCTCGGGTAGCAGTCAGAGATACAACTGTTCGGCTCATACGGTGCACCGCTACTCAAACACAATCAAATCAACCCCCAATCATTTGAATGGGGTGGCATCAACAATATATCAACCATCCCATACAATGAAAGGATGTAACATCATCTTCATAACATCTTGAACATGTAACATAATCATTTATATTCAGCAATTGAGCTTCAATTATAGAACTTAACAAACATGTCCAAAACCATATTCTAACCATGTCTAATTTGACATAATTCCATAGTTCACACATACCATAACCTATTTCACGTCTTCCATAACCCCCAATGTTTTAAACATGAATAGATTCACTTATTAACAAGTCTCTAACAAGTATTTAAAAGTTTGACAAATGATTCATACTAAAAGAGTTACGCTAACATAGCATATATCCATATTCATGTCTTAAAAGTCCATTAAAAAGCTTTAACTATCTTACCTTAAAGAAGAGATGAAAGAACCCAATTTTCAGATTTGAAACACCTTCAAAATACTCCTCAAAACACGTTCAAAACACTGTTTGAAGCTCATAGAAACTTTCCAAATCAACTGCTTAAGGTTCCCTTTAAAAAACAAGCCTTAATTCTAGATTTTGTGAGGTTTTTGGTTGCTTTTCTTGCACTTTTCTCTCAAAAACGAGGTAAGAGAATTTAAGCATGTCAATTGGGTCTTTTATATCAAATTAGAAGCAAGTAGGAGGTGTCAAGTGGAGGTGAAGAGGTGGAAAAGTCAAGCACGACGAGGCTTTAAGCACGAGGTGGCAAGACACGGTTGTGCCACCTAGCAAGCACGACAAGGCTCAAAGCATGAGGTGGCAAGACACAGTTGTGCCACCTAGCAAGCATGACAAGGCTAAGCAAAGCATGACAAGGCTTGAAGCACGACGTGTCACAATGCTAGGTTGACACGTCACAAGCACAAGGTGGCACAATTCTTTGCAAAAAGCAAAACAATTCACAGGCAATCCAGTCAACAACCGGTTACTCCCAGTTGAAGGTTTCACCATTTTTCGTTTCCAAGTCTTCTGAAAATATTTTTGGTCATCCCAAGTGATCATTTAAAGTTTCTAAACATCAAATACTCTTTTCCATTTCTAGCACTTCGTTCACCTTCTTAGAAAATTTACTCAATTCAAGGTGTCTAACATTTAAACATACATTCAAATATGTTATCATGCATAGTTCATCATAACCATTTTCTCATAAAGTGGTTTATCTAATCATACTTAAATATGAAATCAAAGCATGTAAAATGTTGGGTTCTCACACCCTTCACTCCTTAAAAGAATTTGGTCCCCAAATTCATAACTTAAACTTACCAAATAGGTGCGGATAATCTCTTCGCATATCCTCCTCTTTTTCCCACGTGGCTTCTTCCACTTCATGATTTTGCCACAAAACTTTAACCAACGGAATGCTTTTATTCCTCAAAACTTTCACATCAAAAGCTAAAACCTGCACCGGCAACTCTTCATATGACAAATCTGATTGGACTGATATCGGCTCAAGGCTTATCACATGAGATGGGTCAGGGTTATACTTTCGCAACATAGAAACATGGAACACATCATGTACTCATTCCAAAGACACAGGTAAGGCAACTCTGTATGCCAAATTTCCAACACGATCCAATATTTCATAAGGGCCAATATATCTTGGTGACAACTTACCTTTCTTTCCAAATCTCTTTATACCTTTGAATGGCGACACCTTAAGAAATACAAAATCTCCCACTGAAAATTCTAACTTTCTTCGTCTGTTATCAGCATAACTTTTCTGTCGGCTTGAGCAGTCAAAATCTTTTGCCGAATTTGCAGAATTTTTTCAGTGGTCTCTTGAACTATTTGTGGCCCAATTAAACTCATTTCTCCGATTTCACTCCAACAAATTGGTGAGCGACACTTTCGTCCATATAGAACTTCATATGGTGCCATTCCAATAGTGGCCTGATAACTGTTATTATAAGCAAAATCATTCAATGCCAGATGTTGATCCCAACTTCCTTTGAAATCTATCACACATGCACGAAGCATATCCTCCAATGTTTGAATAGTTCTCTCAGATTGTCCATCAGTCTGAGGATGAAATGTTGTGCTAAATTTCAAATTTGTACCCAATGCACCTTGCAAACTTTTCCAGAAATGAGATGTAAATCTTGGATCTCTATCGCTTACAATAGTTACTGGTATTCCATGCAATCGAACTATTTCTTGTACATACACTCGGGCTAATTTATCCAATGAGTACGTCTTAAGTACAGGTAGGAAATATGAGCAGATTTCGTCAATTTATCCACAATCACCCATATTGAATCATGCCCATCACAGGTCCTTGGCAATCCTGTAACAAAATCCATTGTTATATGGTCTCACTTCCATTCGGGTACCGGTAATGGTTCCAATCGACCTGCCGGTCTTTGGTGTTTGGCTTTCACTTGTTGACATACAATACATCTTGAAATAAAGTCAGCTATTTCTCGTTTCATGTTATTCCACCAGTAATTATATTTCAAATCTCGATACATCTTTGTTCCACCTGGGTGCACTGTATACTTTGACTTATGGGCCTTTTTCAGTATTTCTCCTTTCAACTCTTCATTGTTAGGCACAACTATCCTGTCTTTATACCGTAAGACACCATCAATATCCATAGAAAATTCAGGTTTAAAGGTTCCATCTTTATCCTTCACTTCTATCTGCAACTCCAAATTTCTTTCTTGTTCCTCCTGGATTCTCTGTAATAACACTAGTTTCACTTGTAAATTTGCAAGAATAACTCATGACTCAGTAATAGATAACTCCCATGAACAATCATGATCAATCATCTTCCACTCTTTCACCATTAAGCTAGCAACTTGCATTTTCCTACTTAATGCATCTGCAACAACATTGGCTTCACCTGGGTGATACTGAATCGTACAGTGATAATCATTGAGTACTTCCATCCACCGTCTCTGTCTCATATTCAAATCTTGCTGAGAAAATAAGTATTTCAAACTCTTATGATCAGTAAAAATTTCAAACTCAGCACCATACAAATAATGCCTCCACTTATGCAATGCAAACATAATCGCTTCTAACTCAAGATCATGTGTTGGATAATTCTATTCATAAGGCTTCAGCTTTCTCGAAGCATAAGCCACAACTTTGCCATCTTGCATCAAAACACAGCCTAATCCTTCCTTTGAAGCATCGATGTACACCACAAAATTCTTAATTCCACTAGGCAAAGTCAAAATTAGAGCTGTAGTTAATCTCGTTTTTAACTTCTGAAAACTCGCCTCACACTTATCAGTCCACTGATATGCCACTTCCTTCCAAGTCAATGTGGACAATGGTGCAGCTATCCTTGAAAAATCTTGTACAAATCGACAATAATATCCCGCCAATCCCAAGAAACTTCTAACTTATGCTACATTCTTTCGCACTTGCCAATTCAAAACAGCTTCTATTTTAGATGGGTCAACAGTCACCCCTGCTTCAGACACTATATGACCTAAGAAGGCCACTTGCTTTAACCAAAATTCACATTTGTTGAACTTAGCATACAATTTCTTATCCCGTAGTACTTGGAGTACAATCCTCAAATGACGCTCATGCTCCTCTGTACTTTTTGAATATACCAAAATATCATCGATAAAAACTACTACAAATTGATCTAAAACTCCTTAAAAATTCAATGCATTAAGTCCATGAAAGCTGCAGGAGCATTCGTCAATCCAAACGGCATGACAACAAATTCATAATGTCCATACCTTGTACGGAAAGCTGTCTTTGGAATATCTTCCTCTCTTATCCTCAATTGATGGTATCCAGATCTCAAGTCCAACTTAGAAAATACCACTGCCCCTTGTAACTGATCAAACAAATCATCTATGTGCGGTAGTGGATACTTATTTTTTATTGTTACTTTATTCAACTGCTGATAATCCATGCACAACCTCATTGTACCATCTTTCTTTCTAACAAATAAAACTGGGGCTCCCCATGGTGATACACTAGGTCGAATAAACCCCTTATCCAGTAATTCTTGTAACTGTGACTTCAACTCCCTCAATTCCGCCGGAGCCATCCTATACGGCGCTTTTGAAGTTGAGGCTGTTCCCGGCAATAATTCTATCACAAATTATATTTCCCGCTCAACCGGTAATTTTGTGACATCCTCAGGAAATACATCCACAAATTCATTTACTACAAGTATATCTTCTATTTTAACATTTTCTTTCTACTTATCCACCATATAAGCTAAATATCCCATACAACCTCTAGAGAGTAATTTCTCTGCTCGAATGGCTGAAATAATATTCATATCCCCATCCTTTCTACCTTGGAACTTACATAATTCTCCATCAAATGTAGTAAATGTCACGACCTTATGAAAACAATCTAGTGAAACCCGATTAGATGACAACCAATCCATCCCCAACAATACATCAAATCCTCTTATAGGCAAAACAATCAAGTCAGCATGTACCGTATGCTCACCCATAATCATTGTACAAGATTTATATATTAGACTAACTAGAGTACTTTCTCCTAGAGGAGTGTTAACTTCCAACACTTATGGTAGCAACTCAGGTTCTTGGGGTAACATGGGCACCATATACGATGAAATGAATGAATGGGTAGAACCGGGATCAAATAGTACTCTAGCAACACATTGGAAAATAGTGAGTGTACCTTCAATAACTCCGCTAGTATCTCCAACCTCCTGAGCTTCCAATGCATATGCTCGTCCTTGCACTCTTAGCCTCTCAGCATTCCGTTGCAGATTCCCTCTACCTTGGTTATCTCGAGGCATAATTTGATTTCCAGAATAAGGGAAATTTTTCCCAATATGTCCAGGCTGAGCACACCTGATACACAAACCCATCTTTCTGCGACATTCATTCTTTGTATGTCCAGTCCAATTACAATACGTACATCGCTCTCCAATTCTTGCCTGCTTTGATGGTTGCGTGCTTGATATCTCAGTCTGATTTCTCCTTTTTATTATTGTCACCTGGGGATGATGCTGCAAAGCTAGCTTGACTACCAGTATAACCACTCATTTGATTACCTCGACCTCTTCCCTGACCATTTCCATAGAAATTATGATATCTTCCTTGTAAAGCCCTTTGAAAATTTCCCTGCCAAGTATTCCCTCGGCCCCTTCCACCAGGGTTCACATTCCCACTGTTACGGTTTCCCTGTCCACCGTATGACGGTGCTCTAAATGGTTATGTATCAACATTCTTTTGCTCTTCCAAATCATTCTCAATAGCCAATGCTCTATTAACAACTGCCATATAAGTTTGTAACTGCAAAGGGATCAACTTATCCCGAAGATCCTTATTCAGACCTTTAACAAACTTTCTTACTTTTCTTTCTTCGGTATCCACCAGATGCGGACAAAATTTGGCTAAATCAGTAAACTGTGATTCATAAACTGATACAGACATATTTCGTTGTTCAAACTTTATAAAATTTACTTCTCTCATCTCTTGGGTCACCGCTAGAACATACTTATTAGTGAACTCCCTTTTAAAGTTTTCCCAAGTCGACGGGACTCCTTCCCTCTCCCACTTCATAGATAACAATTTCCACCATCTTTCTGCACTAGCCTCTAGCATAAAGCTAGTATACACCAATCTCTGAGAATTCGAAATCCTAGCAGTATCAAGAATTTTCTCCGCTCTAGCCAACCATTCCTCGGCAAAGGTTGGATCAGGCTTCCCAAAGAATGGATTCTTTATCAGTTTAACAAACCTATCAAGGGTAAGACCCCCATCTCCCAACATCTGAGCAGTATTCAACATCTCCTGGGGTTGCTCAACTTGTTGAGCACCTCTAACATTGCCTTCATTCACTACTTCTTGCACATTTGTATCTACAGGGGGATTTCCACACATTTGTCTCATTTCATCTACAACTTGCTAGAGTATCTGACAAGCCTCCATTAATCCACTATTAGTCACATGATTATTATTTCCAGTGGACGGCCAAATCGCGCTAGCAATTTGCTAGCGCTATCAACGGATCAGCTCTCATATATATATATATATATATATATATATATATATATATATATATATATATATATATATATATATATATAGGGTTGTGATCCATTGCTAGCGCTAGCACGTTGCTAGCACTGTTTTGCCGTCCGCTATATAATATAGCGGACGATAATTTACCGTCCGCTACATTATATAGCGGACGGTGCCAGCGCTAGCAACGGATCAGCTCCCATATATATATATATATACGACTGGTCTTACCTCACACAACTGATCCCCTTGCTCAACTTTTCTAGCTTGTTTCTTTTTCCTTTCTAGAGGGTTCTCCTTGATCAACCTTATAGCCTGCACAATACAACATAAGGAATGAGCGCAAATTGCTCAGTAAAGACAACACATGGAGTATCGTGTACAAATGATTCAAGAGACTCAGAGGAATAATAATCTTCTCAACGATAGCAATGAATAAAGAGTTCCAATAAATTTTCGACATCAGCATAATTGTCAAACAATAATTTTTTTTTTCGTTAGACTGAGCGGCTTTAAGGCCCAACAGAACAGCATTACTGCCACCTCCTCATGGACAGGACTGACTGACTAATTGACTATGCAAGTGAACCCGAAATCCAAGGTCGTAAAGATAAACATCATTGAAATACAAATCATTAAAATCATCATCGTCAAAAGAAAATCAAATGCAATGCACATGGACACGACGGACAGGACTCGACCAGACACGACAGATTATGCTCGAGCAACATTCATCCTATTTGGCCAGTGATCATAATTCATAGGCCATCCTCCTCATATTGATGTCCCATTTTACGGGATGTTCATCTCAGTCTCAAATAAATCAAAAAGACGTTGTCAACAAGTAGGGAACTCAGCTAGAAAGCTTTCCCTAACCACCTTACAACCAAGCAGCAGAACTTCTTCAACGGGGCGGACTAAGGGAAATTTTATTTCACCTTACGTCCTCAACAACGCAACTTAACAAGGAATACCGGATTAGAAGATCAACCGGTGTTCAAACCTAACAACAAGAGTTCAACGTAACATCATCAACAGGGCGGACTTGGGAGAAGATTACCGCAAGCCCTCAACAATGTTCTTATATAAGAGGAATGTCTACTACCAATAAGTGCCGACATTCTACAACAACACGCAACAACATCATCATCAACGACAGGGCGGACTCGGGAGAAGTTTGCCACAAGTCCTCAATGGTGTTCTCAAAGAGAAGAGATATTGACTATCAATAAATGTCGACATCTCACAACAACCACACGATAACCCCTACTCATCATCATCATCAACTTCAGGTATGCTAATCGAATCAAATCATAGCATACTAGGACACCCATCATCCTCACTAAATTCCATCAACAGGGCAGACTAAGGGAATTTATTTTACCCTAAGTCCTTAACAGCACAATTCAAATGTGCGTATACCGGTCACAATGACTACCGGTGACCAATCATAACAAAAAGAATTCAACAACACGTCGTCAACATAACATGTTAATCGAAACAATGAATTAGCATATGAGAACTGTATTGTCCTTACCTGATTGGCTTATAGCCGAAGCAACTCGCAACGAGCAACGAGCTGCATCACCTAGTCAAATAATACCCTACTTGTTAAACATCATTCAAAATATACGCACGCCTTATTCTACCCCTTCCCTTTTAACCGCTCATAGCGTTTTATGACAGCTAGTTAACCTGATTCAATAACTGGATCCTTAACCTAGACTTATCGACGCATTAGCGATAACAACCTCTCCTCATTTTAGACGTATTAAGATCATTCCTCGCTTCCCGCCACTCCGGACGCTTAATAACGAGCGTTCCCAAAAAATTTGTGCCAACATGGCAAATTATCAAAATGCCCCTCTGGGGGTTCCCTACCTCCCCAACACCCCACATCTGCTTCAAAACAACCTTTCAGGTGTTTTGCAACCCTTCCCGAACTAACAAGCCTTTAAGAAATTTTACCAAAAAAATACCAAAAATGCCCCCGGAGGTTTTTGGCACCAGAAAATTTTCAAAAACACTTTAGAATGCTATTTTAGGCACTTGAGGTTATTTTCGAGCTAAAACATATTTTAAGAAATTTTTGCCCGAAAAATTTCGAACGAGTGTATGGACCAAGTGCTTAAGAGTCCGTTCGGCCAAAAATAGCTAACGACTTTGGAATGACCCCAAAATCTTGAGAAATGGAACTTCTCAGCATCATAGAGTCCTCATAAAGTTTTTGCGCAAAACCGCGTTCGTTTGATATTTTAAATTTCACCGTAAAGTTCCAAACTTCACGCATCCATTCACCCCTTTCCCAATCTCGGAAAAATCTGAAATTTTTCCACGATATAGGTCTCCTAAAAATAACTAGGTCTCTTTTTCGCACTTTAGATAAATCTGACCCTAATTATTTTTAAAATTTTGAATTAGAACCTTTATATTGAATCTTCACTTTTAGCGACAATTACATCTACTATTCAAATTATCACACACACTCAAGTCTTCTTCCTCCTTCAACCCGTCACACACCTGGGCACACTCTTCCCCCAATCACGCATGAATTTCTCATTAGTTTCATATTATAATCACTTGGTTATATCATAAACTAGACATTAACACCCTAACTCCACTTAATTTACACAATTACGCCGTATAAATCCATACCCATATCCACCCGAAGAACACACACAACTGAACACACGCTTAACCACTGAAACCTTACCCATTTTCCTCCTTTTTCCTTTCTAAGCTCTTTTATACATCAACTATAGTATAAATTCACCATAATTTCCATCATTATACACATATACACACCGAAACACATACATGTTTACTGTCCAATTTCATCCGAAAATAAACCCAAATGAAACCCACAATTTCTTCACAATTAATGGTTCGAGATGGAGGGATTACCCCGTTAGGGTTTAGGATTTTTCTTTCTCTTCTTCTTTCCCTCTTTTTCTTCTCTTTCTTCTCTGTTTCTGTGTTCATCACGGGTACTGTTCACGCCCAGCTACTATTCACGAGTTTCCCTTAATTCCACTTTCCACCCCACAAACTTTCTTTTATAACTCCCTCATTCATCTTCATCCATTTTTTATTTTATTATTTGTTGAACTTAGTCAGCCTAACATCAACTAGGAGGTGGCCAACTTAAGGCTTATTTTCCCATAGATTCGTGACACCTCTTGCAAAATTTTAAAATTTGCACTTTAGCCCCTCAAGTTTCCAAATTTGTATTTTGGCCCCTCAACTTTGGAAAATTACCACTTGACCCCAAAATCACCCTAACCCCTCATTTCACCTCCTAACACCCACTCATCGTCAAAATGACTCTACTTAATATCATATGCATCACGTTCACCATATTTTCTAAAATTATATTTTTGCCCCTTAACTTTCAAAATTACATTTTATCCTCCAAGGCCACACTAACCCCTTATTTAGCTCCCTAACTCTTAATCATCATCAACATATTGCTACTTAATAAATATAGCACTCCTGAATTAATCAAACTCACGGTTAGATTAAGTTTTGGTATTTTCGGGGTATCACACAAATTACCGAGTTACACAATATTTAGAGATAAACAACTTGCATTAAATCAAGTTATCCTAAACTTGAAATTTTTTATGAGTTTTATTTGCGTCTTATTATTAAATATTTTACAAGAACCTTTTTTCATAGTTCAATACTTAGTAAGCTGGAGTTGAATAAAGAATATAAAATTTGCAAGTGCAATAATATTAACTTAAGGGCACGCTAGCACATATCCATCTTCATAATAAATAATAAATGAACATTAAAAATAAGTCATTTGCAAGCTTAAATCTTATAAGAGCAATGTTTAAATAACCATCAATATCATGTTATTAAGATTTCCTTTTTCATTCATTTATGTATTTTAAACATATTAGAAATCTGATTAATTTGGTAATTAATTACAATTTCTTTGGCAAACTTTAGAAATATTTTGTCACTAAAGAGATTAAAATTTTACTAATGTATTCTTTAGTGATAATAAAATATGAATTTAATCAAAACATGTGTAGATCAATTCCCACCGTATAAGTTCTGCTCTCCTTGAAGGAGAAAAAAAACCGTGTCAAGACTTAACTTCGGACTCGCATATAGTAAAATTAGTAAAAAAGAACACCTTAACTTGTACTACTTCATAGAAGACCGTTCTTAAATCCAAGTATTATAATGGCCTTTTTTTATTTTTTCAATAGTGGACTGACTATTACATTTACTAATTGTTGCATGTGCTGCAAACTTTGATTTATCAACATGGGACATATTGGCTGTTTAGATGATTAGATGGAGTATTATCATATAAATAAAATGTGCTAAAATGTCCTTTTTAGCACAATGAGGCATTTTTTACTTTTCAATGGGAAAGGCTATGACTTTATTTACTAAATTTAAGCATTTTGCCGTTAAAGAGGAAAAAACTTTACTAATGCATCTTTTAGCCCTACCACATAAAAATAATCACAAGGGATTAAATGGCTCATTTAAAAACACCCTTTTGAAATTTACAAGGTTTACAAAGATTAAATGTGTTTTTTACTTTTATAAGAGTGAGACTAAATTACAATATTTTTCTATTAAACTTTAACATTTTATCGTTGTTGACAAAGTAGTATGAATTTAATCAAAACGGGAACGGATCTAGCCCTACCGTACAAATTTTTTCTTAGTCTATGCTCATCTTTAAAGAAAATCTATCGCAAGCTAACATTAAAACTTGCCTACATCAAAATCGAAATAAAGAGCACCTTAATTTCCTCTACTCTTTAGAAAACATACAGTCCTAAGTCCAGATATTGTTATGTTCCTTGTCTATATCTTTTTTTTTATGCTGGACCGAGTAATGCACTAATACTAACTTTTGCCTATGGACACAAACTTAAATTTATCGGCATAGGACCGAATTAGAGTATTTACACGTTCGACTAGATCTTCTTTTTTCAACTTTTTTGATAAAATAATTGGTATGATTTTCTTAACTCTCAAAATCTTAAGTCCTTTTTGTTTTATTTCGATGATTTGGGTCTTATTATTCCGTGAATGATTTGGGATAGATATTATTCTTGATGAACTTTTGTGAAGTTTATATCCATAGTAGCGAGTATATATGCACCGGAAAAAAAATTTATGTTTGTGAACATTATCAATATTTTTTCGTTCATTATCATTTTCTCATATTTAATTCACACCATTAGTTTCGTAGTATCGGATGCACAAACACACATGCGTTAGCTTTTTTTATGAGTAGGTATAATATAGTCATAAATTTGTGCTACAAACAAAAGTCTCGTGTCAAATATACACTAAAATACATGTAAAGTTATACCTATTATGACTACTAAGATAACAAGGTCATGCTACATAAAAGCAAAAGAAAATATTCTAGAGTGTACTATGAAGAAAGCTTTAGAGTAAACTATAACCTATTTGTAGGAATAAAAGAAGGTAACACTAAGATTAAGCGTAGCTTTATACATATTATACTTCAAATTTGCAACTTAAGTTAGAAATAATTGAAAAAGGAACTGCCATGTACTTCAATTTTCAAATAAGAGATACATAAATATTGTAATAAGTTTAGATCATTGACAAAAGAAAATAAAATATGGGCCCCAACAATTTATTGCTACAAGAAACGGCATCACTCTACAGAAAGGAACAACATGGATAATTAATGATACCAAAAGTTCTAAATGATGATATTTTTTTAATCTAGTATATATGCTTACAGGAAAATGACAAAAACTTTAAAAGTGAACGATAGAGAATATAGAAAGATCCTTGAAAGGTATAGCTACTAGATTTATTACCTAAGCTAGTGACTTACTATATGTGCCTTATTAGATCTCTTAAGTTCATTTGGTTCTTAGTTTCAGTTATTCAATATTTAAGCTCCTAACTCCTTCTGTGTTTTTAAAATTTTTATACATTTATTAATCCTAACTTCTTCACATCAGGCATTTTACTTTCTACGTGACCATGAACTTTTGTTAACATCGCCCTTTTTAAAATTCAAACTTTTTCTCAGTTTCACTTCCTAAACTTATATACGGGCCACAAAAATATATTACAAAAATTGGACAACTCCAATACATAAACTTCACATTACATTTTATGTGCGTCAAATCTTCTCTATATGACTTTCTTTACTTTTGTTACTGCAATGCCATACTTGTAGTTTTTTTGTGAGAATTTAATATCGTGAAAGATGTTTGAAATTGATTACCGTAAATCATTGTACCTTCGATAACAAAACATAACGTGGACAGTCAGAGTTCTCTTTAATATTTACTTGATGTGACAAAAGAAACAAGTATTATAAATAGTGACAAATATTAGTGTTAATTAACATTAGCAATTCACATTTGAAAGTAAAACCATATTTTCTTTGACGAACTTTCCATGCTTCGAATCTTAGCAATTCGTAATTAATTTACTTATTGAGATTTAATTAAAATAGTCAACTAATTAAGTTTAATTATGTTGTTCACCAAGGTCTATAACCTTTTTAATTCGAATCACTATTTTACGTGCAAAGCACGTGATTCTTACTGGTCTCCAAAAACGCACCCACCCCCTATCTCCCTCTCTATCTTGTAGGCACGCAGATCACGCTAAAGATAAGGACAATGATTAGATCTCAGATCTACCGTTTCAAAAAGAATTCGTTTTTTGTGTTAATGAATAACAACCCCCGGTAGAGGCTGGTACAATTCAATTCAACATTTTGTGGTCTTTGCTGATTCACACGGGATTCCACGTGCCCCATAGCCTATTTGGTCAATTCCGTCCGGGTACAGTCAATTTGGTCAGGGCAAGGTCTTCTTTGGGGGGGGGGGGGAATTGAACTCGGTTAAACAAATGAACCGAGCCCGAGATTTCTAATAACAAACTCGAGCCAAGTAATTCGACCGTCAACATTCTCCCAATGAAAAAGCATGGCCAAGGGAAGTCCCCCTATCCAAAATGAAAGAAGTCAGCAAATTTGGGGCGGCCTGTTATGAACACTAGCGAGTTCATACGTACCTAAAAAGTACACGAACCGAGCTCGAACATGCCTCTATTCGGCTCGAACTTGAATCGCATACATGTCTAGTTGAAACACGAGCTTCAGGGCACTTCAGGTATCCATCCATAGGCACAATACGTTCATTCAACAGATTCAACAAAATTTAATGCTGCTTTATTCTTAACCACAAAAAACGGAATCAAAAGAAGTCCTCCCACATTAACTACTGAAAAGAAGTCGAAACCCAATTGCAGTATAAAATCAATTCCACGTTTAAGCATCATGCTTTCATCAGAGCGCAACATCATATGATCAGTTCTATATATTCCCAGTATATGCTGTTCGACAAAATGAGTGCAAGCTAAAAATTGACGTTAAATTATAAATCAACTTCAAGTGGCTATCTCCGGCAGATAAACACTACTGCAGCTCCAGTACATTTTGCTTTCGCATAACAACACAGAGGGCCTCTCTATCAAACTCGTAATCCCTCAAAAGTCACGTGGAAAGGCCTATGACTATATCCAACCTGTCAACCCATATTTGTCAGCAAAGTTGTACATTACTAGTTCATTCCAGACATGGCCGAGAAGGCGTTCCCCTCCAATGGCAAAGGTAAGAGCCCATGAACCAAGAAGAACTGTGAACACTGTGAAACCAATTGCTGATCGAACGACATCTATAAAAGCAAAACATTGTAAGTACCATAAAAAAGATTGTATGAATGTTTTCATCCTAAAATAACAAAAAGGGTTCAGTAAGGTTTAGATATATACTTCCTCAGCCCACCAATACAAGGTACACAAAGAAAAGAGCCTCCAAAGTTTCTCCGCCCCACACTAAGCATACAAGTATAGATTGTTAAGTTGATATCTTCCCCATTCCCGTTCAGAAGAAGATACTTGTGACGCTTTCAAAAGCCTAGTCGCATAAGCTAGAACAAAAGAATCAAGAGCTCACCACAAATAATTTATCTCCTTCATTAGCAGTGAAGATGGCACCCTACTATTTCCTCTTATTTTTTTATTTGAACAAAACTTTCTAATGAATGAGCCATGGAGGATCATATATCAGGTGTCGCTGCATATTACTTAGACCCCAAACAGTTCTGTTTTTCCAAATCCGGTCCAAGACTTGTATTCCCATCTAGTTTGACCCTGATTAGGACAGTCATTAAGTATTCCAAAATATTGATCAAATTAGTTGAAAATGCAATCACCCAGAAATTAAACAAGGCAAAATGACACAAAAATCTTCTACCTTACACATCTATTCTAGTTCTAGTTGTAATTGAAACCAAAAACTTTGGCATAACCCTTTATCTCCCTACTCAATCTACTCCATCCTTATATCATCTTAAGTGCACTGTTATTGCAGTTTCAGTCCTCCGCCATCACCATTAGCACTTGTTGGCACCTAAATTTTGACGGACCTGGGCGCCTAAAAGTCCGCCCAATTTTAATGGATGGCCTTTTAACAAAAAGATTAAACAAAGCCCAGAAATTAATAGATATGGCTTCATATGAAATGCTGAGAAAAATTCTTTTAAAGATGCTTCAAGGAAGAGATTGGTATGAACTTGGACACATATTTCATCCAAATAAGAAGTACAGTGCAAATGAAGTATGAAAATTTTGGAGATAAAAAATATTAGAAATGGTGGCTTATGATTCGAGGAGGATGAAAAGTCTTCAAATTCAAAAACTCATCACGTGGAGCCAAAGAAAAGCAAAAGATAAGCTAAGGCTTATCAAGGGGTACTTTTGTTGGTTTTATAAAAGGAGATAAACAGAAAGAAGAAAAGAGGAGAGAAATCGAAAACATAAAAAAGAGGAGAAAGGATACTGCTTCGGCAGAAAGAAAAAGAGAGGAAGAAGAAAGAGAAAAGAGAAAGTGAGAGAGAGGGTAGAGAAGAAGCCAAAAAAGAAAAGAGAAAAAGCTTCTTTGAGACTTGGATATGGAGGCCGTTAGGTGATATAGCTCTTCCTCTACTCTTTCTATGTATCATTCCTTTCATTTCTTCCTTTTGATGTTTCATTGTAATAACGTAGTGTATTAAGTCCCATTATATGGACCACACTATACAATGATATAAAATATTTATGCACACTTTGTTACTTTTTTTTTTGCGCGTTTATTTAATCGGAGGTTGTCGTGGACGTAATTAACAATTGACTTTTTATTCAATTGGGAATATGAATCCACTTTGACAAAATAATAAACGTCGTCATATACATACGACGGGACTTAGTAACACAAGTTTTGATGCTAATCTATAGCACGAAAAATGTGTCATCAAATTTTGGCACGCCCGGTGGGACCTATTCCTCCTCCCATATTTAGAAACACAAGAACTTTATTCTTGTTTTTTTCTCTCTAAAAAAAATCATTTTTTTTTAAGAAAAAGAAAAGTGACGTATTTGTTTTTTTTTTTCCTTTTTCTTTTTGCTGTCAACCTGTTTTGGTTGTTACAGCAGGGAAAAGTAAAAAATACAGATCACTGCAGATACAGGGTGTTGATCTCCTTACCTCATAGTTGGTAATGAAGAGACCTTACACTTCACACTAGGCTTCAATGCATCTTCTGTTATTCGATAAGAAACAGAAAGATAAAAGCATAAGTGGTGTCGTGGGCTAAATCTAGTAAACTAAAAAATTTGTTTGCTTGATTGGCCATACACGGCTATAGAAATACATTTTTTCCATATTTCTGAATTTTTTTTTTCTTTTTTCCTCTTTGCCATATATTCTTATTATCAAGACTGGCATTTTGGAAAGAAAAAAAAAATCTTTCAAAAAAAACAAAAAAGTAATTATGATCATCACCACAAAAAAAAAAGGAAATGCAATATAAATAAAAACATAGATATTATTTATTTATTTATTCATTTATTCATTTCTTTCAAACACTAACCTATACTTTTGAGTGTTTGGTAGGAAGGAAATCACTATCGTCAAATCAAAATTCACGCTAGTGATTCGAAAGAAAAGAAGTGATGATGTCCAAGGAAGCGTTGATATCATGCAACACCATAACCACTGGCCCGAAGATCGTAAGGCCCACAAGCTCATACCCCTTCGGACAAAGGTTAAGGCCACAAGTCCCAAGGGGTCAGCCCCTATGGAACAAAGGTCAAGGCCAAAAGTTCCGAGGGGCCTACCGCCTACGGAACAAAGGTTAAGGCCACAGGTTCCTAGGGGCATGCCGCTTGTAGAACATAAGCGATCCACTACTTCATACCCCTTGGAACACGGGCTACGGCCACAAGTCCCCAAGGGGCCAGCCCTTAGGGAACAAAGGCCAAGGCCACAAGTTCGTAGGGGCTTCTTGCCCACAGAATATGGGCTATGGCTCCAGTTTCCCCAAGGGTCACCTCTTTCGGAACTTAGGCTACGGCCATCAATTCCTAGGGGCCCGCCACTTGTGGAAAATAGGCCACGGCCTCAGTTTTTTAAGGGGCTATATCCTATGGAGTATAGACTTCGGTCTTATAATCCTAGGGGTACGCATCTTATAGTCTATGGGGCCAGGGTACCCAAAGCTGTAAACTCCCTCAGGCATGGGCTAAGGCCACAATTATCCTGGGGGGCACATTTAACACCCGATGAGGATACCCGCCAACACAGGATATTTTCATCACCGAGAGAAAAGGTGCCTCGAAGGCCACATCCATATAGAATCTCTAGAAATCGTCAAGATAACCCATGAAGTTGTGTTCCATCCGCTCAGGTTTGTCACCTGCGGGTAGTAGCTGGACCGTCAAGGGGTGTACCCCCTAAAAAGTCTATAGGGTCTCCAAAATAACCCTGGAAAAAATGTCCATTATGGACACGAACTGGTACAAATACAAGCAACTCAATCAAATAATGTTGGTGAAATTAAAGTCCTCTACAAGGCCTGGCCTTTGGAAGCCAATAACGAACCTAAGCTTGTTGTGTTACAAAATTCCAGAGGGTATGTGCCATCTATGGCCACATAAATAGGCTAGGAATGAGGACTTCATTTTTGCATTGGTAGTGGGTTAAAAGCCGGTGGGGCATAAGTATGGGTCTACCTCTCAAAATCAATCATCCCAGGTTGATGCAGCTGTAATAGCTGCTAGTCTAAAGAGGACATTAAGTCTTGAGACAGGCGAGGTAAGGCCCACAGAGTCACCTGTATTTGGAAGTAAAGCAAAGAGAGGACAAAATAGACAACCTAAGCCTGAAAGGAACGTCAGAGAAGAAGAAGTGCCAGTACATGACAGCCAAAGCTCCACGACTGCAAGCATGGACCTAAAGGAAAAAAAATACCAAGGAAAGACAAAAGAATGGTACCGCACGAGGACATTTCACTTCGTCACCCGCTCTATGGCAGCGAAAGGGGTACCTGTCGATGGGGCAGTTAATCCATTATTTAAGAACGTGCTGTGATAAGTTGGCATCTCCTAAAAGTGCCTCAACCCCGACTTTGTCTCCTTCCTAGATTGTGAATTCCAAACATGGTCGGCATTCAATACATTAAATGATAGAAGCAAAGAAAACTTTTCCTTTGATGACAAGTTGGCCCGCCTAGAAACTCAAATGGCCCGAAGGAGCATCAGATGGCTGCGATGATGGCGCAGGTAGAGGGCCTAACAGCTCAACTATCAAAGGCCACTGCGGAGACCAAGCAAAAGGCTTTGAGGCCACGGGACCAAACCGAATTGGAGGTGATGGTTATGTCAGCCATAGCTTCCAACGTTTTGGCGCACCATATTCAAAGGCCAAGACAAGTCAAGCCCACAATCCTTATGTTGGAAGGGCCCTAAACGTCGTCACCTACCTTGTGGAAGTTTGGACCCGAACCTCTTATCCTACATTGACAGTATAATCAAAAGGGCAATGAGAAAAGTCGAAGATAGGACCACTCCCACTGCCAACTTGGTAACAAAACCATGCCCATACTGGGTCGACCAAGTCCCTTTTCCACCCACCTTCACTCAACCGGACTTTCAAATGTTTAATGGGAAGGAAAATTCAACGGAACATGTAGCTCATGTCATTGCTCGTCTAGCCCATTTAGGCGAAAATGAACTTTTATGTCTACAACTTTTTGTGCAATCCTAGGAGGGACCTGCTTTCATATGGTACTCCAATCTGCCAGATGGGTTGATTCCTGACTTGGACACTCTAATCAGGGAATTTTACAACTAGTTCAGTAATACATAACAACAAATGAGTATAGCGGAGCTGATCAGATCAATACAAAGCAGCGTGACAATGAATAGACATCCGGCTTCATTGCAAGATGGCAGGCTCACTTTCAGGAGTTCTCATAACTTTAGCCAAGGAGAAATGTTACAAATGTGCCTATATAGTTTTAGGCATGAACTTTCCACACACCTTCTGTCTCAAACCTTTGATGGGTTCAATTCAATGACTTGTGCACTAGAGTGAATGATCTTGAAATGCACCTTGGGCAAAAGAAGACAAGGTCTAAAGCGGCCGAAAGAGTAGAGACGACAGTGGTAAGAATGACGGAATAAACAACTCGCCAATGACAACAAAACTGATGTTGAAAAGAGATATAATAGGCCTTCCTTGAAAGAAAAGATAGAGAGGAAATTTTCTTTCCCCGACGAAATCGTCAAAGAACTCTTTGATGGGTTGGTGATGAAAGGCCTTATAACTCTACTGGGAATTAAAAGACTCGAGGAGGAAGGAAAGAATGACGATCTTAACTAATGCCCTTATCATCGGGTCATCAGTCACCTGATTAATAAGTGCTTCAACTTGAAAGAGAAGATTCAACACCTTATTGATGATGGGATATAATCGTCCCTGAAGTTGAGAAATATTTGGCAATTATGGTCACTTCGACGTTGTGCCCCGAAAAGAGTCGTAAAACCTCTTTCGACATGATTTGTGAAATTATGCAAACTTACACCGAGGGTAAAGAACAAATGCTTAACATAGGTAAATGCGCAAAAAGGTGTCAATGGGACTCTGAACAAACTTCCCATCTCTCAAAAATAAAGGAGAAGATCAGCTTTACAAATGCACTCCCAACAAACATCATACGACACATTTCAAAAGGTCGGTGAAAAATCAAGTCAAGACTATTGTGCTGCTAGGATGTGTTCTTGTAAAATGGAACGATCAAAGGACCCAATTGTGATCTGCTCTATTCCTTTCGATAAGGTTCCCTGGCAAAATAGATACGCCGGTAGTCTTGGCGCCAAATATTTTCTACAAGTCTACACTAACAAAGAAAATCCGCATGCACTCTTCCACGAAGGTTTTATGGCCTATTTCATTAACGATTACCTTGAACATAGATGGGAGCTGTTACAAAGAGCAGTCTAGAAAAACCATTTGAGTGTCAAATGTATATGTGCCATCACCTGCATTTGTTGGCCTGAACCATCGACTTATAAATGGGGGCTCGACACTATGATGGCTATCTAGCAATGTCCTGAAATGAAAAGAGGACTTGTGCATTAGAGGAAAGAGGTCAAAGAAATAAGTTGGTACCGCATCAGTACATTAACGTTCTTTCCCCTTCAGCATGGAAGACTTTGTTATAAGAAAGGAAAAGCACATTGGGACACTATCAAGCATATTCGGAACACACAAGAGATTGACTTTGCATGTGAAGAATGCACCTTATATTGCCATTTGGCAATTATGCCTCTTGAAGTGAGTAAGAAATCTTGTTCAACAATTTTTCTTGCTTAGAGAGGCAAAAGAGAACTAAAAAAAAGAGGAAGCCGCTAGGCTCAAAACCTTGAAAGTGACGGTCTAGGCAAAAGTTAGGGCACGATATATATATATATAGCTGATCCGTAGACCGCGCGGGCAAAATGGGCTAAGTTGCCCGCTAGATTTGGCCGTTCACACGCGATCTGTGGACAGTCCAGATCTTTTTTTTTTTTTTTTTGCGTTTTTTTTAAGTTAGTACGTTATGTAGCGGACAATGTTTTTTACCATATTACCCCCCGCGTAGCCAAGGGGAATTTTGTTCTGTGTTGTTTGCTTTCCTTTCTGTGTTGTTTGCTTTGTTTGTTCCTTATTCTATTCAGCAAGGCGTATCATTGCTACCCATCTACGGATACGAAGTATTGGAAGCAGTCCAGGAACTTCCTTCCGAATCTCCGACACAGAAATATTCCTGTATACAGGTACTGAGAATGCATCAGATGTCAGTGGTGTTGGTGCAGAACTAAGCACTAATTCGAGAGAACTGAGACAACTTGACTCAACGATGGGGAACCATAGTCCGAAGAAATATAAGCGTCCAGGTTCTATAAGTTATGCTGCACATTGTTTGAAACGGCTCCTCTACTGGCCGAAGATGAAAACTAGAAAATCCGATAGGCTTCACAAGACGGTAGATGAAAACGAAGTGTGCAATTCAGAAGGAACTCCAATCCCACTTCGGCAGAGGTATTCCAAGGCCTCGTCACTTCCTAACAACATGAGGACACTTTTTGTGAGAAGCAATGTTCCAAGTCCGACGACTAAGAAGAAAGTTGCGTTCGGACTCGTCGACGGTGTTATGCAGGCCATGCCGCACCAAAATATTCCACGCCGATCTCGTTCTAGTTCATTCTCGAAATCATCAGCATCTTCACAAAACTCCTCAGATATTGCAGGCCCATCTTGCTCTAATCCAATCAGTGTCATTAGCCACTATCCCGTGCCGCCCGCCCACCCATCCTTCAATCAGCTCCTCCACGGCTGGACAACCACCCACCGTGTCGCGGATCCTCCACAGCTAGAAAGCCACCCACCGTCCCGTGGCTCCTCCACGGCTGGATAACCTCGCGTCGCCCTCGACGGCGCCAACTGTCACATGCCGACGAGAGAGAGGAGAGCAAAGGATGAGAGATGAGGAAAAGAGAGAGCTTCTCCACCGCTAGACAGCCACCCTCCGTCCCGTGGCTCCTCCACGACTGGATAGCCTCGCGCTGCCCTTGACGGCGCCAACTGCCACATGCCGACGAGAGAAAAAGAGAGCAGAGGATGAGAGATGAGGAAGAGAGAGAAAATAAACGGCTTGTCCCTCATTTCCAGATCTAACTGTTATGTCACTGTGTCAGCCGCTGCATTGTGTAGCGGACGGATACTGTGCCTATAGAATACAAGGTTCTCAGTTCGGGGATCAGGGGTATTTTTGTCAAAAAATCGTCTGCTACATTATGTAGCGGAAGCGGACGGACTTAAAAGAAACGCAAAAAAAAATATGGATCGTCCACAGATCACGTGTGGACGGCCAGATCGCACGGGCAACTTAGCCCATTTTGCCCGAGCGGTCAACGGATCAACTCCCATATATATATATGCCCGCTAGGCTGAAAACCTTGAAATAGGAGGTCAAGGCAAAAGTTATGGCACACAAATATATATATATATATATATATATATATATATATAAACCGCCCCTTTCAGGGTCTTCAACCTAGTGGGCTATATATATATATATATATATATATATATATATAGGGAGATGATAAAATGATAGCGCTAGCAACTTAACCCAAGTTGCTAGCGCGATCTGGCCGTCCACGGGCGAGAATGGACTGCCAGATCCCGCGTCACAACAAAGATTATTTTCACCGTCCGCTAAATTATGTAGCGGACGGTAAATTATCGTCCGCTACATAATGTAGCGGACGGCCAAACAGCGCTAGCAAGTTGCTAGCGCTATCAACGGTTCAGCTCCCATATATATATATATATATATATATATATATATACATGTATATATGTATGTGTATACATGTATATATGTATGTGTATACATGTATATATGTATGTGTATGTATGTATATGTATGTATGTGTATGTATGTATATATATATCTATATATATATATGTATGTATATATATATACATGTATACATGTATATATGTATGTGTATGTATGTGTATGTATGTATGTGTATGTATGTATATGTACATATACATACATACACATACATACACATACATATATACATGTAGACATGTATATATATATATACATATATATATATATATAGCCCGCTAGGTTGAAAACTCTGAAAGGGGTGGTTTAGGCAAAAGTTAGGTCGCATAAAAAAATATATAGCCTGCTAGGCTGAAAATCCTGAATAGGACAATCTAGGCAAAAGTTAGGACACAAAAAAAGTGTTAAACTATGTAATAACTTGATCCTTCGGGACCGTAGGCAACCTGGGGCATATTCTTCAGGTTCAATCACCGCAATCAAAAAAAAAATCTTTTCAAATGAAACAAAAAAAATCTTTTCAAAAAAAAAAAGAGAAGAAAATATTTCTTCTAGCAAAAATTGTTGAACTACGTGATGACTTCATCCTCCGGGTAAATAGGTACCTTGGGGCACGTTCCTCAGGTTCAGGCACAATAATTAAAAGAAAATTTATTTTCCATAGACTTGATCCTTTAAAGGTACGTAGACAGCTTAGAGCATACTCCCAAGTTCAGTCACAATCGCAAAAGATATAGTTGAAAAAAAATGTAGGCAGCTTAGGCATATCCCTAAGTCTAGTTACAACCACCAAAGAGATTTCAAAAAAAAAAAAAAGAGTTTTGTTTGGACTTTGTGATGGCTTACTGTCGGGTACCTAAGCAGCTCGTGACATAATCCCTAGAAAAAGAGAGGATTAATTGCCAAAAAAAAAAAAAAAATCTTTCAATTCAATCTATATGACTTTGTCCTTTGGGTATGTAGAAATCTTCTATCAAATATCCAAGACACCTTGACGCTTACTTCAAAGGTAATAACAGAGGACTTTATAGATTTCTCAAAAGAATTGCAACGGCTCAAGTTTTTAGCAAAGAAAGACCAAATGGATATTTCAGTTGGTCATGACCAACAAGAAGAATGCTTGCAGAAAAAAGGAAAATTGGGCTGCACGAGAACAAGTTCATTAGCATTCGAGTCCATACAACTGAAACGCAAGGTTTGTGACCTACTTCAAGGAGGTTTGCCATTCGAAGCGTCTTGACCAAAGGAGAGAACTGGAAGAGCTGAGCTGCCAAATCAGTCATGATACGGTCTTTTAGCAAATATGAAAAGCCCGAATCACGAGGGGCATTTGTTGGCACCGAAATTTTGACAGACCTAGGCACCTTCCTTTAATCCAAATAAAAGTCAGCCCAATTTTGACGGGTGGGCTTTTAACAAAACGATTAAAGAAAGCCCAAAAGTTAATGGATATGGCTTTATATGAAATGCTGACAATTATTCTTTTAGAGATGCTTCAAGGAAGAGATTGGTATGAACTTAGACACGTATTTCATCCAAATAAGAAGTATAATGCAAATGAAGTACTTGAAAATTTTGGAGAAAAAACATATTAGAAAAGGTGGCTATGACTGGAGGAGCATGAAGAGTCATTGAATTCAAAGACTCATCACATGGAGCCAAAGAAAACCAAAAGATAAGCTGGCTTATCAAGGGGGTACTTTTGTTGGTTTTATAAAAGGAGATAGACCGAAAGAAGAAAAGAGGAGTCGGAAACATAAAAAAGAGGAGAAAGGACACGGCTTTGGCCGAAAGAAAAAGAAGAGGAGGAGAAGAAGAAGAAGAAGAGAGAGAGGGAGAGGGAGGAGAAGCAGCCAAAAAAGGAAGAAAAAAAGAGAAAAAGCTTCTTTGAGACTCGGATATGGAGGCCGCTAGGTGATAGCTCTTCCTCTACTCATTTTATGTATATTTCCTTTCATTGTAAACATGAGGTGTATTAAGTCCCATTATGGACCGGACCGTACAATGATATAAAATAGTTATGCACACTTTGTTACTTTTTTTTATTTGCGTGTTTCTTTAATCGGAGGTTCTCGACGATGTAATTAACAATTGACTTTTTACTCAATTGGGAATATGAATCCACTTTTACAAAATAATAAACGTCGTCATATACATACGACGGGATTTAGTGACACAAGTTTTGACCCTAATCTATAGCACGAGAAATGTGTCATCAGCATTATTTGTCATCATCAAATCCCTCTTCAACATAATGCCACATTACTAATTTCGATCATTTTCTCAAGTACCACATCATTTCTTCATCATTAATGTTGTTGTGACAGCTATCTCGGTAAAGTTCTTCCATGAGCACAAAAGTTTGTTAGCATTGCACCTTGAATCTAGGATCATAATAATTGATCCCGGTGGGCCAAGGATCCAAGTCGGATCACAGGGTAGGATCATATGATTGCACGATAGACTCTAGCCTTATATTAGGATTGGTAAGGTCCTACACACTAAACTCGCGACAATTTCTTCGTTGGTTTATAATTTTAGATCGGCAAGTCATATATCCAATATCCATATCCATTCCATCAATATACATTACATAAGGCAGTTTATCAAATACAGTACGAAGTCAGTCTAAGAAGCAATGGTGATGATAGTCGGGTTTAAAATGGTAGTCTCAAAAATCTGATCCATGTTTTTTACCGTGGCTACTAAAAGCATGTTCTGAACCACAATCTGCTAAGTGATAACAACATTTTGAACTATGGGTGTGTTTCTTAACGCAATTAAGCACTTACAACTGAAAATCTTTAATATTTTCAATCAAGTGCATTTGATAACCCTCAACCTTATATCACTACAAAATAAATTCCTTCCAAAAATAGACCAAAATTTTTTCTCAAGAACAACCTACCTAACCCTTATGACTTAGTTTTTTAATTGTGGTCAAAAGCTATTGAACAAAATTCTAAGTAAAAAGAACAACTACCACAGTGATGCCGCCACAATTGATTTGATGGCAACACCACCACCACAACCAATGTCTCCTTTTTGCCACCACGACCCACTATCACGACCACACCACCATTAACACCAACACGACGAGTACAGGGCCACCTCTACCACCACACCATCGCCGCCGCCACCACGTCCGTGCCAAAACTATCTCCTTATTCAGCACATTACTACAACCAATGTTACATGGACTCGGTGTCGGTGTCCGGATCGGGTATGTGTCCGAGTGTCGGACTCGCCTATTTTCAAAATTCTAGGATACGTGGACACCTTCCAAAAGTCGGACACGGGTAAGGGGACACGGCTAAAAATTTTAAGATACATAAAATATTTTAAATGAGAGTGTTAAATATTTTTTTTACGGGTATATATAAATTTTACATAAATTATATATAATTACTGTCCAAAATAAATAGATTCTTTCATTTTTGGTTGGATAATATACATTTTACTTCGGTTTAGATATTTTTGTTCCTTTTTTATAAGTCAATGCCAAAAAGTTGGGGGGGGTGGGGGGGGGGGGGGAAAGAAAAGGAAAATAAGCAAAAGAAAGGCTGTAAAAGAGGCTGTCAAGAAGCAGACAGCAGACCCAAAAAGAAGACAGACCCACATGACCAGCAGAAGCAGAAGGTACTCTCTCTCTTTCTTCTTCTTCTTCTTCTTCTTCTTCTTCCTCTTCTTCTTTTCTTCCTCTTCTCTTCTTTCTCGGAGGTCGATGGCCATATCTTTCTTCTCGTTTCTCTTTTTCTCTCTTCAAAGCATCAGATATCTTCTTCTTCTCTCTCTTAAAAACCTTCACAGCTTCTTCTTTCTTCGATCCTTACCGTCGCTCTCTTGCCGGAATGTCGACGTGGCGTATCCGTCCGGCAGATGACGAATCCGACACGGATCCCGTACCCGTGTCAGCGTCATGTCGTGTCGACACCGCCCCTTCACCCCAAAGTGAAGGGTCCATGTAACATAGACTAGACCTGGCAATTTTCTACCCGTACCCGCGGGTCGACCCATATCCGGTCAAAAACCCCGGGTACGGGTACACATATGTGCTACCCGTGAAAATTAGACCCGTACCCGGACCGGACCGTATTTTCCGGGTCAGTCCAGGGCGGGTACAGGTAACCCGGGTTTACCCGGAATTTTGAACTATATATGCCCTAATCCCTAACCCCCTCTCATTTCTCCTCTGCTCTCTCATATTCCCACTTCTCTACCGCCGCCCCAGCCCCATCTCCTTTTCTGCGCCACCGCCCTATCCTTCTCCTTCTTTGCGCCTCCACCGCAACCGCCTCTTTCTCCCTATCCCTTTTCTCTCTCTCGTCTTCCCTCTCACCCATCAGTAATCACACATTCACACTCGAGATCGAGATCAAGATAGAGCGCCGACTGTGAGCCCCCTCGGCCCTCACCGAGTCACTGAGACGAGATCTACTTCCGATAGCCTAGGCATCAGCCCTCTTGGGCACTTCTGTCTTCAACGCGACGCCAACCGCCGACCGTCGACCCCAACCACCCTGCTTTGCTGCCGCCGCCAAGCTCTCTCTACATATATCCCTCAGTGCTCATCCTCAATCAGTAACAGATTCTATGTCTTCTCTCATAATCATAAATCGACTACTGTCGGCCGTCAATCTTCCAGTTCATTGCCGATTGAGAAGTTCAATTATGTATTTATGTTAATGTTTAAATTTTAATTGTAGTATTTTGGATTGTGGGTTGGGTTTGGGTCTACCGATCGATTATGTATCTGTGTTTGTGTTTGATTGTATGGTATTACTTTGGATTATGGTTGGGGTTTGGGGACTGGGAGTAGATTCTTGCAAATTGCAATTGACCAAAAATATGAAATGTTTTGGCAGGAAAAAAAAAAAGAAACAAAAGGAAAAAGAATATGCCTAACTGTAACAATTAATTAGCAAAATCTGATAATTAAAATCTGTTTGTTAAGGAAAAAAATTATTAAAAAATTAAGCATTTACCCGCGGGTAATACCCGGCCCACGTGGGTAGGGTACGGGTTCCTAAAAAGACTACCCGGGAAAAAACGGGTAAAATTTACCCGGCCCGTTTTTACCCGGACCCGGCCGGGTATTACCCGTACCCGGCGGGCGGGTTTACCCGTTTGCCAGGTCTAACATAGACTACAACCACCATGACCATCAAGTCGTCACATGTCACCACCACCACAATTACCAACATAACATCTTCACGCACCACTACCACCATTATAGGCACCTTTTCATCACCACCACCATTGTTACTCTATAACCACTGCCGCCACCACCTCCACACAACCAACACGGTTTTGGCAATAAAAAAAAAGTACATGCATAAATGCATAATTATGGTAAAATGGAACAAATTTCAGACATCAATTTTTTGTTTACCAAACAGGTTCATTTATTTTTCAGTGCTAAAAACTCAATTGCTTAAAGTTTTCACATTCAAGGATTCAACGCTTTAATTTCTAGTACTTAAATTTCAGTTTTTTATCAAAAAGTGCCTAACTCTAGCCTTTTTTCTTTTTACACATTCCTAGTAGTATAATGTGGTTGGAGAATATAAACTTCGTCTCCTTATGTTAAGTATAAATTAGATACTTCAACTAATAAGTTTCTTGGCGTATACGAGTGAACATCTTTCAACTATCAAATCAACAAGATACAAATAGTTATTATGTTTATTCAGTATCTAATGAATAATTTTGGCTTGATCTAGGAAGGACGAAACAAACTGTGGGTGACATTGTATAGCTCAAGGGTAAAGGTGAGAAAGCAATGACTTCCATAGAGAACCCAGAGTTGATTCATCTACTTTGTTCACCAAAACACCAGTAATTTGCAAAATTGGCAGAACTAAACGTACATCTCTCACGCCCATTGTAGGGTCCAATTGAAACCGATATTAATATTAGGTTTTAAAGAAGAATAGACAACAACAAATGATCAATTGACTCAATACAAGATCGGGCACTAGACACGGCCGAAAAGTCGGATTCGCCCATTTCCATTACGACAGGACGCCTGGACACAGTCCAACGTTAGCTACAACTACAAGGAATACACCTTACATACTTAATACACGCACTATTTACCAACTTTAAGGATGTAAAATGATTCAGCTAAGGAGTAACGGCCACATTGAATTATCTTTTTGGATGATAAGTTAGTTAAATTTCTTGCTATAAATATGTAGAATTCAAAGGGTTGCAATCATGAAACGCTGGAGAAGATGCCGAGTGCAAGATTATACAAAGCCATCTAAGAACGCCTCGCAACCCAAAATGACGAAAAAAGATTGTAGCTCTCTATTAAAGTTTGATCCCTGATTAAATGTGTGTACAGAACCCGCACCACAACTTACCTTTTCTCATCAAACAAACTGACAACCAAATTTATTCATTGTACAAAATGCACGAGTAACAACAATACGATGACAAACTACTTTCCAAGAAATGGGGTCCCATGGCTAACACAAAGCCATGCCTCTTCTCTAGGGTGCAAGAAAAGTTAACCTGACTCGATAGAAGGTGTCTGCGACGAATTTTTGTCAAAATATTAGTAGGAGAATTTCATTTGGACAGTGTAGCAAAAGGTTATAGGTAAAACAATCAAAATCAAATGAAGTTGTATTTCCTGGTTAAAAAAAAGGGTAAATTACACACGGCACCCCTAAGATTTACCCTAAAATACGCACGGCTACTTCTAACTTTTTTTATTACGCTCCGATACATTTTTTTATTTTTCATTTGACGGGGTTAACAGAATTAATAAAAAGACACTAATACCCTTCATGAAAAAACAAATTTACCCAACCCACCCACCCACCCACTCCTACCGCCGGCACACCTGAAAACCCCACACATACTGCCTATCACACACACAAACCACACACAAAACCCCACAGTACAGAAACGCAATGGAGGGTGGGTAGAAGAACCACTTGTGCAGATTGCTAGTGTAGAAATCCGCCCCAATGTAGCATATCCACGTTGGTACACCCAATTGTGTGCGCCGCGTCAACAAAAATCCGGTCAACGCCCTCATCTCTACAAATCTTAACTAATTCCTTAACGGGTATCACCACACAAGGCATGATCAATCACAGCTAACCTAATTTTCCTGCCATTTGATTTACCCTTCTCTAGGGCTTTTTTGAAATCGGTTATGATTTCGTCGTTTGATTTCAAGGGGAAAGGGAGTTTCACTTCGATTACCTCACCGCCGGCGCGTAGCCGTAGTGGAGCATGACGACGATGTCGCCGTAGTGGAGCATGACGGCAATGTCGTCCTTTGTGATGGGCGCTAGAGGACAGCGGCGTGGCGTTGTCAACGACAGAGATCTCGTCCACGTGGTCGGCGTTGATGAGGACTTTGATGATGGAGCGGGTCTTGAGGAGGATTGGGATTCCCTGCTGTAACCAGGGTGCTTTATCCATTTCTGTGAGAGGGGGGAGAGAGAGGGAAGAGAGAGGGGGCTGTAACCATGGTTACTCTCTCTCCCCCCTCTCTCACAGAAATGAGTTCAGCACCCCTGTTGTAACTCATGGTTACAGCAGGGGATCTGGATCCTCTTGAGGATGGAGGGCTTGAGGCGGTTGAAGTAGAAGTCGTCGGGCTGCTGGAGGTATTGGAGCTAGTATCTCCGCAACCGTCACTGGTAGATCTACTGCCGCCGCTGCCGGGCACTGTCTCCCTTCGCCGCTGCTGGGCTTTTTTGTAGTGAGAAAGATGAGGAGAAGATAAGGGCATTTTCGGTATATTAAAATAAACCAATGTTCCCCTATTTTTTTCTCACAGCACCCTGACGGAAATGAGTGTTATGTAACACAATACCAAACTACAGGGAGCTCCAAACTACAGGGAGCTTAGTGTAATAAAAAAAGTTAGGGGTAGCCGCTTGTATTTTAGGGCAAACCTCAGGTGTGCGTGTGTAATTTACCCAAAAAAAAAAGTCCATGTCCAACAATAAAACAACCCCTAATAAAAAAACCAGACCAAAAATTCGTATAAACAGTTACTTTAAATACAAAAACGGAGTAAAGGTAAGAAACAATAGCGCATGTCTACTTTGACTGCGAAGTGTGTGTGTGTGTGTGTGGACAGTGCAAGAAGTACAAAGACTTACAGGGACGGATATGGGGGAAAGAAGGAGAGTGACGAAGGACGGGCCAGAAGTAGAAGCAATTGAGGGCCCAGAGCCATGGGAGGAATAGGAATCCGACCTTGAAGAACCTTCGGGCGTACTCGATTGAGTCCTCCTCCGAGAGGCCCAGTGGTCCGTCGATGGTGGGCCACTGAGGCGGCCCCCGAGAATTAGCGCTGCTGTTGGCGGTTATGATGCTGCTAGGGAATACAAGACCTGCTGAGTCGGAGAGAGCCTCCTCTGACCTCTCCATTTACACGATTATGCCCTCTCTCTCTCTCTCTCTCTCTCTCTCTCCCTGCAAGTTTTAATTAAATGGATAACAAAAAACTACAAAAACGTAGTTACAATTTAGGGCAAATCTTAATATACGTATTTGGTTTTGGTTAATATTTTTTATACCTTCCAATTTCCAAATCTCTAACCTATTTTCTTGAATTCTTATAATTTAAAAAAATATGTTAAATAGGTGTTAAATTTTGATTAACCACAAAATAACCTCTAACTCATGAACTCTCATTGATTTTCATTCCCTAACTTCATTGTATCTCTCTTCTCGTACGTAACACAGCATTTTAGCTAGTTTAAATAAAATATCATTCACCAAAATATTTTGGAAAAATATGAACCCCTTGTGGTTAGATTATAGTTACACGAACAATAAAAAAATATCAAATACATTCGTTAACTCATAGCACGGTATTTTAGCTAATAAAATGTCATTCACCAAAATGTTCGGGAAAATATGAACCCCTTATGGTTAGATTATAATTATAGGAATGTTCATCACAATATAAAAATATCAAATATGTTCTTTAACTCAATGATATACAGACATATTTTATTTTTTATTTTTTATATTTGTTGACAAAAAACTGACTCTACTCATTTGTTTGCATTAAAATTTTCTTTCATATGTCATATCTTCCTTTTCTTTCCTTTTTGTTTATTTCTTACATAACACCCTTACCCTCACCCTCTCGTGGTCTTCTCTCAAGTCCAACACCACCACAAATCATCGCCACGACGCCACCATGAAGCACAGCCAGGGCACCAACTAGACACCACCAACCACAACCATGATACCACCACAAATGACACCACCGCCACCACACTAATTGAATTCACACACATATGTGCATGCACACACACCCATTGATATATTAAATTCATCAACAGCCACACACATACACACCCACAACCATACATATGCGCGCATACACTGATTGAATCAGCCTCACGTGTGCACGCATACATACGCCCCCACCCCCCACCCACACACGTTAATTGATTGAATTCAACCAAACTCACACGCTGATTGATTGGATTCGCCCACAATCACACGCATACGAGCGCTCGCACAAACTGATTGAGTCACACATACGCGCATGCACATGCACACACACATTATTAAGACACACACAAGCGCGCACACAACACCTCATTGGGGGTGAACATGGAAATGAATGGTTTGTGTTGAGAAAGTGGTGGTGGTGATTGGTTGGTGGGAAGAGGAAAGGGTGTTGGTGGTGTGGAGAGTGACGGCCATGGGTTTCACAGAAAATAGGGAGGGTAAATATAGAAGGGTGTTTGGACTGTGGGAGCATGGGAAAGAGGGGATTTGGAGATGGAAAAGTATGGAGCGGTGTTGGGTAGTGGCAGTGTTGGTGTTGCTAGTGTGCGTTTTTCTTATGGCTGGTGTTGGTAGAGTAAGAGAAAGAGGTAAGATAGGTTATGTGAGCAAAATATTTATCCCAAATATATACATATTTAAAGAGTTAAGGATTGAAAACGTCTGCATTGCCATTTTGTTATGCTGACATAAGTATAACTCGTATAAAGTACAAATAGTGTTATAACGGAAGAGTATTATGTGTTATGAATCTCTAATATTCTGGTCTGACGTGTGAGATTTTGAAAGTTGATGGTGTTAGCCCTATGGTTGGATAACCTAGGCTTACATCTTGTTTTGATGATAACTACACATTAATTATGTTCTAATGTGTGCTTTGAGTGTATTCTTATTAGGTATATATATGCACACTCATGAAGACACATTTGAGAAGTTGGATAGATGGATTAAAGCCAAAGAAGCTTAAAGTTATAGTGGACATGCTATAGAAGCTTCATCAAGTCCAATGTCGAAGAGCAACAAAGAATGCATCGGCTAAGTTACTATCGATTATAATTGATCTTTCCTATTATGTAACTAGTCTTGGTTTGATACTTGGATTGATGACTATGACCTAAAAATACCTTAGGACACCTTGTGCATTGCATGTGAGTTCATAATCATTCACACAAGCGTGGTTCTTGAAAATGAGTGAACTTTGGAACTTACTCAGATTTTCTCAAAACCGTTTTTGGTGCTAATCTTTTCATATCTTGATAAAACTTTTCATTAGCTTTCCAACGCAAAAAACGGCACCTCAATCCTATTTTTCTAGAAAAAGTTATGCTCAAAATAGGAAAGGGGGTTCCGTGAGGCAGCCGATAGGCAGTAGGGTAATACAGTCGACTGTGAATACAGTCGACTGCATTGGTCAAAATTCAGTTCCAACGGCTATTTTCGAGGGCAAAACTCCAACGGCTATTTTCGAGGGATTACAGTCGACTGCATTGGGTTACAGTCGACTGCAATGGTAGTTTTGCCCACTTTATGCCTATAACGGCTATATTTGATCTCTTCTCTATATAAATGATTTGGGGCTTCATCATACACTATGGAAATCACATTCTAAGCCTCCATTCATTAGAGAAACATCAAGGCTCATAGATTAAACTTTTCTCTCTTCATCTTCATGATTTTACATCATTAAAGAGAGCATCTTTGTGAGCAATTCTTTGATTGAGAGTGAGCATCGTTCAAGTCATCAATTCTCTCATCTCTCTATTGCACTAGAGCTACATTTGTACTCATTTCCTTTCAAGAGGGTTTCTTTGTACACATTTGATCTTTGTAAAAGGATTGTGATCAAGGCTTTTGTTTGTCAAGTCTTGGGTGAGCTTTGTGGATTCAAGGCTTGTGCTTGGTGTGGGGATATCACCAAGTGTTGTAAGGGTTTTGATCTTGACCCGGAAGAAGATTGTTGCTAGTGGATTCTAGTGCTCTTGCAAGGGACTTCCTTGAAGAGGTGGATGTAGGCTTGAGGGTATATCAAGCCGAACCATTTAAATCTCCTTGTCAAGTATCTCTAACTCAATCTCTTTACTTATTGCTCTTTAATTGTTTGAGATTGTTTAGTTAGCATCTTCATTGAAGTATTACTTGATTTGTTTGAGATTTATGATTGTGCTTAGTTTAAATTTCCCATTATATTTCAAAAACCCTATTCACCCCCCTCTAGGGTTGTTTTATTGGTTTCAAGTGGTATCAGAGCCTCGGTTCTTGATTTTTTGGTTAACACCTAGAGAGTTAAAAGATCATGGGGCTTCCTAGTCTTGAGGGGAGTTCTATTACTAAACCTCCACTTTTTTATGGGTCTTCATATAGTATATGGAAAATTAAGATGCAAGTATTTTTAGAATCTTTAGATTATGAAATGTGGGGAATTATTGAACATGGCCCTTATGTTCCAACCAAGAGGATTAGGAATAAGCTTGTGCCAAAGGAGAAATCCGAATTTAATGACTATGATAGAAATATGCTTTGCATGAATTCTAGAGCTAAGAATTGTCTTGTTTGTGCTCTAAACGCAAATGAACTCAATCGAGTTATTACGTGTGATTCGGCTAAGAGTATGTGGGATACACTTCAAGTCACTCATGAAGGGACTTCTCTTCTAAGAGATTCAAAGATGAATTTATGGCATAGAGAATATGAATTGTTTCAAATATTTTCCGATGAATCTATTATGGAAATGAATTTTCGTTTCACTAAAATTTTTAATACTTTGAAACAATTAGGAAAAGATTTTTCTAACGGTGATCTTGTGAGAAAGGTAATTAGGTCATTACCTAGAGAATGGAATGCAAAAATCACCGCACTTCAAGAATCAAAGGATCTTAATACCTTTCCGTTGAATGAATTAATTTACTCCTTGATGACCTATGAAATGCAACTCGAATCATCCGGGCAAAAAGTTCCAAAGAAGAAGAAGAAGTGCATTGCTCTTAAAGCTTCATCAACAACGGATCAATCTTCATGTGCGGAGGAGAAAGACTTGAATAACAAAGAGATTGATATACTTGCAAAGGAATTTAATGAGTATCTCAAAATGAAGAAAGATGGAAACTTGCACAAGAGCAAGAACGAGTCAAGTATGGAGAGTACCTCAAGGGAGAATAAGAAGAACGAGGCAAGAAAGAAGCACTCCATAAAGACATCAATTAAAGCCAATATTTGGAGCGATAATGACTCAAGTGGATATGAATGTGGTGATTTCGATGATAGAGATTCAAATCTATGCTTCATGGCTCAAAAAGAAGATGAGGTAAATTCTTCATATAGTGATAGTGATAGCAATTTTTCCAATGATGATATTTATGATGCTTACGCTCTTTTATATGAAGAATCCATGAAATTAGCCAAGCAAAATTGTGCTTTGAAAAAACAAGTGCGTGCGATTTCAAAAGAGCTAGATGACTTAAAAAGTGAAAGTTGCATGTCAAGAATGAATGCATATCTAGCCACTTATATGTAGAGCATGTGAATAATGATTTGGTTGAATTAATTGCTAACACTCCTAGCTCAAAACAAATCTCTTGCAAAACTTTGGCTCTAGAAAAACAAAATGAAGATTTAAAACTTGAGATTTGTGATTCGAAAAGATGTCTTGAAAAATTTGTTGATGGTAAAAACAACTTGGATGTCATGCTTGGACACCAAAGAGTTGGCCTAAATAAAGGCAGTGTTGGATTAGATCCCCTCACCTTGCCTCCTAAAGTTTTTAAACAACAAGCTAGGTTAAATGTTCCTCCAAGACAACCAAAGAACTATTGCACACCATTTACACATTGTGGTTGGTGCAACAAGAAAGGACATAGGACTAGTTATTGTCCTTGTAGAATTGTTTATGTTGGATGTGTAAAGAAAATGTGGGTTGTTAAAGAGTTTCTTAATGTTGCTAAGACTAACACTCATGGACCCAAGAAAATGTGGGTACCAAAAGTTCGACCTAAATTGTAATTGTAGGTTGTTCAAGGTAAAGGCAAATAGCAACAAGGAGAAGGCTCCAAGAAAATTTTGAGAAGGAGGAGCAAAAAGCTAAATCTTAAGGGGGAGTAAGCATTTCGAGATTGGACATGCTACTTCAAATGAGGAGAGCCTCAAAGCTTGTCAAGAAAATGGACTTCAAGAATGATCACTCATGAGCTCAATTCCTTGGTAATTCACCAAGTGGGTAAAACTTAATGATCTTCTCAACATTGTGCTATGTGCTAAACTTATATGTTATCAAGTATGCTTAAATTGTCAAATCTATAAATAGCTTGCTTGTTGAGAATTAATGTGAACCTCGCCGATGAATGGTCCTCTTGCATTTATATTGAAAATATTGATTGTTGATGACCATTATTCCCTTTGTGAAAATTCCATGTTGAAATTATGTCATCTTAATGCTTCACAATGCCATTCATACACACACCCCTTTTGGTAATGCCAAAAAGAGAGCATGACTCGGTTAGACATTCAGTTGTGTTTGTTTGATATTGTTGGCATGCATTGATTGAGGGGGAGCATACATTATGATGGAATATGCATAAGATAACTTGATAGATGGAGCTTACATGCTTGAATCATATATTATCTTGTTACTCTTGAAATATGCATGGAGTAGAAGAGTTTATTGAGCTACATTGCATATCTTTCTTTGGATCATGAGGGAACTCTTGATGTCATCAGTATGAGTTCATGAGTTATATGCACTTCACGCAATTATCTTGCTTATAAACTATCTCTTCACACATGCATACCCTTGTCTCTTTGTTGATGACAAAGGGGGAGAAATAATGTTGATTCTATATGCTATGTGATTGTGTGTTTTGAGAGAACATTAGAGGAATATCATATCTTGTTTTAGCTAGGGAAGCTAGCTACAAGCTTAATTGCTATATGAGATAAATTGACATATCTTGAGTATACAAGCAATGATTGAGTGTTCTATGTGGTATTGTTGTGCTTAATTGACTATCATATGATACATCTTACCTATATAGAATCAATGTTTGTCGTCATCAAAAAGGGGGAGATTGTTAGCCCTATGGTTGGATAACCTAGGCTTACATCTTGTTTTGATGATAACTACACATTAATTATGTTCTAATGTGTGCTTTGAGTGTATTCTTAGTAGGTATATATATGCACACTCATGAAGACACATTTGAGAAGTTGGATAGATGGATTAAAGCCAAAGAAGCTTAAAGTTATAGTGGACATGCTATAGAAGCTTCATCAAGTCCAATGTCGAAGAGCAACAAAGAATGCATCGGCTAAGTTACTATCGATTATAATTGATCTTTCCTATTATGTAACTAGTCTTGGTTTGATGCTTGGATTGATGACTATGACCTAAAAATACCTTAGGACACCTTGTGTATTGCAAGTGAGTTCATAATCATTCACACAAGCGTGGTTCTTGAAAATGAGTGAACTTTGGAACTTACTCAGATTTTCTCAAAACCGTTTTTGGTGCTAATCTTTTCATATCTTGATAAAACTTTTCATTAGCTTTCCAACGCAAAAAACGGCACCTCAATCCTATTTTTCTAGAGAAAGTTATGCCCAAAATAGGAAAGGGGGTTCCGTGAGGCAGCCGATAGGTAGTAGGGTAATACAGTCGACTGTGAATACAGTCGACTGCATTCCAATGCAGTCGACTGCATTGGTCAAAATTCAGTTCCAACGGCTATTTTCGAGGGCAAAACTTCAACGGCTATTTTCGAGGGATTACAATCGACTGCATTGGGTTACAGTCGACTGCAATGGTAGTTTTGCCCACTTTATGCCTATAACGGCTATATTTGATCTCTTCTCTATATAAATGATTTGGGGCTTCATCATACACTATGGAAATCACATTCTAAGCCTCCATTCATTAGAGAAACATCAAGGCTCATAGATTAAACTTTTCTCTCTTCATCTTCATGATTTTACATCATTAAAGAGAGCATCTTTGTGAGCAATTCTTTGATTGAGAGTGAGCATCCTTCAAGTCATCAATTCTCTCATCTCTCTATTGCACTAGAGCTTCATTTGTACTCATTTCCTTTCAAGAGGGTTTCTTTGTACACATTTGATCTTTGTAAAATGATTGTGATCAAGGCTTGGGTTTGTCAAGTCTTGGGCGAGCTTTGTGGATTCAAGGCTTGTGCTTGGTGTGGGGATATCACCAAGTGTTGTAAGGGTTTTGATCTTGACCCGGAAGAAGATTGTTGCTAGTGGATTCTAGTGCTCTTGCAAGGGACTTCCTTGAAGAGGTGGATGTAGGCTTGAGGGTATATCAAGCCGAACCATTTAAATCTCCTTGTCAAGTATCTCTAACTCAATATCTTTACTTATTGCTCTTTAATTGTTTGAGATTGTTTAGTTAGGATCTTCATTGAAGTATTACTTGGTTTGTTTGAGATTTATGATTGTGCTTAGTTTAAATTCCCCATTATATTTCAAAAACCCTATTCACCCCCCTCTAGGATTGTTTTATTGGTTTCAGATGGGATTAAGTGTAACTATACCCTAACCTCAAGGGTTTAGTGATATTTTTCTCTTTTTAAAAAAATAAATTTAAGAACTTGGTTGATAAATGGTAGATTTAAAAATAAAAAGTAAATTTGTTCTCTTCCTCAACACCAATAGTGGATGTGCACTGCAAACCTTGGGCCTTACTTTTCAGAATAATTATAAGTATTATAACCATATCATTGAGTTTAGAACATCATTCTCCTTGAAGACACACATAAGGCATAAACATCTATAGTTTGCTCGAACGGAGTACAAACGGAATTAATATATTCCGTGGAATGTCAAAAGTACCATAAGTTGTACAATCTTCCTGTCAACTTTCTCACTTTTAGTTCCAGATCTGTTTGTGAGATGAGCCCAAACAAAAGGTGGCGCTATGAAGGATGGAAACATGTTTTGTCTCGATATCACCTGAGATCGCGAGGTTGCTTGTTATCATACAACCTTGCAAGAGATATCAACTTGAATTCACTGGACATAGTGATGAAAACAGACCACAAGACAGAGAATAAAATCTCAAGGAACGAAATTTTATTAATCAATTGATACTTTGCTCAAAGAGCAACAACCCTTTATATAACTTGAGAAACCCAAAAATCCCAATCTTTAGAGAACAAGGTATTGAACACTTAGAATTAAAATAGTTCTAGATTCTAAAGAAGAACGGGATATTGAAGATAGCAGAACATTCTATTATTGGAACAAAAAGTAAAGACAAAATTCTAAGTAAATCCAAAAATTGCCAAAATGAGATAGTTTTCACACATAAATCAGAAAAATGCCCTAAAAGTGGCTTAAACAACCTTTATCCACAATCCAAAATACTCTAAATTATGCAGTGGATTTAAGACATACCTCCTTTAGGTGGTTGTTTTGACTATTTATGGCCCGTAACTCTTTTTGATTCCAAAGATATACTCTCTTCGTCCCTAAGGGTGTGTTTGGATATAGGATTTGAACCGAGGATTTGACTTTGGTAGGGTATTTGTAAATCACTTGGACAAAATATCTTGTTTGGATAGTTAAAAAAAAAATTCAGATTTTTTGAGTGATTTGAACTGTGAATTTAAAGTCCCCAAATCCACAGTTCAAATCACTAGTTTGAACTAGTTATTTGTCAAATCCACTCCGAACAGTAATTTACAAATCCACGATACTTAGATCCCTATTTTTTAGGAATAGTGTCTCCCACCTTTTTTAACAACCTTCTCCTTCCTTCTTTCTTCTGGCTTCTCTCCCCTTCCATCAGACGTTTCTAACATCAGCTACATCTTCAATTTAGTTCACTTTATTTTCTTGATTATTCTTCAACGCAAATTGGTCGGGTTTCTGCGCAATCGGCCAATTCAAAAACCGTTGCATGTGCTATTCATGAGTAGAAGACGATGATGGGTTTTTAATGGGTGTTGGTGGGTAATTAAAAATACTGAAGGGTTTTGGTTGGCGATGGTGGAATTGTGGTTGTGAGAGGCTGCTCAATGGCCAGTGGTAGAGGACAGTCGTGGGGCTGTTTCCTTGTTGGTGGGTAATTGAATTGGTGATCGGTGGTGGCTATGGCCGGTGGTAGAAGACGATGGTTTGATTAAGATTTTTTACATGGATCAATGTGTGTGTGTTTGTGTGTGCTTTTTTGTGTATGCCTGAGAGAGAGAATGATGGACGGTGTGTCCCGTTTGGTGTCGCTTCTAAGGATGCTGATTCCTGAATAACAGCTTCTGCAATTGTTCTACATGGCTGGCCTAGCACAGCATGTTCAAGAAAACACACTCTGTTTTTGTAAGACCTATCCGCCATTGTAGCTTGGCCTCTGGAAGTTCCTTAGTTCCGATGACCGCCACAGCATCACCTTTACATCTACGTACTATTAGAGAGCCAATCGTCCACCCCAATTCGTTATGCTTCCCTTAGCTATTTTCTGTCTTTCAGAAATTGTTGTTTCTACCACTACTTTTATCGGTAACGAATATCTTGAATCAATGTGGCATACATTCGTTGAATAATTCCTCTTGTTTTATCGGCCCAAGTATTTTGATGTTTCTGAATGTTTGGTTATGTTACCGTTCTTTTCCTGGGAAGGATTCTGTTTTTGAAACTTCTTTGTTTTTTGGTGCGGGGGTGGGGGATTGGAGGTTTGATATATGGGGTAGAATTTTAATGATCTTGGATGACTCATTTAACTGGATAAAATTTTGGTAGTGCCTCACTTGTCGCCATGCCTTATGAAGTAGCAGATGTTCTTTGATTGAGGGGTGATTTAGAAGTCTTGTTTGCATTTTGTATTTTTCTAGGCATCAGATGAATTGATAAAACTAACTTTTTGTACTTCAAACTTATCATTGGCCACCAGCGGCCCGATTAATGTTATGAACATTGTCACGTATATGCACATATACAATGTATTTATATGATTAGACGGTCATTTCTGTATTCTCATTGCTATCTTTGGCTTAAGAACTTGAAACTTAACATATAAGTTGATCAAGATTATTTGAAGTGAAGGGAAGAAGTGGAAAGAAGCACATGATCTCTACTTATTGCTGGACAATGCGTAAAAACTTATGGATCATATGGAAGTATTAGGATAGAGAAGGTCTTTATGTGTTCAAATCGTGGACAACGAAGTATGAAACCATCGCTGAATTTTTTTGGTAGAAATTGTTTATGAGAAGTCTTGAATCCATTGGTACTCATCCAAACAAAGAATTTGTAAATACTCACTTAGAATTCACAGAATAGTAAAAAATGTCCAAACATGATATTTTAAAATGATAGGATTTGTAAATCAAGGGATTTCGAAATGAGGGCATTTAGAAATACCCAGTATTTCAAAATTCCACATCCAAACACACTCTAAAAGATCGATCCATTTGACTTTGCACGTATATTAAGGATTTAGGTTATATATTGTGTGTCTTTCCTATTTTACCCTTTAGAGAAAGGGGGAAGAGAGTGGGCCATGAGAAAGAAAATTGGTTGGTAGAGTGTTAAATGTGGAGAGAGAAATAAAATAAAAAAGTATAAAGTGGTGGGCCAAGATAGAGAAAATGAGTTGGTAGAGAATTAAATGTGGTGAGAGAAATAGAATAAAAAAGTATAAAAAGGGTAAATATGTAAAAATACCTACAGAGTCTTTCCTAATTTGGAAGTGATCAATTTTTGTGGGACGGCCCAAAAAGGAAATATGATCAGTTTTTTAGGGACGGAGGGAATAGTTAAAACAATGGACGCCTATTAATGGTTCTATTTCTTGATCTTTCCGCGCTCCAAATACTTTAGATAATCCTAGGTTATAGATTCAAGATCATGTGTCGCATCATGGTGGTTCTATAAGCGATGGATGAGGCGTTAACTTGGGTTCTGTTTCAATGGTAGATGAGGAGTAAGGAGAGAAAAAACACACTTACAACCTATACAATAATAATATATACTTGACCACTAATGCCAACCACGTGGATTCGTAGCGCGCGTGGAGGTGCCACATGGAGTAAAGTCTAAGTCAGACCGGAAAAGAGCATTAAGAGTGGCAATGATGTGACGTCGCAAGGCACAAATTGAGTACGAGAGACAGGCAAGTCTAATACTTAGGTCTAAGTGTCAAGGTCCAGAGTCAGAGTCAAAAGCTAAGGCCCATATTAGGTCCTTTCTCTCTCTACAATTCTTTAGTTATGAAATTTCAGAATGAAAAAAATGAGAGTGTGCAGATAAATTCAATTTTAAAGTGTTGTGAAAATGAGCTATGGAGTCCACAAGTAATAGGCAACTCAAAATGATTGTCCTCAAGTGACACATGGCGCTCCCCTAAGACTGACAACTCGTAAAGGGTGCACCATATGTCGATGTTCCACGGTACCGTCATATGGCCATACCTACTTAGCTTGCCCTGCACAATTTCAATCAGTTTTTTCTAGAAAGACAAACAAATTGATGGCCCCTCCAATTTGATACTCGTGTTAAGTTACGGGCGACGTCAAGAGAAGCAAAGAACCTGATAGTACTGGGGAAGCATGCACCCGATTGCCAAGCGGACTAGGGACAATGCCCTCTCGGGACCTGCTCTTATCTCTGAGTGAACCGAAGCTCATGATTGTAGGGGTGTTGATGATCACCAATAGCGCGAGTGTCACGTGTCACAACTTAGGCATGCCTAATATCATGTAGGTCACTCAATGAGGAGATAATGTCTCAAAGAATGAACGTAGCCTGCAGCTAAAGGTCTTTATGCTGAAGCACTATGAACACATCCCCTCTAAATGTCGCACTCTCCACAGAGTGGGTCAAAGTATGTTCCACGTCCAAGGTGAGGCACACATGATGTGGTGGAGATTAGAATTGACGTTGGAGGCATGGTAGTAAGATAGAGTGTTTAGGGCACGTAAATGAAGAGGGCATGGCACAAGAGTGTAGCGAAGGTGATGTGGATGGGTGTTGTGCTAGGGGCACATAAGACAGAGGCGACGCATCAAGGCAACCCAAGGATGCTGTGCCGTGGCACATATGGTGAAAATGACGCTCGATTGCGATCGGAGCAGGCTTCACAGGTGCACGTGACGAACGTTATCATGAGGCATGGAGCTCCAAGGGTGAAGGATTGGCCAAGTATGGAAGGCATCAATTGGTGTCTGTGAGATGACCTGAGGAGATTAAGGCTGCAGAACCAAAAAAGGTGCCTAAGAAGAATAGATGAGAACCCTAAGTAGGTGAAGGCATGGTAAGAGGGTGAGGACCCAAAAGGAGGTGAACATGGGGATGGACAACCCCAAAAAGAGTAACGAGAGGGATAAACACCTAAGGAGATGGGAGGCAAGAAAGAGGCGAGTGGCCCGTAAGGAAAGGGATGCATTAAGGTGGAGAAGTAACACCTCCACCGGCTCTCAAACCCGCAAGGGTGGGGAAGGGAGTTCAAGGGGCAAATACAAGACCACTAAGGAGGGAAAGAGGACATAAGCCAACCCCCAAGCGAAGGCCGCGCCAACCCCCTACGGGGAGGGAAGGCTAGGCCAACCCCCTAGTCAAGGAAGGTGCCATTGACACCATAGGCAAGGTTTTGAGGACTTACAAAACGAGGCGACACATGACTTGGAGGTTCGCTGCATGCATGTTGCCTATTTGGTAGCACTGAACTTTACTGTTGATGTAACATCCCAAAATTTCCGGAACGTTAACACTCACTCGATCATTTACGCTAAAACAATAATGACCTCAACTCAACCAATTTAGAATCATTAGCAAGTCAGAGCCACTAAACCATCGAGTAATATAATACTTTTAGCATACTATCATAATTGAAACAACAAGACTCAATAAAAAAAATTCTAAATAACAATATTAACCCACACAGGGGTTCTAATGACTAAGGCAGAAACTTAAATTCTCTTTCGTTCGGCTCAGATCTAATCCACACCCAATGCGATCTATTGTGGTTATCACCTGCGGAAAGGAAGTCAAAGGGGAGTGAGTGTAACGCTCCAATTTTTATTTTTTTTAGGGTTAATTTCAAATAAACAAAGACAGAAAACCTCAAACTATTCAAAAGTCTCCCAATTGGGTATTCAGAGTATCGAAGAATAAGTCTCCAAAAAACATCGATAAATGCCACACTGGCTCAAAACAGTTACATTGACCTCAATTACTCCTACAAGGAGCTCCAAAATAAAATCTTAAGAAAAATCTATTCGAAAATAAATATAAAAGGAAAATCCTTCCAGAAAAAGTTTCTTACTTAGCCATGCCTTATCATCCATTTGCACAGCTCTGAACACTGGCTAATAACCTAAAAGTCAAGGGAGAGCACGAAGCATGTTATATCGACAATAGTACTTGGAGGTGATAAAATACGATACCAAGGTGCATGGAATATACCAAAACCAATGCACTAACTTTCAATTCAAAAATCAGATTAGCAACAAGGTCAAATAGCTCCTACTAGAGGACAATACAATATTAAGTTTGAAATGTTTCCACAAGTTCTAATAACGATATCTTATATTTCAAAAAGACTCCAGTGAATTTAACAATACTTCAGATAAGTTCGAAAACATCTTCAAATAGAGCAGATATCAAAATCTAAATGTTTAATCAATACAAAGATGAAGACCACGAGAGCCATTCAGAAATGTTTCACACGTGCCATCACTGACACGTGAGACAAGGTTCAGAAAGTAAGATCGTGATCTCTAGCTCATCCCGCTGAGCTAGCCCACGTTCCAATCCACGTGGGTAAGTCATAAATAGATAAGTCACATACACTATGACATGGCTTGCCAGATTATAAAAACATATACCAAATCAACTTAATAAACACCAAGAGTTTGAAGCCGCCAAAATCATTCTCGTTCACACGATTCTACGTAGAATAGTTTTATTCAAGGGCTAACTTCAACAATAATATCATCGAATTCTAAGAAGACTCAAAGCCTAAAAGTTGAAGAGGACCCGTTACTATTTTTGTAATGTCTAAGATCATCAAAAACCGATAAGAAACGAATAAGATGGAGCAAGTCAAAGTAAGCTGATTTGCAGTGTCAAACAGCAACTTTTGTACAGATGAATAACTTTCAAACTGAATTTCGATCAGAAAATAGACGGATTCTGATAAAATACAAAACTAAGAAGTTTAATAGGACTCTTTAAGGTTTCCATATTGTCTAGAATCCTCAAAAACCAACGAGAAATATAGCAGATAGAACAAATCGAAGTGGGCTGATTTACAGTGTCAAAAGCAGAAAAGTCTGCACTGACAAATAACTTTCGAACTCAATTTTGACTAAGAACCAAACGGATTCCTAAAAACTCTTAAACTAAAAATTTGAAGAAGACTCTTCAAGGATTTCAGAATTTTCAAGATATTAAAAAAACCAATAAGAAACAAATAAGATACAGTAAATCGAAATCTGCTAACATGAATTGGCAGAAATATAAGCATAACAACGTTCAGGTCTATTTGTGAATATTGATCACTTGGTATTTCAGAAAACCCAAAACTAAACAATTGTAGTACACTATTTGAGGTTTTCAAAAAGTGTAAGAACACTGAAATTGGACAAGGAACGAAAAAGTTTCGGACTCTTGAATTTGCTACAAAGATTTACAATAAAAAGATCACGAATCAAAGTCAATAATCGAAATTACAAAGAACTATTTAGCGTAACGATCAAAAATGTAATTAGGGTTCTAAAGAATCAATAGATCTATTTAAACAATAAATCAATTGACGATCGGATCGATAATCAGAATTCAGATGGGATAAATGCGTGAGAAAACCCTTACCTCAATTTGCACAAATCAACTCCAAGTCTTGATCTCCTCAAACAAATTATATAAAAAATCCTAATATAATAATACCCAAAATTTCAATTAGACTCTATCAATCACAATAGCTTATGTGCTTCTTATCACAAACATCAGTCCCAATATCAAATTAAGCTCTTACCTCAATGTAATTACCAAAATCTCAAGATTGTTCTTCCTAGAGATTCTTTGAAGGCTCTTCTGAAGTTTATGGTGCTCTTAGGAATTATAGTACAAAAGTCATTGGCCTGAAAGGAATGTAATTATATTCCTAAAACAATAAGAATTGCAAAATACCCATTACGTACCAAAATTCTCTAACTTTATAAATGGGCAAAACTAAAGCCCAAATTTGAATCTAATCTCAAAAGTATAACCCACTTTCCGGGAAGAAAAAAATTAATTTATTTTTAGGCCCACTATTTAATTCAAAGTCACCATACATTCTAATTCGTACTTAACAAGTATCCTGAAAAAAAAATCTGGGGTGTTACAGTGAGCTTTTAAGAGCTCAGTAAGGTTGCTCAAACGAAGAATTTACGAAATAATTTACAAATGCTAAACGATGATGGTCTTGTTCACAGATACAATTCGATGATGATTTCTAGAATTTTCACAATGATTATAACTAGTTCGATAAGATATCAATATGATTTTCAGATACGATGCAAACAATCACGAAAACTATTGAACATGAGCAATTGCAAATCCACACATGCAGTGCAAGGTGATCACTTAGCAAAGCCACAAAGGCGATGCTCACTTAACACTTTACACCGGCTAGTCCATCAAGCACTAGCCCACACCAACACACCGGCTAGTCCGTCAAGGTACTAGCCCACACCAACACACCGACTAGTCCGTCAAAGTACTAGCCACACCAGCACACCGGCTAGTTCGTCAAGGTACTAGCCCACACCAATATCCTCCAACATACATCAACTCCGCCAAAATACATCAATGCAGAATCTCATGTTAATGTACAGAATGCAATAATCGATAACACAATGAATAAATCGATACTCAACGAGTAAGAAACACTGAGCATCGAATGAAATGTCCAATAACCGTGTAAGGCTCAAAACATGGTATTTAAAGGCAAACGATGCGTACTCATAACAATTATAACAAATGCCAAAGAAAATTTGATAACAATTCAGAAAAACATATACAAAGACAATTTGATGAATTGAGTTTCAGATAGAAATCCCTTACCTCCAAGCTATGCACTACTATTCAACGTGTTCAAAATCCTCGAGTTCACCTAAATTGACAATTTAATTATCAGAATACAATCTAGTCTCATATACTATGAACTGTATACTACTTTCTTAAATGTTATTCGCTTCGACACTCTCAATCTAACCCAAAACGAAACGGATCCCTCCGACGGCCAACTTAACCGATAACTTCTCACCCCCGTAAAACATTAAAACATCTCAAAATTCATAATAAATGCTTATAAAATACTTTATAGCTTAAAACAGCATAATAAATAAGAATAAGAATTTTCTGAATTTTTGAATATTTTTCAATAAAATATTTTTCTTAAATACCAGAAAAAGCCCAAAAATAACATTAATTAATTCTTCTAACTCAAATCAAAGTCCCATAATTTTCATGATATCTTTATAATATATAAGAAAAATACATAAATAAAAATCGGAATTTAAAAAGCATCGAAACCATTTTAAAATCATTCGTATCGTTAAATCAAATGCAATACAGGTTAAGATACTAAATCAATTCAAAAATTTATGAAACTTAAATTGAGTTATCTTTTTACATAAAAGCATTGCTGTAATTTTTTCGTAATTTAATATTACTTGTAAATGTTCAAAACAAATTTTAGAATAGCTGCGCTAGTGAATATATTTAAAATATCAAACGATATCAGAAAAATATGAAATCTTTATAGAAATTCTAATATTGTACTAAGAACCATCCTGTAAATTTTCAGAATTTTTAGATAATTGCACGATACCCCATAGCTACGTGGTACAACTGTGTAAGCATAATGTACTACTTTTACTGTACAACGCAGCAACTGTTAACCCATCTTCTTCCTCCCACTTCTGTCCTAACCCAGAATTTCCTTCACAAAGACCCCCCTCACGGCAGCCCCTTTTCCTCCGCTTCTCACTCACTCTAATAAAATCAAAATACTCTCTCATCTTCCACAAGTACTCACATTCAACCATTTACCTCACAGGAAATCCAACACTCAAACATTGATACACAGTGTACTAACATTTCAGCCACTGCCTCACGGCATTAGCTTCTATTCTTGTTTAAGAGATCCACTCACTCCCTCCTTCTTGTTAAGCCACTCAAACCTACACTCATGCACACAACACTCATCTTCTACACTACACACATATCTAAACACATACCAGCACTCACACCTCACACATTATGCAAACCCACACGCATTTTCACACAACTCACGCACACACACACACACACACTTATACTGACGGCTGAAACTTCAGCCTCTCTCCCTTCTCCTGCAACCCACATATTCACACACGAAAACACACACAAACCCATTTACACTCACTTCAGCCATCACCTATGCACACGTGTATAGCCATTACACAAATATACATACAGGCACACAAAGCCACTTCTCGGCAGCCCCTTCTTCCTCTCTCAAATGCCACCAAACCCACTTTTTCACCCACATAAATCACCTTTACACAGCCGTGCCATGGCTGTACCATTTTACACAGTTGTGGTTTGTGTTTTTGCGTGTAAAAACACAAACCACAACTCACGCACTCTCCGCAACCGTCTCTTTTCTTTGTTATTCATCACACCCATGCTCACACAAACGCATACACAGCACTTCCACAAATACACACCCTAATCTACACACAACAACCTGCCTTTAGGTGGCTACGAAATCACTTGTCCGAATCGTAACGGCGCCGCAAACACAAGTTCACGGCAGCCATACATGGTGCACCACCTCCCATTTTCCTTGCACATATACCTTCACATATATATCCCTCTCCAGTACTCAACTACACCATAACAACACTTGCTATATACCAAAATACACAGAAACCCCATGGTAGAATTGTTTCTCTCTCCTTTCCACCCCTAGTCCTACACACAAATGCACAACCACGACTTCCGTGGCTGAAACATTTCGATTCACTCCCATACCCATTTAAATGCTAGAGAGAAAAGCTTAAAAAAAACTTACTAGAATGAAGTTTGATCACCGGAAAAATCTTTGTCCCGTCCTTCCTATTTTTTTTCCTCAGTATCTCTCTTTCTCTCTCAAGGTAGGTCTGCCAAGATTGGAATGAAAACCTTTGTTCCCAACCCATTCTGGTCGCACCCAAAGGCCCACTACGGTCCCACTTTGCATGACACGTCCGCACAAGCAACATACATTTTCAACGCTCACAACCGGTCAAAGCATGCACGCTCAAGTAACGTGACCAAGCCTCATGACACTTCGACCGTCGCACTTCGCCTGTCGCCCAACGACGCGCCATGACACTTGCCCAAGGAAGTTGGCCTTGGCCTCCCCCTTGGGGTCGGCCTCGGCCTTGGCCTCCCCCTTGGGGTCGGCCTCGGCCTTCCCCTTGGGGTCGGCCTCGGCCTTCCCCGAAGGGTTGGCCTTTGGCCTCTATCCTTAGCACCTTCACTTCTCTTCAAGAGGCCTTGCATCCTTCGCGACGCCCTTCGCCCATCATCCGGACATCAACCTCGCGACGTCCGTCGTGTATCACCTTACGGACGTTCGTACATCAACCTCGCGACGTCCGTCGTGCATCACCTTACGGACGTTCGTACATCAACCTCGCGACGTCCGTCGTGCATCACCTTACGGACGTTCGTACATCAACCTCGCGACGTCCGTCGTGCATCACCTTACGGACGTTCGTACATCAACCTCGCGACGTCCGTCGTGCATCACCTTACGGACGTTCGTACATCAACCTCGCAACGTCCGTCGTGCATCACCTTACGGACGTTCGTACATCAACCTCGCGACGTCCGTCGTGCATCACCTTACGGACGTTCGTACATCAACCTCGCGACGTCCGTCCTGCAACAACCTCCCGTCGCCCGGACACAACTCCGCGACCCCCGTCGCCCGGACACAACTCCGCGACCCCGTCGCACGGACACAACTCCGCGACCCCCGTCGCCCGGACACAACTCCGCGACACCCGTCGCCCGGACACAACTCCGCGACACCCGTCGCCCGGACACAACTCCACGACCATGTCGCCCGGACACAACTCCGCGACCCCGTCGCCCGGACACAACTCTGCGACCCCCGTCGCCCGGACACAACTCCGCGACCCCGTCGCCCGGACACAACTCCGCGACCCCCGTCGCCCGGACACAACTCCGCGACCCCCGTCGCCCGGACACAACTCCACGACCATGTCGCCCGGACACAACTCCGCGACCCCGTCGCCCGGACACAACTCCGCGACCCCCGTCGCCCGGACACAACTCCGCGACCCCCGTCGCCCGGACACAACTCCGCGACCCCGTCGCCCGGACACAACTCCGCGACCCCCGTCGCCCGGACACAACTCCGCGACCCCCGTCGCCCGGACACAACTCCACGACGTCGCCCGGACACAACTCCGCGACCCCGTCGCCCGGACACAACTCTGCGACCCCCGTCGCCCGGACACAACTCCGCGACCCCGTCGCCCAGACACAACTCCACGACGCTCATCATCCGTCACCCGGACGTTGTCTCCGTGACCCCCGTCACCGACGTCCGGGCGTCACACTCCAACACTTCGCCGCGCCCATGCGCCGCGCCGCTGATACAGCCGTGCCCCCAGGCTCTCTGTCACACTACCGTGCCCCCGGCACCATAAGCACTCTGTCGCGCCCATGCGCCACCATTGACACCAACGTGCCCCCGGCACCTTACGCACTCTGTCGCGCCCATGCGCCACCATTGACACCAACGTGCCCCCGGCACCTTACGCACTCTGTCGCGCCCATGCGCCACCATTGACACCAACGTGCCCCCGGCACCTTACGCACTCTGTCGCGCCCATGCGCCACCATTGACACAAACATGCCCCCGACACCTTACGCACTCCATCGCGCCCATGCGCCGCGCCATTGACATAGACGTGCCCCCGGCACCTTACTCACTTCATCGCGCCCATGCGCCACAATCATGTCATCATGCCCCCGGGCACCACACACATTCATCACACCATGCGCACCTTGCCTTGGTCATGGAACATGCTTCAACCCACTCTCCGGAGTGTACATCACCCGCGGGGATAGGCGACTCCTCCGGGACACTATCTCTGCCAGGGAGCTCTTCAACTCCCCTTCCGCCAGGTAGACGGCTCCTCCGGGATGCTACCTCGGCCAGTCGGGTAGACGGCTCCTCCGGGATGCTACCTTGACATGCTCCGAGTGCTCCGGCACAAGGACTCACCCGCGGGGATAGGCGACTCCTCCGGGACACTATCTCTGCCAGGGAGCTCTTCAACTCCCCTTCCGCCAGGTAGACGGCTCCTCCGGGATGCTACCTCGGCCAGTCGGGTAGACGGCTCCTCCGGGATGCTACCTTGACATGCTCCGAGTGCTCCGGCACAAGGACTCACCCGCGGGGATAGGCGACTCCTCCGGGACACTATCTCTGCCAGGGAGCTCTTCAACTCCCCTTCCGCCAGGTAGACGGCTCCTCCGGGATGCTACCTCGGCCAGTCGGGTAGACGGCTCCTCCGGGATGCTACCTTGACATGCTCCGAGTGCTCCGGCATAAGGACTCACCCGCGGGGATATGCGACTCCTCCGGGACACTATCTCTGCCAGGGAGCTCTTCAACTCCCCTTCCGCCAGGTAGACGGCTCCTCTGGGATGCTACCTCGGCCAGTCGGGTAGACGGCTCCTCCGGGATGCTACCTTGACTCGCTCCAAGTGCTCCGGCATAAGGACTCACCCGCAGGGATAGGCGACTCCTCCGGGACACTATCTCTGCCAGGGAGCTCTTCAACTCCTCTTCCGCCAGGTAGACGGCTCCTCCGGGATGCTACCTTGGCCGGCCGGGTAGACGGCTCCTCCGGGATGCTACCTTGGCTTGCGGAATAGACGACTCCTCCGGGACACTATCTCCGTCAGGGTGCCTGCGTGACTGGCCTACGTGCTCCGGCACTGGGGGCTTGCGTCGGCACCCCTAGGGACTATGACCCCCGGGTCACTTCGAGACGGGAGCAGGTCTTCGGAGGGCATCGCGCCTAGTTCACCTGGCAGTTGGGCGTCGGGTCTTCCCCACCGCTGTCAGGCCTGTGGGACTCCGCAAGGGCTTGGATTGGAGGCTAGATCAAGGGGGTTCTCTGGCCACACCGATGCGGTGGGAGCCAGTCTTTCCAGACAGACAGAGCGACGCTGTGAGGAGCAGGCCGGTTGAATATGCGATCTGACAGTCCATGGAGCACCGGCACCCGTGGACCCCCCGGTGACGTGTCATTCCCGGGGAGCGCCACGTGTCGGTTTATGACATCATCATCTCAATCTCTATAAATAGAGGTCTTGAGAATTCATTTAAAGGAGAGAACATTTTAGACATTTTCACTTTCTCACTCTAGAATTCTAGAGAGAGAAACATACAGTACCCTGACTCTGGACCTAAGCATCGGACTGTGACTGTCATCGTGTATTCATCTCGCGCTATCGCCCTCGCAGCACTGCCACCCTCGAGTTCTGTCTGGGAAGCCCTTGGTCTCTGCCCTTGTTCCACCCTTGCTGTGTCTCACATCAACATACTTGGAAGCTGACTCGGACTGCAGCCTTTGTGGCACCTCCACGTAAGCACGAACCCGCTTTCCTTGGCATCAACCTTTAACGGCTGCCCTCTTCTCAAAGTTCTCTATGTATATTAAAACCCTAAGTAGAAGTTTACTAAAAATCCCTTGATGCCAAGGAAAGTGGGTTCGTACTTACGTGGAGGTGCCACAAAGGCTGCAGTCCGAGTCAGCTTTCAAGTATGTTGATGTGAGACACAGCAAGGGTGGAACAAGGGCAGAGACCAAGGGCTTCCCAGACAGAGCTCGAGGGTGGCAATGCTGCGAGGGCGATAGCGCGAGATGAACACACGATGACAGTCACAGTCCGATGCTTAGGTCTAGAGTCAGGGTACTGTATGTTTCTCTCTCTAGAATTCTAGAGTGAGAAAGTGAAATATGTTCTGAAAATGTCCAACCTCTATGTCCTTTTTCAAAATGAATTCTCAAGACCTCTATTTATAGAGATTGAGATGATGATGTCATTAACCGACACGTGGCGTTCCCCGGGAGTGACACGTCACCGGAGGGTCCACGGGTGCCGGTGCTCCATGGACTGTCAGATCGCATATTCAACCGGCCTGTCCCGCACAGCGTCGCTCTGTCTGTCTGGAAAGACTGGCTCCCACAACGTCGGTGTGGCCAGAGAATCCCCTTGATCTAGCCTCCAATCCAAGCCCTTGGGAGTCCCACAGGCCTGGCAGCGGTGGGGAAGACCCGACACCCAACTGCCAGGTGAACTAGGCGCGATGCCCTCCGAAGACCTGCTCCCGTCTCGGAGTGACCAGGGGTCATAGTCCCTAGGGGTGCCGACGCAAGCCCCCAGTGCCAGAGCACGTAGGCCAGTCACGCAGGCACCCTGACGGAGATAGTGTCCCGGAGGAGTCGTCTATTCTGCAGGCTGAGGTAGCATCCCGGAGGAGCCGTCTACCTGACCGGCCAAGGTAGCATCCCGGAGGAGCCGTCTACTTGGCAGAAGGGGAGTCTTCGTGCCGGAGCACTTGGAGCTCCCTGGCAGAGATAGTGTCCCGGAGGAGTCACCTATCCCCGCGGGTGAGTCCTTGTGCCGGAGCACTCGGAGCATGTCAAGGTAGCATCCCGGAGGAGCCGTCTACCCGACTGGCCGAGGTAGCATCCCGGAGGAGCCGTCTACCTGGCGGAAGAGGAGTTGAAGAGCTCCCTGGCGGAGATAGTGTCCCGGAGGAGTCGCCTATCCCCGCGGATGAGTCCTTATGCCGGAGCACTCGGAGCGAGTCAAGGTAGCATCCCGGAGGAGCCGTCTACTTGGCGGAAGGGGAGTTGAAGAGCTCCCTGGCGGAGATAGTGTCCCGGAGGACTCGCCTATCCCCGCGGGTGAGTCCTTGTGCCGGAGCACTCGGAGCGAGTCAAGGTAGCATCCCGGAGGAGCCGTTTACCTGACTGGCCGAGGTAGCATCCCGGAGGAGCCGTTTACCTGACTGGCCGAGGTAGCATCCCGGAGGAGCCGTCTACCTGGCGGAAGGGGAGTTGAAGAGCTCCCTGGCAGAGATAGTGTCCCGGAGGAGTCGCATATCCCCGCGGGTGAGTCCTTATGCCGGAGCACTCGGAGCGAGTCAATGTAGCATCCCGGAGGAGCCGTCTACCCGACTGGCCGAGGTAGCATCCCGGAGGAGCCGTCTACCTGGCGGAATGGGAGTTGAAGAGCTCCCTGGCAGAGATAGTGTCCCGGAGGAGTCGCATATCCCCGCGGATGATGTACACTCCGGAGAGTGGGTTGAAGCATGTTCCATGACCAAGGCAAGGTACGCATGGTGTGATGAATGAGTGTGGTGCCCGGGGGCATGATGACATGATTGTGACGCATGGGCGCGATGAAGTGAGTAAGGTGCAGGGAGCACGTCTATGTCAATGGTGCGTCGCATGGGCGTGACAGAGTGCGTAAGGTGCCGGGGGCATGTTTGTGTCAATGGTGGCGCATGGATGCGACATAGTGCGTAAGGTGCCGAGTGCACGTTGGTGTCAATGGTGGCGCATGGGCGCGACATAATGCGTATAGTGCCGGGGGCACGGTAGTGTGACAGAGAGCCTAGGGGCACGGCTGTATCAGCGGCGAAGCGTACGGGCGCGGCGAAGTGTTGGAGTGTGATGCCTGAACGTCGGTGACGGGGGTCACGGAGACGACGTCTGGGCGACGAACGATGAGCGTCGTGGAGTTGTGTCTGGGCGACGGGGTTACGGAGTTGTGTCTGGGCGACGGGGGTCGCGGAGTTGTGTCCGGGCGACGGCGGTCGCGGAGTTGTGTCCGGGCGTCGGGGGTCGCGGAGTTGTGTCCGGGCGACGGGGGTCGCGGAGTTGACGTCCGGACGACGGGCGACGGGGGTCGCGGAGTTGACGTCCGGACGACGGGCGACGGGGGTCTCGGAGTTGACGTCCGGACGACGGGCGACGGGGGTCGCCGAGTTGTGTATGGTCCCTTGAAGAGAAGTGAAGGTGTTAAGTATGGTGATCAAAGGCCAAACCATAGGGGAAGTCCAAGACGACCCCAAGGGGGAGGCCGAGGCCGACCCCAAGGGGAGGCCGAGGCCGACCCCAAGGGGGAGGCCGAGGCCGACCCCAAGGGGAAGGCCAAGGCCAACCTCCTTGGGCAAGTTCCATGGCGCATCGACGGACGACGTGCGAAGTGCGACGGTCGAAGCGTGATGCGGCGTCGCACGATGATGAGTTTCTTGGTGACGAAGTCATGTAATGAAAGTGAGAAGTGCACGTGACTTGAGCGTGCATGCTTTGACCAGTTGGGAGCGTTGAAAATGACTGTTGCCTGTGCGGACATGTCATGCAAAATGGGACCACAGTGGGCCTTTGGGTGCGACCAGAATAGGTTGGGAACATCCTTTAATGTTTCGATAGTCATTCAAAGTTTACCTGAAACTTTTTATTGTTGTGAAAAGGCCCGAAATAATTATTTACGATAATTTTATACACTAGAATAATTTTAACAGGTTGTTACGCTACCCCGCTTCAGTAATCGTCGCAAAAAAGTCGCTACATAAAATATCGACTCTAACAATAGGTATAAAAATTGTTGCTAAAAGTTTCTAAAAATACCGTTAACGCTAATTGTTGCTAAAGACCTCAGTCAATATTATTTATTTCTGCTATCGTTAAGTTATAACTTATGATAAAAGTTAAATCAACTGTCTAGACAATATCATGGTTTACAGTTGATTAATTAGTAACGTATCTCTGAAAAGGAAACCCGAAAGCAATCGAAGGTGTATAGCCAAGACAAGTTAGCACAAAAGCAAAATGGCTATACAGTCGTTTTGGAAATACACTGTGTACACGTCTCCATAAACCATGAAATCTTGTTCGCGGAACCCTACCATAGCTAGGAAGAATCTCATACACTTCTATTGGAATCTTAATATCAGTGTGCATCAACCAAAGTACGTCCTAGTTTAGCACTAATGCCAAGACATAAATGTTACTATTCCTTACTTTAAAAAAAAAAAACTAGTCAGACCTCCACACGATACGCGCGTGGCTGTCTTCCTAGGTATTTTGATAAATTTTATTTACTGAATATTTGGATGAAAGAACATAAAGGAAAATATGATAAGTTAACATTGCCATATTTGTTACCTTTTTTGTGGTGGTAGGTACTTAATTTCTTCAATATTCAGGATGTAAGATGTATGTAATTTTAGCGTTTAAGTTATCCTACCAAATATTATCTGCATCTACTTGTAGGAAAGAACTGGTGGTAATTACGAAGGTGTTGTTTTTAGGTTTATTAGAATAAGCATAGGAGCGGAAACCTTCAATAGATGGGCAACTTCCCCACTTAGTTTTTTATTCTTAAGAACTTGATAAAATTTAGATATTCTTTTTCTTAATTCTTCTAAATTATACTTAATTTGTCGCTACATTGGCAATCACGGGCCAATTTATATTGTATTCTAGAAGTATGCAGTAGTTTGGGAGAATCTGCATTAATAAGTTTTTGTGGCTTGATATGGAAGTTTTTAGTTTAAAGGGGTTTAGAAAAGCAAACCTTTCTACCATTTTTTGTAGCCTCACATGCTAAGCTAGAAACAAAATATTTTTCGGTTTTTCATATATACATTTTGCGCACTCAAACTCTATAAAAAGATCAACCAGCACGCGCTTATAGTGATTAATCTTGATATCCACTTCATTCTTCGGTTAGTCTTTAGATAATTTTGCTTTTGAAAGCATAATGACCAAAGAACTTATTGCTAAGCTAAGAATCTTCACTTCAAAAAGTATAGGGATCCTAAGCTAAGCTTTGACCAATTAAATCTTAATGCCATGATGTCTTCAAATTAAACATATAGGGGTCAGAACTTCTTTTGTAAATTCATTAGGGTTAATTACAAAACTGTCCCTGAGGTTTACACATTTTTGCACTTTGCTCCCTATGTTTACAACTTTTGCAATAGTGTCCTCCGAGATTTACAAAACCATTGCAAACAGCTCCAAAACCGAACGTCCGTCCAAAATAATCGTTAAAGTAGTCATGTGCCACTTTTTTTACTAAAGTGAAGGGCAAAATTGTAACTTTAGTGTAAAAACTTCATCATCTTCATTATGGGGAATTAAGGTTCATTTTGCAATAGAACCCTAATTTTCCCTTCCCCCATTAATTCAATCCCCACAAATGCAACTCCGATGAAATTGCAGGAGAATTAGGGTTCATTTTGCAATAGAACCCTAATTCTCCCTTCCCCCGTGGATTCAATCCCCACAAATGCAACTCCGATGAAATTGCAGGGAAATTAGGGTTCATTTTGCAATAGAACCCTAATTTCCCCTTCCTCCGTCGATTTAATCCCCACAAATGCAACTCCGATGAAATTGCAAAGGAATTAGGGTTCATTTTACAATAGAACCCTAATTTCCCCTTCCCCCTTCGATTCAATCCCCACAAATGCAACTCCGATGAAATTGCAGGGGAATTAGGGTTCATTTTGCAATAGAACCCTAATTTCCCCTTCCCCCATCGATTCAATCCCTACAAATGCAACTCCGATGAAATTGCAGGGGAATTAGGGTTCATTTTGCAATAGAACATTAATTCCCCTTCCCCCCCATCGATTTAATCCCCACAAATGCAACTCTGATGAAATTGCGGCACAGAAGAGTGGATCTTCATCTACAACATTCAAACCCTAAATCAGGTTACCTGTAGGTGCATCTGAACCCTCTTCCTCTATTCTTTCCACTGCATTTTCATGAACATCATCAATATTCTTGGATGAAGTTTCAGTCACTTGGTCCCTGTCAACTTGTTCATCAAAAGAATCAAGTTCTCTTGTGTGGAAAACAAGAGAATTATCAGTTTCTTCTATTTTCATAGATTCAAACACTGCAACTTTGTATTCCCCTCTCCATCATCTTGAAGATGAAGATGATGGAGTTTTTACACTAAAGTTACAATTTTTCCCTTCACTTTAGTAAAAAAAGTGGCACATGATATGCACATGACTACTTTAACGATTGTTTTGGACGGCCGTTCGGTTTTGGAGCTGTTTGCAATGATTTTGTAAACCTCGGGGACACTATTGCAAAAATTGTAAACACAGGGAGCAAAGTGCAAAAACGTGTAAACCTCAGGGGACAGTTTTGTAATTAACCCAATTCATTAAGCTCATTGACATATCGATCACAAAACCAAGATAATACAGGAATCTGCTCATAGATGTGATGATCCAAATGGCACCTCCTAATGCAACTGAATTGCTTATACAACATTTTAACAAATTTCTTTTACAAGCTTTAATGAAATTGTCTAACAACAAAAAATGATCAATACCAAAAATAATGTAGCTTCCTAGAGCCTAAAATCCAATTCTCCACAACCTGGCAAGCTTGTTAGTTACACCAACATTAAGCTGAGCAGCTCACTCAACAATCTGTATAAACTAGTCACTTATCATTGTCGTTCGATTTAGTATGAGATTGCTTCATACCTCGGGTCAACCCTACTACACTGCTACCAATAACGAATGGGTCAATTCCACACAAGAAAGAGTCAGAAGTCGTCTCTACTTGCTGAGTGAGTTACCCATGGCTTCTAAAAATATGGTACTTATTCATCGTCCAAAAGTAAAGATTGCTCTTTTTTGAAAAGGAAAGGTCCTATTCCATTCGGTCAAGCATGTGAAACAATATATGACATCATCAAATATCAAGATACCAAAAAAAAATAAAAAAAATTAGGTGCATTACACGCGCAAATCAATCGAAGGACGATTCCAACAAGCATGTTGGACATTAACAAATCAAAGGAGTTAGTACACAGATGACAAGAAAAAGAAATACAGAAAGGCTAGGTGCTTGCTTGAATTCTTTCTTCATTTACTCAGGATCGAGACGTTTCTTGTTGTAGTGGAGAGAATTTTTATGGTGTAGCATTTATTACAGACTATGTAGAGGAGAGAATTGTTATGGTGTAGTATTTATTACCGACTAAATAGATATTGTGGTTAATGATTGATGCCAAGGAAAGTGGGTTCGTACTTACGTGGAGGTGCCACAAAGGCTGCAGTCCGCGTCAGCTTCCAAGTATGTTGATGTAGGACACAGTAAGGGTGGAACAAGGGCAGAGACCAAGGGCTTTTCAGACAGAGCCTGAGGGTGGCAGTGCTGCGAAGGCGATGGCGCAGGATGAATATACGACGACAGTCACAGTCCGATGCTTAGGTCCAAAGTCAGGGTCCTGTATGTTTCTCTCTCTAGAATTCTAGAGTGAGAAAGTGAAAATATGAGAGAGTGAAGAATAAGTCCTGAAAATGTCCAACCTCTATGTTCTGTCCCAAATGAATTCTCAAGACCTCTATTTATAGAGATTGAGATGATGATGTCATTAACCGACACGTGGCGTTCCCCGGGAGTGACACGTCACAGGGGGGTCCACGGGTGTCGGTGCTCCACAGACTGTCAGATCGCATATTCACCCGGCCTGCTCCTCACAGCGTCGCTCCGTCTGTCAAGAAAGACTGGCTCCCACTGCATCGGTGTGGCCAGAGAACCCCCTTGATCTAGCCTCCAATCCAAGCCCTTGCGGAGTCCCACAGGCTTGGCAGCGGTGGGGAAGACCCGACGCCCAACTGCTAGGTGAACTAGGCGCGATGCCCTTCGAAGACCTGCTCCCGTCTCGGAGTGACCCGGGGGTCATAGTCCCTAGAGGTGCCGACGCAAGCCCCCAGTGCCGGAGCACGTAGGCCAGTCACGCAGGCACCCTGACGGAGATAGTGTCCCGGAGGAGTCGCCTATTCCGCAGGCCGAGGGAGCATCCTGGAGGAGCCGTCTACCCGGCCGGCCAAGGTAGCATCCCGGAGGAGCCGTCTACCTAGCGGAAGGGGAGTTGAAGAGCTCCCTGGCAGAGATAGTGTCCCGGAGGAGTCGCCTATCCCCGCGGGTGAGTCCTTGTGCCGAAGCACTCGGAGTGAGTCAATGTAGCATCCCGGAGGAGCCGTCTACCCGACTGGCCGAGGTAGCATCCCGGAGGAGCCGTCTACCTGGCGGAAGGGGAGTTGAAGAGCTCCCTGGCAGAGATAGTGTCCCGGAGGAGTCGCTTATCCCCGCGGTGAGTCCTTGTACCGGAGCACTCAGAGCGAGTCAATGTAGCATCCCGGAGGAGCCGTCTACCCGACTGGCCGAGGTAGCATCCCGGAGGAGCCGTCTACCTGGCAGAAGGGGAGTTGAAGAGCTCCCTGGCAGAGATAGTGTCCCGGAGGAGTCGTCTATCCCCGCGGGTGAGTCCTTGTGCCGGAGCGCTCGGAGCATGTCAAGGTAGCATCCCGGAGGAGCCGTCTACCTGGCGGAAGGGGAGTTAAAGAGCTCCCTGGGAGAGATAGTGTCCCGGAAGAGTCGCCTATCCCCGCGGGTGATGTACACTCCAGAGAGTGGGTTGAAGCATGTTCCATGACCAAGGCAAGGTGCGCATGGTGTGATGAATGAGTGTGGTGCCCGGGGGCATGATGACATGATTGTGGCGCATGGGCGCGATGAAGTGAGTAAGGTGCCGGGGGCACGTCTGTGTCAATGGTGCGGCGCATGGGCGCGACGGAGTGCGTATGGTGCTGGGGGCACGGCTGTATCAGTGGCGCGACGCACGGGCGCGGCGGAGTGTTGGAGTATGACGCCCGAACGTCGGTGACGGGGGTCACGGAGACGACGTCCGGGCGACGGACGATGAGCGTCGTGGAGTTGGCCCGCGGGCGACGTCCGAACGACGGGGGCCGCTGTGTTGTGTCCGGGCGACGGGGGTCGCGGTGTTGACGTCCGGGCGACGGGGGTCGCGAAGGATGCAAGGCCTCGAGATGGGTATTTTGGTAATTCTACAATATTAAGTTTTTCAAATGACTTTTTAGTCCAGAAATGTAATTAAAACACCTGAAAGGTTGTTTTGAATCTGATTTGGGGGCGTTAGGGTGATAATGAACCCCCGGGGGCATTTCTGTAATTTGCCGCTCGTCGGGGGTATTTTGGTAATTTTTTTGTCAAAATTTTCCGAATGGCCTTTAGTGCAGGAAGGGGTGTAAGACACCCGAAAAGTTATTTTAAAGTTGTTCTGAGATGTTTCCAAACACTGGAAAGGGGTTAACTGATACGGGGAACCTTGTAACTTTGCAGTGTAATTTAAAATATCAAGCTAGCGTGATTTCGCGCGAAAATTTTATGAGAACCCTAGGATGTTGGGAAGTTCCATTTCCCAGGAATTTGCGCCATTCCGAAGTCGTTAGCTATTTTTTTGGCCGAACGGGCTTTTAAGCGCTCGATCCGGACACCGATTCGAGATTTTTGGGCGTAAAATCCGTAAAATACTTTTTAGATCAAGAATGAATTCAGGAAGCTTAAAATAGCATTTCAAAGCACTTTTGAGATTTTCCGATGCCAGGGGGCATTTTGGTAATTTGCCACCCCGAGAGGGGTATTTTGGTAATTCTACAATGTTAAGCTTTTCAAACCACTTTTTAGTCTAGAAATGTAAGTAAAACACCTGAAAGGTTGTTTTGAAGCTGATTTGGGGGCGTTAGGGTGATAATGAACCCCCGGGGGCATTTCGGTAACTTGCCGCTCATCGGGGGTATTTTGGTAATTGAACATTGTAAAACGGGACACAACTGGAGGAAATAATGTTTATTTTATTTAATTCTATGACTTGTTGAGAATGATATAATTTTTATTTTTTTCGATTTTAGTATAAATATGAATGCAACTGGAGGAAATAATTTTTGTGAAGATTCTGATCCACCTTACTTGGGTCAAGTTTTTCAAACACTGGACGAAGTTGAAGCATACTATAAAGCATATTCGAAAACGATAGGTTTCGGTATTAGAATTAAGACGACTAGAAAATGGGCGAATACAGATCAAATTTGTTGAAGACTATTTGAGTGTCATAGAGGAGCACCGCATGTACCCCCCCCCGGTTATTCAGATCAGTGACGAAGGGCCAACAAGACAAAGAAAACGGGACACATTTCCGGGTACCGGCTGCAAGGCCCATGTGTATGCAGTACACCGGAAAAATGAAAACCATTGGGTTGTGACGGGAGTGGAGTTGAGCCATAATCATCAGTTGATGACCCCTAGTAAGATTGGTCAAATTCATCAACACCGACAAATAAGCACGGCACACAGACAACTGATATTTACAATGGCCGAGGCTAAAATTCCACCTTCTAGAATGATGGGGGTTTTCTCAAGCCAGGCTGGGGGGGATTGACAAGTTGAGTTTCAACGAAGTAGACTTTCGAAATGAACTTCGTGTTCAGAGGAGAGAGTCTTTCGGTGAGAGTGATTCTCAAGCTACACTTGATATCTTCAGGAGTCTTCAGAGTGAGAATTTTGGCTTTTTCTATAGTCTCCAACTGGATGATGAGAACCGCATTAGTACTATATTTTGGGGATGTTGTGACGTTTGACACCACATACCGCACAAATAAGTACTCTATGCCTTTTGCTCCGTTCACCGAGGTGAACCACCACTATCAGTCAATCTTTTTTGGCTTTGCCCTGCTTAGGGATGAGACGGAGGATTCATTTACGTGGTTATTTGAAACGTGGCTTAAAGCAATGTATCATATTTCTCCAAAGACCATCATCACCGACCAAGATCTGGCAATGAAAAATGCAATCACTAAGGTCCTTCCAGATACTCACCATGACCTGTGCACATGGCACATAAGCAACAAATATCCCGAACGGCTTCACAATGTATATGCAAACCATCCGATATTCAAGAGTGACTTTAATACATGTGTGAAGAAATCGTTGACGGTAGACGTGTTCGAGGAGAGGTGGGCTAAGTTAATGGATGACTACTATTTGCACAATCATGAATGGTTACAAGCGTTGTATGAGATCAAGACACAGTGGGTCGGTGCCTACACGAAAAAGTTTTTTGCAGCCGGAATGACTATGACCTCGAGAAGCGAAGGTATGAATGCATTCTTTGATGGGTACGTAGGTCATTCTTCAAGTATAAAAGAGTTGGTATTAGATATGCAGAAAGCCATTGACAAACAATTTTTCCTTGAGAGAGAAGCCGACGCGGCTACAGTTTACAAAGAAAGAGCCATAGTAGTTTTTTCACCTTTGGAGGCTCATGCGGCTCAAGTCTATACCAAGGAAATGTTTAGACAGTTTCAAGAGGAACTACTAAAGTTGAATCAATATAGCATGACAAAGTTGCACGAGTATTCCACCAGATATCTCAAGGTTTATGCTTTGACAAATGTGACGAATTTTGCCAATCCGTGCTCTTCGTCGGCTCTGAGGAACATAAGACATTTTAAGGTAGCGGTTTGTATGGACACCGGGTTTGTTAATTGCAACTGTCAACTGTTTGAGCATAAAGATATACTTTGTCGACACGCGTTGAGGTTTTTTAGCACCAAGAATGCTTGTGAAATCCCTCCAGAGTATATCTTGGATCGGTGGACGAAGGAAGCCAATAGAGTCCACGGTCACATTCCTTACGTGCCCAATGTTTCAGTTGATTTCGAGCAATCTGAGACACTGCGATATAATCACCTTTATAACATCATGCACAGTTTATCATTGGATGCAGCGTCAACATTAAATGGGTACAGGTATCAAGTTGAAGCAGCCACACGGGATAAGGCTAACCTTGCACATTTTAGGATGGCATTACCAGAAAGACGGGACAATCCGACTACTCGGACGACTCCAGCCGGTAGATTCAATCGAGCTTCACAGCCAGTCATTGACAGCACTAGCCTGTAAGGTGAGGAGGACGATATTTTTGATCCAATTATTTCTCAAACAAAAGGGCGAAAACGTGCAATACGTATGAAGAATCCGAATGAAGAAGCAACGGGTCAAAACAAATTGTCAAAGTGTGCGTTGTGTAATAAGATGATTGATCATGACAAGAGAAACCATTATAAGTGCTAGGTATCGAACCTGGCAGTATGGTCGAGGAGGACGATGATGAGGAAGAGTGTTAGGGTTAATGTTTCAGTTGTTTAAATTAATGTTTCAGTTGTTTAAATTGAACTTTTATAATGTTTAAATTTGTGATTTGGTTTGTGGATTCTTGTCAGTTTTTTTTTTAAATTGCACCTTAGGCACGCTAATTAGCCCATTTCTATGAATTTCGGCAAAAATCGAGACAAATATTTTTTTGGTTTTCCAATGAAGGGCCTATTCGCGCACACTTTAGCGCCCAATTCATAACTTCCGAAAAATCTGTTATATTTTTTTGTCAATTTTTTTTGCTCAATATACCTTAGGCACGCTAATTATCCAATTCCTATGAATTTCGGCGAAAATCGAGACAAATTTTTTTTTGGGTTTTCCTACGACGCGCCTATTCGCGCACAGTTTAGGCACGCTATTTTTTTCACTTTTTTGTTGCTCATTGCACCTTATGCACGCTAATTAGCCCATTGTCCAAAATAAAACAATAGTAATAATAAGGCTAATTCAATTTCAAACCTTAATATCCAAAATCCAACAACAGTAATAATAATCCATACGAACGTCTACTACATCTCAGGGGAATGGTAAGGAAGGCATCTAGCTACACCTTTTTTCAGTTCCCAGGCTATCCTATATCTAAACGTCAAGGCATCCGTTCGAGACCAAGATGTATATTCGAGCACATCCGAGCGAGCTATGTAGTCCATGTGCTTGAGGACGTAAATCCCGCAATCATGACTGTTATATTACTTTGGTCGGTTTTGTATCATCACGACCGTCCAAGGCTCTATCATTGTTTTGATCGTGATGACTTCCCCCTTAATATGTCAGCACGCTAGTGGAATGATAGTAGTCTGCATCCAACAATAAAAAAGGTTATCAAGCCTATGTAACAAGCAGAATAGACTATGAGCGAAGGTCAAGAAATATAAACTAACCACCGCATTGATGTACGTGGAGTACATCTGCGCCAGCTGCCGACCAGGTCCGTCTTCCCTTAGGCTATCGTATATGTGGACCACTTTATTCTTTGGAAAGAGAACTAATAGGAAGAAGTGTCTTGCATGAAGAGCAGGTAGCATGATTAGGTTCGCCTCAGATGCGTGACATTGGTAGTTCGCGTTCAAGTAAGAAAGCAAGTTTGCAGATGGTCGCCATTCACCCTTGCTTATCCCTCGCATCCTCCTCCATGCTGTGAACTCCTTCATGCTATTCACCATGATGGGGACAAGATAAGAGGGATACATGTTGAGCTTCAAAGTTTGGGAGGGGTTATAATTTAGCTCTCTAACACGGAGTAGATCTATATAAGCATCCATGACCCTGTTCGAAATATCTGTGTTTGGTGCCAACAGTCTTATATCAGAGTGACCTATGAATCCCGAAACAGGAAAGTCTGTTGAATCGACGGGCTCATGCCCGAAGTAGTGCCGGTCGATCCAATCCTGTTTGGCCGGACTCAATGGCTTCGTCGGTTGTCCTTTATCCGACCGAATTCTTGGGCGCGACGCCTGGATTCCTACTTGGGTCACCTGACTCTGGCGCTGAGAGTCGTACGCATCAGGAGGCAAGCGACTAGACGGCTCCCACACCTGACTCTGGGGCAAAGAGTCGTACGCGTCAGGAGGCAAGTGACTAGACGGCTCCCACACCACACTCTGGGGCAAAGAGTCGTACGCGTTAGGAGGCAAGCGACTAGACGGCTCCCACACCTGACTCTGGGGCTGAGAGTCGTACGCGTCAGGAGGCAAGCGACTAGACGGCTCCCCTTGGTAACCCCGGTACGCAAGACTAAAGTTGTGAACTTCAGTCTTGTACCTCTCAATGGACTTCTTGAGATTGTCAGGAGCCTTCGCGACAAACCAGTCAAACCCCTCTAGTTGATTGAACACCTCAGTGCCCTGGTCAACCTAAAAAACATGCATAGAAAATATGGCTAATCATTTCAGGCCTGGTCGATAAGGTGCGCAAATAAAAATTGATGGAGATTGCATGACTTACAATGTTCAATGCCCAGAACTGGTCATAGACCTCACGTGGCGCATACGATGTCTTCCTCACCTGGGAAGGGCGATTCACCCTCGTGCGCGTCACCTTGAGAAACCATTTCAGGTACTCCTCGTTACTGATGCCGTCGTCCTTCAGCGATACAAGGCTATCATACGTTTCTTGCCAAGTATTCCAATGTTGTACCTCGTCGCTCAACAAATTCAAGGCATCAGGCACCTCGAAGTTCGGACCTCGACCACTCCTGTATGGCCGCATGTCTACCGCGGGTTTTGGTATCCCTTGTAGACAGCCAGCTTGCCTCATAGCTCGATCAGGCATCTGAAACTCACATACTTCGAAGTGAATAAGCGGCACCTGAACCAAACCTGCAAGCACGTACGACACCGGAAGTTGCCAACACCACTCACCCAACCGATGCATCACCTTGCCATATGGCTGCCACGTCACCTGGGATGCATCCATTATCTCTAGTTCCCCCCGATAGAACTTTAGATGGTGGTGAGGGTCTACCCGTCTCCTCATCCGTTTGGTCGTAGGCCCCCAGGCCCACACCATAGGCCACGACTCATCGGAATCTACCCGCGGTTGTGGACGACCCGTGGGTAGCCTCTCGTAAGACCAAACCTGTGAATGCAAACATTATATGGAATTAGTAATTAATCATGAATATATTGACACGTCAAAACAAGAATATAAATGCTCATACCTGTAATAGAGTCAGGCAGGCGGCAATGGACTTGGCACCCTTTCTCGTAGCCTTATGCAGTGCTCGATATAGGTGCGCAAGGACAGTTGAACCCCACAAATACGAGGATACCTCCTCAAGATCCTCCAAGAACACCATATACTTCGGATGCACCGTGTTTTTCGAATGCGTCGGAAGTAATATAGCTCCAATAATATACAGAAGGAATGCCTTCGTATACGTCACCAAATCATGAGGAGTGTATTCATCCGGTAGCATGCCGTACTGCTCTCTCAACCATTTAGGTTTGATGCCGTTTGTTGTAAGAGCTTCCCTCGGAATTCCCGGGAAATACTGCCTAGCCATCTTCGTTATGGATGCAGACGTTTTGCTCGAAGTAATGGGTTTGCTGTGACATGGGATTCCAAGTATAAATCCGACGTCCTCTAATGTAATAGTCATTTCACCAAACCGGAAGTGAAATGAGTTCGTTTCGCTCCTCCATCGTTCAACTAGAGCGGATATTAGGCAATCGTCGTGCCGAGACCAAATCCCGCAATCGGTGAACATAGATAAATTTTGACGGTGTAATATTTGTATTTGTTCCTCGTTTAGTACCCACTCTTCGAGGTGACTTGTGCTTTGAATTGTTTCCAAAACACCCCTATCGACACCGTCAAATACGTGCCTCGCGACGTGGTCATCGTCATCGTATAGGATTGATGTATCATGAGGTCCGGGGTTGAAATTCATATCTCTAAGAACAAAATATAATCGTAAACTTACTTAGCGTCCATAATATTAACATTCGAAAACTATAACTGGATCTTTAACCTAGCTTACCAACGCATTAGTAATAGTCATTATCTCATTATTTCAATGTATTAACACCATTCCTCACTTCCCACCACTCCGAACGCTTAATTACGCTAGTTCCCTAAAATTTAGAGCCAACCTCCTCAATTTACCAATATACCCCCCGATGGCCCCTACACCACCAAGATCTCAAAACCGCTATAAAACTACTTTTTAAATGTATTACATCAATTATATACCAAATATTTCTTCAGAAAATTTTAAAGGGCAAAGTTACCAAAACACGTCCAACTTATGCAAAATACCCCCTGGCAGCCATCGCCCCAACAAACATCTCAGAACAACTTTAAAATAACTTTTCGGGTGTCTTACACCCCTTCCCGAACTAAAGGCCATTCAGAAAATTTTGAAAGAAAAATTACCAAAATACCCCTGATGAGCGACAAATTACCGAAATGCCCCCGGGGGTTCATTATCACCCTAATGCCCCCAAATCAGCTTCAAAACAACCTTTCAGGTGTTTTACTGTTGTTTGAAAAACTTAACATTGTAGAATTACCAAAATACCCCTCTCAGGGTGGCAAATTACCAAAATGCCCCCTGGCATCGAAAAATCTCAAAAGTGCTTTGAAATGCTATTTTAAGCTTCCTGAATTCATTCTTGATCTAAAAAGTATTTCACGGATTTTTCGCCCAAAAATCCCGAACCGGTGTCCGGATCGAGCGCTTAAAAGCCCGTTCGACCAAAAAAATAGCTAACGACTTCGGAATGGCGTAAATTCCTGAGAAATGGAACTTCCCAACATGGGGGTTCTCATAAAACTTTTACGCGAAATCGCGCTAGCTTGATATTTTAAATTACACTGCAAAGTTACAAGGTTCTCCGTATCAGTTGACCCATTTTCAGTCTTTGGAAAAATCTGAAAATTTTCCCTGATATAGATCTTTTAAAAATAACTTGGGTATTGTTTTTGCACTTTGGCAAAATCTAGCTCTAGCTATTTTTTATAAATTCGTGAAAAATCTAAAATTTGACGCCCTAAAAAATCGCTATTTTGGAATCTATAAATGTAATACCCTGATTTGTATAAACCTAATTTTGACGCCCTAAAAAACCGCTCATCCGATCTCTGATTGATCTGATTTTTGTTTCGTTCAATTTGTATTTTTGTTATCTTCGATTTGAGTCTACAATGACTATTTTTGGACTTCGAATGAATATTCGCTAATAAACGCTAGTTCAATCCCTAATTTCAAACTCTCAAAAAACACGAATTTTAGACTATGGTAAGAACAATTTAAGCATAACACAATTTAAACAATCCATTGGTAAGAACAATTTGAAATTAACATTGAATTATAAGAAAATTCAAAATACTTACTTGTTTTAACTTGATATATTTAAAGAAAAATCCACCGATCTTCTAGCGTAAAATATTTTTGTTTGTATTATTGTGGAGATTATGTAGGTGAGATATGGAGTATGAAGAGAATTGGTAAAGATGATGGAGACTGGAAGAAAGGGTTCGGGGAGAACGGCTTATAAAGAGAGAAAAGTGAGGGAGAGAAAAGAAAGAAGACAGAGAAAAACAATCCGTGAGTGAGCAGTAGTCAAAGGCTGTGAAAGAAAAAAAATGGCAAAAGACTGTGCGGCCGAGCTTTGAGCTGGCTCTGGAAAAAGGACAGGGGGGGAGGACACCACGTGGCAGGGGGGAAGGACACCACGTGGCCGGGGGGGGGGGGAACCACAACACTTTGCTACGGTTTGGGGGCCTTTGATGGCACGTGGCAGGGGGGGAGGGGGAAGGACACCACACGTGGCAGGGGGGGGGACCGCAACACTTTGTTGCGGTTTGGGGGCCTATGACGGTAAAGGACAACCGCAACAAAATGTTGCGGTTGGGTTTTTGGCTTGAAAATAAGTAAATCCCCAACAACACTTTGTTGCGGTTGGGTTTTTGGCATGAAAAATGGGGATTTACACGGTGGGCCCCCAACCGCTACTCTTTCTTGCGGTTGGGGTTGAAGGGCATAATTGTATACATACATACATACATACATACATACATACATACATACATATATATACATACATACATATATATATATACATATATGTATATATATATATACATATATACATATATATACATATATACATATATACATACATATATGGGAGCTGATCCGTTGAAAGCGCTAGCAAAATAGGGTATTTTGCTAGCTCGATCTGGCCGTTCATCCTGAAAAGATGGACGGCCCAGATCTTTTTTTTTCAAAAACTATCAGGAGTCCGCGACATAATGTCGCGGACAGTCTTTTTACCATTTTGCCCCTCCTCCCCTATCCGCTACACTGTGCGGCGGAAGACTTTCTTGTCCTGAAAAAGACGTTCGCTACACAGTGTAGCGGATGCCCTTTCGACTGACACGTGTTAGGAACTGTCCCGTCAGTCCTTTACCCCCACGACGGTTATCTTGTCCTTATCTGTCACGTCAACAGTGTCCGCCACACAGTGTGGCATACGTCTTTTTTTGATAAATTGTCCGCGATATAGGGAAGCAGACGTTGTAAAACTGTCTGCGATACTGTAGAACAGACATTTAATATATATTCAATGAAACCCTAACTACGACACTCTTCTCCTTTCTTTCTACTCACAAATATTCCCAGTGGTGTGGGTAAGCAGATCTGCACAATTTCTTCTTAATAACACCTTTAATACCCTAATAGATCACGTAAGTTCACAAAATCAATCATTTACATGTTTGTAATCTATAGTTGTGATGAATATTGTGTTTTATGCGTGGTTTTGATTATGCATTGAGCATGTGCTAGCGATGAGAATTTATATATGTATGTATTTGTTCATGTGCTAGTGTTTGTAAAATTCGATTCCATTTATGTATATATCTATTATACATATGAGTATATGCTAACATTGTATGTATTATGCATGTGCTTGCGTTATATGTATTATGCATGTGCTAGCGTCGTATTTTGGCGAGCGATTATCAAAATCCAAACTGAGAAGATTTTTTCATAATTTTAGTTGCAAAAAATGGAATTTAACCCTGGACCAGAAGATCCATCCGTGTTATACGACAAAGCCAGCCATATCAGTACGCTCATATGGGATGGTCACGTAAGATACTTAGCGAATAAACTTTCTTATTCCCGCAAATATTGTATACTTTGACTTTTCTTCTTTAATTTCTTTTTATTAATTTGTAGAAAAGAGCACTTCTCACCACAGTAGAAGTATCCAACGAGTTCACAGCATGGAAATTGAACAAGTCCCAAAAAAGGATACTGCGTGGAATTGGATTTGGGATTTTCACGCATGGGCAGATCTTTCAACACCTTGACCGGCACTTAATAGGTGCCCTTGTTGAAAGGTGGAGAAGTGAAACAAATACGTTTCACTTCCCGCTCGGAGAAATGACAATTACCCTAGAAGATGTAGGGTTCATCTTAGGGTTACCGGTGACGGGGCGGCCGGTAATAGCTCATCCGTCAGAAGCAACAAATAAGATAACTGCTAGAGACTTCTTTACTTCGATACCCCAGGATCAATTTAGCAGTGGTGCTATCAAGTTGAAATGGTTGGTAGATACCTACAGGGTTTTGCCAGAAAACTATACGGGCAAGATGCTTGTGTTATACACACAAGCCTTCCTCTTATGGGTGATGGGGGCAATTTTATTCCCAACGACGTCGAAGAACACGGTCAATGTGAAATATTTACTGTTGTTGGGTAACCTGTGGGAGGTTGGGGATTATGCCTGGGGTGCAGCGGTTCTTTCGTATCTGTACCGAGCATTGCACAAGGCAACGAGGCCCGATTCCAAAGCCATATGTGCATGTCTCTCGCTATTGCAGGTATATCATATAAATCCTGATTTCATTTTTTTTGTTGAATCGACAATATAAATATAATTTGCCCATGTTCTCAGGTGTGGTCTTATGAACACCTTGCTACCGGTGCACCAATGCGTAGGGATGGAACCGATAAAGTGTGGCCTCGGTTGTGTGCTTGGGAGTACAGCAGAAAGGAGAGCCACTACCAGAGGAGAGTCGATCCCCATCACAACATTACGTATTATCGATGGGAGTTTGACCGTCTCTCTCCGGGCCAAATGCGTTGGGCACCGTACATACGTTTGGCTCGACGGGTGGGAGAGTCGTTCGTCTTCACGCTCTCCGGGTTGCAGTGCACACCCTTATCCACTTCCGGACAAGAAAGTTGTCCGCCGTATAGTGTAGCGGACAGGGGAGGAGGGGCAAAATGGTAAAAATGACTGTCCGCGATACTATGTCACGGACTCCTAACAGTTTTTGAAAAAAAAAAGATCTGGGCCGTCCATCTTTTCAGGATGGACGGCCAAATTGCGCTAACAAAATACCCAATTTTGCTAGCGCTCTCAACGGATCAGCTCCATATATATATATATATATATATATATATATATATATATATATATATATATATATATATATGCGTGTGTGTGTGTGTATGTATGTATATATACATATATGTACACACACACACACACACACACATATATCTATATATATATATATGTGTGTGTGTGTGTGTGTGTGTGTGTGTGTGTGTGTGTATGTATACATATATGTACACACACACACACATATATATATATATATATGGACATATATATATGTGTGTGTGTGTGTGTACATATATATACATCTATGTACACACACACATACATATATATATATATATATAACACATCGGAATAGAGAAAAGATTTCAGAGAAAATATGGCAAAAACTAAGATCGTAGAGAGAGTCTGGTTTGAGTTTTAAAATTTTAGGATGCCGGTTTTGAACTATCAGAGTATATCTTTATAGAAAAACTCAGGGCATGCGTTAGTCTGCAGGTTTTCAAACGCCATCACTCGGCAAACAACCTTAAATGACTCACTCCCACTTTTGTTAAATCTATTAAGATAACATTGATAGTTCTTTTAAGAAAGCATAATCATTTTTAAAAATTGGATAGAGTCTCTCTGAAGCCAAGTAAATGCCATATGATCTCTAGGTCTTAACTATATAAAGTTGTTTCTAGTCATGTTGCTAGACCCGAGATAATTTCTTTCAGTTCATAGAATGTCTTTCACCGCTAGATCGTGTTCACCTCAGAATAATAGACAAGTTTTAAGAGAGAGAGAGCTTACTTGAGAATATAGCTGATGTGATTAAGGCAATAGTAGAGTTTCTTTACAGGATGCTTGAGGACATGAAGAAAAGAAGAGAAGTTGGGAAAGATTTTTTGAGAGAAAGTCTCTTTGATTGCTCGAATCTTGTCTATACAAAAGAACTTGGCTGCCTTAAATAGGCATAAAACTATCCTATGAAGACTGTACAAGATTGCTTTACATCTGTCTAGGGATTACATCGAGAGAATCTAAAGAAAGAAAGCAGAATGCTTTACATAAAGCTACTCTATTGAATAAAGCTACTTTATTAAAGTAACTTTGTCTATTTTCTATAAAGTAGATGCTCCACCTTTCGACTTCTTTGCTTTCCTCTTGTTTCTTCTGCTTTGTTTATTAAAGTAGGTTTGTCTACTTTCTATAAAATAGATTCCTCCTTTACGTCTATCTTCCATCTTGCCTTTACTTTAAGTCTTCCATCTTTACTTTGAGTCTTCCATCTTGCCTTTATTTTCTAAAGGCTCTCAAGTAGATTCTTTCTTTTTCTTTATGTCTTCTTCATCCTTCTTTGTCTAAAGTAGTCCTCAAGTAGAGTAGATTCCTTCTGCTAAAGTAAGCGTCTTCTGTCGGTCTTCTAGTCCTTCAGTCGTCTATCTGCTTATTTCTCCATATCTTCAGTGGAGTCACTTGAAGTGGCAGATTCTTCTATGTTAATTAAACTATTATCCGGGCCTTGTGTATCTAGAAATAAACTGCTATTAATGTCTTGTTCTAGAGAGTCTGCGAAGAGGCTACTTGTTGTGGCTGAATTTTCTGCTTCTTTATTCTTGTCTTGTCCTGCTGTATTAATGCTACCAAAAGTCTTGCTGATTAAGTCGGCAAAGGCTTCTGCTACCTGCTTTTGAACTGCATAGGCTTGTCTCTTAGCTTTCTTCTTATTCTTTTTATTTTGTTCCGTTTTACCCAAACGGCCAGGGGTTTCAAGAATTAATTTGTCTTTACCAGATATCTGCCTATCTGGACTAGCAGTTCTTTCTCCCGAACTAGATGGGTTTTCAAAGATTTTGAGTAAACCTCTAGCTTTGACAGGGTTTGATAAGTCTTTACCAGTTACCTGTTGAATTGGACTAGGAGTTCCTTTTCCTGAACTCAAAGGGTTTTCAGTAATTTTAAGCAAATTATCAGCTATAATAGGACCTGATTTGTCTTTACCGGAAGCCTGTGAATCCTGACTAGCTATCTCTTTTGTCCCCGAGATAGTGGGTTGTGACGACTTGTGTTTGGAAAGAAGACTGGTGTATCTATTTTTCCAGTCGTTGGCTTCTAATTCTAATACTTGTATATGGGTTCTAAGTGCAATTTGCTGGTCGAAATTTGCCTTTTCTAAAGCTAAATGGTCTGTCCTACTTTTTAAAACGTTAAAATGTTTAATAAGTGTATTGCAGATTTGACAATCTGCATTACTGTCTGAAGAAGAAGAAGATTCTTGACATTCTGGACTAATATAGTAATTTGCCCCATAATGGGTTTGCTTGTATGGGCTTCAGAAAATGTAAGAGTTCTTTTGTACCACGGTTGGGGGGTGATTTCCTACACCTCATACCATCGTCTCTGGAAAATGTTTATAAATGCCAGGAATGGCACCATTAAAAACACAATAAAAATTATACCTATTAGTTTCTCTAAGTTTATGAAAATAATTGGCCAAAGCATTAAGGGTGTTTACAAACCACCCATTGTCTTTCTTTAAAAATGATTGCCATAAATTATCTAAAAGGGCCTTTTGGTCATCAGGAAAAGGTCCTATTTTAGGGTTTTTAATTTGAAACTTGGATCCTACGTGAATTATTTCTAAACTGTTTCCTTCAAAATTTATCCTAATCTTTCCTCTGTCAACAAAACTAGTATAGAGAGAAGGAAATACCGGGCTTGTTTGGTTAAGTTGGGGTCTGAAACTAGTTGATTGAGTAAACCTGTTATGGGAAGATGATGCCATCTGTAATAAAACAAGAAACTTGCATGATTCTACTGCTAATTGTATGGGGTTATCTTAAGATAAAATATTTCTAGATAATAAATCAACAATAGAATTGTCTACTCCTTTGACATGCTGCCATTCTATTTTATCTATTCTATAATTACTTAAGATGTCATAAACTTTAACAATCTATTTGTATATCTAGAGTCTTTGTTTTTGTTGTATCTAACTATGGCTTCACAGTCTGTTCTAATACAAAATTCATGCTTTGAAATTAAAAGAGCTTTGAAACGTTCTAAGGCATAAACTATTGCTAGTAATTCATAATCTAAACTAGTTAAATATTGATTACTTTCTTTATACTTACCACTGGCATACCTACAAACTCGTTCATCTTTATGACTATACTTACTGGGTTTGCAGTATGAGACTGCTCCCTATCCTTCTTTACAACTATCGGTTTGGATGATTAAATAGTCTGTATTTAATGGTAAGTGTAAATCAGGAAATTGTTTTACTCTATTTTTTATCTCTTTAATTAATTTAATATCTTCTACGTTAAAATGCCTCTGACCTGTTTTACGAGTTTTGTTATATAAGGGACCTAATAATTTGCTAAGGTCTTTAAAATACATTCTAGCTTGATTTACTAGTCCTAAAAAGGCATGTATCTGTTTAAGTCCTTCTAATTTATCTGGGAAATCTAAAATCTTTTTAGCTATGTGTTCTTGTAGCTTAATTTTGCCATTTCCTATTTCCATTCCTAAAAACTTGACATTAGTTTTGAACAACTCTATCTTCTTTTTACTTAAAATAAAATCATGTTTTTCAAAAAGCTTAAATGCTAGATCTAAATGTGCAATATGTTCAGTATCATTTTTACTACATATCAAAATATCATCTATGTAAACTAGAATAAAATCATTGTATGGTCTAAAAATATCGTCCATTTTTCTTTGGAATATACTAGGGGCTGTCTTAAGGCCGAAGGGCATAACAAGCCACTCATAAAATCCTTCTGGAGTAGTAAATGCGGTCCATCTGGTGTCTTCTGGCCACATTTTTATTTGATAAAAACCTGACTTGCATTCAAATTTACTAAATATTTTCTTTCCATGTATCTTACTTAACAAAAAGGTTTTATTAGGAATATTATAACTATCATCTCTAATCTTATCATTCAACCTTTTATAATTTATTACCATTCTACTTTACCTCTTAGTATTTTGGCATGATTTCTAACTATAAATGCAGCTGATCTATGTGGGCTATTGCTTGGTTTAATTACTTTTAAGTTTGTTAATTCTTTTATGTGTACTTTAAAGTCTTCTGCATCTAAACTACTTGCTTCTATATTAGCCGTTTTGACTATATAATCAGGATTTATGATATCTAGTTTACAGTATATTTTATTTAAATCCCATCTTTTAATGAGATCTTCTCCAATGAAAGGTAATTTATCTATTGCTCTAATTATATCTGATTTGTTATAAAAATAGTTTATTAAATTATAACTAACTTTTTCTTGATTATAAATATCAATATTTATATTATTAGGGTCTTATATGTCTAGATCTTCTAACTCTTCTATATTTAAACATTCATCTATATGATCTATATTTGTTAGGCAACAATTTATTTTTTCTAGGCTACATTCATCACAAATTTTCTTTTTTTTCTTTTTGGTTCTAATAATTTACTATGCCAACACAGTTTGAAGAAGATAATTTTTTAGCAAATTTTAAAGAAAACCATAATTCAACATCTTCTTTAAAGCAGAATCTGTAACACAGTTTGCTTCAGTGTTAGGCTATTATAAAGTTAGTGAATTCTTTTCAATACTACTGCAGTAAATTCGATTTAATTGTTTCAGAACTTACTTCGTGGCATAGGCTTTGAGACCAAACATAGGGAAGCTAACAAATCCACGTCCATTAGCAGTAGCAAAGAACCACCGAGCCATCCCCTGGAGGAGAGTACGAAATCCCCATTTGAAGAGTGTGTAAACTTGTTTGGAAAAATTTCTTCATTACTGTCTTTTGGATTGTCCCTTAATTAAAAGCTTTACTGAAGTTAGGCTTAAAGAAATGAATCACATCATCTTATGCAAATATCACAAATCTCCCGTTACGCATATGCTTTTGTAGCTTCAAATATTTGCACAATTTGCATAAAGATCACGTGTTCAAGGAACTAAGCACTTGATAAGGTACCTTAGGGCTGTTACGATTATGCTAAGCATATATAATGACGCCATATTAGTAAACATGTTGTATCTGCCTTTGCTTTTTGAGATTTTTCCCTATTTTCACAGGTATGTGTTGTTCTTTGCTTTTGGATGAATTTTGTGTTTTTTCATACTGCATATGAATTCCTTATTGCCATGAATTGCCATGTTCAGATATTACCAGGGTTTGAAATGAAAAAAAAATTGTTAGGTAGGACGAGAAACCATGGGTTGTTGGGGCGTCGATTGCTTTTGTTGTGTTTGCATCTATTCTTGGAAGGTATTTGTTCTGCAGATTTTTTTGTGATTGCATGTGTATATTTTATCAGTGTGATTATTTGCAGCCACCAATCTGAATATTCTCCTACCATGTTCTAGATGGTGCGAGAATTTGCTCATGTAATTATTGTCGCCAACATTCCTCAAATCTAGGGTTTACTATGTATCAAAAATGTTTTTGACAGATTGAACTTCTAACTCCTTTAATGTCTGTGGGCTGGAATAGCTCTTGGTGAGTTGCTATCGATGAGCAATCTTCATGATTTCCACATTATTTCTTATAGGGCTTGCATCAGTTACTCCCACCTTGATGAGCAAGATCAAATTATAGCATTCTATCAGCTGGAAAAGGTTACGCTGATTTTGTGCTCTTGATCCAAAGTCAAACTTTACTCATCACTTATGTTCAGATTAGAATAATTCAGATGTAGCTCTGTTCCATCTTTATAGAGTCCAAAGATTGACTACTGTGGAGTGAAAGTGGCGTCTGGCCTCGAATGGAGTCTATTACAGCTATGTGGCAAGAATGGGTTTGACCATACTTAATGATCATTTTCTATCGAAATCAATCTACTTAAAAGAGTCGATTGGACTTGTAATTTTTTTTTTCATTTATTGAGTTGTACTGATTTTTTTCTTGAAAATCTTGATGTTTCTGTTTTGTCTTGGTTGACCTAATGAATCACATTTTCGTTTAAAGCAACAATAAGAAAATGGATCTTAGATAATTGCTTGAGCTCATTAAGGAATGCTATATGGGTACTTATTCGTCCTTAATAACGAAAAATTGTGTTTTGAATAAGCGTATAATAATTGGCCTCTGCTCATTTCCATTTTTGCACTAAATGCCTCGACTAATAGATAATGCCATTTTTTAAGAAATATATTATGTTGTTTTCTTACGTTTCTTTCATGATAAAGAAAGCGTTAACGTTGCGGAATATATTGTAAGGGGCTTCAATATGTTTATCGTTACACTCATTTTTTTGTGTCGGTGTTGGCTAGTGTGTGGTGCACTATTGACGAAAGACTGTACTTTGCGCAAGTTCCTTGTTGTTGGCTGGTGTTGGTTTAAGTTGGCCTACCATTTTTGGAGTCTGATATGTTATCTCCCTTTTGAAAATCATTATGTCCTCGTTGCAAAAGCTCTTTTTTACTTTTTTCATTTCATATACCTAGCACTATATATGAAAGACTTCACTTTGTTATGCAGGTGGAGGGAATCCAAGTTCTTCATGCAAATGAAGGTGGACTAAGATAAGCACGTGGTGGCTTATATTTCTAGCTTGATGCAAGCTCTTTTCCTTCTCTGATTCGTCTTCTTTAATTGCCAAAAATCAGTCATAGCATTCATGTAATAAGTGAAAAAGGCAAACACTTACCATCACATACTTGGTTGTAACATTTGTGACAAGTTGTTAAAACCATTTTATAATAATAATAACTTGGGAAATATTCTTTTGGTTTTCCTGGAAGAGGGGGTAAGAAAGAAAAAAGAAGGTGCTGCAATCTTACGGCTTGTATCTTAGGTACTTAGTACTGAAATTAAGTGCTTTGTGTATTTAACAGGTTTGGTGGTTGAACGTTGATATGTGGGGTCTCTGCAGTCTTAAACTTTTCTTGCAGAATTAGAAGATTTTTGACACAGGTTTCAAAAGGTAACCCTTCATTGAGACATTGTAATGCAAGCAGAAAAAGGGCTAGGTTTGGACCGATGCATGCACTATTGTTCTTCTGCTCAACAATTGTATGCTTCCGCTTTTTTGAAGGATTCCAGCGTTTTTGTAACACCCCAAACTTGATAATGCCTAACCGATTAGTTCATTTTAAGCGACGACTTTCATACGCAAGATTTAGCGTCGATTTTCATGAGTGAAATTTTTTCGGTGACATTTAGCTACAAAATTCTGGAAACGATAAGTTATAATTTAAAGATGACAATTATAAGTAATATTGATTGAGGTACTTAGCGACAATTAGCGTAAACGATATTTTTTAAAACTTTTAGTGGCGATATTGTTTTTTTACTTAGCATCAATATTTTATTTAGCAACTTTTAGAGACAACTGAAGTGAGGTTATATAACAACCCGTTAAAAACTTCCTAGCACATTAAATTATTGTAAATAATTACTTTGGGCCTTCCATAATCATAGAAAGTATTGGGTAAGTTTTGAATAATTATCAAAAATTGAGGGGTTTTTTTTTGATAATTTTGCAGTTTAGGGTTTATACACACACACACACACAATCTCTCTCTCTCTCTGAGAGAGAGAGCAGTCATTCCCCTTTCTGTTCTTCAGATTTACGGTATAGAGAGAGAGAGAGAGAGAGAGCGAACGAAGGAAGGAGACGAAAGAAGGTTTTTTCGGTGATCGAATCTACTTTCCGATAAGTTTTATAGCCAATTTTTCTCAGATTTATTCAATTTTATGAGTTTTAAGGGATGCCATGGGTTGTGTCATGTGTGCTTATAGGTTGTGTTGTGTGGGTGGGTGGTTGTGTGTGTGTGTGTGTGTATATATATATACAGAGAGAGAGAGAGAGAGAGCGAACGAAGGAAGGAGTCGAAAGAAGGTTTTTTCGGTGATCGAATCTACTTTCCGATAAGTTTTATAGCCAATGTTTCTCAGATTTATTCAATTTTATGAGAGTTTTAAAGGATGCCATGGGTTGTATCATGTGTGCTTATAGGTTGTGTTGTGTGGGTGGGTGGTTGTGTGTGTGTCTGTGTATATATACATAGATATACACACACACACACACACACACATATATATATATGTGTGTGTGTGTGTGTGTGTATCTATGTATATATATATATATATATATATCTATGTATATATATATATATATATATATATATACATATGGGGGTTCGATACACATCGACCGGTGGGAAAAAAAATTTTTCCCACCCAATCGCTGCTCAATCATGCGATTGGCCCAAAAAGGAAAAACCCAATCGCAAGTCTTTCTTGCGATTGGAATTATTGAAAAAAATTCCAATCGCAAGAAAGTCTTGCGATTGGAATTTTTAGGGCAAAAATCCCAATCGCAAGAAAGTCTTGCGATTGGGTTTGTCCTTTTTTTTTCTCCCCCTTCTCCCCCCGGTCAACAATCACGGCCTCATGGCCCCCACCCCTCCTCCCCCCCCCCACCCCTCCTCCGGTCAACCTTCCTCCCCCCCCCCCTGGCCCCCACCCCTCCTTTCTTTATTTATTTGTCACTTAATTAGACAGTTTTTCACGAATTTATAAAAAATATCTAGAGCTAGATTTTCCCAAAGTGCAAAAAAGATACCCTAGTTATTTTTAAAAGATCTATATCAGGTAAAAATTTCAGATTTTTCCAAATACTGGAGACGGGTAAACTGATACGCGCAACCTTGTAACTTTGCAGTGTAATTTAAAATATCAAGCTAACGCGATTTCGCGCGAAACTTTTTTGAGAACCCTAGGATGTTGGGAAGTTCCATTTCCCAGGAATTCGGGCCATTCCGAAGCCGTTAGCAATTTTTTTGCCGAATGGGCTTTTAAGCGCTCGATCCGGACACCGGTTCGGGATTTTTGGGCGAAAAATCCGTAAAATACTTTTTAGATCAAGAATGAACTCAGGAAGCTTAAAATAACATTTTAAAGCAATTTTGAGATTTTTCCTGATGCCAGGGGCATTTTGGTAATTTGTCACCCTGAGAGGGGTATTTTGGTAATTTTACGGTGTCAAGTTTTTCGAAGGACTTCTCAGTCCATAAATGTAAGCACAGCACCTGAAAGGCTGATTTGAAGCCGATTCGCGGGGATTAAATGTCGCTAAAGGTGAAAACTTAATTAGACAGTTTTTCACGAATTTATAAAAAATAGCTAGAGCTAGATTTTGCCAAAGTGCAAACAAGAGACCCTGGTTATTTCTAAAAGATCCGTATCAGGTAAAAATTTCAGATTTTTCCAAACTCTGGAAACGGGTTAACTGATACGCGCAATCTTGTAACTTCGCAGTGTAATTTAAAATATCAAGCTAGCGCGATTTCGCGCGAAACTTTTTTGAGAACCCTAGGATGTTGGGAAGTTCCATTTCCCAGGAATTCGGGCCATTCCGAAGCCGTTAGCAATTTTTTTGCCGAACGGGCTTTTAAGCGCTCGATCCGGACACCGATTCGGGATTTTTGGGCGAAAAATCCAGTAAATCGGGGCGGGGGGGGGGTGGGATATTGCTAAATAACCACGTTGGCGCTAAATTTTAGGGAACTAGCGTTATTAAGCGTTCGGAGTGGTGGGAAGTGAGGAATGATTTTAATACATTAAAATAATGATTTAATGACTATTGCTAATGCGTTGGTAAGCTAGGTTAACGATTCAGTTACAGTTTTGGAATGTAAATATTATGGACGCTAAGTTGGTTTACGATTATATTTTGTTCTTACAGATATGGATTTCAACCCTGGACCTCATGATACATCAATCCTATACGATGACGATGACCACGTCGCGAGGCACGTATTTGACGGTGTCGATAGGAGTGTTTTGGAAACAATTCAAAGCACAAGTCACCTCGACGAGTGGGTACTGAACGAGGAACAAATACAACTATTACACCGTCAAAATTTGACCGTGTTCACCGATTGCAGGATTTGGTCTTGGCACGACGATTGCCTTATATCCGCTCTAGTTGAACGATGGAGGGGCGAGACGAACTCATTTCACTTCCGGTTTGGTGAAATGACTATTACATTAGAGGACGTCTGATTTATACTTGGAATCCCATGTCACGGCAGACCCATTACTTCGAGTAAAACGTCTGCATCCATAGCGAAGATGGCTATGCAGTATTTTCCGGGAATTTCGAGGGACGCTCTTACAACCAACGGCATAAAACTTAAATGGCTGAGAGAGCAGTACGGCGAGCTACCGGATGAATACACTCCTCATGATTTGGTGACGTATACGAAGGCATTCCTTTTGTATATTACTGGATCTATATTACTTCCGACGCAAAAAAAAAACACGGTGCATCCGAAGTATATGGTGTTCTTGGAGGATCTTGAGGAGGTATACTCGTATTCGTGGGGTTCAGCTGTCCTTGCGCACCTATATCGAGCATTGCACAAAGCTACGAGAAAGGCTGCCAAGTCCATTGCCGCCTGCATCACTCTGTTACAGGTTTGAGCATTTATATTCTTGGTTGACGTGTCAATATATTCGTGATTAATTACTAATTCCATATAATGTTTGCGTTCACAAGTTTGGTCTTACGAGAGGCTACCCACGGGTCGTCCACAGCCCGTAGCTGATTCCGATGAGACGTGGCCTAGGGTGTGGGCCTGGGGGCCTACGACCAAACGGAGGAGACGGGTAGACCCTCACCACCATCTAATGTTCTATCGGGGGGAACTAGATATGATGGATGCATCCCAGGTGACGTGGCAGCCATATGGGAAGGTGATGCATCGGTTGGATGAGTTGTGTTGGCAACTTCCGGTGTCGTACGTGCTGGCATGTTTTGTTCGGGTGCCACTTATTCACTTCGAAGTATGTGAGTTTCAGATGCCCGATCGAGCTATGAAACAAGCTGGCTGTCTACAAGGGATACCAAAACCCGCTGTAGACATGCGGCCATACAGGAGCGGTCGAGGTCCGAATTTTGAGGTGCCTGATGCCTTAAATTTGCTGAGCGACGAGGTGCAACAGTGGAATACTTGGCAAGAAATGTATGGTAGCCTTGTATCGCTCAAGGACGACGGCACCAGTACTGAGGAGTACCTGCAGTGGTTTCTCAAGGTGACGCGCACGAGGGTGAATCGCCCTTCCCAAGTGAGGACGAAATCGTATGCGCCACGCGAGGTCTATGACCAGTTCTGGGCATTGAGCATTGTAAGTCAACCTAGTGTTGTTTCAATATTTATTTGCGCACCTTCTCGACCATGCCTGAAATGATGACGGTGATTTTTCTATGCATGTTTTTTAGGTTGACCAGGGCACTGAGGTGTTCAAGCAGCTCGAGCGGTTTGACTGGTATGTCGCGCATGCGCCTGACAGTCTCAAGAGCTCCATTGAGAGGTACAAGACTGATGTTCACAACTTTAGTGTTGCGTACCGGGGTTACCAAGGGGAGCCGTCTAGTCGCTTGCCTCCTGACGCGTACGGCTCTCAGCCCCAGAGTCAGGGCCTGGGGGAGCCGTCTAGTCGCTTGCCTCCTGACGCGTACGATTCTGTGCCCCAGAGTGTGGTGTGGGAGCTGTCAAGTCGCTTGCCTCCTGACGCGTCTTTGCCCCAGAGGGAATTCTGGGAGCCGTCTAGTCGCTTGCCTCCTGACACGTACGACTCTCAGCGCCAGAGTCAGGTGACCCAAGTAGGAATCCAGGCCTCGCGTCTAAGCACCCGGCACTACTTCGGGCCTGAGCCTGTCGATTCAACAGACTTTCCTCTTGGAACATTGCTAGGTCACGCGGATGTGAGAATGTTGGCACCGGAGACATATATTTCAAATTTCGTCATGAACGCTTATATAGATCTGCTCCAGATTAGAGAGCTACGTTATAACCAGTGCGAAGATTTGAAGCTTAACATGCATCCCACTTACTTTGTCACATTAATGGTGACCAGCATGAGGGAGTTAACAGAATGGAGGAGGCGAGGGGCAGGCAAGGGTAAGTGGAAACCATCTGGAAACGTATTAGGCCTGTTGAACGCAGACTATCAATGTCACGCTGCTCATGCGAACCTTGTCATGATACCTTGCCATCATGAAAACCATTGGTTCCTATTAGTTCTCCATCCAGCGAACAAACATGTCAACATATACGATAGCCTAAGGGAGGACTCTCCTGGGCGGTCGCTGGCACAGATGTATAGCGAGTACATCACTGCAATGGTTAGTTTTTATCGGTTGACCTTGGCTCATAGTATATTCTTATTGTAACATAGGCTTGATGACCTTTTTAATTGTTGGATGCAGACTACTATCTTCTCGCTAGCGTGCCGAGATTATTCGGGGGAATCCATCACCAGGAATTCGACGGTAGAGCCTTGGACGGTCGTGATGATACAGGACCGACCAAAGCAATATAACAGTCACGATTGCGGGATTTACGTCCTCAAGTACATGGACTACATTGCTCGCTCGGAGGTGCTCAGATATACGTCGTGGACTAGGCTGCCTTGACGTTTAGGTATAGGATAGCCTGGGAGCTGAAAAAGAATGAAGCTAGATGCCTTCATTACCATTATCCTAACTAGCGTGACTAAGGTGCAATGAGAAAAGAACCCCTTAAACAAAATGTACATGTATTTTCGTAAGCTATGAATTTGGCGATAAAGTGTGCGCGAATATGCCTTTTATAGGAAAACCAAATATATTATTTGTCTCCATTTTCGCCGAAATTCTTACGAATGGGCTAACTAGCGTGCCTGAGGTGCAATGAGCGAAAAAAAGTGACAAAAAAAATTACAAGATTTTTCGGAAGTTATGAATTGGGCCCTAAAGTGTGCCCGAATAGGCCCTTCATAGGAAAACCCAAAAAATAACGTGTCTCGTTTTTCGCCGAAATTCTTACGAATGGGCTAACTAGCGTGCCTGAGGTGCAATGAGAGAAAAAAAAGTGACAAAAAAAATTACAAGATTTTTCGGAAGCTATGAATTGGGCCCTAAAGTGTGCCCGAATAGGCCCTTCATAGGAAAATCCAAAAAATAACGTGTCTCGTTTTTCGCCGAAATTCTTACGAATGGGCTAACTAGCGTGCCTGAGGTGCAATGAGCGAAAAAAAAGTGACAAAAAAAATTACAAGATTTTTCGGAAGCTATGAATTCGACCCTAAAGTGTACCCGAATAGGCCCTTCATAGGAAAACCCAAAAAATAACGTGTCTCGTTTTTCGCCGAAATTCTTACGAATGGGCTAACTAGCGTGCCTGAGGTGCAATGAACCAAAAAATTTACAAGATTTTTCGGAAGCTATGAATTGGGCGCTAAAGTGTGCGCGAATAGGCCCTTCCAAAAATATAATTCTCAACAAGTCATATAATTAAATAAAAGAAGAATAAAAATTATTTGCAGTGTAATTGTTGGAAAATTTGTATAATGTAAAATTACCAAAATAGCCTCCGATGAGCGGCAAATTACCGAAATGCCCCCGGGGGTTCATTATCACCCTAACGCCCCAAATCAGCTTCGAAACAACCTTTCAGGTGCTTTGCTTACATTTCTGGACTAAGCAGTCATTTGAAAAACAACCTTTCAGGGGTTCATTATCTCTTGTTTGCACTTTGGCAAAATCTAGCTCTAGCTATTTTTTATAAATTCGTGAAAAACTGTCTAATTAAGTTTTCACCTTTAGCGACATTTAATCCCCGCGAATCGGCTTCAAATCAGCCTTTCAGGTGCTGTGCTTACATTTATGGACTGAGAAGTCCTTCGAAAAACTTGACACCGTAAAATTACCAAAATACCCCTCTCGGGGTGACAAATTACCAAAATGCCCCTGGCATCAGGAAAAATCTCAAAATTGCTTTAAAATGTTATTTTAAGCTTCCTGAGTTCATTCTTGATCTAAAAAGTATTTTAGGGATTTTTCGCCCAAAAATCCCGAACCGGTGTCCGGATCGAGCGCTTAAAAGCCCGTTCGGCAAAAAAATTGCTAACGGCTTCGGAATGGCCCGAATTCCTGGGAAATGGAACTTCCCAACATCCTAGGGTTCTCAAAAAAGTTTCGCGCGAAATCGCGTTAGCTTGATATTTTAAATTACACTGCAAAGTTACAAGGTTGCGCGTATCAGTTTACCCGTCTCCAGTATTTCGAAAAAACTGACGTGTTTACCTGATAAAGATATTTTAAAAATAACTAGGGTCTCTTTTTTGAACTTTGGGAAAATCTAGCTCTAGATATTTTTTATAAATTCGTGAAAAACTGTCTAATTAAGTGACAAATAAATAAAGAAAGGAGGGGTGGGGGCCAAGGGGGGGGGGGAGGAAGGTTGACCGGAGGAGGGGTGGGGGGGGGGAGGAGGGGTGGGGGCCATGAGGCCGTGATTGTTGACCGGGGGGAGAAGGGGGAGAAAAAAAAGGACAAAAAAAGGACAAACCCAATCGCAAGACTTTCTTGCGATTGGGATTTTTGCCCTAAAAATTCCAATCGCAAGACTTTCTTGCGATTGGAATTTTTTTCAATAATTCCAATCGCAAGAAAGTCTTGCGATTGGGTTTTTCCTTTTTGGGCCAATCGCATGACTGAGCAGCGATTGGGTGGGAAATTTTTTTTTTCCCACCGGTCGATGTGTATCGAACCCCTATATATATATATGTATATATATATGTACACACACATATATATATATATATATATATACACACACACACACCCACCCACACAACACACCCTATAAGCACACATGACACAACCCATGGCATCCCTTAAAACTCTCATAAAATTGAATAAATCTCAGAAAAATTGGCTATAAAACTTATCGAAAAGTAGATTCGATTGCGCACCTTCTCGACCATGCCTGAAATGATGACGGTGATTTTTCTATGCATGTTTTTTAGGTTGACCAGGGCACTGAGGTGTTCAAGCAGCTCGAGCGGTTTGACTGGTATGTCGCGCATGCGCCTGACAGTCTCAAGAGCTCCATTGAGAGGTACAAGACTGATGTTCACAACTTTAGTGTTGCGTACCGGGGTTACCAAGGGGAGCCGTCTAGTCGCTTGCCTCCTGACGCGTACGATTCTGTGCCCCAGAGTGTGGTGTGGGAGCTGTCAAGTCGCTTGCCTCCTGACGCGTCTTTGCCCCAGAGGGAATTCTGGGAGCCGTCTAGTCGCTTGCCTCCTGACACGTACGACTCTCAGCGCCAGAGTCAGGTGACCCAAGTAGGAATCCAGGCCTCGCGTCTAAGCACCCGGCACTACTTCGGGCCTGAGCCTGTCGATTCAACAGACTTTCCTCTTGGAACATTGCTAGGTCACGCGGATGTGAGAATGTTGGCACCGGAGACATATATTTCAAATTTCGTCATGAACGCTTATATAGATCTGCTCCAGATTAGAGAGCTACGTTATAACCAGTGCGAAGATTTGAAGCTTAACATGCATCCCACTTACTTTGTCACATTAATGGTGACCAGCATGAGGGAGTTAACAGAATGGAGGAGGCGAGGGGCAGGCAAGGGTAAGTGGAAACCATCTGGAAACGTATTAGGCCTGTTGAACGCAGACTATCAATGTCACGCTGCTCATGCGAACCTTGTCATGATACCTTGCCATCATGAAAACCATTGGTTCCTATTAGTTCTCCATCCAGCGAACAAACATGTCAACATATACGATAGCCTAAGGGAGGACTCTCCTGGGCGGTCGCTGGCACAGATGTATAGCGAGTACATCACTGCAATGGTTAGTTTTTATCGGTTGACCTTGGCTCATAGTATATTCTTATTGTAACATAGGCTTGATGACCTTTTTAATTGTTGGATGCAGACTACTATCTTCTCGCTAGCGTGCCGAGATTATTCGGGGGAATCCATCACCAGGAATTCGACGGTAGAGCCTTGGACGGTCGTGATGATACAGGACCGACCAAAGCAATATAACAGTCACGATTGCGGGATTTACGTCCTCAAGTACATGGACTACATTGCTCGCTCGGAGGTGCTCAGATATACGTCGTGGACTAGGCTGCCTTGACGTTTAGGTATAGGATAGCCTGGGAGCTGAAAAAGAATGAAGCTAGATGCCTTCATTACCATTATCCTAACTAGCGTGACTAAGGTGCAATGAGAAAAGAACCCCTTAAACAAAATGTACATGTATTTTCGTAAGCTATGAATTTGGCGATAAAGTGTGCGCGAATATGCCTTTTATAGGAAAACCAAATATATTATTTGTCTCCATTTTCGCCGAAATTCTTACGAATGGGCTAACTAGCGTGCCTGAGGTGCAATGAGCGAAAAAAAGTGACAAAAAAAATTACAAGATTTTTCGGAAGTTATGAATTGGGCCCTAAAGTGTGCCCGAATAGGCCCTTCATAGGAAAACCCAAAAAATAACGTGTCTCGTTTTTCGCCGAAATTCTTACGAATGGGCTAACTAGCGTGCCTGAGGTGCAATGAGAGAAAAAAAAGTGACAAAAAAAATTACAAGATTTTTCGGAAGCTATGAATTGGGCCCTAAAGTGTGCCCGAATAGGCCCTTCATAGGAAAATCCAAAAAATAACGTGTCTCGTTTTTCGCCGAAATTCTTACGAATGGGCTAACTAGCGTGCCTGAGGTGCAATGAGGGGAAAAAAGTGACAAAAAAAATTACAAGATTTTTCGGAAGCTATGAATTCGACCCTAAAGTGTACCCGAATAGGCCCTTCATAGGAAAACCCAAAAAATAACGTGTCTCGTTTTTCGCCGAAATTCTTACGAATGGGCTAACTAGCGTGCCTGAGGTGCAATGAACCAAAAAATTTACAAGATTTTTCGGAAGCTATGAATTGGGCGCTAAAGTGTGCGCGAATAGGCCCTTCCAAAAATATAATTCTCAACAAGTCATATAATTAAATAAAAGAAGAATAAAAATTATTTGCAGTGTAATTGTTGGAAAATTTGTATAATGTAAAATTACCAAAATAGCCTCCGATGAGCGGCAAATTACCGAAATGCCCCCGGGGGTTCATTATCACCCTAACGCCCCAAATCAGCTTCGAAACAACCTTTCAGGTGCTTTGCTTACATTTCTGGACTAAGCAGTCATTTGAAAAACAACCTTTCAGGGGTTCATTATCTCTTGTTTGCACTTTGGCAAAATCTAGCTCTAGCTATTTTTTATAAATTCGTGAAAAACTGTCTAATTAAGTTTTCACCTTTAGCGACATTTAATCCCCGCGAATCGGCTTCAAATCAGCCTTTCAGGTGCTGTGCTTACATTTATGGACTGAGAAGTCCTTCGAAAAACTTGACACCGTAAAATTACCAAAATACCCCTCTCGGGGTGACAAATTACCAAAATGCCCCTGGCATCAGGAAAAATCTCAAAATTGCTTTAAAATGTTATTTTAAGCTTCCTGAGTTCATTCTTGATCTAAAAAGTATTTTAGGGATTTTTCGCCCAAAAATCCCGAACCGGTGTCCGGATCGAGCGCTTAAAAGCCCGTTCGGCAAAAAAATTGCTAACGGCTTCGGAATGGCCCGAATTCCTGGGAAATGGAACTTCCCAACATCCTAGGGTTCTCAAAAAAGTTTCGCGCGAAATCGCGTTAGCTTGATATTTTAAATTACACTGCAAAGTTACAAGGTTGCGCGTATCAGTTTACCCGTCTCCAGTATTTCGAAAAATCTGAAATGTTTACCTGATACAGATATTTTAAAAATAACTAGGGTCTCTTTTTTGAACTTTGGGAAAATCTAGCTCTAGATATTTTTTATAAATTCGTGAAAAACTGTCTAATTAAGTGACAAATAAATAAAGAAAGGAGGGGTGGGGGCCAAGGGGGGGGGGGGAGGAAGGTTGACCGGAGGAGGGGTGGGGGGGGGAGGAGGGGTGGGGGCCATGAGGCCGTGATTGTTGACCGGGGGGAGAAGGGGGAGAAAAAAAAGGACAAAAAAAGGACAAACCCAATCGCAAGACTTTCTTGCGATTGGGATTTTTGCCCTAAAAATGCCAATCGCAAGACTTTCTTGCGATTGGAATTTTTTTCAATAATTCCAATCGCAAGAAAGTCTTGCGATTGGGTTTTTCCTTTTTGGGCCAATCGCATGACTGAGCAGCGATTGGGTGGGAAAATTTTTTTTTCCCACCGGTCGATGTGTATCGAACCCCTATATATATATATATATATATATATGTACACACACACACACATATATATATATATATATATACACACACACACACCCACCCACACAACACACCCTATAAGCACACATGACACAACCCATGGCATCCCTTAAAACTCTCATAAAATTGAATAAATCTGAGAAAAATTGGCTATAAAACTTATCGAAAAGTAGATTCGATTGCCGAAAAAACCTTATTTCGTCTTCTTCCTTCGTTCTCTCTCTCTCTCTCTCTCTATACCGTAAATCTGAAGAACAGAAGGGGGAATGACTGCTCTCTCAGAGAGAGAGAGAGAGAGAGAGAGAGAGAGAGAGAGAGAGAGAGAGAGAGAGATTGTGTGTGTGTATAAACCCTAAATTGGAAAATTATCAAAAAAACCCCTCAATTTTTGATAATTATTCAAAACTTACCCAATACTTTCTATGATTATGGAAGGCCCAAAGTAATTATTTACAATAATTTAATGTGCTAGGAAGTTTTTAACGGGTTGTTATATAACCTCACTTCAATTGTCTCTAAAAGTTGCTAAATAAAATATTGATGCTAAGTAAAAAAAAAATATCGTCACTAAAAGTTTTAAAAAATAACGTTTACGCTAATTGTCTCTAAATACCTCAATCAATATTACTTATAATTGTCATCTTTAAATTATAACTTATGGTTTCCAGAATTTTGTAGCTAAATGTCACCAAAAAAATTTCACTCATGAAAATCGATGCTAAATCTTGCGTATGAAAGTCGTCGCTTAAAATGAACTAATCGGTTAGGCATTATCAAGTTTGGGGTGTTACAAAAATGCTGGAATCCTTCAAAAAAGCGAAAACGTACAATTGTTGAGCAGAAGAAAAATAGTGCATGCATCGGTTCAAACCTAGCCCCTTTTCTGCTTGCATTACAATGTCTCAATGAAGGGTTACCTTTTGAAACCTGTGTCAAAAATCTTCTAATTCTGCAAGAAAAGTTTAAGACTGCAAAGACCCCACATATCAACGTTCAACCACCAAACCTGTTAAATACACAAAGCACTCAATTTCAATACTAAGTACCTAAGATACAAGCTATAAGATTACAGCCCCTTCTTTTTTCTTTCTTACCCCCTCTTCCAGAAAACCAAAAGAATATTTCCCAAGCTATTATTATTATAAAATGGTTTTAACAACTTGTCACAAATGTTACAACCAAGTATGTGATGGTAAGTGTTTGCCTTTTTCACTTATTACATGAATGCTATGACTGATTTTTGGCAATTAAAGAAGACGAATCAGAGAAGGAAAAGAGCTTGCATCAAGCTGGAAATATAAGCCACCACGTGCTTATCTTAGTCCACCTTCATTTGCATGAAGAACTTGGATTCCCTCCACCTGCATAACAAAGTGAAGTCTTTCATATATAGTGCTAGGTATATGAAATGAAAAAAGTAAAAAAGAGCTTTTGCAACGAGGACATAATGATTTTCAAAAGGGAGATAACATATCAGACTCCAAAAATGGTAGGCCAACTTAAACCAACACCAGCCAACAACAAGGAACTTGCTCAAAGTACAGTCTTTCGTCAATAGTGCACCACACACTAGCCAACACCGACACAAAAAAATAAGTGTAACGATAAACATATTGAAGCCCCTTACAATATATTCCGCAACGTTAACGCTTTCTTTATCATGAAAGAAACATAAGAAAACAACATAATATATTTCTTAAAAAAATGGCATTATCTATTAGTCGAGGCATTTAGTGCAAAAATGGAAATGAGCAGAGGCCAATTATTATACGCTTATTCAAAACACAATTTTTCGTTATTAAGGACGAATAAGTACCCATATAGCATTCCTTAATGAGCTCAAGCAATTATCTAAGATCCATTTTCTTATTGTTGCTTTAAACGAAAATGTGATTCATTAGGTCAACCAAGACAAAACAGAAACATCAAGATTTTCAAGAAAAAAATCAGTACAACTCAATAAATGAAAAAAATATTACAAGTCCAATCGACTCTTTTAAGTAGATTGATTTCGATAGAAAATGATCATTAAGTATGGTCAAACCCATTCTTGCCACATAGCTGTAATAGACTCCATTCGAGGCCAGACGCCACTTTCACTCCACATTAGTCAATCTTTGGACTCTATAAAGATGGAACAGAGCTACATCTGAATTATTCTAATCTGTACATAAGTGATGAGTAAAGTTTGACTTTGGATCAAGAGCACAAAATCAGCGTAACCTTTTCCAGCTGATAGAATGCTATAATTTGATCTTGCTCATCAAGGTGGGAGGAACTGATGCAAGCCCTATAAGAAATAATGTGGCTACCGAGTGGAAATCATAAAGATTGATCATCGATAGCAACTCACCAAGAGCTATTCCAGCCCACAGACATTAAAGGAGTTAGAAGTTCAATCTGTCAAAAACATATTTGATACATAGTAAACCCTAGATTTGAGGAATGTTGGCGACAATAATTACATGAGCAATTTCTCGCACCATCTAGAACATGGTAGGAGAATATTCAGATTGGTGGCTGCAAATAATCACACTGATAAAATATACACATGCAATCACAAAAAAATCAGCAGAACAAATACCTTCCATGTGATGCCCCGAACCTAGATTACCCGGTTATTATTACTTATAGCGACAATTCTAGGATCATAAAAAAAAACTTAACGATAACATATATTATTGATATTGATTATTGTCCCTGTCAAGGATTAACGTTAACTGATTTCTTTTTAGAGAGGCCTTGGGCGACAATTTTATACTTATAGTTAGCGTCGATATTTTCATTCGCAGTTTTTAGTACGAATTAGTGTAGCAGAGTCAGTGATAGACCGTCAAATTCTCTTACTACGTTAACCGTTCATAAAATAACCATATTTGGGCATTTGTGTAAAAATAGATGTTCCGGGTAGAATTTAGATGAATCATGAAATAGAAAGGGGGGGCTTTTAGTAATTCTTTGGTTTAGGGATTAATATATATTCATAAGCTACCAACACCAGCCGACCCTAATAACTCCTCCAGCAGTTCGGTTCACGGCAAGGAGATACTGAAAGGAGAAAGAAGAGAGCTTGAAGGGGAATTTTCCGGCAAGGTTCCGGCAATCGAATAGGAAATCGGTAAGCTTCCTTATAGCTTTTCTCTCTTATTTATAGAGTTCAGTTTAAGATTCACTATTGTAATACATATATGACTGTGGGTATATGGATCTGTTGGATGTGAGGAGCTGTGAATAGGGGAAAATTTGTTGAGTGTTTAAAGGGTTTAGCATTATACCGTGAGATTGTCAGGTATGGTAGTTGCATTGTGGGCACGGGTGTACGGGTTTGGAGCCATGAGCGGCCACGGCTGCCGGGGATATGAGTTGCGGCACCGGCAAGGATCATATGAGGGTAAAAGCAATTTCAGTGGCTGCGATCTAGATAGAGAAAGCAACCATGACGGGGCCGTGGGGTGTGTGTGTGAGTGATATATTCATGTATGAATTCCTGTGTACGTGAGTGGAGGAGTGAGGGAGAAGAAGGGCTGTCAAACAGCCCCATGAATGTGTGTATCTACTTTGAAGGCAGCCTGTGGGTGCGTGCGTTTGTATATGCCATGTACACAGGCGGGTACATGTTGTGAGTTTTGGGTTTGTGTGTGAATGGTGTTTTGATGTGCATGGAGGCTTATGGAGTAGGTGAATTTATGCAGTGTGTTTGGGAAGTATATGGTGAAATGAACCTGTGTGTGGAGGTGGGAATGATGGAATTGAAATGGGTGTTTATGAAATAAGGAAAGGGGTTGATGAGGCAGCCGTGGTGGCTGCCATGAAAGATTTATGGGTAACATGTTTATGGGTTTGTGTATACCTCAGTGTATATATCAAATGGGATGTAGGAGCCATGATAACAATGGGAGCTAAGTGGGTTTTTAGAGAGAGGAAACCACTGCCGTGAGGCAGTGGGTTCACGGCAGTGTGAAGGGAAGGTGATGGAGCGCTGTGCATTTAAATTCAAGGGTTTTATGGTTGTGAGAAAAAGGGGCATGGGGAGGACTGCCAAGAAGAGATCCTTGAGTGGGGATTGTGCTTTGTGCGTGTGTAAGTGTGTAGTGTGGGTGTATTTTGTGGCTTTGTGAGACTGAGTGTATTAGTGTGCATTGGCAGGGGCGGAGCCAGGATTTCATCCGAGAGGGGGCTAAAGTCGCCAGTCGCCGGAGTTTTGGCCGCCGGTCGCCGGAGTTTAGCCGCCGGTGAACTGTTGGAGTGAAGACAGTACAACCGAAGTCGCCGACTCGCCGTCGGCGTAGATCCGGGGTAACTGGGTCCTTGCCGCCGGCGGTGGACCGTTGGAGTGAAGACTGAAGAGTGAAGACTCTCCGTCGCCGACTCGCCGTCGCCGTAAATCCGGGGTCACTGGGTCCTTGCAGTTGCCGAGTCACCATCGCCCGTCGTCGTAGTCGCGTAGATCTAGAAAACGAGAGAAAGCCCGTGACCGTGAGGCGCCGTCGCCCGTCGCGCCGAAGTGCGTTCGTCGTGGGTGGGTGCCGCCGTGCCGGAGGACGGGAGGAGTGAGCCGAAGTGGGTTCGTCGTGGCTGCCGGAGTGAGGCGCCGGCCGCCGGTCGGTGTCTCGGTGGTTGGTGACTGGTGAGACTGAGAACTGAGAAGAGAGAGCCGGTCGCCGAAGAGAGAGAGAGAGCCGAAGAGAGAGAGGAGAGACGAAAAAGTGTCAAAAAAAACTATATATATATATATATATATATATATATATATATATTTTTTTTTTTCAAAATCTGACAGGGGGCTATAGCCCCCTCTCGTACATATGTAGCTCCGCCCATGTGCATTGGTGTATGTATGCCGCAAGAGAGAGAACTGCAATGAATGGGGTTTGTGGGGGGACTGCCTGTGAGTGTATATGTGATATCAGTAGATGTGTGGCTGTATAGTGGTGTATGTTTGTGTGAATAAGTGTAATGTTTACATATTGAGGAGTATGGAGTGTATTATAGGTGTTTGAAGGTGGGGTTTTCTTTATGTGTGTGTGTGTGTCGTGTGAGAGGTTATTTCAGGGAGAACACTGCTGGGTTGATATGAAGAAGGAGATGATTGGAAGGAAAGGGTTTTGTTTTAAAATTGGACTCAAAAGTGTCGCTAAAAAGCTATCTTATTCCAGCAGTCTCGTTTCGAATTTTTAAAATATTTTTAGAATATTATTTGGACAAAACTCAAAGAAGTAACTTATGTTAATTTTGCAAGATCTACATACAGTAAACATTTCAGATTTTTCGGAGCTCGATAAGCATGCTAAGTAATTTTATTCGTAAAAGAGATTTCGGTGCATTTTTTTAAATAGTAAATTAAGTTATTAAATTATGATACTTTTATAATAGTCTTATGTAGCTATGATAATGTATATTCAGAATTTCAAAAGTTTTGAAAGTCATTTGCTATTTTTAGCGTTCTTAGTAGTGTAGCGCCCGAACGGATATAGCGTAACGCTTCATTATCACGATAGTTATTAAATTATTTCTAATGACTCTTTTAGGTTATATCTGGGTGGATAAGGTACTTTAGGCATTGGGGGCAAATAGGTAATTATACATAAGTCGGGGGACGGTTGGGTAAAGTTTTACTCATCTAAAAGAAACCTAATACCTAAACGTGCCCAAGCGACAATAAATGACATCTGTATGATTTGTTATTTAGGTTTTGATAGTCAAGAGCTAGGGCCGGCATTTGAGCAAATACCAGAAACAGATTTTGAGCGAGGTAAGTACCCCTGTCATGTTCCTCCGTATATTTATTTGCAAAAACTATAATATGTATTTATGTTTTGATCAATTGAAGTTCAAAGATTGATTCTGCATATGTTTTATTTCTGAAATATTTGATGAGAAATGTAATTTGAAAGAATGCCATGGAATGTCGTGTGAGTCATAAAATTTTACTGAGTACATGTTAATGAGCAATGAAACTCGTCTTGGTTGCTGTGCCCCATATCCAACGGGGGAATGTTGGATTTCGGGCCCTGGTCAACGGGGCTCATACGTTGATGCATAGTACTATGGCTGGTGGTGCGCCCTTGCGTCCACATGATTATTTTATCCCGGGTGTAGGAGGGATTTCGGGCCCTAGTGAGGGGGGCTCGTACGCTGACTGCAGCATACCTACGAAAAGAAATATATGTTTCTGATGTGAATGGAATGAACGATGATTGTACTCAGATTTGAAAATATTTTCTTCTGAAATTTCATGTATACGTGTATATGTATATGAAGTACGTTTTTACGAAAGACAATAATCGAATGTTTGATTTGTTGAAAGAAAACCCATGGCATGTTTTAAAAATTTCAAACTTATTTTAGGAACATGGCTGGTGCACTTGCTGGGCTTTCGCTCATTCCTTATTTTTCAGGTGACGACTTAAGGGAAGCGGAGCCGTATGAGCTACACGGGGGAGTAGTGCCCGAAGAGAACTTTTAGAATAAAGAGTGCCCACTATTCGAACATTTTAGTCTATGTTAATTTACGTTATGCTTGAACTGATGTAAGGAGCTTAGGTCTCCTCAAGTTTTCTTCATAAGTTTAAAGACATGTACTTAGAGTTTTATTTTAATTTTTGGAAGTCCGTAAATTTGAATTAATTTGGAGTCACATGGTTGTAGTAAGGTCTGGCAGAGCCCTAGCAGGTGTTTGAATGGGCCTACGGCCGGTCACAGATCTAGCTCGCGGGCCTACCCGTGGGTTCGGGTCGTGACATTCCAAGAATACATGCAAACACAACAAAAGCAATCGGCGCCCCAACAACCCATGGTTTCTCGTCCTACCTAACAATTTTTTTTTCATTTCAAGCCCTGGTAATATCTGAACATGGCAATTCATGGTAATAAGGAATTCATATGCAGTATGAAAAAACACAAAATTCATCCAAAAGCAAAGAACAACACATACCTGTGAAAATAGGGAAAAATCTCAAAAAGCAAAGGCAGATACAACATGTTTACTAATATGGCGTCATTATATATGCTTAGCATAATCGTAACAGCCCTAAGGTACCTTATCAAGTGCTTAGTTCCTTGAACATGTGATCTTTATGCAAATTGTGCAAATATTTGAAGCTACAAAAGCATATACGTAACGGGAGATTTGTGAGATGTGCATAAGATGATGTGAATCATTTCTTTAAGCCTAACTTCAGTAAAGCTTTTAATTAATGGACAATCCAAAAGACAGTAATGAAGAAAATTTTCCAAACAAGTTTGCACACTCTTCAAATGGGGATTTTGTACTCTCCTCCAGGGGATGGCTCGGTGGTTCTTTGCTACTGCTAATGGACGTGGATTTGTTAGCTTCCCCATATTTGGTCTCAAAGCCTATGCCACGAAGTAAGTTCTGAAACAATTAAATCGAATTTACTGCAGTAGTATTGAAAAAAATTCACTAACTTTATAATAGCCCAACACTGAAGCAAACTGTGTTACAGATTCTTCTTTGATTTCTCAACTACATATGTTGGCGTTGGGATCATTTTCCCTTATCTGGTTAACATATCACGTATTATTAGAGCCATAAGCTCATGGGGACTCACGTGGCCATTTATTGAGGCACGAAGAGGCCATTGGTATAATGCTGACTTATTACCTGCCGGTCTTCATGGCATCTGAGGATACATGGTATGATACCTCAAATCTCCTTTTTTTCTCTTTTTATAACTACAAAAGGTGTGGGTTTAGCCAAAAATGAGCTATTATTTTTCGTCCTCTTTTTAAACGTCTTGACATGTTGCTAAAAGTCAAAGTTAGTTTACCGAGTGCTACAACAACGATAAAGTAAAAATGTAGTCTGTAATCAATACTCATAATAATTCAAAAAACTCAATATAGTAATAACAAGCATTCCTTATAGCAAGGAATCCCCCAAAATACTATTGGATCTACATTAGTTTGTAGAGTTGTAGATGAATCTATGACAGGGCTATAATTAAGAAATTACAAAAATTGCCATGAGAGAATCTGAAAGAGAAAAAGATGACAAATGTGCCGGGGAGTCCATACGTGAAATTAGAGCGGTAGCGTCAGCACGACAAGGGGAAAGAGGGGGGGCGAGAACCACCACTGTTTGCCACCAACCTTATTTGCATCTTAGCATCGCCTTATGGCAAAGATATGGTGCATTGAATTTTGTTACAAGAATAGCGATTACAAGTACTAAACGAACCACCCACACTGGTGGTTGGCACGGGGCACCGTCCATATGGATAGGATCTTCATCTCTATCCTCAAGAAATATTACACACTTGAAAAACTTCAGTCCTATATAAGTTGGATATTATAAAATATAAAAAAAATTCATTCCCATGAAACTCACCTCTTTTGTTGCCCTTCAAATGGCTATTTGCCAAATTGAAAATTACGATATTTCACTGCATTTGTGCACCCGCTTTTTAGAGCACCATATTAGTTTGAATGTCAACTAATATTCTAATCCATTAGGTTATATATTATGACCTCTCACACTAAAACCACTTATCTTGCCATGAAATATTGACGTACATCGTTTTCCAAATAACACTTTTTTATATTTTTATTTACATTTTGTAGGAAGTTCACATCTTCGTACTACAGATCAACACGGTTCATCGTAACGCTCTATAAACTAAAGTTTCAACCTTCACTATCCTAAAGCATTTGTGGAATACATTTAATTTGTTTTCTAATTTTCTTACATCATCAATACTCTTCGTGTCATGTGAAATTGCGTAGTACAAAACAAGATTTTGGGTGTCCAGAACATTTATGCTCATATATCAGAAAATACACGCGATTGCTAGGATATTACGTACAAATTTACGGAAAAAATTAAGGTATAAGAACTTATTGAATTAGAATAAATCTGCTACTATGCTAGAGAGGGATTCACCTTTTCATTGTTCTCTTCATTCCTCAAGTATTAAGCCTATACCATATGCGTTTAGTACTTGTAATCTGTGATATCTATGATCAACTCATATAAACTTAATCTTGATACTAAATCGCTGATAAGTAGCAAATTCCCGATAATCTAAAGCTGAAATTCTTGGTCAGCCATCAAACCAATACAAGAAAAAGATGAAACTCTGACAAAATATAAGTAGCCCACTGATTACAAACATTTCATTTGCCAAAACAAATAACATTGATTAAATTAAACACATAATGTTGGTACAAATTGGTAAGAAATAAAATTCTTTGCAGTGGCACCTCCTTGCCAACAATGAAGCCTCATTTTCTAAACCCCAATCATCTCTTAATTTCAAACCCAAGAATCCGTGTTCTTCTCCAATCAAGAAATTGCCAAATAGTCAAATGCATAGACTTTCTAACTTTGCATTTCTGTTATTTAAAAATATGATCAAATTTTGCTCTTCTTTTATCACTGGCAGCCACCTCTGCCGCTCCTTAGCATCGCCACCATCTGACCCAGAACCACAACATTAATCCCTTACCCTTGAAAAGTTCCTAATGCAATACGTACCATCCTCTAATAGAAGATCCTTTCCTTCCCTACATCCAAACTCACCACCACAGTGGTCCACCACCATAACTGCTACATACAACCACCATTGTCTACCATTAACGTTAATCAACTCTTGTCATCGGTCAACACTATAATAACACTACACGGCGACCCAATTTTTTGGCCCAATCAAAACCCAAACTCAAATTACAATCCAAAAAATGAAACCAAATCCAAATTATTTTGATCCTTGCATCCTAAGCTGCCGCTATTTGTATGTAGCTCAAAGAAAACGTATGCAGCTAAAGAAACAATCATTTATCCTCGAGATTCAATGTCAAAAATGGATTTCTCCACCCAAATTAACAGATGCCGACCCATTTAAGAAAAACAGACTGGCATTAAAGAGTTTATTATCACAAAGATGAATAACTAAAGCATTTAAATCATAATACAATTTCATAAGTGAGAACTTCATGGAACTCGCAATCCAATATATAACATCTCTCAGCTCAAATTACAACCAAATCCAACTTCAAAAGGACTGGTGGGGGACAGTCTCGAATTCAACAATAGACATCAAATGAATAATGGCAGAGTAAACATAATCACAACCTCCCATCACATACATATACACTCTTCGTATACATATGGATGGTCGGCAAACTATATCTACGAATTATGCATCAAACTCCATCAATATTTGACCCGATTTTTTGGCCCAATCAAATCCAAACTCAAATTATAATCCAAAAATGAAACCAAATTCAAAATACATACCAGAAACCTGGATCAAATTGAAGTCATATATGAAGGCATGAGACGAAGATGACGTTGGTCGAGTTGTTGATTGTGGTCGCGAGACGATAGTCAGATCCGAAGAGAAGACCTGGGATGCATTTATCAAGGTGGTGGAAGGCCGTTGTTCCACACTTGCATGGGGGTGATGGTGGTTCGCGCATGGAATTAGGATGGTGGAAGGTGGTGGCAGTGTCGTTGTAAATGGAAAAGAAGTGGTGGGGGATGGCTATTTGTCGACGTTTGAAAGTGGAAAGATACGGAGGGCAGATAAGGTTGAAGAGATGGAGTTTTATTTTGTGGGATTTTTTGAGGGAAAGGTGAAGAGAATGGAAAGAGAGGAAGTCGATGATGTGGTTTTGGCATCTTTGGCGAGCAATGGCATGAAGTGTAAATTGTAGTGACATATGAGGATAGAGATGACTGATAGTGATGGCGGATATGTAAATAAGAGAAAATTTCAGGACACTGTGTTAAAATTGGTGTGGATAAGCTAAGGGTTCGTTTGACAAAAATTTTTTTTTGGTTTTCAGTTTTTAAAGAGCAGTTTTTTAAAGAGCAGCTTAATTTTTTTTTTTTATAAAAACAAGTGGGTGTTTGATAACCCCTTTTTTTTTTAGGTTTTTTTTTTTTGGTGTTTGGTAACCCTTTTTATTTTGATTTTTTTTTTGGTGGTTTGCGGTGGCAGTGGTGGGGCGTAGCGGTGGTCGACGGTGGTGGCGGTGGTCGCCGGCGGCCGGCAGTCTCCGGCGGTGGTCGCAGCGGCCGGAGGCGGCTGCCGGCAGTCTCCGGCGGTGGTCGCCGGCGGCCGGAGGTGGCTGCCGGCGGCCGGAGGTGGCTGCCGGCAGTCTCCGGCGGTGGTTGCCGGCGGCCGGCGGTGGTCGCCTGAGGTGGCTGCCGGCGGTGGTCGCCGGCGGCCGGAGGTGGCTGCCGGCAGTCTCCGGCGGTGGTCGCCGGCGGCCGGCGGTGGTCGCCTGAGGTGGCTGCCGGCGGTGGGAGGGTGGTGGTGGTGGTCTAAGAAAAAAAAACCAAAAGTGAAAAAAAAAACCAGTTTCTGGAGTTTTTTTTTCACTCTTTTTTACTCTTCAGTTTAAAAACTGGTTTTTAAACTGAAAAAAAAATGGTTACCAAACGCTCCTTTTTTTCAGTTTTAAAAAAATGAAAAAAAAGAGGAAAATTTTTTTGTCAAACTAGGCCTAAGTGTCATGGAACTAACGACTTCCCTAAGTCAGACCATGCAGCACTTAGCTATCAAGCCCCCGCTTGTGCGCCCAAGTCAGCCTACCCCTCGAGCTAGGCGATGTTAGAAGCAAACAAACAAGAGAACACAAGGGTTTGGGGAATAAATCCCACTATATTACTTAGAGAAAGCTTATTACAAGGATACACACTCTATCTAGATCTCACCCTCTCTAGATGTCTTGCCCAAGACATGGCTTTGGCTATATATACTAGTCCACCTCTACAACGGACGGTGGAGATACATGCAATCCTACGATGTACATTCACCCTCTAGAACTCTCCACAATATTCACAAGCCTCACTACTATTCTAGACTCCTCCTAGAATAATCTTATACCATTATAGAGCTATCTACCATTACTCTAGAATATACACATATTTACAAGACATAAGTGTGTAGAGAAGTGCAGAACCTTCCGGAGGCCTTGTCCTTTTATTGCCAAGTAAGCATCTACTAAGCGTCCCATAAATGCCTAATGAGCACCCGCATGGCGTAACCTCCAAAAATGGCCTCCTTCTCAATCGGTCCGTGACATTCTCCCCCAACTAATTTGGCGACGCCCTCGTCGCAACATCCTCGTGATAGCGATCCACGAGGTCTTCGAACTGCCCGAGCTCTTCCGCTAGCCCCCAAGTTGCTTTGTGCTCCGGCAATCCCTTCCACTTGACTAAGTAGTGCTGCTTCGATGGAACACCTCGTCCCCGTTCTAGCTTATCCCCAAGCACATACTCAGCCTCACGCCTTTGCAAATTAGGCGAAACTTGCGTCGCGTCCAAGATTTTAGCCCCTTCGGCCTGATTCTCCCCCTTGACACACATGACAAGTCTTGACATGCATTTGCACCTCTTTCTTCACTTGGGGCCAAAAGTATGCCATAGTCACCAAGGCATATGTCTGTCGATGCCCTGAATGCCCCGTTGACTGAGTGTCGTGACTTTCTCATATGACCATCCTCCTTAGGTCTTTCCACTTTGGCACGTACACTCGTTCATCCCTCTTGTAAAATAGGCCTCCCTTCACCCATTACCGTTCGGTCTTCCCACTCTTCACAAGTTGTAGTAACTCCTTGGCTAAGGGATCGCACAGTAGGCCCTCCTTGATTAGCTTGATGATCTCCCCTTTCGCCTTTGAAATAGTTGCCAACTTTTCCACCTTTGGTGGCGCCATCCCACATGGTTCCATGGATGTAGCTTGGCCCCCGGTCAAGCTTGCCTCGTCGATCCACCTTCCTCCTAGGTGGTCGCCGCTTCGGTATCTCTCCTAGAGCAACATCCTATTTCCCCTTAAGGACGCCCACCATCTCCTTTGATGGTTGCTCGGCCGATGGCATGATGTTGTCCTTGCTCTTGAGACTTGCCAAGTAAGTGCCTTCACCCTTGGCTTCCTCCTCTTCGAATCCTTACACTAGCCGTATACCCAATAGCTAGATAGATGAAGGCGTCATGGTGCTAGATGTTCCCCCGAACATAGGCACCACCCCATAATGTGCATTGCACTACTGTAGGGCGACACTAAGGCATTCACTTGCCATAGAAAATCAAGGCCTAACACGACCTTGAAGTCATCCATCGTGGCCACTGAAAATTCCACCAATCCCCTCCATGCACCAAGCCACATCTCAACCCGTCGAACCGTGCCTTGTAGGGGCTCTGATTCGATGTTAACGGTCTTCAACCATCCTCTCCCGTCAACCATGCTGAGGCCTAACCTCCCGGCCTCTCCCATAGTGATGAAGTTGTAAGTCGCCCCTGTATCCACTAACACTTGTGCATGCTTCCCATTCAACTTCGTTTCAACATAGAGCAACCCTTTGCTCGTCGAAGTTTGTCCCTCACCAGTGGGGACTTGCGGCGCATTCTTCATTTGGAGCGCGTTTAGGACTTGGAGTGAGCCTATGTGCACCGTCTCACACTCGGACTCCTCATTCTCCTTCTCCTTGACTAAGGCATCTAGCTTGCCTTGTCGCTGGCAATCCCTTGCCCAATGCGGCCCTCTGCCAAAGAAGCAATCCTTGAGCTTGCGGGTAGCTCACTTCTCTTATAGTTTTACGTGGCCCTCGATCTTGCTTATGCTAGCATGGTTTCCCCCTTTATGACACGCCTTAGGACTTCTTTCCCCACCATTGGCACGGTTGTTGCCTTCTGAAGCTTTTTGTACCTCATTTGCCTTTAGAGAGTCCCCACCTCTATCATACTCCGTCAACGACTCCGCCATTGTTATTGCTTCATCGACATCCTTCACACATCTGCGTTGAAGTTCCCTCTTGGCCCAACTTTGGAGGCCGTCGACCAAGTTGAAGAGAAGATCCTCCTCCGCCATATTCAGAATATGAAGCATAAGGGTCATAAACTCATTAACGTATTCGCTTATCAAGCCCTTATGTCTCAACTCCTTCATCTTTTACCTAGCTTCGTAGGCTACATTCTCCGAATAGAACTGCTTCTTTAATCTCTCTTTTAAACACCTCCCATGTATCTATGGTGTACAACCCTTTTTCAATATGACAATGTTTTCTACGCCACCATAGAGTAGCCGTGTCGGTGAGATATAAAGTAGCAGTCCTTACCTTAGTCGCCTCATCGACTATGCTAGCACCTTCAAAATATCGCTCCATGTGACATATGTAGTTGTCGAGCTCCTTGGCATCCCCCTTGCCTCCGAACTCCTTTGGCTTTGGAGTGTCCACCCTTGGACTAGGAGTAGCAACCGCACCACCCACGATGGCCCCCTTGGACATCGCTACGTCTTGCTTTGTCTCCTTCATGCCAACCTTCACCCCATCGAGTTGTTCTTGTAGATTAGCGAACAACTTCATAAACCTTTCGCGCAGCTCATCTTGGGCACCCACCGCCCTCTTGAGCGTCTCGAGCTTCTCTAAGACGTGTTCCTCCAACGTCTGTAGATTTTGCTCGACTATCCCCACACGATCCTTGACATCACCCATATCAATCTCCAAGTGTCCCGTTCGGCCATCCAACGAAGCAAGAGCATCCCTCGACTTGTTTCGGCCTCGACCACCCTTCTTCCCACTAGGTGGTGATAGTGGATCTCGCCCATGCTCCACAACCACATTTTTCTCGGACATCTTTGATGTCCCAACACTAGTGTCTTTGCCTGCCATCACCCCTCTTTTCTTGGCACGACCCCTCGCAACCAATCTCTGATACCACCTGTTACAGAATTAACGACTTCCCTAAGTCAGGCCGTGCGGCACTTAGCTATCAAGCCCCCACTTGTGTGCTAAGTCAACCTACCCCTCGAGCTGGGCGATGTTAGAAGCAAACAAACAAGAGAACACAAGAGTTTAGGGAATGAATCCCACTATATTACTTGGAGAAAGCTTAGTACAAGGATACACACTCTATCTAGATCTCACCCTCTCTAAATGTCTTGTCCAGGACATGGCTTTGACTATATATACTAGTCCACCTCCTTAACAGACGGTGGAGATACATGCAATCTTACGGTGTACATTCACCCTCTAGAACTCTCCACAATATTCACAAGCCTCACTACTATTCTAGACTCCTCCTGTAATAATCTTATACTATTCTACAGTTATCCACCACTACTCTAGAATATACACATATTTACAAGACAGGTGTGTAGAGAAGTGTGGAACCTTTCGGAAACCTTGCCCTTCTATTGCCAAGTGAGTGTCCCCGTAAGCACCTAATGAGCGCCCACATGGCGTAACCTCCAAAAATGGCCTCCTTCTCAATTGGTTCGTGACATTAGGGCTCCTTTATATGTGTGTATGTGTTTTTTATTTATAGGAAGAAAAAAAAAGACAACGTAGTGAACTCAGAATGTCGAAATATCAAGGTTTTCAATCAAATTTGGATCCCAATTTACTTACGCCAGAGTCTTTTTGGACCTCTCTTGACCTTAATTTAAATGTTGGAAATTATTGTTCGATCGCCAAAAGTATGGAATTCAATAGTTTATCATCCAAAGACACCTTAGATAAGTTGCATACGGTAGAGAGGAAAAAAAAAAAAAGTAACTACGAAATGACAATTCAATCAAAATTCAAAACCTCTACGGCAATAAGTTGAGATTTTACAAACCAAAATAAGATGTTCTGTCCAAGCCCTGTATAGTGGTATAGTGGATAGCGTATAACACGTTTCCTTCATTTTGAGATCTTGCTTGAACAATCCTGCTACAATTGTACAAATTCTCTTTAGCCTTGAGGTCCATATCATCTTACAAAACCAATAGAGGGGAAAGGAACGACACCATACAGATTACGTATCATCAGGGAGTAATCAGTTGCTACGTATTCCCAGAAACATTAGTATACAACAAAAGGAAGCCCTTTCCAACAAGGATAATTGCATCGAGAGATGAATCGGCCATTTTGTTTTATCAACAAAAATAGGAGTCCGTTGACGTAGTGATATACAAGTGATTAGTTAAAATACATGAACCGGTTCAATCTCAGTTCAGAACAGCATTAAGTAGGACAACAATCGATGTCCAAATGTTCAAGACTCAGATCTCTCAAATGTTCAAGACTCAGATCTCTCCCGCATTTTTGCTCGGGCAAAGAACACTCCTGCCAGCAGACCTACAAAATGAAAACCAAGCTCGAGTTTTGCAACGTTTTGTAGAAATAACATTCCAAAGGTTGGGAAAAAGGAATAGGGCTGACCAAAGAAGATGCTCGCAGAATTCTCCAAACTGGTGGGGACTTTAAAAAGAAGGATGCCGGCAACAGAGAGAGGTATCTTATTTAGTGACCCCACAAGGCTGCACAATACATAAATAGAGACATTACCATTTCAGCTTATTATAAAATCATAGATTTAGGTCAACATCCAATGTCAACCAAAGTTAAAGACAACCACGCCTCATACAACAAGCAACCCAAGCCCCATAAAAACACTCAGGCCCAATTTATGCTAACACTTGAATCACTATTTGGCTAGGCTACAGGAACCTCATCCTAACATGAAGCCTCATCCTATGCCTAGCCAACCCAACCCCACCTCCAACAACTAGAACCACGGAGCTTACTACTTTGATGTCCCCCAGATTTGAATGTGTGGTTCATTCAGTTTTCTATGGACTTCAAATCCTGAGTTGGACGCACTTGAAAAAATAGCAACCCTCTCAAAAATTAGAAACATAACAGAGGGCCCTTGGAAGATAAATGGGGATGTTCAACTGTCATGTAATGGTCCTGTTTAGGACAACGGAGTTTTGAGTTTATACTCCAAAATCGGGAATGTGCCTTTCAAATCTAACACCCACTCAAACAGCTCCTAACATGACACTAAGAGTTGGGCTAGCCGACTCTCAAAGGGTCCAAAGCAGCACCCCTGAACGGTTCATGAGCAATTATTACTGATATGGCACATAAAAGATGGGAAAAGCTACTAAAAGAAATGGGTGGGGGAATAAGAAGAATCGTCTTACCTGTATGTAGTAGCCCCAGTTTGATGAAGAAACCACATGGAAGTGAAGCTGATTGCTAAACCCAAAAATCCACTAAATGTCATTACTAACCAGAAGGTGGGAAGCCTCAAAAGTGGTCTGCCAGTCATTACAAGAATGCATGAGTTTCAGTAAGATAATTTTCTCCCTTTCTTAGAAAGACTTAAGCAAAATTAAGAAAAAGAAAGAAAGAGAAAGGGACAATGTAAGCAGCCACAACCGCGAGTAATAGAACTTAAAAAGTTGGGTGGAAAAAAATGTCGAAAGTGCCATCAACTTGCACATAGAATTATCAACTGTGAGGAGGAACCCACGTTCTTGAAAGATAGTCCACCTCGTTGAACACAAAAATTAGGAGTAGCCCCAAGGGCAATGAAAGGGTGTTGTTCAGCAAAACCATTGAGAACTCATTCAAGTTTCCAGATTGAGTGACTTGCTTAGCTGTATCCATGACTCTGCGCAGTGTTAACTGCAACACCAGATGATGATGAGAGTTAGGACAACAATAAAATCCATCCACCATGCATTTAAGTAAGAGATAACTGAAGAAGGCAAAGAATATATGAGAGACCTGGTAAGCAGATAGACCCAAAATTGGAGAAACTATCATCTTGGTGATATGTAACTAAAAGGGAATTAATAGAGCTTGTGTAGATACATAGTACGTAGAACTAGAAACAGAGTCCAGATATAATATGGGGCATGGATACGATGAATTTCAATCTTATAAGAACTATGGCAATGGATGACCATATTTTCAATCGTAGTAAAAATTGAGGGAGTCCGGTCAATGGACCCTTTCCCTCCACTATTACATATTACCTTTCATGCCTTCCATTACATATCTATCAATCAAGTCGCTCTTGACCTGCCCATGTTATTCTTTACCTAGCGCCAATCTCATCTTGGCAGAAGTCACTTCTCAGTAGGTGCAAATATGTATGCTGAATATGTCCACACCATCACAAGCAATTATCCCCTATCTTCTCACCGGTGGTGCCATACCCACCATGTAAATGTCCACCCTTTTTGTTTTATCCTTCTCAACGTAGCCCACATCCGCCTAGGCATTTGCGTTTTAGCTACAGGCATCTTATGCACATATTGCTTCAACACAGCCTCGTACTTTGAGCCATAGAGCAGATTTTGTTTCAAAATCATTGTGTAAAACATCCCCTTCAACTTAATAGACAATTTTGTGTTCACATAACAACCATGACGCACTTCTACACTGCATGCAACCTGCTCTTTTCTCTGAGCCCATTCTCATTATTTGAAACATATCAACAAAATCACTCTTCTTTAATACTCTTTTCATGTCTTTATTTGCTACACCTTCTTTCATCATGCCCTGCTGAAGTTGGCACATATGTTATGTCGTAATCAAATTTAACCGAAAACCCATATTTCTCTGTAAGTCTAACTGTACGAACGCTACGGAGATAATAGAAGAAGAGAAGAGATAGAAGAAAAATGGGAAAGAGAGACAAGAGGCAAGCCTTTATCAATAACTCAGAGCTTATTAACTCTTGTAAGGGCTTCAGGGCTCATTCACTCACATAGCTTTCTATAAGTGTGGAACCAAGCCAATGCTGCAGGATTACTAACTTAGCATGAACTCTTGTTTGGGGTTCATGGCTCATTCAATAGCATTATATACTCCTTATCGTACCTATATTTTGCACGCTCATCCAGAAACTTATCAAATAGATAGCCATAAAGCCGATCCTTGGTGAGAGTCCTACTATATTAGAACCATTTTTGAAGAGTGAAGTTCTTCTAATAATGTCAAAAGTTTGGATTTGGATCCCCTGCCGTAACCCATGGGTTACAGCAGGGGTGCTGTGATGGTTGCTGTGAGAGAGGGAAGAGAGAGAGAGGGACCAGCTGTGATGGATGCAAACCATGGTTACTCTCTCTCTTCCCTCTCTCACAGCAACCATCACAGCACCCCTGCTGTAACCATGGGTTACAGCAGGGGATCCAAATCCAAAAGTTTCCTGCTTTATATCAGTCTCATATTCTAAATGATGATGTGTTAGGATAGACATTACTCGTTAACCTAACCAAAAAACTGTTCACTCAGAGCAATTTGCCTCATTCCGCGTCATTCACCTGCCAAAATATTACTGTTTTCCTGCTCACTGTTTTATTGCTCATGGACGAAATGTGGAAGGTTCAAGAATATGCAGTAAGGAAAAACAAAAAAGAGGGGCGCTGGGCAGGAATATACCACTGTGCTGAAGAAGTGTGTTAGAATAACTAATGAAGAGATGTTACACACAGGTGTCTTGTAAATCTACTTACGAAAGCAGATAACAAAGATGTAGTCTGTTAGAATTTGCTGTGCTTTGCAATCATTCAAAGTCACGATAAACCATATGCATCTATGTGGCATCAGTGCTCTTGCCAAACGACATTATCGATCCAAGGGCCTCTAACTTTCTTTCATATTCTTCCACTTGCTAACGAAAAATATTTTCACCAGCATTTGAATTTGCTATTGTCCCATCGTCGCTTTGGTTCCCGCTCCCTTACGATATTCTTCCAATTTCCTTAATGCTTCTCTATATGTGCTGACACCCACAGTTTTCGCGCTCCCTTATCTCTATATTAGGCTTTAGATTGTGCACGGCTTGCATGCCTCACTTTTCTGCAGTTAAATTCTATCCTCGTCTGTTCTTCTATAACTGCTTTGAATTCCCCAGCAGCTTTCCTTTCTCATTTTTTGTATCTTGCATGTCTTCCTATGAGCCTCTCATTTATTAAAAAGAAAAATCAAAATGCTTTATGCTTTATGCTTTATGCCAGGTTTCAATGCCCTTCAATTTCACTTATTTGTGTCTCTCTCGCACGCTTGGGTACTGTCAACTAGTCTTCTTATTCTGAATCTTGTCCTTGGCTGCAATTAATGCTCACAAATTGCATCAAAATCTGGTTCCTACCCGCTAAATGTGTTTTCTCGTCACCTTTTTCAGTGGCTTTCTTCAGAAAGACGCCGAAATGGGCAAGATCTAGCCCAAAAAAAAAGGACATGATGAAACATGTATTGTTTGGTTGAAGCCATCGGTTTCAAATCGTGAAGCCCAGTTTTGATCTGCTGCTAATTATCAAGTGTTACTTAAACGGTGCAATATTCTGCCTAAGGCGGGACAAATTTGTCATTTAGGGGGAGCATCTTCATCGAAGGACAATTTATCTGATTCAAGTTGAACGCTTCATCTATCTTTCCATGGTTCAACTCGAGGAGAGTATTGGGCTGACCAATGAAGAGATCTGGATAAGATATTATTCATCTAAAAGATGCTTGGTGGTTATTTTTGTGTTTATCTTGTATCTTTGCATCTTATAAATAAAGGTCTCTTGTAAATCTAATCATGAAAGCAGATAACAAAGCTGTACTCTGTTAGGATTTGCTGTGATTTGCAATTACACTTCCATAGTTAAATAAGCCATAAGCTTCTAACAATTGAAATTGAAGTCACTTAGCTAAGAAGAAAATCCATATCCATTGCAACTACAAAGATGGAAATGGGAGACCAGTAGAATTGTACACAACTTTGCACCCACAAAAGGAAGAATAAAAGGTAAGACTTCCTAAGACCACTGTGGCACAATCTCTGTCCGATTAAATATATCAATCAAAAGTTCTATTTTATCCAGTTACTTTGGAGTTCACAATTTCAGTTTTAGATATAAAGGTTGCATCTTGTCGGTACAGTCAATTTCCTGTGCTCTGCAATTATTCTTACTTTCATATTTACAATGAACGAGATTCTTCCACAATTGCAATACAAGTCACTTAGCTAACAAGGATAAATATCCATTGAAACTACAGGATAGTAGCAATATTACACAATATTTTGCCCACAAAAAGAAGTATAAAAGGTTATGTAAATCCTAAGACCACTTTGGCACAATCTTTTGTCCCATAAATAGATGAATCAAAAGTTTTCTTTAATCCAGTCACTTTGGGGTTCACAATTTCAGTTTTAGATATAACCATCGCATCTTGTTGGCACAGTAGATTTCCTGTGCTTTGCAATTGTTCACTCTTTCATAGTTACAATAAATCATGAGCTTCTATAATTGAAATATAAGTCGCTTAGCTAACAAGAATACGTATCCGTTGCAACTAGAAAGGCCGCAAATGGGAGGCCGGTAGAATTTTTACACCAATTGTGCACCCACAAGAGGAAGAATAACAGGCAATGTACATCCTAAGACCACTTTGGCACAATCTTTGGAGTTCAAAATTTCTGCTTTGGATATAAATGTTGCATCTTGATTGCATCTAAGTGGCATAACTGACTATGTTACATGGACTCTTTAGAATGGGTGAAGAACCCGTGTCGGACACTCGACACTTGGACATGGGTATTAGACAGTGTCCGACACATCTCATAGGATATGCTACTTTTTTAATTTCTTTGGCTTTGAGATGAGACGACTTCTCAATTGAAACCATGTGCGTCACATCAAACATCATTTCACCTAAGAAATAACTAACAAGTAATAGTAAGTATGAATAACTTCTCGTATCCCATTGTCTTGTGTTTTAAAAATTAGACGAATCCGACCAAGTGTATGTAACATAGATTACTGACTTCTTATTACGGAACTTTTAACCACATTTCTATATACGTGTGAAAGAAAACCTAATTGCTATACTTGATCGATATTTTGTAGATAATATTGGTGCTAATGAAAAATAATATGGTAAGGTTGATACTTGGGCTTGAGATCAAAGGCTGCCACGGATCAGTTAAATTACAGCCCTCCACCTACCCAAAAAAAAACGAGTCCACTAACAAAAATATTGTTTGAGGAGACTAAAATTGATACCAAAAAAGCACCCAAGGTTTTACAGATCTTACATAGCCATATTTTTAGCAAAAAAGTTGTCTCAAACAAAACCCACATTTTTTATGCAAAAATGATGTGAACCTTTAAAGAAAAGTTTTCCGTCTTTCATACATGCTTTGAAATTTCAAAACCTCGTGAGTCGTTGTCATCTTAACTGTGCTTAAGGCCACTTAATGAAGCATTACAGGGATTCTTGCCTTACCCAAGTATGCTTACATTACACTCTTACCAAACACCATCATTGCCCATTCATGAGATATAAGTAGGGAAATGCATGCTTTGCACGAGATAATGTGGTCTAGTAAATTGGAACTCTTCTAGAGTTAGAAAGAGCTAGGTAAAGTTTGTCATTAGAAAATACCCAAAAGGAAATTTTAGACAGCCACACCCCTTTCAGTAAGAATCTGAAACCCCCTCAGTGCAATATTGATGGCATGGTGCAATCCTACATATGAGTAAAAGAAGTGCTTTTACTTGCCCAAAACAAGCGAAGCATCTAAAGAAAATCACAATAATGCAGTTGACTGCTTGCGTCAAGTCTTCCATAATACAAAGATGAGATACATAGTCAGAGACAAAGATAGTTTGTGATCTACACCATTAAGTAATCCTTTTATTGTTATGAAGCTGCACAATGCAGTTATCATTTACTCCTACTCCTAGATCACATGTTTAAAACAAATTTCTTCTTTATTATCGTTCATTTACTCTCTGGACCATGCCATGCACCTAGAAATAAATGTCTGGTTACAAATTCCGAAGCCTCATTTATCCATTTATGAGTCTTTGCATAAACACCAGGGTGAAACATATAAATTAGAATAAAGTAGATTAACTACCTCTTCTTCCCAATGTCGTTCTAGATATGCACCGTAGTAGTTCTAATTTACTCCTACGCCTAAAGCACATGTTTGGAACACCTTTCATTTTTGTTATCATTCATTCACTCTCTCTGCACACTCACTTAGAACAACTCCCATTCCAATTGTTGAGGATCAAATGCAGTACTTCCGTTATACTCGTATGATGCCCAACTCAACTCTAGGCATAACGATTATAAGCTACCAAGTTACGCAGAAGGGAAAAGAGTAAGAAGAACAACTCGAGGAGAACAAAATGATAGTTACAAAACACGGGGATAGTTCCGAAAGTGGTGATGCCCCGTAAACATTTTCCTCAAATATAAGACCTATTTGGTTATTGGTTTGGTTGTCCTAATAGTGGCTTTGGGGGACCCAACAGTTCTGACAAGCTGGGTTTAAACTCTAAAGACATTCAGACCTCAACATATTATACCTCTCCCCGTAACAATTTGCTAAGCTTTCATTTCAACCTGGTAAATAAGCTTGGTAGCATATAAATTGAAAATGAATGGCTCAAGTTTGCAAGATTTTCAACTATAAGTTTGCAATTGGACTAAGGATCTTTATGCTGTTTTAAGGAAGAAGTTTCTACTTTGTGACCTTCTCTATTACTATGCAAAACTGCTAGCTGACAGCCTATGAAGGAGGCTCTTTCGAAAGACTTTGAAGCCATCCTCCTTTCCTGCTCCTCCTCCTCCTCACCCTTTGCCAACATCCTATAACAGTCAACTTTTTTTCTCTTTTTTTGTTTTTATTTCTTAGCATATAGGCAATGTGCTTAACAAATTATAAATTGTCAAAAAAGAAGCTATTTGGTTATCGGTCAGGTTGCCCAAGTAGTGGCTTTGGGAGACCCAACGGTTCTGACAAGCTGGTGGGATTCAACTCTAAACACATTCAGACCTCAACATATTATACCTGTCCTGTAACAATTTGTTAAGCTTTCAATTCAATCAGGTATATAAGCTTGGAAACATATAAATTGAAACTGAATGGCTCAAGTTTGCGGGACTTTCAATTGTAAGCTAGCAATTGGAATAAGGATCTTTATACTGCTCTAAGGAAGAAGTTTCTAGTTTGTAACCTTCTTTATAACTTTACAAAACCGCTAGCCAACAGCCTATGTAGGAGGCTCTTTTTAAAGACTGTGAAGCCATCCTCTTTTACTCCTCCTCCTTATCCTCGCCTTTTACTCCCTGTAGCGGTCAACTTCTTTTTTTCTTTTCTTTTATTTTCATTTCTGGGCATATAGGTAGCGTGCGTAACAAACTTTAAATTGTCATTGTCAAAAAAGATAGAATGTAAAAATTGTGAGTGTAGGTGTGAGAATTTTGAAAAGTCAACAAAAAAGTTACTAACAGACCTGATATTTGGTTAATAGCGTGAGATATGGGGAGGACATTTAGAAACTCTTAAAAAAACAAAAAAATCTTTTGAATAAGCAACCCCTTACATGCTGGCATAAATATAATACACCGAGAGATATATATAGATATAAATTAGCCTCAATTACGAATAGCAAACGATATTCGGCTTCTTCAATTTCAAATTCACTTAGAAAAAGAAAGATGGGACAAGAAAAAAGGAAAGATACTAGTAAAACAGTAAAAAAAATAGTAGACTTTCAGTGTAAGGATCAAAATACTCACAGAATATGATGCTGTCAAGAAACAATTAATAAGTTGCCATGTATAGCCAACGGCATGAAAAGCTAGATCCGTAATGCCTCCAGATACAGCTGAAATGATCTGCATAGTGCAAGCGCAATAATCAACCATTCTAACTAAAACCTTTCTATATTTCTAATAGACATATGGATAGTAGCAAGATAGACTAGACTTCAAAGCCTCAAGTGAGCAATAAGCATAGTGTACCCAACCATGCGAAAGACAGACAACAAACCCTCACATGCTATCAAATGCAAGCAACAAGCCAACATGTGACATATTGTCTATGTCACTTGAAACTTCCACACCAACATTTTATCGAAAAAGGCAAAAAAGAAAAAAAAAATGTGAAAAGCAGAACACTATCTTAGCCGTGCAGCTTACCATCAAGAAAAGTGCTGCCCAAACTCTGTTGTCATGACGCTTATTAAATAGATACATTTCACCAACTGCAGTTATCACATTGGTAACGTTCTTCAAGACTGTGACCATGGCGACATTGATGTACTTCAGACTGTAAACGCAACCGGCCACAGTTGAGCAACAGTAAAAAAATGGGTGACAGAGTTAATCAGCTATTAGATACATAATAATAATAATTGCAGGTGAAATATCAATCCATGTTTTTATAAGTTTTAAAACAAGATAACTTGAACCACGTAAAGGAAAGTATCCATTCATGTTCTTATAAGTTTTTAGACAAAATAACTTAAAACGTCACTAAATTTTCCTAGTGCCTCTTGTTACAAAGATTCACCCGCGAATGGGACTGATTAACTATAGGTGATCCAAACATTGAAATGCAGATTTGTCATGTGACCCAACCAATGTAGTGTCCTGATCAAACTTTTCCTTCCCATTTACACAAGCAACTAACCCCAATATCTAGGCAAGACTGGCTCCTCCTAAAAGAGAACACTTTTATGGAGTAGCTCTCAAGGTCTGGAACCTTAGATCTCAATTAGCAGAAAGAGATTTGCAATCAGCATAAGAAAGAGAGCTCTTGAGTATTACGAGAGGAAGGGTTAGATTGTGTTAAAATTCTAAGACAACAAGCAACCGATGGGTGGAACAGGCAAAGAGCAGAAGTAGAGGCATAACACCTATTGCTAGCGCTAAACCTCTTATTGGGGTTCACTTCTATCTTACTAACGGTAATCGTTGGGGACGAGCTCATCGATGCGGTTTTGTACGTTCTTCGCACCGGTTAGAGAAATGCAATTGCTCTAGCTTTGGTTCCTATGGTTCTTAATGCATCCTCTCATATATACAGGGAAAAGTCAACAAGGACATTAAGGGTGTGTTTGAAACCCTTGTGGTTTTTGGTCTTCACCTCCTTTAGTTTTCATTTTTTCAAAATTACAAATTTGTGTTTGGTTAGCCAGTTTTTATTGTTGAGTTTTATTCTTAATTATTCTTTTTTATTATTATTATTTTTTTTATTTTGTCCTTCAACCTTGAAATTGCCTTTTCTTCTTCAACAGAGCACCTCCCCGCCATCTCCAAAGCACCACCACCATCAAACTCAAACCACCGCACTCACAACCTGCACCAGCCACCACACTACCATACCCACAACCTGCAACAACCACTGCACCATCTCATCACAATTTGCACCAGCCACCACACCACTGCACCCACGACCTGCAAAGGCCATTGCACTAACACCCAAATCGCACAATCACCATAATCACAACAGGAACCACTACTAAAATGAATGGTTTTTGCCCCCCAACAACCACAATCACTGGATCCATCGCAATCTAGGATTTTTGAAACCATGTGTGCTTTCAATTCGTGTTTTCTATCTGATTTGTATACATGAGGGGTAATGTGAGGGCTTTGATGGCCGTAGAGATCGACTCATAAGGTTATTTGGTGAAATAGCGGTGGAGGTGGTGATTGTTTGGTGAAGTGTCTGACTACCGGTGGTGGCAGGGGCGGGGGCGATGGCATTTTTGAGATGGAGGTGATGGGGATTTTATATTCACACAAATGAGTTCTTTCACAAAAAACCACCACCAAACAACCTTCAGAAACGATGAAGTAAGGACTGGGCTTTGTCAAAATGTGGGTTGCAAATTGCTTTTAATGAAGCTTGAAGTATGGATCTCAAAACAAAACCCAAAACTTCGAAATTGAGTTTTCGAAAACAGCCCAAATAGATTAAAAAAACAGGGGAAAAAAAACCAAAACTGTATACCAAACATCAACTTTTTCTTCTGTTTGCAGAACTGAGCAAAAAACTGAAATAAAAACTCTGTCAAACGCTACCTAATTATGACATAGGATGTTTAGCTATAACCAGATTGCCTGCATAAGCATTTCCTGCAATATGTTCCAGTGACCATAATTTGGAGTACAAAGTGTGAAGCTGAAGAATATCGAGAATTGCATTACGGTTAACAGGAACGACCCTAAACAGATGAATGTACAGAAACTGATGTGATATACTGTTATCCTGGGCAGATGACCACTACTTGGAAGCCAAAAGCTTCATTAAGCGGAAAATGTCGGTGCCTAAGATTGTTGTCAAGGCAATGACATTTTCAGATGAGTGGATGACACTGTACGAGTCCAAAAAAACCAGGGATGTACAATATCCTAACCACATAAGCAGATGCAGCACGGAAGGAGGATACTTGGAACAAAGACAGGCCTAACAAATGATTCATTGTAGAGGCATAAATGCTGCGATATCAAGTTGATGTAAAGGAAAACCACGGTTATACTACTTTGTATGTGTCGGTCTCTGCGTCTGTTATTTTGGGGTGGCAGAAATTTTGGTGGGCGTTGAGCTTCATACCTAAACATGCTTGTGATTAGCATCCCAACGAATATGACGTTGACAGGAAACCAGACCTTAATCAATTTCCACGTGAGTGGTTCTGTTGATATTACACGAGAGAAGCTCAACATAGACACAAGCACTACAGAGACAAAGTTCTGCACACACAGAGGAGATCAAGGAACTTGTTAACCAAACAAAATGATTTCACATGAACAGAACTGCAATCTAACTTTTGTATTTTATATCACCTGGTAGAGCATCAAAAAGATTCCAGCATTAAAATCGTAGCTGGAAAGGACATACTTGTTAACCAGTATCATACTACAGGAGGATATGCAATAGGCAACACCAGATAATAAGGCCTGGTTGTGTATCTTAACTAGCCTGGTACTTCGTGCCTTTTCTCTGCCCTTTCCAAGCAAACCACCTTCTACATCCATCTCATCATTGCCAATAGCCTTCATCGGAAGAGATAGCCTGCATTGGAAGAACCGATAAAGAAAATGACAACAAAAAGTGATGTCCTGTAAAATGCACAAGGCCTAACAGACACAATTAGATGAGCACAGAAGCCGCAAAAGGTACAGATAAATTGGCCAAGCTCAACCAAACAACTTGAGTTAAAAAAAAAAAGTTAAAAATCTCAAAGATAAAATCCTGAAAACCGGTGAAAGGGATGGGAATTAGAAGATGGATGGCGATTAAGAAGTAGTAAACGTACCTCAAAGAAAATCTTGACAGGAAGGATGAAGCAAGGGTTCAAAGGAAAGTACCAGGGGGAACTAAGAGAAAAATCTGGATCAGGAAAAAAGACTATCTTCTGAAGTTAGACATTCTCAAGCATCTTTTTGCAAACAAGACCCATCCACCAAGCCCTTTTCTATTGCGACTATATCTAAGACAGTAAAGTCAACGAAACCGCAAACTAAGAATGAACTCTAAAACCAAGGCTTTTAGCTTGTGAGGGGGCGGGAGAGAGAGAGAGAGAGAGAGAATTTGTGACGGAGGAAGAGCGACGGGTGGCGGTGGTGGTGATTGGTGGGTCAGTAGTAGACCGTGGTGAAGGGTGGACCGTGACCGGTTGCGGTGGTCGGCTGCGATGGCTACTCAGTTGCGGCGTTTTTCAGGTGCCTACGGCGGCGGCCGTCAGCTTGGGCAATGCAACGGTGGTGGAGTAGGACCTTGCTGGTTTGAATTGGCTTCCTGGATTTGGAGAGAGAGAGAGAGGGGGGGCGGGGGGGGGGGGGGGGGGGGTGCATACAGCATTTAGCGACAAAAGATTGTCATTAAAAATGTTTTGTCGTTGTTACTGAAATTTATAGCGACAATTTTTTGTCGCTAAAAATATTTAGCGACATCTTGTAGGTACGTGTACGGCGGAGGATCTTGATGGTAATGACTAAATTCACGTTGGTTATTTTGTCTACTCCTACCCCCACTCCTTTATGGTGTTAAATCAAATGATATGTCGCTAGTTACCATGAATGACAAGTATTAAGTATAATTTCTTCAATTTGAAAATGTAACGAAAGAAAAAATATGTGCAAGTCAGGGTCATTATCTACATTTGTAACATTTCGAAATTTTTGGAATGTTAACACTCACTCGATCATTTACACTAAAATAATAATACCTCAAAGTCAACATTGACAACCATCATCAGAGCAGCTAAACTTTTAATCAAACCAATAATCATACTCTCAGTAAACAATCGTAAATGATACATCAATCTAAATCTGATTTTTTAAAAATAATAATAATAATCACCTAGGCAAGGGTTCTACTGAGCAATACTAAAAACTTAATATCTTTCTTTCACTCGGCTCAGCTCTAATCCACACCCAATACGATCTATTGTTGGTTATCACCTGACGAAAGGAAGTCAAACGGGAGTGAGCTTTTGAGAGCTCAGTAAGATCGCTCAAACGAAAAAATTACAAAGTAATTTACAAATACAATACGATGATGGTTTATAGTTCACAGATATAATTCAATGATGGTTTCCAGAGCTTTCACAAAGATTATACCTAGTTCGGTTAGATATCAATATAAGTTTCGGATACGATACAAACAAGGGCTAATTACACCTATGTCCCTGAGGTTTTGTGGTAATTACAGGCAAGGACAATAGTTTCGAGTAATTACACTTATGTCCGTTGACCAGACGGAAACCTAAAAATCCTAACGGTTTTAATGAAAAGACTGTATTGCCCCTAAGTTGGAACCTTATTTTTTTTTTCTAATGCCATTACTTCATTAAAAAAAAGACTTTACTTTATTTTGCTCTTAGCCCCCCCACCCCCCGCCCCTTCCTCCCCCCGCCCCCAACCCCCGCCACCCCATCTGCATCCCCCTTCCCCGTCACCCACCCACCCCGTCTTCCTCCCCTTCCCTGGCGCCGCACCCCGCCAGCCTCCCCCTTCCCCGTCACCCCGTCACCCCGTCACTGCCCACCCCGACTACCTCCCCCTTCCCCGTCACCCGCTAACCCCGTCTTCTTCCCCTTCCCCGGCGCCGCACCCCGCCAGCCTCCCCCTTCCCTGTCACCCCGTCACTGCCCACCCCGACTACCTCCCCCTTCCCCGTCACCTGCCAACCCCGTCTTCTTCCCCTTCCCCGGCGCCGCACCCTGCCTGCCTCCCCCTTCCTCGTCACCGCCCACCCCGTCTATCTCCCCCTTCCCCGTCACCCGCCAACCCCGTCTTCCTCCCCTTCCCCGGCACCGCACCCCACCTGCCTACCCCTTCCCAGTCACCCCGTCACCGCCCAACCCATCTTCCTCCCCTTCCCCGGCGATGCACCCCTCCTGCCTCCCCCATCCGCGGTGCTGCACCCCGACCTTCTTCCCCCGTCCCCGGCGCATGTGAGCAATAGTAAGTGGCGATGGCGATGAGAAGTGGAGGGCTTTGAAACCCTAAATTGGAAAGCTCTGGTAGATAGATCAGTCTGGTCACAAGTCTTTAACGCCTCTTTTTATCCACTTCATTATCAATCCAAGAGTTAACCTCACTTAGAGACTCAGCTTGCTAATACACACATTCATAACAGCCACGACAAACCCCTCCCTCTTGCTTATTTAAAACCCACATTCACACAATTACACACACAACACATCCCACACATTACAACACACATTACACATACACACATCACACATTTACACCATTGTTCACGCTGCACCCATTCCTCTTTCACTATACACGGCATACAGCAAGACCCACAATACCTACACACATATGAACACACACACACACGCGCACGCACGCTCGCGCGTCTTACACAAAACACATGCATTGACTCACGGCATCACCTCCCTTGTGCTGCTCTTACACACACAACACAACACACAACACACAAACACGCACACAAACACTCACGCACTCACTGCCTCCGTGCCCATGGCTGTGGCTTTTCCTCTTGTTCAAGAGATACATACCCCAATATTACACAGCATAGCCACACCCACTGCTTCACGGCTGTGGCTTTCTTCTCCCACACGAACACTCACACAACCCACACACATCAACCTGCCATAGGTAGCGATGGCTGCCCTTAATCTCCCTTATATTTTCTCACTTTTATAAATTGATGCACCCACATATTCTATGTAAATGTTGCAATATACACAAAAAGACGTTGAAAATTGCAAGAAGCTTACCGAATATTATCGCTACGGTCGCCGAAATCCAACACCGTCAATCTTCTCTTCCTCTTTTATCTTCTTTGTCTCTCTCTCTCTCTTCTCTATCGTGAATCTGATGAATGAAATAGAGCTTGGACGGCTGCTCTCTCATAACATAGGTATAAATATAAAACTCTAGACTGGCAATTTCCAACCCCCCCCCCCCCTAGACTTTAGGTAATTTTTAAAATTCACCCAAAACTTTTTATTATTACGAAAAGGCCCAAAATAATTATTTATGATAGATTTATGTACTAGAATAATTTAATAGGTTGTTACCTAAACTCCGCTTCACTAATCGTTGCAAAAAGTCGTTAATAAATATATCGATGCTAATTAAAAAAAATATCGTCGCTAAAAGTTTAAAAAAAAAAATTCGTTTTCACTAATTGTCTATAAGTACCTCAATCAATATCAGTTATATTTGCCATCTTTAAATTATAACTTATGATTTCCAAAATTTTGTCACTAAATGTTATCAATAAAATTTCACTCATGGCAATCGACGCTAAATCTTGCGTATAAAAGTCATCGCTTAAAATAAACTAATCGGGTGGGTAATATCAAGGTTCGGGGTATTACAACATTGACTTCAGGTAAGCACATAAATCAGTTTCTCGTGAGAGATTGTGGAAGAAAGGTAGAACGAAAATCACCTTTCTAGTTTCATTTTTTCATAAATCATTTCCTCGTGCTACAAATTTAACTTCCAAAGCGTTAGTTCCAATTTTATTACATATATGTATTTGCACCCTCATATGCTTAGTTGTACCCCCAAAGAAAATAATTAGAGAGATGGAAGTTGATATTTACTCTCGCCTTCTAGTCATTTGGACTCTAGTTTTAGTGGCACTTCTCATAGACATTTTTCAAAAATTAGGAGACAAAAATAAAACTAAACTTTTAAAAATTGAATCAAATATCACATTTGAAAGTTTCCTTATACTTTTAATGCATTAACCAGAGCAAGAAACGCCTAAAGCCCTAGGTGTGACAACAACGGATTACAAACAATTAATACAATTTGAATGAGCTTTTAGTTTATCTCCAACATCCATCTCCTTGCCGCTAACTTTGGAAATTCACATTTTGCTTTGACCTTCTTCATATTTTGGATGATAGTTGCTAAAAAAAATATCTGAATAAATGTAAATCACAAAAGGACACTTAAAACTTGTCGTTATAAAGTAGTTTCAATCTCATATATAAGTTTATGTCCAAATGTTGCCGAACTTTATTTTGGTGGAAGCCATTTACATCCACCGCAGAACTGCATATCTTCAAGCATCGCTACCCACTCAATCATACTCTGTAATACTTAATAGTCTATAAGTGTCATCCCTTCCAATTGGTATCCATCTATAGAAAATATGATTGACCATGTACCAAACCACTTTATATTTATTATGGCCAGCATCTCTAAAATTTTGTGAAGAATATTTCAACAATTCTTTGATGGCTGATAAAGAAAATTCTAATCAGTTTTCTTGTCAGGTTAAGTAACACATAAAATGATAAGTATCTACCTAATTTGGAGTAGAATGATACATTAAAAGTAGAAATAACCAAATTGTATTTTCATCATCCCACTCTCAACAATTTGCTATGTGAAAATAACATAACTACCGTAAACAAATCCATGCATATGCATGTCATGGTGAGAAAAACTTGAAATAAAAAGTTTCTTGAGTTTCGAATCAAACGTCGCAGTTGCGATTCTTATTTTACTGTATCGTTTGGCTTCCATCTGTTACTAAACAGAGAAGACATAGTTGAACTCTAAAACCAGAAATAAGTGGGGGGGGGGGGGGTGCAGGTGGGGGGCATAGATATAGAGTACAATAAAGATAAAACTCAATTTTCAGATGCATTTTATTGTCCAATAAAATCTCAAAAGCGTACATGATTATCATAATAGAGAGGAATATAGATGTATGAACAATTTATTTGGTTGTTCATTTTCTGATACAGAATACTTAAATGAGGAATAAATGAGTTGAAAGTAGTTTCAAAGAAGAGAACTATCAAATGGAGTTTTTATTTGTTGTTTTTTTTTTTATCAAAATTTCCTTTGTATTCCTTTAAAGCACATATACCACTTTCCTTACATTTTTACATCTTAAATGGTTCTTTCTATATACATCATATCCTACTCTAACAGAAAATTTGAATCAAGATCACAAGCATAACACAGGTCTTCATTTCCCTGTGATCTCTTTTCCTTCTTCCAAGTTTGGGTCCTATATTTCATCCACTGTTTAATGACATACATACATCCCTGGATATTTGCCCCTTTCCCTTCAAAGATTCTTGAATTCCTCTCTTGCCAGATCCCATAAACTGTGGTTGCCACCATTAGTTTCCCTAATCTAGCATGTAAACTCTTTCCTTTGAAACAACATGCAGCTTTAGATATAAACTCTTCCCATGAATGTAATGCAGGTTGTACCATCAAGTTGCCAAAACCAATCTTCCATAGTTCTTCTGCAAACTTGCATTTTGTAAAAAGATGGTCTTCATTTTCACTCTGCTGCATACACAGAACACATGTATCTTTTTGAATAATTTTCCATTGTTTCAGCTTATGCCTTGTCCTTAGACCCCCTTTACAGGTTATCCATAACATAATTGAGCATTTAGGAATGTTCCCTGTAAACCAAATGAAACTCCATAAAGGATCATAGGTGCCATGAGTTCTCAGTTCCTCCCAAGCTGATTTGATGGTAAACACACCATTTGTATTTAACCTCCAGGTTACTTGATCAGGCTCTGATGTATTTGGACTTGGTAAAGCACTTATTAAAGCATTGATACACCTTAACTCACTTGACCTGTTAATCAGGGGCTGCCATTCATCATTCTGAATGATATCAGCCACTTTTGCATTACTCTGCAGGCCAGAATCATATACAGCCCTTGGTCCAAATTGTTCAATCAAAGGGATCTCACTTATCCATCTATCCCTCCATAACCAGGTGATCTTACCATCCCCCACTTTATACAAAATCATCTTGCTATTTTTTTCTCTTAGTTTTAGCAATTTACACCATGTCCAAGAAGTCACAACAGGAGGCTTAAAAAGTCCATAAGTGCTGATCTTTTATTATGTACATGTGACACCACTTAACCCATAGAGAGTTGTTTTTGTGTGCTAGATCCCAGAGATGCTTGCATATAGCTGTTGTGTTCCATTCATCTAGGCTTTTAATTCCTAAACCCTCTTCCTTCTTAGGCATACACACATCTCTCCAAGCTACCTTAGCCCACTGCATTTAGCATCTTTTCTTGTCCAAATAAATGCTCTGATCTTTTTCTCAATCACTTTGTTTACTTTTTTTGGCAATAGGAAATAGAGCTCCAATAGACTTGCATGCTACATAACACTGCTACTGCCAATTGCACTCTACCTGCATATGACAAAGTCTTTGTAGTCCAGCTATATATCCTTGCAGTGACCTTTTCTACTAGTGATGAGCAGTCCTTGTAGCTTAGCTTAGTAGAGATCAATGGGACTCCTGAGTAAGTGACTGGGAATTTCCCATTAGGGAATCCCACTATCTCTGCCAGATCAGTAGCTAGCTGCTAAAAAGATAGAGCTTTTTGTCATGTTTGGTGATAGTCCTGACAATGTCTTGAATTCCTCTAATGCCTGTTTGATCACTCTCAATGATCATTGATCTGCTTTGGCCATTAGAAATAAGTCATCTGCAAAGCATAAATGGTGGATTTGCAGCTCTTTACATTTTGGATGGTATTTATAGGCTGGGAGTTGAGCATATGAGTTCATGATGCCTGAGAAAGCCTTCATTACCAAAATAAACAGGTAGGGGGAGATAAGGTCTCCTTGCCTTAAACCCCTTACACTTGCAAAAAAACCATCCACATTACCATTGAGATTTATTGAGAACCTGGTTGTCATAACACATTGCATAACCCATTCCACAAAAATCATAGGGAATTTCATGGCTTCCATTACAACTTTAAGGAAATCCCATCCCACAATGTCATAGGCTTTCTGCAAGTTCACCTTCATCACACATCTTGGTGCACCCCTTTCTTTATGATAATTATTTACCAACTCTTGCATAAGCAAGATATTATCAGCTATTTGCCTGTTAGCTACAAAGGCAGATTGATTCAAGCTCACCAAAGCAGGGATAACCTTTTTTTATTCTAGCACAAAGAATCTTTGAGAGGCACTTATAGACTACATTGCAGCATGCAATAGGTCTAAAGTCCTTCATAGCGTTAGGAGATGATGTTTTAGGAATCAAGGTTAGCAATGTGCTATTGAAGAACTTAATCCCTTTCTTTCTGTAAGTGGGACGGTTGTAAATTTTAGCCAGATTCTTTTCTAGTCAACTGAATCCTAACACTTAATTAGTTGTATTTAAAAAATACAAAAAATTCTTACAAAAAGGTATTTGAGGTTTGGAGGGCAAAGAAGTGAGAAATGGAATCCAACTATATATATTATAGATCTCCTATCGCATTAAGTACACTAATAAAAATGCATTCCTGATGATAAATATAACAAAATTACATTTTTGGACAAATGTTGCAAAGCATATTATAAACCAAAAGCAAGTATAACTTTGAAATACATCCCGGAGAGAGCAGTCATCTTGCATATTACTACATCCGTTCTTAAATAATTGATCCTTTGGGGGGGGGGGGGGGGGGTGCTATCCGAAAAAAAATTGATTACTTTTCAAATGAATTCTGTAAGTGTTTTTTCATATTTACCCTTTCGACCCTTTTTTTTTATTATATTTTGGGTCCGCTTTTAATCTTTCATCAACTCATTTTCTCTCTCCTACCTACTTCTTTCTATCTTTCTCTCTCCACATTTAATCTTCCGTCAACCAATTTCCTCTCTCCCGACCCTCTTTTTTCCACCCCTTTCTCTTTAAGGTAAAATAGGACACACCATTTATAACTTATATCCTTAATATGTGTGCCAAGTCAAAATTGAGCAATTATTTAGGGACGGAGGAAGTATTATTAACCGTTAGGGCTACGGCCACAAGAGAACTATATATTTTAATATATTTTTAAATAAGTCTATATACTTTCTTATCAAATCTGGATTGTGGAGCTTCATACTAACGAAATATAATATGTGAACACATATTAATGGTGTGTTCACATGTGAACACACCATTTATAAGTTATATCCTTAATGAGCTTTATTAATCAGAATGCATTATTGAGTGTCTACATTTTTATTAGTGTTAACTAATTAACTTACACAAAAAGGACTATATTGGTATAATTTCTTCAACATCCATATATTGGATATGAATAATCTTAACCAATGCATAAAGTTTCTCTTATATAATTAATAGCACTACATAAGCTTTTTTAAAATTTACTTTTTTCAGCATAAAAATATATAATTGTACATATGAAACATAGTTGGTTTTCTAAAAAAATAATTAGTTTTAGATATTATTAATCAATTAAATGTTAATATTAAGCGCAACCACTATAGTACCTTGCATAAGGAAGCACTATATAATACTCCCTCCGTTCCACTTTAATTGATCAGTTTTCCTTTTTGAGCTGTCCTAAAAAAATTGATCACCTTCCAGATTAAAAAAGATTTTGTATCCGTTTTTCCATGTTTACCCTTTTTACACATTATTTAATTTCTTTCTTTCTCCAAATTTAACACATTCAACATCTCATTTTCTCTCACATGTCCTACTTCCTCTCCCCCCCCCCCCCATCTCTAGGAATAAAATTGAAAACACACAATATAAGACTTATATCCTTAATATGCGTGTCAAGTCAAAACATAGCAATGAAATTGGGAAGGAAGGAGTGCTCGTCAAGAAAGCCACATTAGTAATATTAATATTGCTTTAATGATCCTCGTCGATAGAGGACACTATGTCATCTTTTGCACGACATAGACTGGCGTTAATTGCTTGTTTCGAGCTTTCAAGCTTGTAAGGCTTTTTAGTTTTTGAGCTCAATACCTGCTAACCGCAAATGTCATCATGATTCTGAGCTCCCACGTTCAAAATCTATTTACCTTCCGAGGTCCCAAAAAACAATTATGACCTCAATCTTTGTCCACCCATTCAGGTGACTTAAAGAGCTCGACGAGCTCCAATCATGCTTTACTCGGCCTGAAAAGTGAGAAGTGGAAGAGCTCCATGAGCTCCAACAATTGTTTACTCCACAAGTTAAGTGGACGAGCTCCTAAAGCTCTACTCTTGGCCCCCAGCCACCCGACCAGCTAAGTGGACAACTCCCAAAGCGGCTTAAGTGGCCTAAGTAGGCTTAAGTGGACTCAAACTGGCCCAATAAAAATTGATGTAGCCAAAAATTAGCTCAATTGCCTAAAAAGGCTTAAGTAGCCCAAAACGGCTCAAGTAGCCCAAAAAGAGTTTGAGTGGCCCAAAAGAGAAGGCTCAAATGGCCCCAAAAGCCACAAACAGGCTCATGGCCCATAGTAATATACAAAGAAAAGTCCACTACGAGTAAAGGGCTTTACTAGTCTAATAAATGGGGATTTCCATGACCCAAGGCTCCATACTCTATTCAACAATATCAAAAGGGTGTAATAACGACCTCTCTCTAACTGACCATCAGAGCAAACACGCCTAAAGTAGAGCCACGAGTCTACTCCCTTATTTAATAAAACAAGAAAATGGGTGCCAATATTATACGAGTAAATATATGAATCACCAGTAAGTGAGTGACATGTGTGTTCTATAGTGATAAAGTTTCATTAAAGGGTTGACCTTGGGATGCACGAGTCTTTGATATATTCAAGATCTTACTAAACAGCTCTATAATCCTCGACTTAATTGATTGGTAATCTTGGAAGACAAATAAAATACTAAAGCAAGGTAACTGTCTTTATGGTAGTCAACTCTCATTTTAAGGAGGTAACCTATGTAGCTCTTTATTAATAGCCTCATAGATCCAATGGATGTCTAGATTTTACTCATTACATAATTGTCCGACTTAATCTCTGACAAACTAAGCACCAGAGATTGCCCACCTCATCCACATTCCACAAGTCACCATTTGGTCATCGTTTGCTTTGCAGATTTGTTCACATGCTCGTCTAGATCTATATTCTCTAATCACAGCCATTTTCCGCCATTCTTGAGATGCTTAAGTCTTTTTTGAGCCTCTTGAGCTAGCCCACTCATATCAGACTTATCTTTTAGACCACTTGCCCCTTTTACTCTGTGTAGGCATATATCCTCCTTGAGCCCGTCCACACGAAGTGGACTTCATTACTTTAGGCCACTTGTGGTATTTGAGCAACTTGAGCTCTTCCACTCGGAGTGGACTTATTTCTTGGGCTAGTTGAACACACCTTTTTTAAGTAGACAATTTTTTTGGGCCAATTGAGCCCATCCATTTACAATGAACTTACTTTTTAGACCACTTGAGTTGTCCACTTAGAGTAGACATATACTTTGTGCCACTTGAGCCCGTAAGCTAGTGGTTGGACGAGTAGGCAAAGATTGAGCTTATAAAGCCCATTTGTAAACAAAACATTCATTTTTGCTAGCGTTTGGCAGCAATGCCATAGAGAAATGCACCCAGCTGATGGATACATTTATGTTCATAGGTTTCGTAGAGCGTGAGGAAGTTCTTGTAAGACTGGAATTTTTTTTTGCCTTCAATATTGTTTGTTGGCTTTTATGGGCTGATAAATGTTTCAAGTAAAGTGGCATAGCCGAGAATGTAAGAAGCCCTCGAACCTTAATAAGAAGAAATCATTTAAGGTACCCAATGATACGAATGTGCTGTACTTCAAGACTTTCACACTAGGAAAGATCTAATGCCCCCAACATGTGCAACATAAAGCTTTAAAGTGGTTCGCTTGAGATTGAGCAAATAACTTTAAGCTTCTATACATTTTTCGCTCCCGGGGCATGTTTATTTTATAGGTATGTCAGCTGATTTGCCATTCTATGTGAGAAAGTCTTCTTAGTGCATATTACGATAACTAAGAATTGAGCAGCATTGCAATTATGGGATTACAGATGTCTAGCTTAGTAATATCAAATCTAAGCATTAAGATGATTGTTATAGCTCTGGAGTGATCTTAGTGAGTTAGTACGAACATGATTTCTTGAGCACGACCATGGCTAGTTGCAGTTCTTAAATTAAGTATCATGTTAGCTTGAGCAACAATTGATATTCATGATGGTTTTACATTGCATTCAAGATTGATGGGCAACTAATATCATGTTAGAGCTTTCACTGTTGTAAGAGCTTCATGGTATCTAGCGCTAGATTAAAGCAGTCTAGGGACCAACAACCGTGGCAATGACAAAAGAAATGGTCAAATCCATTAGGTTGATTGCCTTGGGGTACCTAAGAATGAATTCAGATTGCTGAGACCTTGTAGAGGTTAAGTCAGGCTTAAGAAGTGGTGTTTAGGACTTGATGTGATATGAAGAATTTAAGATTCATAATCATACTATTTCTCTCTAGATGATCAAGATGGTAGTCATCTCTCATTGGAAGACAAAGATCGCTTAGTGGAAGGCAAAGAATATACTACAATAATGTAACCACCTTTATGGCAGCTTCTCAATTCAAGGAGGTAACCTCTATAGCTTGTTATGAATAGCCTCATAGATCCAATGTATGTTTATCTTTTACTCACAACATGATTTTTCCTACTAAACCTTTCTCACAAGTTCTGACTTGTAGTTAAGCATTAGAGATTGCCCTGCCCACCAGATCCACATTCGACAAGTCAGCATTTGGTCGTGGTTTGCTTTGCAGATTTCGTTCACATGATCGTTTAGTCCTCTATTCTCAAATACAATAATTTTTCGCCATTCCTGAGATGCTTATGTCTTTTTTGAGCCTTTTGAGCCTGCCTATTTGTGATATACTTATCTTTTACGCCACTTCCCCCTTTTACTCTAGGTTGACATATATCTTTGGCCACTTGAGCCTGTCCAAACGAAGTAGACTTCATTAATTTGGGCCACTTGTATTATTTGAGGAACTTGAGCTCTTCCATATAGAGTGGACTTATTTTTTGGCTAGTTAAGCACGCCATTTTGAGGTGGACAATTGTTTTGGGGCAATTGAGGCCATCCATTTACAATGAACTTTTTTTTGGGACCACTTGAGTTGTCGACATAGAGTAGACTTATATCTTGTGCCACTTGAGCCCATCTGCTTGGGGTTGGATAAGTAGGCCAAGATTCAGCTTACGAAGCCCGTTTGCTAAACCAAAAGATTATTTTTGCTGGCCTTTGGTGGAAGCAATGCCATAGAGAAATGCACGCAACTGATGGATGCATTTCTTTTCATAGATTTTGTAAAGTGTGAGGAAGTTCTTGTAAGGTTGCCAATGAACTTCACCTTTATAACTGTTTGTTGACTTATAGGGGTCTGGTTACAGTTTCAAGCAAAGTGGCATGGCCGAGAATGTAAGAAGCCCTAATACTTTAATTGGAGGAAATCTTTTAAGGTACTTGGTGGTGCAAATATGCTATACTCTAGGACTTTCACACTGGGAGAGATCTGGTGCCCTCCCCCCCAAATGTGCAACATAAAGCTTGAGAGTTGTGGTGCCCTTGAGATAAAGCAAATGACTTTAAGTTTCTATACATTTTTGCTCACGGGGTGTGTTTTTGGAGGTAGGTCAGTTGATTTGCCATTCCATTAGGGAAAGTCTTCCTAGTGCAGATTATGATAACTAAGAATTGAGCAGCAGAGCGGCTATGGGATTAAAGGTGTCCAGCTTAATGATATATAATCTGAGTTAGCATTATGATGATTACTATGACTCCAGAGTGATCCTAGTGAGGTAGCATGAACATGCTTTCTCTAGCACCGAAACACTAAGTTGCAGTTCTTAAATCAAGGGGAAAACAACTAATGCCTGTATTATATGCGATGTGCGATTTACCCCCCTCAACTTCAAAATTAAGCACTAAAACCTCCACAGTTAAGGAAAATTGTGCACATCAGTTGAATCTGTCATGAACTCCATGCAATAACATAAACACCCATATTTCCTTATCATATTTTAGCTCATTGTCATTCTTCCAACCCCCTCTTTCTCCCCTCATACTTCTGCCCTGTCCATTACCCACACACACACCCACATGAATACACAACACATATAAAGCCACACCCACACCCACACACACCTACCAACCACCACACAAACATATCCACCGGGGTTGCCCCTTCCCATCTCCGCACCATACACACACTGCACACACACACACATACATAAAAACCCACCTACACACTCACACACTGCTTTCAGACACAAACATGCACCCACACCCACACACCCACTTCACGCACACACAAACACATCCAACACATGTGCGCACGTGCGCGCGCACACGCACATGCGCGCGCGCGCACACACACACACACACACACACACACTGCAGGCACACCAAACAACTAACCACTTAAATAAAAACAAACACCCACCACGTTTCCCCTACCCCTCCCCCACCACCCACCAACATCAAGCATCCACAAAACACCATGGGTTTCCCCCTTCCCCTTTCTCATCACCCACCACCACACATACACATAAAACACACACACACACACACACACACATGCACAGAGAAACACATACCCACACACCCCCACGTCATGTACACAGAAACACACACTGAACACACATCCACACACTGAACACAAACGCAATCATAAACACTACACACTCAGAAACACACACCACACCCACTCTGAACTTATACACACAGACACACACCCACGTACACACCCAATAGATTTCTTTGACGGGTTCGGTGGTAACACATGATGAGTGTGTATTTATCCATGTAAATATGTGGTGTATATGTGTGTGGGTGGGTGGGGGCGACGACTAGGGTTTGTGGGTGTGTGCAGAAATGGGCTGACCTGGGTGGTGTGTATGGTGGTGGGTGATGGGGGCGACAGTGGAAGTGGCGCTCTGTGTATGTTGTACGCTTGGAGGGGTGGGGTGGGGGTGTTGATAGGGGAGTGAAGAAAGGGTAGAAGTCATAAAAGGGCAAAATTATCATTTTCACAAAAAAAATTGTTAGTCAATGCGTGTGTTGACCACACCCTGTTATAATTAAAGTTTTCAGTTAAGGTGTGCAACTTCCTTAATTGTGGAAGGTTTTAGTGCTTGATTTTGAAATGAAAGGGGTACATCGTACATCGCGTATAATACAAGGGGTCACTAGCTATTCTCCCTAAATTAAGTATCAGGTGAACTAGAGCAACATTTGATATTCATGATGGTCTCAAAAATTGATATTCATGATGGGCAATTGATGTCATGGTAGAGCTACCACTTTTGCAAGACCTTCATGGTATCTATCACTAGATTAGAGAAGCAGTCCGGGACCAACAATGGTGGCAATGAAAAATGAAATGGCCAAATCCATTAGGCTGATTGCCTTGGGGTACCTAAGAATGAATGGATATTGCTGAGACCTTGTGGAGGCTATCTCGGGTTTAAAAAGTCAAGCTTAAGAACTGGTGTTTAGGAATTGACGTGATACGAAGAATCTATGGTTATAGTTAAATTATATCTCATTAGAGGATCAACATGGGGAAGAGTGCATGGATATTAAATTGCTGCTTAAAACTATGTTACATGTAAAAAGTGGTTGTCGTTCCCTCTCTTTTGTACACGGTTTGGTAGTAAGGGTAAAACAAAGCATAAAGATATGGTCAAAGCGGTTAGCCAAATGTACGAGTACTCATTGCATATTTCAAAACTACTGTAACAGGACTAGTTTGAAGGGATGGAGTATGCTGATTGCACATTATAGCTAATTCAAGGAAGCGTTTGCACCTGAATACGCACCGTGCTTATGAGCCATTGGAAGCAATATTTGAAAGGGCTTTAACAAATGCATTAAGGTGTGAAACTTGACATATGATGTTAAGCTATGCTAAACGGAGATCAAGGAAATTGCAAATGGAGCTATATTGCAGATGTGTTGCAAGAATATGAAGCATTAGGAGCTCTAATTTAAATTGGCTTGTATAGGAGTTCTAGTACGATGAATTTTGAGATACGTGATGTATATTATAAGGTCATTTCTTCAAAGTAGTTGGACCATGGAATTTGTGTTGAAGTGAGCTCTGTATAAATTTTATAAACCTTTTATTCCATGGAGCTATAGAGAACGCTACTCATGAGGTAGCATTCTCATGATTTAACCGAAAGCCTTCAGCTATTGGCTTCATGAAGGTTGGGCTAGACATACTGGCTAAGCTTTGATTGTGGTCTGTATAGATCCACAAAGATGAAGTTCTTATGAGTCAAAATAGGCCTTGGAATAGAACAATAGAAGAGAGCGGATGTGATAATAGCCTAATAGCTCATGGTACAAGAAGTGGCTATAGATAGTTTTATGGTAATGGTTACGAGGTGCATCTTACCCTAGTGAACCATTGAAGTAAGATTAATGCCATATTTCGTATTACTGCCAACCTTGAGACCAGCTTGATAATGGTTGATAGTGATTTATATTCTTGAACTTTCCAGTCTCGACATTGAGATAGGTTTTTTAGAAATGCAATATGGATACTTATCAAATGTTGACATAGTGCCTATTCGAAGATGGGAAATAAGGCCTCATTACAAACGGAAAAATGCTTTCCCTCGTCGCAGTCCTTCATTAGAGTAGCTTATATCTTCTTACACTCACTTATGTCTTTTTTATGGGCTTATAATCCAAACCCAATTTTTTTTTCTTTCTCTTGCCGTGGTGGAACAGAAGTCACGTCTTGGCATTTTTGTCCTATGCCTCGACCAAATATGTATTTTTTACCTATTTGATGATGTGAGTATAAAGAGGTTCCTATATGGTGCAAAAATTATGAAATATCCTTCTTGATATTAGAGTGAAACTACTGAGAGGTAAGCCTCTAGGAGGACGTAGAATGTTGGCTACAACTCCATCCAACTAGGCGAATTCTGCGCATTAAAGTCCCATACGATGATGAAGACATTATTAAGTATAAGTTTTGCATTTTGATGGTGATAAGAAGGCACTACCTTGATAGCATCGATCTAAGGACAACTGAGAAGAAAATTACCACCAACGAATAATATATTAGGGTTTTTTTATGCAGGGCGTCACATGAGGATTGATATGCTGGTGAGGCTTGTTATGATCACATGATTTGCAATCTGTACAATCTCGCTAACGTTGGCAAAACTTCTTGAGGATAACCCTGATGGATAAGATTCTTAATCTTTTGCTTCAGTTGATTGCTATTTGCCACATTGTGCCCATGATCTTTGGGGAAGTGGCAACACAATTTTTGGTCTTTCAAATGGAGATTAAATAGGTTCCAGCCACTGAAGAAACTCCTGATCTTTTAATCTGGTCATGAATGTGCTTGCAGGTCATATCAAGGAAACAAGTTTACCAAAGTACTTACATCCTTTGAAGGAATTACGCTCGATCTTTTGCCGCTTTCCATTGGACATCTTAGGTTCTCCCCGTCGTGATGCTTTTGCCCCAAAGCAAGACCACTCGAAGGGAGTGAGTTTTCTTCTTCAACACGGATATACTTCTCCACCCTCTATAAAAATTTGTCCATGGAACGAGGGTTAGAGAGAATTGGGGTGGAACGACACTCAAGAGAGCTTGAAAGCGACACGGTGATCCAAATTGTTAATCACAAGTTTTTTGGCATTAAATTAAGCGGGTAGGCCTTAAGGGACTTGTTGGTTCCTTAAATCACACTGAGGAGGGCAACCGAGTTTTTGTAATGTAATCGACTATCAAAGAAATTGGATCGAAAGTGATCCATGAGGAAAGAATAGCTACTTGTAGAGCATAAAGGTATGCTGAAACTTTTGTGCGACGGCTTTGGGAGTTGTTGGGAAGGCAAAGCACATGATTACATTGGGAATATGATGGAGGTACGTGCTAGAGGCAAAACAATCTAGGTGCTCATCTAGATCACCGATACCATTGTAGAGCACATAGGAAGGCATTTTGATACCTGAGGAAGCAGGGAAACAATTGTTTTCCTTCATGAAAGGATGACCGTTAAGTGTGGTCTAAAAGGGCGGATCTTGGATGGTGATGTGTTAAAAATGATGATTGAGGGAGCCAAGACGATCATGTGTCGTGGACTATTGAACCGCATAATACTAATGGTTGCAATTATACTTTTAGGCAATGTCGTTCAATATTATCAAAGATTATGATGACAATCTGGAGGATCATTGGTCCACACACCACGAGCAGGAGCTAGAGCCTGCAGCTTACCATGTGAGGGGATTTACGGTAAATAGAGACCTGGATGGTGGTGAGATGTCAAAAGACGGAAATCAGGCTACCCCAAGTCGTAGGCAGCGCACTGCTGGCCAAATGGCATATAAGTTAGGTGACAGTCAGCAGATTGTTGACATGACGAGCTAGTGGTGCTTGGGAAGATTGAGTGTTGTTTAAAGCTACTCAAATCGTGTGTTACATGGATTGTGCTGAAACAACCGGATTGGCATTGCTTAGAGTAGGCATCGACTTTTGAGGGGGAGTGGTGATGCATGCAGTAGAGGCCCGATAGACACAATAATTATCAGCCTAAAGGGTATAGCCTTGAGCCTCAGCTATGGATAAAGCAGTAGAATGATAAGAGAGTCATGACGATGAATCAGATACAACGAGGCCGTTCATTTGAGCAATGAGGTATTGTATTCATTGTGAGGGAACGGTCGTCACGTTTTTCCATATGATCTTAAAAGCTAGTCTATCCATTGATGACACCAAATTATTGCGTATCAAAATCGAGGAAACCAGCTAATCATGAGCGCACAAGCAAATTTATAAAGCGCAACACAAGCAAATAATGACTGCAAGATGTATACTCGGTAGAAGGTCTCTGATGTCTAAGTTAGATTAGTATGTGGAGAAATTCGAGCAGGCAAGGATAAGCATGCGAAATATAAAACTGGTCATACCATAGGTTTCAAACCTTAGGGTTATGATGGCATTTACAAGGAACTAGGAACGATAGAGTCAACTATCTTTAAGGTAGTTAACTTAGGGATTGTAAATGTTTGTATACAAATTTCCAGTTTGGGTTTATCGACAGTTGAATCAAATTCTTGCTCGCTTTTGGTGGTCTGGTGATGCGACGCACAAATCTATTCACTGGATTGCTTGACCTACTCTTTGCTTGACTAGAGATTTGGGTCGGCGGGGGGGTGGGGGGGGGGTAGGGGGGGGTGTTAGGATTTCGTTGCTTCCATACTTTTAATGATGCCCTTCTAGCTAAACAAGCATGAAAAATATGTTCAATGCCTAACAGCTTACTAGTATGCCCATCGCCTCCCAAATTATTCAACTTAACCTCCTCCCGCTCGGATCTAGTGACGATGTTTTCTGGCCGTTCTGTCAGTATGGAAAGTTTTCGGTCAGTAACTTATGCACTACTTAGAGGCAGCATGAATGATATCCCCACTTTGCCCCCTTTGGGGATGATTGTACCACAACAAATTTGGAAAAGTTTATGGAAATTGTCGCGTCTTGAAAAAATCAAGTTTTTCCTATGGCAAGTGGTGTGCATTAGTTCTTGCCACTCCGTTCTGAATTAGTTAAAAGACAATGCCCTACCTTGGATATATGTGCTTTGTGTTCTTTTGACTCGAAAACACATAAGCATTTATCTTTGGAATGTCTTTGTGTTCAGGAATTGTGGAACACAATTGCTTAAGAGCAAAATACAATTTTGCCCTACTCTTACTATGAGATGGTGGATGATTCAATGGTTGGCCTTGCCTATTCGTAATCGTACTTTGGATTTCAATTGCTCTATGGCAGATTTGGGAAGCTAGAAATGAATCTGTCTTCCGGGATTTAGTGTTCTCCTTGGCTCGTACTCAGATTCGTACTACTTTTAGTTATGTGAGGGAATTTAGTCGGTTAAAAAAACGAGTGGTTCGTGTTTTGAATCATTCTCGAATACATGATATTGTTGCCCATATTGGCTTCCCACACTTTTTCCCTCCCATCTATCCAATTTACTTTTCTGCTGCCTGCCCATGTTTGATTCCTTCATTCCCTGTAATTTGCACAGTGTCAGTGCTTGATTTAAGTAGTGATTCCAAATTTGGGATAGGTTTGGTTCTCCTTAAACCTTGCTGGACTCCTTTTGGTGCTCGGGTTGACTTGCTTTATTTGCAAATGATTTGTTATGTGCTACTACCTCATGTTTAAATCTGGCTGTACATTGATTGCAATTACTTTGCTACTTTCATGTTCTTTTTCTACTACCTCACTCTGATTTCCGGACACATGTGACTTGTCAGTGATGTAAATAGCGCTAGTTCGAGACATGGATTTCTAACTAGCTACAGTAGGTTTAACTCTGTACATATTGCCCAAGAGAAAAACAGTATTTTGACTCTTCCGTCTGCACAAGCTAATTTTGTGGCTCATTCAGGTTAAGGTTCACAGCAAGAATGGTTCAGCTTGGTACATGATGCTGTCACTATCACCTGATTCTAGCTGGTTTCAAATTGTACTTCCTCTGTGCGATTTTGATAGTGAAGCTGTTTACTATTGCTCTAGTTAGGTCTGTGTTTTGGTGTTGTAGTTTGTCTTGTACTGGTTGGGCCTGTCCTCCAGTGTGTTCCTTTTGTGGTTTGGTTCTGCTGTTATTCTAAACGATTCTCATCGTATATATTTCTACTTTTTACCAAAAAAACTTTTAGGGATTGTATTTCTCGTCCTCCAAAAGACTAATTTGGTTAAGACGAGAAGTCTGGATGGAGTCTTTCATTAAGATTTAAAATGTATCAAATAGATGTGTGCGCTCCTTGGTCCACCCATTCCTGTTAGTATGCGTCGGATATTCTCCACTGACTAACTAATTGGGAAATTTTTATTGTCTGGCCATCTGCACTCATATTATCGCATGGAACGGAGTGGAGGCTCGCCAAACCCACCCATCGAAAGGGAAAGAAACGTATTCAATAGAACGATGATCACTTGCATTTTGATGAGTGCCTACTTCAACAGGTATAGTGGGTGATGTGATCCATGTTGACATTACAAGTCATAAAGGAAAATAGGGGCGCAACAAATTCATGTGAAGAAACTCGAAAGTGAAGGAATTTTTTGCACCACAAACTCGCTTTTTTTTAGTGGATGTTGGGTCCTTCTCTGGTGATCACCAGCTGCATAGCCCTATATACATATATACATATACTTCTTACATGTTTATCGCTTTGAAAGGGACAGCTCATTCATCGTACGGCAGGCCCAAATCCGTGCCTGTCCAACCATTACAAGTTGGATAGAACTCAAGCTTTTGCAGCGGGAATCGGCAGTCAACCTTGGCGTCTCTTTCTGAGTTTCCTATTGCTCAGCTGATCGAGGCTTTAATTATGCAACACCTCCAATCAACCACAGCTGAGGCTTTAATTTATGCAAGAGCTGCTTTGTTTTCATGGTTTGCAAGTTTGAACCAATATGAAGTTGCTCTACTATAACCCAAACTGAATACAAATATGTCTGACTGAACTCGCAAGTAAACTAAATAGGGGGAAGAATTACCTAGACTCTGTATGTTGAAGTGTTAGGCTTAGTTTCCTATCTTTTAGACAACATATATGTTTATGGGGATGGATCCATTCTCTCTGGTGAGGGGAACTGCAGAGTGCATAAGGTTGCTATAGCCCTCCATTTAGTAGCCAACTTCACCTCTCCATAAGAAATCAACACAAAGTATCCAACTCTCTCGATCTTATACATGAATGCCAAGAAGCATGACTAGATCTTGGCCAGGACCCCAAAGGGTGTGTTATTGGCCCTAGAGTCGAGAGTTCTAAGGTGAAGTTCTTGCTCGCAGAAACGTGCGTTAGCTAAGTCAATCTGGGAGAGAAAGGAACGCACTTAAATCAAGAGAAGGCCCTCAGCAACAATAATATGGCATCCGTTGCTTAAAGATATGCCACTAAGAATCACAAACCACCATGCCTTGCTTGAATATTATGCAACTCGAAGCCAAAGATAAACATCCACGGGGAGGTCAGTAAGGTTGTCTTAGACATGCATCTCAAAGTGATTTCACATCAACTTTACGTGCCTCTCTTCAATTAATATCCGAGCTCCTTCAGCACCTACACAAGCACAAGCAGTTATCCACAGAACTCAACACTGTCGACTATTGTCATCGATTGCAAATTTTCCTAAAATTGACTGCCAAGTTCTCTGTACGTGCGTGTGTGTGTGCACGCAGATGTGTGCTGCCTGGCACTTCCACCCTCGTACACACAGGGATCTTTTTGACCACTTGTGATGCAAGTTTTCTACAACCCCACACCTTTGAGTTAATTATCCTCTTCATCTGTTTGGCTCTTTGGAAAAGAATCAGCCAGTTGCTATTTGCAGAGCTGATATAACCATTAACAGGCAATGGGGTCAGCCATTAAGCCCCATAAATCGTCAATAAGTTAGGCAACTATGCAACTCACTCTCACCTTGACTATAGTGGTGCAGGGTCCCAGACAGCCAAATACATGAAGCCACCAGTTAATTTGGTGAGCTCTATACAATGTGCAACTGTAGTTTTATAAATCAAAGATGTGTAGCTCAGTGGTAAAAAGTGGGAGGTAGGTGCTAAAACTAGAACAATTACTAAATATCAAAGGCAAACCATACTTATCTGAAAGGGATATACAACTCATTGTCAAACAAGCACATGAAAAAGATAGTTGACAAACTGCTCAAAAGACAAAGATGGCGCATGACAAAATGCATAGGACTGCCATGTTCTAGAAGGGAATCGCTGTGAGGTGCAATCAAGTGTCAAATAAAGGTTTTCAAGGAAAAAAAATTCAATAAAAAGTTCACCTCTATTTTGTACGATGAGGTCTGTAACTGCTTTCTACCTTAGAGCTAAAGAAGAACCTGGTTGATACAAATAAATAAACTCTGAAACTAACATTTTTAGAAGAACAATTCTGGCTTAGCATATTCAATTATGGAAGTGGTAATAACATTTTTAGAAGAACAATTCTGGCTTAGCATATTCAATTATGGAAGTGGTAATAACAAGTTATGAGTCATACAAGGGATTGCTTACAGTGGATCCCTTAAAATTATTGTATAAGCCAAGCATCTAAACCCTATACCACCTTACTCCAGTTAGTGGAATGACTTTTTGCCATGTTCATGTCATCCTCTAAACAGAATACAACTTGAGAATTTAACTACTGACAGCGGATTTAAGACTATTTGCAGCTCACTTTTAGTGAAACTATGGCCACCTCTATTGTGGTGTGAGAGAGAGGGGGAGGGGGGGCAGAGAGGAGAGACGGAGGGAGGGAGGGATAGAGAGACAGAGAAGGTGCCTCAGCCCTCAATGCAATCACAGATAGGTAACAAATTGAAAGGTGAAAATGCTAACTATAACTGGACTATCAACCACGAACAAGGATAAAGACAGAACACACCTTTTAAGAGTTTATTTTGTTCATATAAGAAGATTTCCTGGCCTCAATACATTCCATTACACTTGAAGCATCACCATGCATCACAACTCTCCCGTCTTCCATATAGACAGCACCATCAGCATATTCAAGTTCTTCCAGACGGTGGGTCACCCATAATGCTGTCACTTCCTCTGAATTACCCAGAGAACTCTTGACTGCTTTTATCACCCCAACCTAGAGCAATAATTGGAGATTGGCTTGCTAAGAATGTATCTCCTAAAAAATCCCTCTTATAAATCATTACAGGTATAGTCGAGAAACTTTTATCAAGATCCGTAGAGTATTTGTCTTCTTGGGGGTTTCTTTTGGGGGCGGTGACGTGGGTGGGGAAGATTTTTGATAGGAAAACTTGTGTTTCACCTTCATAACAGTTACGGGAATTCTCATCCTGTCTATGAATTCGTTAAAACTTCCATTGCATCTTGCAGTTGATGGGTTCTATCTAATTGAACTTTTGAGACATAATACATGAACCACTCGTATTATCATGTTTTCTTGGAGAAAAAGTACTTTCAATTTAACATCATGTTGACTTAGATAGCTATGCTTCTTATTTGAAAATTGTTTGCTTAATCTGCTACTGCTACATTCCAAGAAAAAATGAAAAGAAAAAGATATGCATTTACAGGCTGATCTTCAGCACCTGATCATTGAAATTAACTGAAAATACCTGATCACTTTCATCCAAAAATGTTGTGAGTTCATCCAGTAACAGTACTTTGCATGCTTCTGCTAAAGCACCGGCAATGGCAACTCTTTGCTTTTGACCACCGCTAAGAGTTTGAACTGGTCTCTGACAAGTGCGATAGAAGGTGATTACCAGTTAAGTACAATGCGGGATTTTTTTACACAACCTTCACTAGTCTAAAAGATGTGGATGACATACTTGCAAATACTCGTACATGCCCACAGCATCTAAAGCTTTTGCCACTCTAGACTTGATCTCATCGCGGGTCAGGTTAAACTTAGAAAGGCCAAAAGCCACATCTGCTTCCACCGTAGGCATCACTACCTGTACTAAAACAAGCACTGTATTTAAAAATTTCTGCAAAACCAAATAAACTCATCTCATTCTGGTATAATATCTCACAAAGTCGTTGAAAACTGGACGAAAAATTACTTAACAAGTCTCGTCTGGTGAAAGCACATTGGAAATACGATGATGAATTTTATACATTTCAGAATGTCATTAGACCTGGCGAAGTACAAAGAATGACAATTCCCATTCCGCCAAGAATTCATTGTGTTGGGACACATGCCACTGCAAAAGCTGACAAGTGGAAGATAAAAAGGGGAAGCAACTTATAATTCTCCCAAAAAGATACTTTAAACATTCTAGATTAGGCGATCAAACTGACACCAAAGTCTAATCTCCCGTAATTATTAGTAATACTTGGTAAAATAGGTTCTAGAACCAATTTCAAACATGGCCATTCTTACATGCAAATACCCGCCATAATGCCTCATTGGGTGGCAGACATGGGAAGGGGAAGGTGGTCTCATGGGTTCTACCATTGGAAGGTGCTCACCTTAAATTGACGATTATGAAGTTCGGCCGATAACGTGACCCTTTGATGTTGGAGTTGCTAGCTTATTCTTCTAAAAGAAGAACAGGTTCTTATAAACTCCTGTTAGTTTCCTAATTAGTACGTTGCATATAATTCATGCAAGATAAGACCTCTTCTACACGCACAATGCTAAGCCAGCAGGAACATTAGCAGGAGAACACTTTTTCGGTTGTTAGGATTATATTATTGGTGACCACGACCTCATCAACTGGTACACTATTCATCGTTTTAACCATTGGTTGTCCAAGAAAAATATAGGATAGCCTCACTATTGCTCGCATATTTGGCATACTAATTCAGTAATTCTATAGGGACACTTTAGTCTTATTCCACTCTCCTTGCCAATTTTACACATGTTATCCTAGTAACTCCATTTGCTGGGTAGGCACACTCTAGCTCTTTTTCAATCTTCTTCTGCTATCTCATTGTCAATTTTGTTGACCTCATCCTAAGGGCAATATTTGTTTGAAAGGCGAGCTTTAGTCTTTTCTCTCAATCTCTTCTTCTTTCACCTACTTTGATTTCCTATAAGCCAATGTAATAGCCTGAGATGGTTTTTCTTACAACTGAAATATTGCAATGGCTGATTACTATAAGCATGATCACCATCATAAAAAATGTTACTCAGCTACAACTCTCTCTCTCTTTCCCTAGAATATATGCAGTAAAGGCTTTTTGAAGCTGTGACCGAGGCAGAAATATTTACCTAGTCAGTAGGTGACTACTACATAGCCTTGCAAAATTGAGAATTTACTCTACTGAGTCACATTGGTGTGTCCAGTAACCAAATGTTGTAGGTCAATATTTAAATTTTATACTGTTGTCCTGTATCAGAATGGTTGGTAACGATGGGGTGGGCAGGGATTGAATAGATAACATATACATAATTATGATAGGAAGATATAATGATGCCGATAAGAAATAATCTGAACAAACATTTTAGATTTTAAGCAAAGGTCGTAGCTATTGCCATATATGTTTTAGTAGGTTTATTGGTATTGCTGTTATAAAGCTAATCGAACGCACTGATAGGATTTAAATATAAAAACAAAGATTCTAGATTCTAAGCTAAGATTAACTACGCCATATTTGTTTTAACCCGTTTATAGGCTAGGAAGCACGGATTCCAGGGTAGGTGCGGATATGGCACAGGTGCTGTCGTGCTGATACGCGAATCCGGCATTCTTGAAAAACAATGGTAAGGGTGCTGCTTAAGATTATATTAAGTTTCTAAATTTAGTAGTTTCATGTGTGATTGAAATATATTGTCTTTCCAACTAAATTAGGAAGGGAGTTTGTTGAATTTGATGGGCTGTTTCGGGACTATAGAAAATTTTACATGTGACTTCAGTAAAAATGTGTATGAGTTACCGTGTTACTATTATTTCTTTTAGTATTAGGGTATTCTGGATAAAATAAGTTAATAGGTGTACATAAATAAAATATAGAAAGTTGGGAAAAGATCCTGCATATAGCCGTCATGACCTTAGTTGCACAAAGAGGGAGCGGGGGTGGGGGAGGGAACGGGGGAGCATAAGCACCTGAAAGAATCTAAGGTTGGGAGCGGCTTGAATAAATAAATGCGTAAAAGAGTATTACCATTTGCTGAAGAGAGAGAGAGAGAGAGAGAGAGAGCAGTGATTGACAAGCTCTGCTCTCTCGAGGAGGGTAGTCAGCAAAAACAAACAAGGAGGCTTTATGGAGTTGAAAGAAGAGAGAAACAAGGAATTGAGTCAAAAAGGGCTTGATTTTCAGGTATTCTCTCACTTGTTCCATGCATCTCTGTCCATTTGATGGGATCTATGTTATATGGACTCGGTGTCAGTGTCCGGATCGGATACGTGTCCGAGTGTCGGACTCGCCTATTTTCGAAATTTTAGGATACGTGGACACCGTCCAAAAGTTGGACACGGGTACGGGGATACGGCTAAAAATTTTAAGATACATAAAATACTTTTATAATGAGATTGAGTGTTAAATATTTTTTTTACCAGGTATATATAAATTTATATAAATTATACATAATTACTACCCAAAATAAGTAGATTCTTTAATTTTTAGTTGGACAATATACATTTTATTTCGATTTAGATATTTTGTGTTCCTTTTTTATAAATCAATGCCAAAAAGTTGGGAAAAAAAAAAGAAAAGGAAAAAAAAGCAAAAGAAAGGCTGTCAAAAAGCAGACAGAAGACCCAAAAAGCAGAGAAGACCCACGTGACCAAGCAAAAGGTACTCTCTCTCTCTTCTTCTTCTTCTTTCTCTTCTTCTTCTCTTCTTTCTCGGAGGCCATATCTTCTTCTCTTTTCTCTTTTGTCTCTCTCTTGCCTCGAGGTATGCCCTCTCTCTCTCTCTCCCCCCCTACCTACCAGATCTGGACTCTTCATCTTCTTCCCCTTGTTTTTTTTTCTCTCCTACCCAGGACTCTGCGCCTTCTTCCTCGTAAGACCTTCGTCTTCCATATCCATGGCAACAGATTTCCAGAGATCCTCTCCAATCGGCGACGTGGCCGTCCGGCAAATGGCGTGTCCGGTACGGATCCCGTACCCGGATCCATGTCGTGTCGTGTGGACACGATATTTTGACTCAAAGTGCCGAGGCCATGTAACACAAGATGGGATCGAATTCCCATATGAGCTTGGGACGAGATCCTATGGAGCTCCTAATTTGGGATCGCAAAAGCAAGTTTCCGAGAGAAAAGCGTCACCATATGAGGAGTTTCCTGCAACTAAGGTCATGACCAACTTGTAATGAATGGTATGTTTATGGGTTACATAACCCACATCAACAACATCGGGACTATTGAAAATTTTACAGTTGACTTTAGTAAAAATGTTTACGAGTAACCGTGAAACTACTATTTCTTTTAAGTATTAGGGCTATTTTGGATATAATAAGTTAATAGGGGTGCATAAATAAAATACTTCATCTGTCCCTAATTAATTAATTGTGTTTGACTTTCACTCTTATTTAGGATATATGTCATATTTTATGAGTTTCTTATTCTACCGCAAAAGAGAGAAAGAGAGAGGGAGGGAAGAAAGTGGGCCAAAAGAGAGAAAAATGGATTTTTGGAGGATTAAAAGTGGAGAGAGAAATAGAATAAAAAAGTGTAAGAGGGGTAAACATGGAAAATTACCGACGGAATCTTTCTTAATTTGAAAAGTGATCAATTTTTACGCAACAGACGAAAAGGGAAATATGATCAATTTTCTAGAGATGGAGGGAGTAGTAGAAAGTTGGGAAGAGATCCGCCATATTATTGGCATGACCAACTTGTAATGAAAGATACGGTTATGGCCACATCAACAACAGAGCCTCTCTTCAATTGTAACCATGTATTCTGTTGGTTGCCGCTGCTACTGCCGGATTGATAACAGAGAGGTGTACATGCCAACTAGCACATTCCTGCCATCCTAGACTCAGCATTGGCCTAGTTTTCACCACATTCTCGGATCTCTTCGAGGCCCTATTTCTGGGATATCAGTCAGCAGTAAACCATGTGGCCACATCGCATCTCTTGCCACCTCACAAGAACCCTAGAGCAAAAGTCAATCCTCTCGTGGGTCCTACCCATGCCATCCAAAGTCCTTCATTTTAGTACTATCTGGATTCAAAATACCATTTCAACACTTGCCCTCGTGTTCTGGACATTTTCCTTCCTGCTGCCAACTTCACTCTCTACTACTGCCAATCTAAATGAATTTGCATTAATTTATAATGTAAAACTTGCCCCATGACTTGGTAGAACTAAAGTGTGCTCAGGAGGAGCCACAGGAGGTGAAAAAGCTCCTTTGGTTATATCCTTGTGGTCAAAAATTTTGTTGGTCTCAGCATGCACCACCATTTGGTGAATAAACCCCCAAACTAGCCGTATTCTATCCATCCCCCCAAAAAAACATTTCGACCAGTATCTTGATCCTCGTCTACATGCTTCATATGTTGCAATGCATTCAAAAGGAGGTTAGTTTTCCTTTTCTAACATTTTGATGCATGCTTTAATCACAAAGAAGGAAAAGGACCCCAAATCAAAATCATATCTTTTCCACAAGACCCAACAAATGCGGTACCTGGGGTCGTCCAGGCTACTCAGTATTCCAGCTATTGAAACTCAGTCAATCATGCACTTTAACTAGATACAGTATATATCTCTCAGCAGAGAAGTAGCAGGTGTCTTATTTACTATTGCAGTGCGCATGGACTGAGGCTGAGCTGAAAAACGCCTTTAAGACAGTGCGTTTCTTATAATTCAATCATAATAGTCAACATGTGGAAACAAATTGATCAGGGAAACAGGGCTAACAGTATGTACAAAATAATGGTGCGTTTCTAGTGCACCGATAAGAGCAGGATCTTCGTCCACTAAGATGTATTTGTGATGTGTCGTCATATTTATATATTCGGATGTTGGATAGTACTTACTAGTTACATTTTGGTGGTTGGATTGCTTGGTGTATGGATGATAGTATCTAGATGCTTGGATGGGGAATCCTGTTAATTTTTTCAACACCATAATGCAGATGTGGCTATAAGGTAGTTTGCTCAAGAGTTTAGCTCTTTAAGCCTCAGATTGGGCTTCTATAACCCCAAACAAGATTGTCAAGACGTGGATTAGATCAGAAGAGAAAGTTTTACAAAGTCCACTATTCTGTTTTTGAAGCAAAGCGTAAAAAGGGGTTCACAGGAGAAATTTTCTGGGTTCACATATATACTATACAGAGAGGGTCTGCAGCTAGCCGCAATCCTTCCTCCAGCAATGGGCCTAATTTTGGAATCATCAATCTAACTAGGCTAAGCTACAAGATCATATTCCTCGCTTACCGGACTTCTGAATGCTCAATTCTGGCTCTGATGGCTTAATTGCAGTGCACCATGAAAGCACCATGCCGCAAACTGGAAATAGCTGTTTTGAACAAAAAGTTCAAACTGGTCCCTTTTCAGAGGTATCTAAAGAGTTCCATGCTTTCATCAATAAATGGTCATTACTGGACGTTTTCTAAAAACAAAAACAAGGAAACTGGCAATTGCTTATGTCTCGCTTTATGCTGACTCTTTACGCATTTATAGATATCACCTTATGTAGTCGAGCCCAACCGTCAGAGCTTGGCTAAGCAAGGAGCAACGCATATTGTATTTCATCTATCTCTTTCCCCTCTTTAGTGTATAAGCCTTGTGAGGATTAATCTTAGGATAAAGAAGTTAGTGAAGACCTTGTAACCCTGAACGTTGACTTTGTACTGAAGTTGGATTCATGTTTTGCAATGCGTTTATATTTTGGCAAGTCCAAACGTCAAAGCAGACATGCTCTAGCCTGCTAAGCCACATGTTCTATGGCAATAGGCCTAGCCTAAACTTTCATTTTCCATGCTGTTTGGCTTTCTATGTGGTAATGTATCCATCTATTTGTTTGCCATCTGCATTTGCACCAATTCGACCTGGTGATTCGGACACAATAATACAGGATTTACTATAAAATTGCCTGCGGCAATGCAAATCAAATACATAAGGTTTCATGCATCAAAACACTGAAAAAGGTATAGACCATCAAATTGAACTACATCAGTTGAACACTAGGTATGATATCGACTGTGCAAGAAACAAAAAAATAAAATAAAAAATGGAGAACTTTACCTGATGATCCGGATTCTGAAAAACAAAACTATTGGGTTTCTTGACGTACACAAATCCAGTGGTTGGATTCAAGAGACCTGCCAATATCTGTATAATCCGTGCCAAAATTGGGTAAACATAATTTGGCAGATTAATAAGCATCCATAAAAAAGAAAAGGAAAAAGCCTATTCCAAGTACAATGTGGGGAAATATGGAATGTACTTTTAAAAGGGTAGATTTGCCACAGCCATTGGGTCCAAGAAGCATCCAAAGCTGTCCAGGAGGTATGTTAAGCGAACAATCCTTGAGAATTGGTGTGCATTTCCCTTGCCTTGCGGTGATCGAATAGTTAAGATTTCGACCTTCAATTGCGTAACTCCGAGTAACATCAGTACTACACAAGTAACTACAGAAGTAAGGAAGAAGAAAACACCGATTAAGTGCCGAGCAACAGCAAAAAATGTGTTTGATAAAATGCGGAAACGAAATTTGGGAACCTGGCGGGTGTGTTGCAGTGAAGGAGAGGGAGTTCAGGTGCTGAGGCACGAATCACAGCTGCACAGTGACTTCTCATCATACTATCAGCTTCTTGGAAGCTCCCTCTTGACTGAGTTCCTTCACGGGAGTCTTAAGGACGCACCCCGCACCCTAACATCTGTCCGGTGAATTCAGAGAGATAAGTTTTTCGGACCAAAGTTGAACAAATTTTTCTGGCCAAAATTTTGTACCGTAAAAGTGAAAAAGAAACCCCTGGGTTTGTCACTCACTAGTATTGTACTCCTGTAGACTCGACACATATATATCCTAAAATACACTAGCTAATCCCTAGCCGCCATGGCTGCCAGGATTCCGTCGCCGTCGCCGGAGTATCTCACGTACGAGTCTCTCTCTCTCTCTCCGCTGATCTTTCAGATTGACGTTCTGTTTGCCAGACTTCGTTCATTTACTTGGAATTACGCGACATCCGTTTGATTTCACTTTTTCACCGCACAATCATTTTTACCCAGTAGGATACAGTTCTCTTCGACTGTTTTTCAATCTTCTCGAGATCCTTACGGCATTAGAATTCCATGTCCTGATCCTTGGATGAGTTGCCTCCGTACGGTAAGCGCATGAAAATGGATTTTGGTGTAACACCTGTTGACAACTATATATAAGATAAGATAGTGGCACTTAATACTATTTTTTTAAAAAAAAAGGTAATACAGAGTACAAAATAAAAATAAAAATAAACATTAGATAATACCTATTTTAAAGGTCATGTTTGGTTTTCACATGTTAAAACACTTATATACTCCATCCGTCTCTTAAAGAGTGATCCATTTCATTTTACACGTATATTAAGGATTTATGTTATATATTGTGTCTTTCTTATTTTATCCTTTAGAGAGAGGGGGGAAGAGAGTGAGCCATGAGAGAGAAAATTGGTTGGTAGAATGTTAAATGTGGAGAAAGAAATAGAATAAAAAAGTGTAAAGTGGTGGGTCATGAAAGAGAAAATGAGTTGGTAGATAATTAATTATGGTGAGAGAAATAGAATAAAAAAAGTAAATATGTAAAAATACTTACAGAATCTTTCTTAATTTGGAAATGATCACTTTTTGTGGGACGACCTAAAAAAGAAATATGATCAGTTTTTTAGGGACGGAGGGAGTATCATGTTTGATTTTTTAACAAATTTCAAACAATTTTATAGTGCGCATGAGGTTATTTAAAATTTATTAAAAGATATAGTTAAAATATAGTCTAAAGGCCAAGCTTGCTTTTAGAAAAATATCATATTACTAACTCTATTTTACCACGATAACTACCTATCTAGAATTTTGACACTTGACATTTCATAATTTTTTTTAAAAAAATGACACAAAAGAAAAGTTTAAACAGTAAATAACTACTTATAATGACATGTCTAGTTTCCATAGTTTAAAATGAGATTTTACCAGATGTGATAGTAAATGCTTATAGGTGAATACTTGATTTTTTTTTTTAAAAAAATCATATTATTAACTTTATTTTTGTACATGTATCGCGTATGACACGTTGACTCGTTCTATTCTTAAAGCAAATGTTTATTCCAACGGCGGCAGGCGAGCCCTGCTGCCGTTTTTTTAGGAGAGAAAAGGTTTTTTCTTCTTTTGTTTTTTTTTTTTTTTTTTTTTGAGTGAGATTTTTTTAGAGAGAGTAAAGAAGAGAAAAGGGAAGAAAGTTCGAACTTCTTTCTCTCCAAATCTTTCCTCTCAATATTGGAAAGAAACAGAGAGAAGTGAGACTCTTGTAAGTAATACTTTCATAATACCTATATTATCCTTGTAATAATGAATGCTAAATTTTTTATAATTTTCAAGTCCTAGAGTTTCTTAAAAAAACTTACCAATTTAATTAGATACAGATGATTATTTTCGATGTTAGAGTTGACTCATGCATCATTGTTTTGAAGAGTTGACTCATACTTGATTGTTTTGCTTTTGGTGTGACGTAATTAGATTTGGATGTCAAAATGATTTTTAGTCAACTCGTTGCTAGTTTGTGTGTTTCTTTATTGTGTCATTAACTAGTGATGTAAGACTTATTACATTAGTTAGTATGAACTTTGTTTGATGTCCTTAATGACTAACTTGTTTTCTCGTCAGAATCATGTTATTTTAGGATCATATTTCAAAGTCTTTATAATGATCACAATGTGATATAAGGGTATATATATTTAGTATATTTTTTTCTTTTCTTTTCTGTAGAGAAATACAAGAAGAAAGAAATCGTCTACCATTCTCTTTCCTTCTCTTCGTTCCTTTTTCTTTTCTCTCATCTTAAAACTCAAGGATGATATTTAGAGATCCCGCACCTTAGAACTACTCTGAATGACTTTCATCACCATTCCTTCGATTCACCTCCTCTTTTGGTTATTTAATAAATTCTACCATCTGATCTGTATTAACTGTAGGTCCCTAAATACACCTAGAGGGGGATGAATATGTGTATTACAACTTTGAGTATGAATTTAAACTTTGAGATTACAACGTAAAGACAGATATAACAGTAACAAGTTTCACACAGAGATTTATACTGGTTCGGCCCCACCAGCCTACGTCCAGTCCTCGAGCACTCCACACAAGGGAGACCTACTCGAGCCTTTCACTAAACCAACTAGCTTCGGGTGCTAGCTCAAACCGCAATATAATTTCCGAAACCCTTCCAAGGTTTCCAATAGATTACAAATGAAAAGAGATTTACAACTTGAATACAATAAATAGGCTCCTTCTTGAGCAGATAGTACAATGAAAGTTTAAAGCTAAGCCTTCTTAGGTAGGAAGATCTATATCCTTTCAAGAACCAAATCAAGAAGCTTACAAAGAACTTTATCAAAGGTAAACTCACTCAAAAGACAATTGATAAGAATAAGAGATTGAGATGAGAGAGTTTTTAGGAGTAAAAAATTCGGGCGAGAGAGAAAGGTAATAAATGCTCTAACGGACTCCCTATTTATACAGGAAAGAAATAGTGGACCGTTAGGAAGAAAAGCCAAACAAGAAGGATTCGACTAAAACATTTTGGCTTCGACTAAAAGTCTTGGCTTCGACTGAAAGTCTTAGCTTCGACTAAAACATTTGGCTTCGACTGAAAAACTTGACTTCGACTAAAACATTTGGCTTCGACTAAAAGTCTTGACTTCGACTGAAAGTCACAGCTTCGACTTAAAGTTTTAGCTTCGACTTAAAGTTTCGGCTTCGACTGAAAAACTTGGCTTCAACTGAAAAACTTGACTTCGACTAAAAATCTTGGCTTCGTTCTTTACTCGAATTTTTGTCAGATCTTTTAAGAAAGACTTAAAGAAAAACTAATCAATAAAAAATATACTCCAAGATCTTGCATCTTCGTCTATAGTCCAAAACTTTAGTCCAACCAAGTCCAAAGTCTTTGTCATCCATGTCAAGGTCGTGCAAAGTCTCTGTCATCCATGTCAAGGTTATGTCTTTGTTTGATTAAGATAAAACCTGAAATGTTTTATCTTTAATAATATTGTCAGATTAATGTTAGATAAGATAAGTCTGAAATCATCAAAATCAACAAGTCAACAATCTCCCCCTTTTTTATGATGACAATATTAGTTCTAACAATTAAAAAGACATACTCCCCCTTAATCAATTAACATTCACATAAGAGACTAATAAAAAGAGCATCTCTAAATATTCAACAAAAGATTTAATACAGATGCACACAAAGATTGATAGATTAATACATGTTCTCCCCCTTTGTCAAAGCAAAAAGTGGGGGCAGCCAGGGCAACAAAGAATGAAAAAATAAAACTAAGGCCGACGGCGGCGAGAACCCTGTGCAAAGGATGAGGGATCAGCGGGCGACGGAGCAGATCGACGAGCACAGTGCGCAGAAAAGGGATTAGTAGGCGTCGGAGCTGTTGTGGGAACTTCAACTACTTCAACGACGCGAGGAGAGCGCAACGGTGGAGGGTTGTAAGGAAGATGCGGGTTGAAGAACCATTCTTCCCCTGCGTTGCCAGTATGTCGACAAGAAAAAACATCTGGACGAGTCACCCGAAAACCATGAGCCTGATCGAAGATCTGATGAGCCAAATAGCGATTCTGTTCGGTCAGAATGCTCGTGGTGAGATAAGCCTGGCGACGATGATCTTGAAGGGCAGCCTCTTGCTGGCGGTGAAGGTCATGCTGCATCTGTGTCAGACTTTCCAGAAGGGGGGTTTGATTTAGAGGGAGAGAGGTGAGGTTAGCGGTAAGGTCATTGAGGAGGTTGTGAAAATCTATTTGGTTTGAGAGAAGCTAGGCGAAAGAATGTTGAACCAACTGCTAAAGAGCAGCAAGCTCATGAAGAAGAATAGTGTGGTTAGCGGTCATGGAAGCAGCAAGGGTGGTTTGGGATTCAAGAATGAGCTGAATCGCGGTAGAGATACGAGAAAGAGTGTCAGAGAGGTCGGGGTGGTCAGAAGAGAGAAAGTCATCAAAATTGAAATTGGAGAAGTCGTTTAGCAGACTAGTGAAGAAGGGATCAGCAGGGTAAGGAGGGGTGGGAAGAGGAGGAACCGAGGTGGAAGGGTCAGTAGGAGCAGGGGGTATGAACTGAGAAAAAGGAGGTGGAGGTGGTGAAAAAGATGGGAAGGAACTACAGTACCTGAAGTGGACGGAGCAGCAGATGACGGATGGACAGTTGCAGAGGACGATCGGCGCGAAGCAGCGGTGGATGTTTGACGGGTGCGACGGCGGGTGGTCGGCGGTGGAGCAGCCATATCGACAGGCGGAGCATCGGTAGAGAACGGAGCCCCATCGGATTCGTCGTCAGATTGAATGAGAAGACGACGACGACTTAGAGGACGCGGGTTAGAGGCCATGTGGGTCCTTGGAGTGACAGGTGGACAAGAGAGAGAAGAAGAAAAACAATAGTGAAAACGAAAGAAAAACAGTGAAAAAGAGGAACAGTAAAAAGTGAAAGTGAAAAAGGTGACATATAAATAGGCAGAGAAGTTTCAGTCGACTGAAGGGATTTGAGTCGACTGAAAGTGGACTTTTAGTCGACTGAAAGGGGACTTTCAGTCGACTGAAACAAGATTTAGTCGACTGAAAGTGGACTTTCAGTCGACTGAAGAAGGACTTTTAGTCGACTGAAAGTGAACTTTTAGTCGACTGAAAGTCTATCAAAGCAAAAATTAACTAAGATCGCACATTCCCAAACGACGACGAAGAGAACAGAAAGAGGATTCAGCTAATGGTTTTGTAAAGATATCGGCGAGCTGATCTTCGGAGCCAACTTTCTTGAGTTCTATTAACCTTTTCTGAACATTGTCTCGGAGAAAGTGATGACGAATATCGATGTGCTTAGTGCGCGAGTGTTGGACAGGATTTTTACTAATATCTATAGCACTGCTACTATCGCACATAATAGGAATAAGCTCTATAGAGATACCAAAATCTTGTAAAGTTTGACGCATCCATAAAACTTGGGCACAACAGCTTCCAGCTGCAACATATTCCGCTTCAGCAGTGGATAGAGCTACAGAAGTCTGTTTCTTACTGTGCCACGATACTAAAGCATCGCCGAGAAACTGACAGGTGCCATTAGTACTCTTACGATCAACAAGACATCCCGCATAATCAGAATCAGAAAAACCGACCAGATCTAGTGATGAATTACGAGGATACCAGATACCTAAGTTTAAAGTGCCAGAGAGATATTTAAAAATACGTTTAACTGCAGATAAATGAGATTCTTTGGGACAGGCTTGAAAACGGGCACAGATGCAAACACTAAACATGATGTCAGGTCTAGATGCAGTAAGATAGAGTAAACTACAAATCATACCACGAAAAAGTTTACTATCTACATCTTTACCATTTTCATCTTTGATAAGATTAACGCTGGGAGAAATAAGGGTACCTCTAGGTTTAGCATTATCCAAGCCAAACCTTTTCAAAAGTTCCCGAGTGTACTTAGACTGATTGATAAAAATTCCTTCTTTGGACTGCTTGATTTGAAGTCCAAGAAAAAAAGTAAGTTCACCCATCATGCTCATCTCAAATTCCTTACGCATATTCTCAGCAAATTCTTGGCATAGATCATTGTTAGTGGCACCAAAAATAATGTCATCAACATATATTTGAACTATTAAATTATGGAAATTACGAGTTTGTGTAAAGAGAGTAGTATCGACTTTGCCACGAGAGAATCCATGATCAATGAGCAAGCTGCTAAGACGATCGTACCAAGCTCGATGAGCTTGTTTAAGACCGTACAAAGCCTTTTTCAGTTTAAAAACATGATTGGGGTATTTTTCATTTTCAAAACTGGGAGGTTGTTTAACCAAAACTTCCTCCTGTATTACCCCATTCAAGAAAGCACTTTTCACATCCATTTGAAAAAGTTTGAAGTTCAAATGACATGAAAATGCCAAAAGAATTCGGATAGCTTCAAGTCGAGCAACTGGGGCAAAGGTTTCATCAAAATCAACCCCTTCGACTTGATTGTATCCTTGAGCAACTAATCTAGCTTTGTTACTGTGATACCCCGAACCTAGGTTTACGAGGTTATTATTACTTGGCGACGATTGTTGTAAGTAAGACGCATTTAGACCTTCAGTTAAGATCTTGCGAGCGGTATTAATTGAATCTTTAGCCATGGTTGATATGAGTTACGTTAATTGAAATTTTTGGGGGCTATTGTTGAAGCGATACTATTGGATCTTTAGTATCAATTGTAGTGAGAAATATAATTTGTTGCATTTAGCAAAATATTTTAATAATGACATAAGTTATGAATAATAAAGTTATGTACAATGTATAAATTTATGGAAGTAAGTGGGTTGCTTTAGAAAATTTATAATTGATGCGGTCGTTGTGATAATATGTTTTGGTCTCGAGTTAAATATTGATACATGTTAAAGAGTATAAAAAAAAATAATAAAAAAATAAAGAAAACGGGAGAGAAGAAACTGGAGAGAAAATGAAGAGAAGAATGGATAGAGAGAGAGAGGCGCCGGCCCTAGTAGGTCTGCACTGCCGGCGCGGTTTCCGACCGCACGCAGCCGCCGGCGAGCAACTTCAGCCGCGCCTTCACCGAACACCATCATGCCACACCTCCGCGACCACTGCACCGTAACCAAGGCGCCGTCACCATCGCCAAGCCGCCGTGCGATCCTTGTCGCCGGCCACATGTTCCGTCTCCTTCGAATAACTTCGATTCAGTGCCTCCACCAAACACATCGCCCAGCGCCTCCGTCAATCGCCACCATACATCATTTGCGCCAGCCGTGGACCATCTTTGCGCCGCCGCTGTAGTGTCACGGTGACCTAAGACGGTAGGTAGCGATCTTCAGCCCTTCACCATTGGGATTTTCCATTAACGGCGAGGCTTGAGGCTGTGCCACTGTGCTCAAACCTGACCACTGTTGTAGAGGACCATCACCGGTCAAACGGTGAGTCCGCAGTCATTTGGTGCGCCTAAGAGGCCAACGTGAGTTCTCAGTCCAACCCCCACTTGTCGTAGATTATCATCGCTGCTGGGATTCCATGACCATGGCGTGGAATTGATTTTGTAGTAGTGATTGTGGAGTGAGATTTGGTGGTGGTGTTTTGATTTTTGGTGCAGTGTGGAGTGAAGGTATCGCGGTGGTGTTTGAGACGGCTGAAACGGTATCGTGGCGGTGCTTACGGTGATTGTAGATGGGCTATATGTGTGTAGTGGTGGTGATTTAGCGTCAGTGTTAGCGGTTACTGAAATGAAATGAAGTAGGTGGTGTGAATGTGCAGCTATGGGTGTACAGTGTGTGTTTGGCAGGTGTGTATGTGTGGTTGTTATCGGATGAATGTGTATAACAGTGTGTGTATGCTGGGCACTGTGGTGTGAGTGTTTATTGGGTAAGAGTGCGATTGTGTATATCTGGATATGTTAGTGTGTGCAGGTGTTTGTGAGTGGATGGATGTGTGAAGTGTGGTGGTGTATGTATGTGCAGTTGTGATAGGGGGGATGTACGGCTGTGGGGATATTGTTGGGTGCTAGTGATTAAGTGGGTATGTGCATGGAGCACTACACGATGTACATAGTGTGTGTGCACAGTATGTTGTGAAGATTGCTTGGGGGTTGCTAAAACGGGTGAATTAATGGATGTTCGGCAACGGTGATTAGATGCCAAGAATGACGTGGTAAACTAGGCATGATATTGGATGGATATGTAAAGGTCAGGCAGTTGGCTGCGCCATCGAATCTGCTTGAAGACATGTTCAACAGGAATGTCGGGTTGAAATTGACAATACTTCGGGTTGTCGTAAATCTGAGAACACGAAGATAAAAATAAGGGCATTGAAAGTGCTTTGGACCAGGTGTAGTAGCATGATCGCCGTTTTGATGTGGGGAATGCGTAGCGTCAAGTAAGTGACCCTTGATTCAACTAGTATTTTTATATGCAACGTATATGTTTATCTACTGTTAAAAATATGTTGTTTATTAGTATTGACCGTTTTAAGTACGTTTAACTGCTCTGGCTTAAATTACCAAAAAGATTTTAGTGTTTTATTCTCGTCAAAGAAAAACCGGACCAGCATGTAAACGATGTTTTGTCTAGAAACTGAAATGGAACTCAGATTTGAAATGTTTTGTATTGACGTTATTGTGAATATTTTGATGATTATTGAAACGGGTGAGGATGGTTGAGAATCAATTGATGAGTGATTTTGTTCGATGAACCCAAAGGGGGTTTTTGGTTTACTCGATTGCTGTGCCCTATATCCACGGGGGAAAGTTGGATTTCGGGCCCTGGTCAACGGGGCTCATACGTTGATGCATAGTACTATGGCTGGTGGTTCGCCCATGCGTCCACAAATTTTATCCCGGGTGTAGGAGGGATTTCGGGCCCTAGTCAGGGGGGCTCGTACGCTGACCGCAGCATATCGTTTGAACTGATGTTGAGATGGAACTGTTTATCTTGAGATTTTGTGCTATTGATTTTATACCTCAGTTTTGTTTCATGTACTATATTTCATTTACCGGATGATTACTTTATTATTTCAGAATTCAAATGTTGCTATAATTTAAAGTGAATTATTTTCTGGCATGCCATGGTCCACCTGGTTGAATCATTGGTTACTTACTGAGCTTGTGGAAGCTCATCCCTTACTTATCATTTCAGGTTGAAAGTAAGGTGATGTTGAGGAGCATAAGAAGGACAATATGGCGCGGAGCTCCGGAGACTGCATAGAATAAGTCGCTAAGTTTTTAGATTGTTGGTTTAGTTTTAGTTATTGATATATAAGAGTTATGAAGAATTGTAGCATGAGTGTTGTATTCAAATAAAGATATGAAAATGTAATTAAGGTTTGTAGAAGTTTTAAATTCCGCTGCAGATTGTATGTTGTTTTAGTGAGTAAGGCCTAGCAGAGCCCTTGGTTGGAGTCTACTGGGTCTGCGGCCGGTCACGTGCCAAGCTCGCGGGCCTGCCCGTGGGTTCGGGTCGTGACAGTTACGAACAATATGGCCATTTTCATCAAGTTTGTTTCGAAAAACCCACTTTGTTCCAATGACCTTTTGTTGAACAGGAGCCGGAACTAGTGACCAAACGTCGCTTCTCTCAAATTGATTCAATTCATCTTTCATGGCAAGAATCCACTCAGAATCATTTAGAGCATCTGAAATGTTTTTAGGCTCAATTTGAGAAAGAAAGGCAAAATCCGCACAAAAGAGATTTACCGTAGACCGATTTGTAACTCCGCGTTCCACATTGCGTATGACTTGTTCTAATGGATGACTCGAAGAGTATCTCCAACTTTTTGGAAGTGGCAGAGTCTCATCATTATTGTTGTGAGAAGATGTTGAACACTCCCCCTCAGTTGAGGAGACGTTAAGTTTGTTGTTCAAGTCCATGGAGAGTTCTTCACCATCATCACCTGCATTCTTACTTGGTTTTTCAACATTAGATTCTTCAAATACTACATGCATAGATTCTTCAATAGCCATAGACCTACGGTTATAAATTCTATATGCTCTACATTTTAAAGAATAACCAAGAAATATTTTCTCGTCAGATTTCGTATCGAACTTTCCCAAATTCTCACGATTGTTCAAAATAAAGCATTTGCAACCGAAAACCTTGAAATAATCGATTTTTGGTTTTCGATTTGAGAACAGTTCGTAAGGAGTTTTATCAAGAATTGGTCTGATGAGTACTCTGTTCAACACGTAACAGGAAGTGCTGACGGCTTCTGCCCAAAAATATTTTGGCAGAGAGTTTTCATGAAGCATAGTTCTGGCCATTTCTTGAAGAGTACGATTCTTTCTCTCTACAACTCCATTTTGTTGGGGTGTTCGAGGAGCAGAAAACTCATGTGAAATGCCATTTTGAATACAGAAAAGGATAAAATCTTTTTCAAATTCACCGCCATGATCACTTCGAATTTTTACAAGCTTCAACTCCTTCTCATTTTGAAGCTGCTTAACAAGACTGAATTTTTTTTCAAACGCTTCATCCTTATGAGTTAGAAAAAGAACCCAGGTGTATCTTTAAAAATCGTCAACAATGACGAATGCATAAAATTTTCCACCTAGGCTAGCATTTCTAGTAGGACCAAAAAGATCTAAGTGAAGGAGTCGAAGAGGGCGAGAGGTGGAAACAACATTTTTTGGCTTGGAAAGAAGTTTTTGACTGTTTACCATATTGACAGGCATCACAGACTTTATCCTTGATAAACCTCAAATTTGGTAAGCCTCTGACAAGGTCTTTCGAGAGAAGTTTCTTGATTAGATCCATGTGAACATAACCTAATCTACGATGCCACAACCAAATATCATTGTGCTGAATAGAAAGACATACTTCACGAGAAGAGTCGGATGCATCAAAAGATAGAGTATAGATGTTACCATCTCTCTTACCGATCAGTGTACCTCCATCTGAGGCATGACTGATAAGACATTGATCGCCTTCAAACTGAACTTTATGTCCCCTATCGATTAGTTGACTGATACTTATCAAGTTGAACTTTAAACCGTCAACTAAAGATACGTTATCGATAGAAATGGAACCGGTGCCAATTTTACCTTTACCGATGATCTTCCCATTAGAGTTGTCTCCAAAGGTAACAAGCCCGCCATTTTTCGGGGTGATGTGCGAGAAAAGAGAGCGATCACCTATCATATGTCTTGAACATCCGCTGTCGAGAATCCATTTGTTGCAGTCTACCCTTGCTTTCAAGCATGCCTACAACAGATTCTGGTTTCGTTCCTTTAGGTACCCACACTTTCTTTGATCCTGGATATTAGATAAACAAGATTTTGGCACCCATACATGTTTCATTTTATTCTTAGTAATAGAAAAAGATGACTGATTTTTAATAAGATTAAGAGGACAATTTTTAACTAAATGTCCTTTCTTATTACATACTGTACAGAGAGTGAATGGTGAGCAGGAAGCTAAACTTTTGTTAAAGAAATTTTTATAATCCTTTTGCTTCTTTGAAGATCATAACCAATTCCACTTTTCTCAAAGACACATATTTGTCTTTCCAAAAGAATATCCAAATTCTCTCTTCCTTGGGTAAATTTTGAAAGAGTAAAATTCAGATCTTCAATCTCCTTTTCTAAATTCATTTGTTGTGTAGAAATATCCTCTAGTTGAGATTTTAAATATTCATTTTCAACTGGAACTTTAACTCCTCTGAGAGATTGAATTTCAGAAGACAAAAGAGAATTTTCCTTCTTAGAAGCATTTAGATTATTTTCTAAAGAGACATTTTCAGAAATATAAAGTTCAACTTTTTCTTGCAACTCTTCCTTTTCACCTTCCAACTCTTCAACAGTACTTATCAAAGAAAGAGCCTTATTTTTTAGATTAGCATTTTTAGTTTTTAACTTTTCATAGTTTTTACTGAGTTCGAGAAAAGCTGACTTAAGTTCGTTAAAATGTTTTTCAGGCGTTACCTTGGGATCATCATCGTTGGCCATGAAGCAAAGTTGAGCTACGTCCTCATCCTCACTACCTTCCTTGTCGCTTTCATTAGAGTCATCCCAAGTCAACATCGCTTTTCTGGATTTGAACTTCTTTTCTTTGAAGTCTCGACTGTTGCTGCTTGCGGTCTTGTTCCTAAGTTGTGGGCAGTATTTTTTGATGTGCCCAGTTCTACCACATTCGTAGCAGGCGTCAGGATTTTCCTTTACGTTCCAATCACTGTTATTTCTTTGATGTGATTGGTTTGTTGAATTTCTCCTGAACATTCCATCCCTCTTGTTTGTGAGAAATTTCTTTAACTTCCGAGTGATGAGAGTCATTTCAGGATCAGAATCGTCGCTGCTCTCTGTTGGTTCATGAGAGGTCTCAGCTTTAAGAGCTAAGTTCTTCTTCTTGGAGGTGGTTTCTTCTTCGTCATGAATTTTCATTGTAATTTCATGAGTCATTAAAGAACCCACCAATTCTTCAAGCTTCAACACATTCAAGTCCTTCGCCTCTTGAATGGCTGTGAGTTTTGCTTCCCATCTTTTTGGGAGAGATCTGAGAACTTTTTGGACCACTTCTTTTTCTGGGTAGATTTTACCCAAAAGCCTTAGCCCATTTATAATAAGTGTGAATCTGGAGTACATCTTATTTATGGACTCGTGCTCCTTCATCTTGAAGGCCTCATACTGCTGGACCAACATGTTGATCTTGGTCTCTTTTACTTGATTTGTTCCCTCATGAGTAACTTCCAATAATCTCCACATTTCTCTAGCTGTCTCACATGCTGAGACTCGATTGTATTCATTTATGTCAAGGCCACAGCTAATAATGTTCTTAGCTTTATCATCCATGGAGAAAAGCTGTGCTTCATGATTATCCATTTCAAGAATTCCTTTTGGAATCTTGGTTCCATCCGGTCCATCCTTCATAGGAATTATAGGACCATTTTCAACAACATACCATACATGTGTATCTTGCCTTAGAAAATTCCTCATGCAATTTTTCCAGTAGCTGTAGTTGTCATTCTTCAACAAGGGTGGCCTGGTGGTTGTTGATCCTTCTTCCATAACGCGATCTTTAGCTCTTGACAATTAAGTCACAGAAGAATACCAGAGCACACGGCTCTGATACCACTTGTAGGTCCCTAAATACACCTAAAGGGGGGTGAATATGTGTATTACAACTTTGAGTATGAATTTAGACTTTAAGATTACAACGTAAAGACAGATATAACAGTAACAAGTTTAACACAGAGATTTATACTGGTTCTGCCCCACCAGCCTACGTCTAGTCCTCGAGCACTCCACACAAGGGAGACCTATTCGAGCCTTTCGCTAAAGCATCTAGCTTCGGGTGCTAGCTCAAACCACAGTACAATTTTCGAAACCCTTCCAAGGTTTCCAACAGATTACAAATGAAAAGAGATTTACAACTTGAATACAATAAACAGGCTCCTTCTTGAGCAGATAGTACAATGAAAGTTTAAAGCTAAGCCTTCTTAGGTGGGAAGATCTATATCCTTTCAAGAACCAAACCAAGAAGCTTACAAAGAACTTTCTCAAAGGTAAACTCACTCAAAAGACAATTGATAAGAATAAGAGATTGAGATGAGAGAGTTTTTAGGAGTAAAAAATTTGCGCGAGAGAGAAAGGTAATAAATGCTCTAACAGACTCCCTATTTATACATGAAAGAAATAGTAGACCGTTAGGAAGAAAAGCCAAACAAGAAGGATTCGACTAAAACATTTTGGCTTTGACTAAAAGTCTTGGCTTCGACTGAAAGTCTTAGCTTCGATTAAAACATTTGGCTTCGACTGAAAAACTTGACTTCGACTAAAACATTTGGCTTCGACTAAAACATTTGGCTTCGACTGAAAGTCTTGACTTCGACAGAAAGTCACAGCTTCGACTGAAAGTCTTAGCTTCGACTGAAAGTCACAGCTTCGACTGAAAGTCACAGCTTCGACTAAAACATTTTGGCTTCGACTGAAAAACTTGACTTCGACTAAAAATCTTGACTTCGACTAAAAATCTTGGCTCGTTCTTTACTAGAATTATTGTCAGATCTTTTAAGAAAGACTTAAAGAAAAACTAATCAATAAAAAATATACTCCAAGATCTTGCATCTTCGTCTGTAGTCCAAAACTTTAGTCCAACCAAGTCCAAAGTCTTTGTCATCCATGTCAAGGTCGTGCAAAGTCTCTGTCATCCATGTCAAGGTTATGTCTTTGTTTGATTAAGATAAAACCTGAAATGTTTTATCTTTAATAATATTGTGAGATTAATGTTAGATAAGATAAGTCTGAAATCATCAAAATCAACAAGTCAACATTAACCACAAGCTTTATTAATGGTGAAGGTTCTATAGCATGTCCACTATAACTTTAAGCTTCTTTGGCTTTAATCCATCTATCCAACTTCTCAAATGTGTCTTCATGAGTGTGCATGTATATACCTACTAAGAATACACTCAAAGCACACATTAGAACATAATCAATGTGTAGTTATCATCAAAACAAGATGTAAGCCTAGGTTATCCCTTGCAAGAGCACTACAATCTAAGTTATAGTGGACATGCTATAGAACTTTCATCAAGTCCAATGTCGAAGAGCAACAAAGAATGCATCGGCTAAGTTACTATCGATTATAATTGATCTTTCCTATTATGTAACTAGTCTTGGTTTGATGCTTGGTTTGATGCTTGGATTGATGACTATGACCTAAAAAGACCTTAGTATACCTTGTGCATTCCATGTGAGTTCATAACCTTTCGCACAAGTGTGGTTCTTGAAAATGAGTGAACTTTGAAGCTCACTCAGATTTTATCCAAAACAATTTTGGTACTAATATTTTCATATTTTGATAAAACTTTTCATTAGCTTTCCAACGCAAAAAACGGCATCTCAATCTGATTTTTCTAGAGAAAGTCATGCCCAAAATATGAAAGGGGGTTCCGTGAGGCAGCTGATAGGCAGTAGGGTAATACAGTCGACTGTATTTGAATCCAGTCGACTGCATTGGTCAAAACTCAGTTCCAACGGCTATTTTCGAGGACAAGACTCCAACGGCTAGTTTAGAGGGAATACAGTCGACTGCATTGAGAATACAGTCGACTGCAATGGCAGTTTTGCTCACTTTATGCCTATAACGGCTATATTTGATCTCTTCTCTATATAAATGTTTTGGGGCTTCATAAAACACCATGGAAACCACATTCTAAGCCTCTATTCATTAGAGAAACATCAAGGCTCATAGATTAAACTTACATCTCTTCATCTTCATGATTTTACATCATTAAAGAGAGCATCTTTATGAGCAATTCTTTGATTGAGAGTGAGCATCCTTCAAGTCATCAATTCTCTCATCTCTCTATTGGACTAGAGCTTTATTTGTACTCATTTCCTTTCAAGAGGGTTTCTTTGTACACATTTGATCTTTGTAAAAGGATTGTGATCAAGGTTTGTGTTTGTCAAGTCTTGGGTGAGCTTTGTGGATTCAAGGCTTGTGCTTGGTGTGGGGATATCACCAAGTGTTGTAAGGGTTTTTATCTTGACCCGGAAGAAGATTGTTGCTAGTGGATTCTAGTGCTCTTGCAAGGGACTTCTTTGAAGAGGTGGATGTAGGCTTGAGGGTAGGTCAAGCCGAACCATTTAAATTTCCTTGTCAAGTATCTCTAACTCAATCTCTTTACTTATTGCTTTTTAATTGTTTGAGATTGTTTAATTAACATCTTCATTGAAGTATTACTTGGTTTGATTGAGATTCGTGAGAGTGCTTAGTTTAATTTTTTCATTAATTTCTCAAAAACTCTATTCACCCCCTTTTAGGGTTGTTTTATTGGTTTCAAGTGGGAATAAGCAAAGAAACTCAAAATGCAAATATGAAAATAAGAGAGCTTGTTATATCAAAACTCTCTAATGCAACTTTATTCACTCATCTACATATATGCTGGAGGTACACATTTATAAGATCAAATGGATTTCTTTGGACATGAATTTCTCGAGACTAATATTGGAAAATAAACATACACCTTAGCATGGACATTCTGAAAGTCTAAGACTAAATTACACATAGTTAATCCTAACACCAACATCTAAGTGCATTAATTTCTAATACTCCCTTTTAATTCATTTACTTTACAACTCCAATTGTCCTTCTGAGATAATAAAACCCGTCATTTGCAAGTGCCTGGGTAAATATTTGCTAATTGCTCTCCAATTCTGCAATGCTCTTACTTTACAATCCTTTCGGATATTGCTTCTCAGATGAAATGATACTTATAGCAATATGCTTACTTCGATCATGACTAATAGGTTTCTTTCCCGTTGCAATAGTTGATTCATTGTCACAATACAAGGTCGTTCCTTCTGCTTGCTTTGTCCATTGTCTTGAAGAGTTCTTCACAATGAAGTTGCGTGTAATGTTGACTATGCAGCAGCAATATACTCCACTTTTGCTAAAGATTGAGCCACAATTTTTTGCTTCTTCGAACCCCATAAGCATATATCTGAACCAAGAGAAAAAGCATATCATGAGGTGTTGTTCATGTCATTAAGGCAGCCTGCCCAATCGCTGTCCATATAACCAACCAACTTTGATTCTTCAGTTGCTTTATACATGATTCCATAATTTCGTGTCCTTGCAAGTACCTCAAGACCCTTTCTACAACTCCATAATGCTTTTAACTAGGATTTTGCATGTACTTTGAAAGTAAATTTGCAGCAAAAATAATGTCCGGTCTAGTTGTAGTGAGATACAAGAGACTTCTAACTAGACTTCAATATCTTGAAGCGTCAGCTTCTTATTTCCATCCTCTAACCTTAGTTTTTCACTTGAAACTAAAGGAGTGCGAACTGATTTAAAGCCAGCCGTACTAAACTTCATAAGGATACTTTTTGTATACTTTTTCTGAGAAATGAAAATCCAATTCTTATCCCGAGAGACTTTAATTCCCAATAAATAATGCAGTTAACCCAAATCGCTCATTTCATAAGTATGCATCATGTTCTTCTTGAAGCTTTGAATCACTTTGTCATTGCTAGTGGTGACAATCAAGTCATCAACATACACTAAACAATGAGAACATCAACTCTTTTTCTCAAAATATATAATGTCGGCTCACTCTTTCTTTTCTGGAAACCTTTCTTTTAAAATATGTATCTATTTCGCTGTACCAAACATGGGGAGCTTGATTCAGCCCTTATAAGGCCTCTTTCAGCTTGCAAACTTTATTTTCTCCCTTTTACAAAGAACCCTTGGGGCTACTCCACATTACTTCATTGTCTAGCACCCCATTCAAAAAAGCTGACTTAACAAATAGTTGACATATATATATATATATATATATATATATATATATATATTAGCAGTAAGACTTATTACAGTTCTTGTAGTTTCATGTATTGCGAAGGGTGCAAAGGTTTCTTAAAAATCTTTGGATTTTGGACGAAGCCTCTTGCCACAAGCCTTGCCTTATGCTTCTGAATGCTTACATCTTGATTAAGTTTTGTCTTATATATCCTTTTATGAGACACCTTAGATGTTTGTATGAAAAAAAATTCCCTGCCAGGCATGGATTCCAAAGGAAGCCACTTTTCTCCGTTTTTATGATAATCCTTCTTGCATGAAACTGTATAGAGAATGAGGGAGGTTAGTGATCATGAGCTAGGGTCTTTTAGGCTATATAAGAGGGAAATGAGGGGGGGGGGGGGGGGGTATTTAAGGGTCAAAAGTAGAAGAAAAATCTGAAGACATGAAGAGTTTTAGTGAGCAATGTAACATTATTCAAAGGGGATTTTTGGCTGGAAAAATTGGAAGAACATTTGGTAAGTGTAAGTGTAAGCCAAATGTAGTTACTTTCATATAATTCCGGTGAGATTGGGTGATAAATGACGAGTTTTATGTGTGTTTGTACGTTTAATTTAGTGTGTGTGCAGGGGTGTGTGTTTAGTGTGTGTGTGTGTGTGCGTGTGTTTGTGTGTGTAATCTATGGGTTTCTAGGTGTGGAATCAGTATGTGTATGTGTAGTGTGCGTGTGTTTGTGTTTGTGTATGGAATTCATTGAGTGTGTGCATGTGTATGTGAATATATATATATACAGTGTGTGTGTGTGTGTGTTTGTGTGGTGCGTGCATGTGTTTGTGTGTGAAATTCAGTGTGCGTGTGCAAATTTATGCGAGTGAAGAGTGAAGTGTGTGTATGTGTGTGTGCGTAAACAATGTGTGTTTCAATGTGTGCCTCTGTGTGGGTAAACAGTGTGTGCATGCACAAAAGAGTGTGTGTGTGTGTGTGTGTGCGCGCGCGTGCACGTGTGAAATGTGTGCATGTGCATGTGTGTTTTCGTGTGTGTGTCTTATGTGTGAAACTCGGTGTGTGCAAGGGTGTGTTTGTAAGGTATGTGCATGTGTGTGTGAGTATTTCACATATTCTGGTGTGCGCGCGCGTGTGTGTCAAGGAAGGTGAATAATGGGTGTAGTGTCTCTGTGTGTGTAGGTGTGGTGGTTCGGTCATGTCACGGCCCGAACCCATGGGTAAGGCCGTGTGCTAGGCACGTGATGACCGCAGACCTATTCAGACAACTATTTCGGGTTCTGCCAGGCCTTATTTAAAACTGTACACAATTCTAAAGTCATGCATTAACTGACACCATAATATGACTTCTAAAAATGTCCTTATAGATCTTTCCAAAATTTTCTCTACCGAATTCCTCCACAATGACTGGTATAATTTATTTAAAGAAACCTCATAGAATTAAGTTACGAAAAATTCTAGAAAGTAACCAGCAATTCTACAATTTCTCAAGAAACTTAAAGCAACTTCCTATCGAGCATCTCTTGCGGCTTCATTTTCATTACCCTCGTAGTACTCAGGTTCATCTAAATGATCACCTGAAACCATTTATAAAAAAAGGGGTGAGCTGGGGCCCAGTAAATACACATGCCTTATCCCTAAAATAGAATTAAGGGTTTCAAATAAGCCATGGTTTTCCTTTTCAAAATACGAAACTGGATGTCACCCAAAAATAAAATTTAACTCAACGTATCTACGTATATATATATATATATATATATATATATATATATATATATATATATATATGTATGTATGTAATTACAGCAAAAGATTCTCGAATTAGAATGTAATCAACCAAAAGCTTCATCAAGAACTGTCACAGGTAATCATAACATGGTATACTGCGGTCAGCGTATGGTCCCACTGACTAGAACCCAAAATTCCTCCTCCACCCGGAATAACAAAATGTGGACGCAAGGGCGAACCACGATGCAACAGTACTGTACGTCAACGTATGATCCCGTTGACCAGGACCCGAAATCCACTTTCCCCCGTGGATATGGGGCGCAGTAACACAGTCAAACTATTATCTCATTTCACATGTACCGATCATGATTTAGTTACTCACACAACAATTCCATGGAATTTCATTTCAGTTTTTCATTAACAATTTACCACGAACATAGAGCAGTAAAAGTATTTCAAAAGCTTTCACTTTTACTGAGAACATGTGTACAATATTTAAGTTTTCAAGTAAGGTATAAGGAGGAATATGGCAGGGTACTTACCTCGCTCAATATCTGGTTCTTGAGCTTGTTCAAAAGTCGGTTCTATCTCTTGTCTATCGAGACCTAAATACAAACCACGCGGATGTCTTTTATTGTCGCATGAGCATGTCTAAGAATTAAGTTTCTCTTAAGTGAGTAGAATTTAGCAAACCGCCCCTAGGCCTCAAAAAAATTACGTACCGTTGCATACCCTGTTAGGTGGGATTTTCGGACCATAATGGCCTTTCGGATAATTTCCGCTTGGAACCCTAAGTCGCTCTTTAAATTGAGCGTTAATGTTCCTGTTTTCAAAATATATCAAACGGCACCAGAATGGCACGAACTTTCAGACACTCAAGCATCTCAGTACTTTTTGGTCACTGTAAAATTTTAGGCTAAAAATAATTTTGTTTACTATATCAAATAATTCAAAAATCTGCTTTAAAAATAAAATTGTTCGAGACATTTCCCATGCCCAGAAAATTCCCAAAAACTTTCATGTCAAAGGTTTCACAAAAATAAGGTAATTTTCAGTTTTGTACTTTTTTTTTTCTAAATCTGCCCAAAAAAGGTTCTTTAAAATAATTCAATAAAATTGTAATAGTGAAACGTTACGCGATAGCTGATCGAGCGCTACGCCGCTAACAATGCTAAAATAGCAAACGGCTTTAAAAACTTTAAAAACTTTAGAAACTATCTTATGTTAGTTATATAAGATTACTGTAGGAGTTTCAGAATTTAATAACTTAATTTACTATTCTAAAATGCACCGAAATCCCTTGTTCAGACAAAATTAGTTAGCACACTTCCCAACCTCAGAAAAATCTAAAATATTTCCTGTGTGTAGATCTTGCAAAAATAATATAAGTTACTCTTTTGAGTTTTGTCCAAATAAGTTTCTAGATATATAAAACAAATTGAGAAAGAAACTGCTAAAAAGAAAAATCCCCTTTAGTGACACTTTTTTAGTTAAGCTCTTAAAACTAGGTTTTCCCTCTCTATAAACAGTATCTTCTTCCCACACCATTAACCAATCACTTCACTTCACTTCACAACCGTGAATCTCCATGCAGACCCATTTCTTTTCTTACAACCAAGTTGCACTTCACATGAAATGCAATACACTCACCATATACACACACATTCACTCACACAAACCCTTTTATACTCTTCTCAGTTCACTTCCTCTCCCCCACGGCAGCCCCATGGTTGCCCCAAGCTACTCCCTTTCTCTTAGCAGCCATGGCTGCCACGGCTTGAAACCCACGAAGCTCCCTTTGTTTTCATGGCTCCCACATGCCATTCTATATACACACTATGGTATTCACAAAACCCACCAACACTTCACCCATAAATCATCCCCCTTTCTTTCATGGCAGCCACCACGTCTGCCTCATCACCCCTTTCTCTCTTTCATGAACACCCATGAACCCACACAGTCACATATACACGCCAAAACACACACTGCACTTCTCAAAACACACACACACACACTTGGCTATACACCTGCATACTCGTGCACACTCTTATACCCAAGTTGCCTCGTGGCAATTTCATTTTGCCGCATAAAAGCACCTTGCACACCAGCAGGTTACACACAAAAGCACACACTGTTGCACTCACTTTTATATTGCATACAGCCCCATATATATATGGCTGTCTTGCAGCCCATGCAATCATCCAATACATGCAACACACACACACACACACACACACACAGAGCATACACTCATGCACGCACTCACGGCCAGGGGCGGAACAACGCTTGTACGAGGGGGTGCTGTAGCCCCCCCTCGTATTTTGAAAAAAATAATATATATATAGTATTTTTTTTCTTCATTTGCAACTTTCCCTTTCTCTCTCTCTCCTCCTCTCTCGGCCGGCTCTCACAGTCACCGGCTCACCGCGGCACGGCGGCACCTCTCCAGCTCTCCTCCTCTCTCGGCTCTCTCAGTCACCTCACCACGGCACCACAAAAAGGCCACGGGCCACCGGTCATCGGCTCGGCAGCCTCGGCTCATCGCCGTAAGGTAACGCACTTATGCCGGTCGGCGGTCGCCGTGGCGTCAAGTGAAGCTCTCACGCCGTGACGCCGGCATCTCTCCTTCTCTCTCAGCCATCGTGGCTCGCCGCACCGCCTGCACGCCGGCACCACGCACCGACCCACGGCCACCGGTCGTCGGCTGGGCTCATCAGTTGGTCGCCGTCCCTCGATTCCGAAGCGCGAAGCCGGCGAAGGCCCTCCTCAGTCTGGCGGTCCCCACCCCAACTCCGGCCAGTCCCCACCCAACGCTGGCGACTCCGGCCAGATCAGATCTGGCAGATCTAGCTTAGATCTACCGTCTACGAGCCGGCGGACGAACCGAGGAAGTTCCGCCACTCCTGTTCGGCGATCACGGCACTTGAAATAGTGAAATTACAGATCTGACTTTGAGTTTCAGTCACCGACGACATTGCGACAACGACGCCGTTCTGATTTCTGAGGACTGAGATCAGTGTGCATTTTGAACAATTTCTTTTGCTATTGAGAATTGATTATTTGATTAATAATTTTAGGTTGTTAGTTGTGTATTTGATAATTTAGATTATTAATTGATGCTTTATGGATGTTAATCGTGCATGGAGCACTGAGATTTGAGATTGTTGATGGAGGATGGGATCCAATTGAATTTTTATCCCATTTGAGCATTGATTATTTGATTGATAATTTTAGGTTGTGTTAATTGTGCATTTAAAAATTGAGATTATTTTCATGCTGATTATATGTTGTTAATTGTGCATTGAACATTTGAGAATTGAGATGGTTGATGGAGGATGGGACCCAATTGGATTGAGATGTCGGATATGTGATTTAGTTGAATGGTGGGTTGAAATTAAGTTAATTAGGTTAACGCGATAATAAAACATGACTGGAAAAGTAAAAGAATAAAATATTTGTAATTAACTAGGTTATTTGATTGATAATTGATGGATTGATACTTAAAATAAAATATTTTTAGCCCCCCCTCGGATGAAATCCTGGTTCCGCCACTGCTCACGGCATACACTAACGCACACATCCACGTTCTCCTTTGTCCCTCATTCATCCAAAAATTCTAAAACCCTCCAAAGCTATTGCTCATGGCAGTAGCTTCCCGAACCCATTCGTGAGTCTCCATCTCCTTCTTCTCCCTTTTATTTATTTATTTTTCTTCAACTCAGCAATACCCACATAAATACACACTTCATACTGTTCCCAACCTATTCTGATCGTACCCCAGGGCCCACTAAGGGACCCATTTTGCGCGACACATCACGCATTCAACGGTCAATTATTCAACGGTTAGCAGCGCCAACACCTGAAAAACATGCAAGCGAGCACCCTTGCCTCGAAGAGCACGGCCAACTCCCTCAAGGGGGGTCGGCCACCCTCTTTAAAAAAGGGTCGGCCACCCTCTTTAAAAGGGGTCGGGCACTCTTGCCTAGAGAAGGCTGCAACATCCCCTTTTTCGCATCTCATTCAAGCACACTCTCCACAGTGCTCACTCACCACCAGTGGCCGTATGACGGTCGTTATCGCCCGCGCGTCGTCGCCGCGACAACTGTCACTCGCGGCCGTGCACTGTTATCCGAGTGTCGTTTCCGCGACAACTGTCGCCCGTGCACAGTCTCCATCACTCTGACACGCCCATGCGCCGCGCCACTTCCATGACGTGCCCTGGGCACCAAATACTGTCTCGCGACACTCGTCGCCGCGCCCATGCGCCACTTTTATGATACATGTGCCCCGGCACCAGGTATTGTCTCGCGACGGTTGTTGCCACGACCACGCACCACAATCAATGTCTCATGCCTTTGAGATAGCGCCCATGCACCACAATCATGTCTCAGGCCTCCGAGCACCCACTCATTCACCGCACCATGTGCCCACGCCATGGACGTGGAACATGCTCCGACCCACTCTCCGAAGTGTGCAGCATTTCGAGGAGCTCCGCTCGTAGTGCTCCGACACGAGGACCCATCGCAGTAGGATGGGCTCGTTACCACAAAGCCATCGACGTCTTCATTCTGGGGTGCTCCGGGGTGCTCCGCTCGTAGTGCTCCGGCACGAGGACCCCTCGCAACGGGATTGGCTCGCTACCACAAAGCCATCGCCGCTACGAGATGGGCTCGTTACCATAAAGCCATCGCCGTCTTCATTCCGGGGTGCTTCGCTCGTAGTGCTCTGGCACGAGGACCCCTTACAGCGGGATGGGCTCGTTACCAGAAAGCCATCGCCGTCTTCATTCCGGGGGGCTCCGCTCATAGTGCTCCAGTACGAGGACCCCTCGCAGCGGGATGGGCTCGTTACCACAAAGCCATCGCCATCTTCATTCCGAGGGGCTCCGCTAGTAGTGCTCCGGCACGAGGACCCCTCGCGGCGGGATGGGCTCGTTACCACAAAGCCATCACCGCCGCGGGATAGGATCGCTACCACAAAGCTATTGCCGTCTGGGGTGACTTGCATGACACTAGGCACTGAGCTGCGACCATGTCCACTCACGTTACCGGTGATAATCGGCGCCCCCAGGACGATGACCCCCGGGTCACTCCAGGACGGGAGCAGGTCTTTAGAGGGCATCGCGCCTAGTTTGCCTAGCAGTTGGCTACATGGGCAACCCTCACCGCTATCAGGTTATCTACGCGTCATTTGACGCACCTTGTGGGATTCAATAAGGGCTTGGACCGGTGGTTGGGGCAACGGGCTTACTCTGATCATGCCGTTGGGCGTGGTCAGTCTTCTCAGACAGGTAGAGAGATGCTATGTGAGGCAAGGCAGTGTGAATTTGGGAACCGATAGTCCAACGGAGAACCGGTATTTTTGGCCCCCTAGTGACGTGTCACTCCCAGGGGACGAAACGTGTCAGCTGATGACACATGCACACTTTTGTCTATAAATAGTGGACTTTGGAGCTCATTTGGGGGACTCTCTCTCATTTTCACATTTTCACTTTCTCTCTTTAAAAACCTATTCTCTCCGGAATTCTAGTGAGAGAAATACATTTGGACTTCCGACATCAGACCCCTGACGTTACATCCCTGACTTGGACCCTAGCTTGGACTGTCGACTACCGGCCTTGTTCATCGTTGCCCTGTCTGCGCAGCGCTGCCAGCCCTTGGGGCTTGTCTGGGGAGCCTTGCTCTCTGCCCTTACTCCGCCCTCACTACCTCTCACTTTGCATACTTGGAAGCTGACTCGAACTGCAGCCTTTGTGGCACCTTCATGTAGGTACGAACCCACTTTCCTTGGCATCATTTTGGCGACTTCACTGGGGAGGTGAGCATCGTATTTGAGTCTGCCTACCTTCCACACTTAGGCTCCATGCCTATGCAATGAAGAGTTACAAGGGTTACTAGCCAGGGCCTTACTCATACTGTGCAAGAGGAGGACCACTCGGGTGAACAAGAGGAGACTAGTGTCGTGCGTCTCAAAGACCAGCCACTAACTACCGCACCTGACGTGCAAGTTGCTGTCAACGCGGCCATCCAACAGTTTACGCCCACCATAGCCAACCTTCAGAACTCGCAGACTGCTTTTATGACAGCCATCATGGAAATGTAAAAATCCATTAAGGCGATGGCCTCACAGCAGATCATTCCACCGATCCAGCCTGCAAGACCTGTACCGTTTCCTGACGCCGTCCAGGCCCCAGTGTTGCAACCACCGCCGCCTCGAACGTCTAGACCCTTGGCGGTAGGACTCATGACATCCTCCCTACCTGTAGCCGATGCACTGCATCCCATGATGCCATCACACAGACCGTAAGCGGACCTCAGACTAGTGTTGCAACAGGTTTTCCCCTGTTGACGCACCTCAGCATGTGCCAGCCCAAAGCTCTTCCGAAACTCATGAATCCATTGAGATATAGCCTAACCCCTACCCAAATGAACAACACCAAACAACGGGTCAAGTGGTGGATGTGTCTCGCCCACCCATGCCCCTATACACTTGCCATTGCCAACACCTGTCATATATCATCCCTCTATTACTCTTGCTCATCAAGTTGCCCCGTCAAGGGGCTTGTGCCGCCCCATCCAGCCATCATCCCTTGGCTGACCATGAAGCACCATCCCCCCACTATGTCTCCAAGTCAGACTTCGACGCACTCCTCCACCGCCTGTCACAGACTTCTGCACCCGACTCATCAACCCGACTAACAGGCCACGCGCCATATGCCAACGACATAGCCATCACACCATACCCACTTAAATACAAGCAACCCACCTTTGTGCTCTTTAATGGACGTGAGGGCAACGCCCGTGAGCATTTAACAATATTCACTGGCTCATTGGAGCAATATGGCCCGGGCGATAGTTTGAAGTTGAGGGAGTTTCACAAGTCCCTCACAGGCTTAGCATACACTTGGTATCACCAGATCCCCGTAGGGACTATCCATTCGTGGAGTGAAATGGTCCAGCTATTCTTGGACAAATTCCACTACGAAGCCGAAAGGGTAACCATAGTGGACATCGCGGGCATCCGCCAGAATCCCGGTGAAGGCTTAAACAAATATGTGCACCGCTTTCACCTCAAATGTCTCGAGTGTACAGATTTTAGTAAGGATGAGACTTTGGTTCCCATATGCATAAAAAAACACGAGTGACATCTACCGGGTGCATATCGAGAACCTGCAGTTGAGGTCATGGGGACACCTCAAGGAAACAGCTCGCCGTACTTACGAGTCGGTCAGCCCTGTCAAACCGTGGAAGCCTTGCCCGCAGAATGCACTGCTGGCCTCAGCAGACACATCCGGCACTCCGAGCAACCACAACAACACCAACAACAACAGCTACACTGGCTTCAAGCTTCAGTTCCAGGATGGGGACCGATGCTCCGACAAGCGAAGGCAACGGGAGACTGCTCCCGACTACCCATGTGATTTGAATACGGTAAAAGAATTCTTGGCGAAATGGGTGGCAAATGAAAACAACTTCCAACTGCCACCAATGAGGACCAACATCACGGACGCGGAAAAGGCCAGACCCAACTACTGCCCTTACCATCAAGCTATTGGCCATCATCTCAAAGACTGTAATGGGTTGCACGCTATCTTTGCAAGGAAGGTCGCGTCAGGCGACTTAAAGCTACAGAAGAACAATGATGTGCGTAGGCACCCTTACCCACACCATGGTAACAACAACAGGGAGCATCAGGCGCTCATGGCCGTTACTGACCACATCGAGTCTATCATCCCCGACGCCCCTATAAAGGGCATTCCTACGGTCACACCCTGTGTACCTTTTGTTCCCCAACCAGCGTCCTCAGTTGGACAAAAGACGAAGATTACAGGCTTTTTTTGATGAAATGGGGTTTTCACCTGCGGCACAATCTTATCTCTCGCACAGTCTGATTGAAGTCACCACGGGCCTTGGTCCTGAATGCTTCGATGCGCATACTGAACTCAGACATATCCCTTCTACCGCATTCATTTTCTCCGACGAGGACTCCTACCAATCGAACACCACAACCGACCCTACCTCGAACCATTTGAAGTGCATACAACCAGAATCAACGGTTCCTGCCTCATGCTCAATCCAGATGACGGACAGATCACAGCCCCTGTCAATGGCCGCTACCTGAAGAAATATTATGCATGATCAGCTACAGATTGTTCCCCCTAGCCCTACTCGCCCACAGTTTAGAACATTTACATACAATTTTTTGTATATGCACACATGTTTATGACTTGTAACTTTTGTTGCTTATTACAAGTTCTTCCTTATGTAATGACATTTTGGTCCAAGTACTATCAATACACAGTCATTCTGCTACATACACTTGTGTTTATCATACACTTATTTTAATTTATGGTCACCAAGTTATTTGCCCTCGACGGGGATAAGGGGAACACCAGCAGGCAACCATCAGATACAAGACATTCAACAATCGTAACAAACAACAAACACAAAATGTATCAATCACAAGAAACAACCACAAGACAACAAGCAGCTATGCTCATAACATCAACACATACAATATACATCTGAAGTTTTCTGGCCATTATCGGGCGCTATTTACTACATCAAAGTCTCACTCACCCTACGGAAGCCTAGATAATAACGCTACAGCCGGATCCAAGCCAAAGGCCTCCAACGTCTGACAGCGCAGCCCATCCAGCCTTAAACTTGACCTGCTGCCTTAGTCGCTCGGCCTCTCGAGCCTCCACAATGGCACGTCGCCTCTGCAACTCGTCCAGCTGTCTCTACAGATCGGTCAACTGCCTCTCTATATCTACAACTTGCCCATCAATCTCAGCCAGCTCCCCAATAATTTCTGATCGCTCCACCTCCAACCCAGTTTGTCGCCTTTCCAGCAACGTCTCCTCCACGCGCATAAGGGCCCTCATTTCCCCCATAGCCCCTCCCTCGCTCCTCCACCTAAAGAAGTCTGCTAGCCAGTCTAACTGTAGGCCTAGTGATGTAAACGGTGCAAACTCTGACAGTAACCGACTGATGAACTTCGCGGTCCAACCTGCCGGTGGTACACTAGCAAAAGGTAGCAACCACTCCACAAATCCCGTATACACCCACCTCTGCAATACCGGGTTGCCCACCGTCACCCCCTCAAATGTTTGTGGGAACGCTGCCTTCACCAGCTCCAGTCGGCGCACCGTCTCGACAGGCAACTGGAGACCCTCCCACGACGCCACATCTGCCTGCACACTCGAGGAGCCCCTACTGGCCTCTCCAACTGCTACCCTACTCCCACCCCCTACACGCGTCTCTGACACTCCTCCTACCGACTGCACACCCACAGTCTCTGAGTGCATCGTTAGCAGCGTCGCACCAGCCTTGATCGCAGACCCCGACCACGCGTCCTGCTGACGCTCTGCAACAGGCTGAACCAGCATCCCCTGCTCATGCACCGAGGCTGCAACCACAGGCTCCAGCTCCGTCGTGTCCTCATGCTCACCTACCACGGCCTCCGTCTCTGTGCCCATCCACCAGTAGCCACTGGCATCAAACATCAGTGACTCGTCAACCGGTCCACCGAACAAGTCCTCCACTGTCTCCTCAGCCTCCGATAATGGACTCACCCTCCTACTCACCCCGGCCCCCGACGTGCCTACCGCCTCTAGCTCATCCTTATCTGCTGGCTTATCAGCTTTAGCTGCCATCTCCTCCTCCACCTCGGTAGCCGCACCTGCATCACTGTCCCCCTCAACCGCCTGCTCATGCTCCTGTCCAAGTCACCATCAGTCCATATACCTCTATTATTTTGTGCAACCAATAAACAACAAAACTTAACAAAAATATCAACAACAAATCTTACCTCAGCCTCTGGCTCCTCTAATGCATCGCGCGGCCTCTTCGACCCTGCTAGCCGTGGGGCTGATGTACCTGCACTAGCCTGACGAGCACTCTCTATCATCCTTACTCGAAGTGCCGATAGTGGACCCTTGCCAGCCCCCGGCACCCTTGGCGCCTGCACCATTGGCTCCTCTCCACGGTCCTCCCTTGGGGCATCGTCATCAGACCCCTCAGCCTCCTCCTCTACGTCCTTCTCCGAGCTCACAGCATCACTACCGGACACTAACACCAGCATGCCCGACTGTTTCGCAGCCGTAGCCAATATCAAGCTCAATGCCCAGTCACATACAAACACACCAACCAACCGACGTGTCGCCTACGTTTGTGCCAACCACTCTGCCCAACTAGCTCGTAGCCGCTCCCACCACTGTGCATACTCCACTGTCACTGCCCCTGCTATCGCTGTCCCCGGCCATCTCCACTCTCTTACCGGTGCTGGCCACTCACGGACTCTGTCATATCGCATATACCCAAACGCTGTCGTCACACTCCACGGGCTACGATACCCACACGACAGCTCTAAGTCATATCCAAATGCCAGCGACAACCGGTCTGGGCTATACCTCGCCATATAGTACAAGTTCTCGACGGGCTTCCCACCATCATCTGTTATCACCGGAAGCCAGCCCAAAAAATTGGCCACCAACAGTACAAGCTGTGCCGGCACCAAGTCCCCCCTCCTGATCAAGTCTGTCGTCATCTCCTGCACGTGTAACCAGGGTGGTACTCCATATGACGCATGCATGTCTCTATACGACCGTGTCATGCATGCCTCCAGTGTATCTATCAGCCGCGCTAATAGACACTCCGGCCTCTTGATGCCCACCCACGCAAATGCCCGTGACCCACTGTACCACAACGCAACATCCCGTAACCTGCCACATGCCGTGTCACTGTCCTCATCATCGGTACCGGATGCTCAAGCGGATATCCTGTCGGCCGATAGTCTGCGAAGCACTCGTACAAATATCTCTGCAGGAACATCCAGTCTACGTATGTCGCCACCTGATACCGCCCATGCGACCGCTTCACATCATTTACGAACTGATCCAGCCGCGAATACAGTGTGCCAAGATATACGGGAGCTAGCCCGACACGCTTGCTCTGCGCCATCCGAATAGCCAGGGGAATCACCCTCGGGGAAATACCATCCTCCGGCGTCCCCTCAAACACAAATCTGCAAGCACACAACACCTCATTATACATGACAAGAATAACATATCGCATCTACAAGCATATAGTAAATCGACAGTACAATGCTTACCTCGACAGGAACATTGCCAAGAATGCCACCATCTCGTACCGCTCATTCTTGTGATACAGGCCCATCACGAAATAGGTGGCATTGCCCAACTTCTACCCCGACTTCACTTGCGGCGTCCCATAGAATAATCGAAGCCACCCACCGTACGTCCCCTTCCGGTGCTGCCTCGTCTCCGACAAGATATCCAGTAGCTGCGTCTGCAACAGCCGCTCCTCTCCAGTCAGTCGCGTCACCCGCGCATCCAATTCCCCATACATCGGCAGCCCTGTCAGTATTAGCACATCCAGCAGCGTCGACCCAATCTCTCCAAACTCAGTCACAAATATATGTGACTGCGTGCTCCACCTCGACAGCAGTAGGGTCATCCCGGGCGTATCTCATTACAACTCAAGTCCCCTCCCGGTAATATCTCTCGCTGGTAATAACCCCAATGACTGCAACAGCCCCGCCCACTGCGGCGTCTCCACCATATGCTCGCACCAAAAGTCCCCCCTATCGGCATCGCACTATGGCCCTTGAAAACCACATGCGACCAGGGTATATCCTCCCTCTCCACCAACAACCCCGGTACATGTCTCGACAACATCACATGCGCCTCTTCCCAGCTCGGAGCCCCGCACATACGGTGATGGCACCCGTGACTCCTCTCCCATCGACGGACCACTCCACGGAACCGTGAAAGCTCCATCAGCCACCCGGATGGCCAACTCCTTCCACAGCTCTCGATCAGGTACGGACGGTACCACTCCCAGCAGCGTGTTCATCTTGTCTGGGTCCGGATCAAATATTCTCATTGAACCATCGTCAAAGGTCAATGGCACCTCAGTCTCCCCACCCAACGCAGCCGCAGCCTCATCTGTCAGTGGCACTGGCACTGGTGCCGTTGTCATGACCCGTGCTGTTCACGATACGCTAACTGCCGCACTTCGCGGCTTTGCCCACATCTTCTGCTTCACTTTTTTTAGCACCGGCGTCGGCTCGACAGGCGTGGCCCTAGACCCCCTTGCCCCCCGCTGATCCCTCTGCCCCCGCCAACCCCCTAGCCATCGACCCCCTTGGGCCCACCGACCCCCCCATGCGGTGCGAAGCACACTCCTTTCTTTCCCCCATTCCCCTTCCCCCCGTGCCAGCTGCACCCGCCGAACTCACCTGACTGACCGACCCCCCTGGGGTCGTCGACCCTCCCTGAGCGGCCGACGCCCCTCCCCTTTGCCCCTCCCTTTTCTCCTTCCCCCTTCCACTCTTCCTTCCCTCTCCCCACCACCAGCGCCGACCCCTACCCACTGACCCCTCAGCCACTTCCTTTCCCTCTCTCACCATCTCTTGCTTTCTCTCTCTCTATCTTTTCTCTCTTGAATGGAATGTGCAAATGAATATTGTGAAGATTTCTTCCCTCTCTCTCTCTTTATATATAGGTGGGCCACCTTTCAATCTTGACCACCCATTCAAAATTCAAATCAAAACTTTCTCCCCCAAAACCCAACAACGGTATTTTTCAAACGGATAAGCTTTTCGCGCTTAATTTCTTTTGCATGCTACGTTTCCACCTAAACATCGTCACAACATTTTTCACAAAATTCATATTTCCCGCTATCCAAATTTGCACATTTTCGCAACGCAACTTCCTTTTTTTTAGCACTACCTTCCTTTTTTTTTGCGCTAAACTACAGACCACATTTACATACATCATTGGCATTACAATTTCTTGTTCGCTGTTCTACAAAATGCACGCTACCCGATTGCAAGCTACATCGTTTATGCGTGCGGCGCCCGCTACGGTTGCCCCTCCGCGCACACCACAAGCAGGGGGCTTATGTTCCCAACCTATTCTGATCGCACCCTAGGGCCCACTAAGGGACCCATTTTGCGCGACACATCACGCATTCAACGGTCAGCGGCGCTAACACTTGAAAAACATGCAAGCGAGCACCCTTGCCTCAAAGAGCTCGGCCAACTCCATCAAGGGGGGTCGGCCACCTTCTTTAAAAGGGGGTCGACCACTCTTGCCTAGGGAAGGCTGCAGCATCCCCTTTTTCGCATCCCATTCAAGCACACTCTCCACAGTGCTCACTCACCACCAGTGGCCGTATGACGCTCGTTATCGCCCGCGCGCCGTCGCCGCGACAACCGTCACTCGCGGTTGCGCACTGTTATCTCGGTGCCGTCTCCGTGACGACTGTCGCCCACGCACAGTATCCATCACTCTGCCATGCCCATGCGCCGCGCCACTTCCATGACATGCCCCGGGCGACAGATACTGTCTCGCGACACTCGTCGCCGCGCCCATACTCCACTTTCATGATACATGTGCCCCGGCCCCAGGTATTGTCTCGTGACGGTCGTTGCCACGACCATGCACCACAATCAATGTCTCATGCCTTTGACATAGCGCCCATGCACCATAATTATGTCTCATGCCTTCGGGCACCACACTCATTTACCGTACCATGCGCCCATGCCATGGATGTGGAACATGCTCCGACCCACTCTCCGGAGTGTGCAGCTTTCTGAGGGGCTCCGCTCGTAGTGCTTCGGCACAAAGACCCCTCGCAGTGGGATGGGCTCGTTACCACAAAGCCATAGCCGCCATGGGATGGGCTCGTTACCACAAAGTAATCGCCGTCTTCATTCCATGGGGCTCCACTAGTAGTAGTCCGACACGAGGACCCCTCGCAGCGGGATGGGCTCGTTACCACAAAGCAATCGCCGTCATGGGATGGGCTCGTTACCACAAAGCCATCACCGTCTTCAGTCCAGGGGGCTCCGCTCGTAGTGCTCCAGCACGAGGACCTCTCGTAGCGGGATGGGCTCGTTACCACAAAGCCATCGCCGCCACAGGATGGGCTCGTTACCAAAAAGCCATTGCCGTCTTCATTCCGGGGGGCTCCTCTTATAGTGCTCCGGCACGAGGACCCCTCGTAACCGGATGGGCTTGTTACCACAAAGCCATCGCCGCCGCGGGATAGGCTTGTTACCATAAAGCTATCGCCGTCTGGGGAGACTTGCATGACACTAGGGACTGAGCTGCGACCATGTCCACTCACGTTATCGGTGATCATCGGCGCCCCCAAGACGATGACCCCCGGGTCACTCCGGGACGGGAACACGTCGTTGGAGGGCATCGCGCATCTTTCGCCTGGCAGTTGGCTACAAGGGCAACCCTTACCGCTGGCAGGTTGTCTACGTGTCTCTTGACGCACCTTGTGGGATTCAGTAAGGGCTTGGACCGGTGGCTGGGGCAACGGGCTTACTCTGGTCATGCCGTCGTGTGTGGTCAGTCTTCTCAGACATGTAGAGAGATGCTGTGTGAGGCAAGGCAGTGCAAATTTGGGAACCGACAGTCCAACAGAGAACCGGTATTTTTGGCCCCCTGGGTGACGTGTCACTCCCAGGGGACGACACGTGTCAGATGATGACACATGCACACTTTTGCCTATAGATAGTGGACTTTTGAGCTCATTTGGGGGACTCTATCTCATTTTGACATTTTTACTTTCTCTCTGTAAAAACCTATTCTCTCTGGAATTCTAGTGAGAGAAACACATTTGGACTTCTGACATGGACCCCTAACGCTACATCCCTGACTTGGACCCTAGCTTGGACTGTTGACTGTCGGTCCTGTTCATCGTCGCCCTGTCTGCACAGCGCTGCCAGCCCTCGCAGCCTGTCTGGGGAGCCTTGCTCTCTGCCCTTACTCCGCCTTCACTGTCTCTCACTTTGCATACTTGGAAGCTGACTCAGACTGCAGCCTTTGTGGCACCTTCACGTAGGTACGAACCCACTTTCCTTGGCATCACATACCATTTCTCCAGTCCATTTTACAGCTCACTTAATTACAATACATGCTCATGGTTCATACCCACTGCCTCACGGCAGTGGGACTTTTTCTTCCCTTCTAAGCCACCCCAGTTTCGCCGGCAACAACAACTTCTCTTCCCTCGGCAGCCCATGTACTCACCCAGTACCCGCGACGCACAAACAATACACAACATGCACTAATGCCTGCCAATAGTTTAGATACTCACGCATGCACAACACCTATAGCCTAATCGTACTATACCCAAATCCACCCCTTCGCAGCCCTCCCATACATTGATATCCTTACCTAAATACATGTATATATATATGTATATATATATATATATATATATATATATATATATATATATATATATCAACACATGAAGCATATATTCTCTGAATAGGCTTACCGAAAAAATCTTGCTGGAAGGTCTCGAGGTCCTCCCTCTCTGCCTCCGTTTCAAGCCTTCTTCCTTATTGTCGTTTGCCAAAATTTTATGGAGTTATTAGGGTCGGCTAGAGTTACAAACCTATATATATATAACCCTAGCTCAGATAATTACTACAAGCCCCCTACTATCTCATTCATCATTTAATTTTAAAATGTTTTTTTTTGAAGTTTTTTATGATTTTGAAAATTTTCTGAAATCATCGCCTGTGGTAATTTAGGATGCTAGCATAATCTAACGGGGTGTTATATCCCTCGTTCAACTAAATTGTCGCTAAAGATTGTTTAAATAAAATAACATTGCAAAATATAGATATTGTCGCTAATGGTTTCTGAAAAAATGTCATTAACGCTAATCACCACTAAAGACCTCAATCAATATCATTCATAATTACTAACGTAAATTATAACTTATGATTCTACAATTGTCGCCAAAGGTTCAATGAAATTCACTTTAGAAAATCGAGGCTACATATTATGTAGAATTATTGTCGCTATAAGTCATTAAAGAAAATATACTAACGTTAATCAAGAGTTTGTCGCTAAAAGTAATAATAACCAGGTAAACCTAGGTTCGGGGCATTACAAGCCAGGTGATAGTGTGTGTGTCAACAGGTGTGTGTGGACTAGTGTTCTTGAGGTATGAGAAGGAAATGTCGCTAAAACTTGATATTTTCCCTAACAGCCCGAATTTTATTTTTAAAAGTAGTTATGCTCTGATTTTGCCTAAGTGCAAAATAGTAATCCCTATTATTTTTAAGATCTATATTGTGGAACTTTTCTGGATTATTCCTCATCCACGAAGGGTATTAAAATGATTTTATCAGAGAAAGGAGTTTTTGATTTATTGAAAATAGTAAATCATATTATTATTTTTTGAAATTTTATGGTAATCTGGTGCTGCTAAGACACTCAAGTGTCTAAAATTTTATAATGTTTTAGTATCGTTTATTATGTTTAGTAATTTTAGTCGCCTTATACGCATTTAGTATCCAAATGTGGGGTTTGAAAATAAAAGAGTTTTTTTTTTCCTAAAGGTCTTCTTGGTTTGAAATCAGTCTAATATAAATATAGAACTATTTTGAAATGTTTTGAAAGTGTTGCTGGTTGTGATGGCTATTAGGGGTATTTTAGTAATTACACATATCCGTAGGATGATTTAGTTGACTTGTGCGACTGAGCTGCATTGACTAAAATAACTATAGGGACTATCCTAGTTATATTTTCATACTTAAACGATTCATGTGAAAATGCACTTTCCGAGTTTGCATTGCAATTGAGTTTAGTTGTGTTGTCATCTTATGACCTTTGTTAATCTTTACTATTTTTACTATTTATTACTTTCATAACTATTGCTTTGCATTACTGTTTTCATTTGCATAAGATGTGCATAGTCACGAGTGTGTCAATCCTTGTCCAAAGATGAGATGAACATGTTCGATTGGGCTTTGTAACCGCTCAGTTTTAACAAACATGATTTGTGACTATAATCGCTAATGATGTTAACCCTCATGTTGGACTTTCGATTCATTGATGTCCTTCGATTTCATAATTGTTCCTCGGATATCCTCTGAATGAATCGAACGTTGTGCTCCCCATACTATCTTCACTCGGCGATTTTTGCTAATTCCTTTTTAGTTATTTTCAACTACAAAGTATGAGCATGGTGAACCATGTAGGAAGGGCAAAGAGAAGGTGTACTGATGTAGATGATGCGGAGCTTTGTACTTCTTCCATTGAGCTCATTTGGGAAGATTTTCTGTAAGGACGTGTTTTGTAGCGTCCGCTAATTATGTTTGATGGTTTAGTTGCTCTGTTATTTCGCACATGATTTTGATGATGTAGTCTTTGAATGACATCTAAGCTCAGTGATGTCACTGGGGTTGAGGGTGTTGGAATTTAACTCCAGTGACATCTCTTCCTTTGGGACGATCAACAAGCTTCCAGGTATTGTTCTTCTTAATCGTGGTCATCTTTTCTTCCCTTGCCTTGACCCAAACTTCGTGTTGCTCTGCTTCTTCAAAGCATTATGGCTCTATCGTTGTAGAATTACAGGATTCATATATTTCAATAATTCTTCTCATTCTTCTTGGAGGAAATTCTAGAGTTGATTGGTTTGATGAAACAACTTCACTTTGTAAATTTGGAGTCGATGGACGTGATTGTGGAATAGGTTCAACTTCATGTGGTCCAGAAGCTTTGCCTTGTACCAAAAATAGAATATATGGTGTCTTTGTCTCCTTTTCTCCTTCCAATCCCAAGAAGCTTGTTCATTAAAGATGACATCTCTACTAACAAAGTTGTTGGTTTCCACCTTTGGTTGAAGAATAATCACCAACAAAAATACATTTTATATTTTTCTTATCAAACTTGCTCAATTTTTTGAATGGAATCTGAGCATAACAAATGCTCCTGAAAATTCTAAAATGTCTTATCGAAAGTTTGATGCCACTCCAAGCTTCAAGCAGAGTCCTATACTTCACACCTTTTGTTGGACATCAATTAAGAATATATATTGTTGTGTTAACAGCTTCCGCCTAAATTTTTTTGAGCAAATCCTTCTCAACCATCATATATCTTGCCATCTCTAAAATTGTTCAATTTTTACGCTCTGCGATTCCATTTTGCCATGGACTATATCCAGTTGTTAGTTGTTTCCAAATGGCTTAACTTTTACAATAGGGCTAATTACACCTATGTCCCTGAGGTTTGGGGGTAATTACATGCGAGGACACAAAGTTTCAAAATGTAACACTTATGTCCATTGACAAACGGAACCCTAAATATCCTAACGGTTTTAACAAAATGACTTTATTGCCCTTATGTTATAAAGTTATTTTTTTAAATGCCATTGTCTCTTTTTAGAAAAGAAAAACCCTAATTCTAACCACCCCACCCCATCCCCCCACCCCTCCCCACCACATCTGCATCCCCCTCGCCCTTCCCCGTCACCCACCCACCCCGCCTGCTCCCCTTCCCCGGCGCCGCACCCCGCATGCCTCCCCTTCCCCGGCGCCGCACCCCGCATGCCTCCTCCTTCCTCGTCACCCCGTCACCCACCCACCCCGCCTGTTTTGGGATTTTTTGTTTGTTGAATGCTGGGCTCATATGAAGGCTGAAGCCCACATTTTTGGATTCTGGTCAGAGGTAACTGGTAAGCTTCAACCTTGTGTCACTCCATGTAATCATTGAAGCCACTGATTTCTGGGTTTGTTTATTTTCTGGCTTTGCATCTGTATTTCACAGGTTGAATTGAATCCAAAGACAGATGCAACAAGTCCAGTTCTTACAGTATTGAAAGCAACAAGTCCTATTTTGACCAAATATTGCTTTGCATCTGTATTTCACAGGTTGAATTGAATCCAAAGACACCGCATCAAGTTCTAGGTTCTACGCGCACACACGTATTTCTCTCTCTTTCAAGGTCGGTTTTGGGTTTCTAAAGGGAAGAGCTGCGTCTTCTTTTAGATGTGTGAAAGAAGGCCCTCTTTCACGGGCTCTCTGTTTCTAAATTGACTACTTCTTCCCCTTGTTCCTTTTATAACTCCTCTCTTTGTTCTTAGATTTTGCATTTCACAATCTTTCTTCCCTGTTCAGTTTAGCTCTGACTTGTGCAATATGAAACTCAAAGCTGCTTCAACCATGGAATTAAGTACAAGTGAACATAGAAGTGTCGACGACTGCAAGTTATCGTTTTTGCAATCAAAGCTTGATTTCTTAGAGCCTAGAATGCTTGGGATAAAGCCGGAGCTGCCAGACTGGGCAGAAAGAGATGCACTTAAACGGGCGAGCATTGAATGGAAGGCAAATAGGGTTGACCTTCCTGTATCACTTAGGATGATAAAGAAGAAGCAACGATGGAAGAAGGGTATAAAGGATTTAGGAGAACTGGAATCCCTAATTGGCAGATTGAGAAATTAAAGATTGAACCCTAATTTGTAAATTAGAGTTTTGAAAAAATTAAGGTTTAATTTGAAAATTATAAAAATTATTTAGGATATACTGTACAAGGGCAGTATTGCCATTTTTAAAATACGTAATGATGAACAGTATATTTTTTGGATGGAACCCTAACGAATGGACACGGGTGATACATTTGAAACATTTTTTGTCACGGAATGTTACATTTTGAAACTTTGTGTCCTTGACTGTAATTACCCCCTAACCTCAGGGACATAGGTGTAATTAGCCCTTTACAATATTCTTCAAAACCTTTAGAGGTATATTCAACTCTCTGTCACTTCTAATTATTTCCATGTAACAACCACTTTGTTTCTCGATAAGAGCTTTAAAACTTTTGTTCCCAACCTACTTTGGTCGCACCCAAGGGCCCACCAGAGGTCCCATTTTGCTCAACACGTCACATATTCAACACGACTTTGCCACCACCAAGACTTACAAAAATGTGCAAAAGTAGACTTGGCGCGACTCCCACCTTAAGGGGGTCGGCCACCTCCATTGACCCGGGGAGGGGGGTCGCCACCCCTACTATGGGGGCTCGCGTCCACTTTTTCCTTCACTCATTTGAGCACTATGCCCGCAATGCTCATCCATCACCCGCGATCATACAACGCCCGTTGTCGCTCGCACGCCGTCGTTGCGATGATTATCGCACCCGTCGCCCGTGGTCGTCTGCGCGCCGACTTCATAGCGCCCGTCGCCTGTGGTCGAGCGCTATCTCCGCAACGCCCGTCGTTGCCGTGTGCCGACTTTGCGCCGCTCGTCGCCTGAGCCGCGCACCGTCTCCACGATGCCCGTCGTCACCCGCGCGCCGACTCCACGGAGCCCTTCACCCGCGGTCGCTCATCGTCTCCGCAACCTCGTTGCCCGCGCCAGCGCGCCTTCTCTGTGACGCCTGTCGCCCACGCCCGCTCGCTGTCTTCATCACTCAATTGTGCCCATGCGCCATGCCACTAGTATAATCGTGCCCCCGGCTCTCTGTCTCACTACCACGCTCCTTGCGTTGGTCCATCCTATCACCGCACCATGCGCACCTTGTGTAACGCCCCGAATTATTTATGGAGCATTAATACCGAATACACAGAGTTCAGATAAAATCCTATAATTATTAGAAGACTCCAAAATGGTAAATCAAAGCATACACTAATAATTCCCAAAATATACATCAATATCTAACACAGTGGCCCCAAGCCTTTGTACAATTTAAGTTCTTCGACACCGAGTTTCCCAAAATAAAACCTAAATAATAACAATATGTTTCAACATTACACTCAAAATATTAGTACTAACTCTGAAACAAAGGTAGCTAACTCTTGAACACTCAGCTAGCCTTTCGATCCCAAAGTCCCACATACTGATCACCTGGAAGGAGAAACAATAAGGGAATGAGCCAAATGCCCAGTAAGGTCGCTCAAAGGACCAATCAAACGAAAGCAAAACATCTGAGAAATGAAATTTCGGAAGCACAAAGGGTCACAACGGAACGAATAATCAAACCAGATTTCGAATGTCAAAACATATCTGAATATAGAGACCAACACTAGAGAGCCATTCAGAAAGTGGTCACATACGTCATCACTGACATATGAGGCTGGTTCGGAAAGTAAGATCGCGATCTCTAGCTCAAATCCCTTAAGCTAGTCCACGTTTCAATCCACGTGGGTAAGTCGAAAATAGGTCACATACACTGTGACATGGCTCATAAAGTTATCCAAACAAAAATTTCAAGAGAACCATTATCAAATAATCGGACGTGTCAAACAATATACAAAGTTCACAAAAATGAAAAATTATTAATCACTGAAACGAACGATATCAATATGGCAAGTTCTAAGGTCAAACGAATTTGACGAAATTGAATTTCACAAGTCATAGCATTGAGAAAAAAAGTTATTCATAACAAAGCTCAAAACAAAAGGAGAAGAAGAATCACTTAACTCCATTTGAAGAAGTTCGGATTTCGAAAAGAAACTAAGGACTTACATGAGCGATTGGTCCATCGCTGATATAAATTTTGAAAATAAACCCTTACCTTAGCCAAGCTTTTGAGAGCCACACTCCTTAAGCTCCGCTTTAAAACTCCCAAACTTTCCAAGCCTTCTTCTCTCTCTTTCTCTCTCTCTTGCGCGCGCAAAAGAAGAAGAAGTAGAGAACCCAAAAAGGCTAGAGAGGAAATAAGGGAACTATTTATAGGGGACACACTTTTTAAGTTTTCATTCGACCGAATCCAACAAAGGTGAAAATGGTTCCAATTTTTTTTTTCCCAATTCGACCGCAAAAGCTTTTGGTCGACTCAAAACTTTTAATTCGACCGAAAATGAGTTTTTGGTCGAATTAAAACTTTTAATTCGACAAAAAACTTTTTTTTTGTTTTGCATTCGACTGAAAATGAGTTTTCGGTCGACTTGAAACTTTTAAGTCCACTGAAAACTTCAGTAGCTCATTACATAAAAAAAAAAAAATCTTTTCATTCGACAGAGAATGAATTTTCGGTCGAATTAAAACTTTTTCATTCGACCGAAAACTTCAAACTCCAAAATTCAAAAATCAAATAGTTTTGATTCGACTCAAACCACTTTCATTCAACAGAAAATTGGTTTTCATTCAAATTAAAACTTTTAATTCGAATGAAAAGTTCAGAAACAATCCAAAACCATTTTCTTAATTTTTAACAAAAGACACAAACTCATTGATTCAAAAATACTAATTTCACATAGAAAAAGAAAATTTTCAGGATATTACATTCTCCCCACCTTAAAAGAATTCCGTCCTTGAAATTTAAAATGTACCTTAAATGACAAAAAGCTGAGGGTGCTTTTCGCGCATAGCATCTTCAAGCTCCAAAGTGGCTTCCTCTTTTCGTGATTCCGCCACAAAATCTTAACTAGAGGAATGACTTTCGTCCTTAACACTTGGTCACGACGGTCTAGAATCTCAACCGGTTGCTCTTCGTAGGTAAGGTCCTCCCGAACTGATAAAGGTTCGAACGACACAATGTGCGTTGGATCGTAAACATATTTCCTCAAATTTGAAACATGAAAAACGTTATGATCGTGCGAAAGCTCTAGCGGTAACGCAATTCTGTAAGCCACCGGACCGATTCTCTTTAAAACCTCGAATGGACCAACAAACCTAGGGCTAAGCTTGCCCTTCTTACCGTAACGCATCACTCCCTTCCAAAAAAATACGTGATCACCCACTTCAAATTCGAGTTCACGACGACGGTGGGACGTGTAACTACGCTGTCGGTCTTGAGCCGCTTTCAGACATTCTCGAATCAATTCAACTTTTTGAGCGGTCAACTACACCAACTCTGGTCCTAATAACCGTCTCTCTCCTACCTCATCCCAACATAGTGGTGTCCTACACCTCCGTCCATACAATGCTTCAAACGGTGCCATCTGAATACTCGCCTAATAACTGTTATTATATGCGAATTCAACCAAAGGCAAATGACTATGCCAACTACCACCAAGGTCTAGCGTACAAGCCCTCAACATATCATATAGCGTCTGAATGGTACGTTTTGACTGTCCATCTGTCTGTGGGTGATAAGCCGTGCTGAAACGAAGGTCAGTGTCCATAGAATTTCGGAAGCTCCTCTAGAATTTTGAAGTGAAATGCGGATCTCTATCTGACACTATAGATAATGGCACACCATGCAACTTCACAATCTCATCAATATATAATCTAACTAGCTCAGATAAAGGTGCTGCCGCTCGGATCGGAAGGAAATGCGCAGTCTTAGTTCACCTATTAACGATGACCCAAATAGCCTCCCACAAAATCAATCGTCACATGCTCCCACTTCCACTACGGAATCTCGAGTGGCTGAAGCAGCCGTCTAGGCTTCTGATGCTCCATCTTCACTTTCTGGCAAACTAAACAATGGGATACAAATTTCGCTATATCCGACTTCATGCCGCTCCACCAGAAATGCTCTTTAAGGTCATGATACATTTTTGTCTCTCCCGGGTGGATAGAGAAACTAGAACTATGAGCCTTAGACAGTAACTCCCTCCTCAAGGATAAATCTGCTGGCACACAAAGTCTATTACGGAACCAAACCACACCGTGCTCGTCAATTCTGAACTCAGATCGCTTTCCACTGTTAATGTTCTCAATGATGTGAGCTATACCCAAATCTCCATCTTGGGCTTCCTTGATCCTGCTGATTAAGGTAGGTTGTACCTGTAATGCTGCCAAGTATTCTCCACCATCTTGCCACCTAATCTCAAGGTCCAAATTCATCATATCCTCCAACAGCTGAGGTTGACAAGAAATCAATGATGCTAAGTTTCCGGTGCTCTTCCTACTGAGTGTGTCGGCCACAACATTCGCCTTACTAGGGTGATAATGAATCGAACAGTCGTAATCTTTCAAAAGCTCCAACCAACGCCTCTGTCTCATGTTCAGCTCCTTTTGGGTGAAATGTACTTAAGACTTTTATGATCGGTGTAAATCTCACAGGTTTTACCATACAAGTAATGCCTCCATATCATCAAAGAAAAAATCATAGCTGCTAACTCAAGATCATGGGTGGTATAGTTCTGTTCATAAGGTTTAAGCTGTCTAGAAGCATAAGCAAACACCCTACCATGTTGCATTAAAACACAACCCAAGCCTTTCTCTGAGGCGTCACTATAAATTACAAAACCTCCGGAACCAAATGGTAAAGTCAATACCGGTGCAGACACTAACCCTTCTTTCAGTTCTTGGAAGCTAGCTTCACACTCCTCGCTCCAAACAAACTGGGTGTTCTTCTTAGTCAACCAAGTTAAAGGCACAACGATTTTTGAAAAACCTTCAACAAATCAATGATAGTAGCCGGCCAATCCCAAAAAGCTTCTTACTTCTTTGACAGTGCTAGGTCTTTGCCAGTCAGTTACCGCCGCAATCTTAGAAGGGTCAACAGCTATTCCATCCTTAGACACCACATGGCCCAAAAAGGTAACCTGTTCAAGCCAAAACTCATATTTCATAAACTTAGCATACAGTTTATTATCTTTAAAAGTCTGCAAGATAATCCGAAAATGCTCACGATGCTCCTCCTCTGACCTAGAGTACACCAAAATATCGTCAGTAAAAACAATAACGAATTGATCCAAATGCTGTCTAAATACACGGTTCATCAAATCCATAAAAGCAGCAGGGGCATTAGCCAGCCCGAACGGCATTACCAGAAACTCATAATGACCATAACGAGTCCTAAACGCGGTTTTTGGCACATCATCCGCCTTGACTTTCAGCTGATAATATCCAGAACGCAAATCTATTTTTGAGAAAAACTTCACTCCCTGAAGTTGGTCAAACAAATCATCTATGCGTGGCAACGGATATTTATTACCGATGGTGATCTTATTCAACTCACGGTAATCAATGCAAAGTCTCAATGTACCATCCTTCTTCTTAACGAATAAGATGGGGGCACCCCAAGGTGACACACTGGGGCGAATGAACCCCTTATCAAGTAACTCTTGAAGTTGTTCCTTTAACTCTTTCATCTCTGAAGGCGCCATTCGATTCGGAGCCTTAGAAATAGGTGCCGCACCGGGCACTAAATCAATTGTGAATTCCATTTCACGATCGATCGATTTTCCAGGCAACTCCTCAGAAACACCTCAGAAAAGTCACAGACTACCGGTACTTCTGATACTTCAAGACATTCACGACTAGTATCACGGACGTGTGTAATGTAACCCCTACAGCCCTTGCGAAGCATGCGGCGAGCTGCAATAGCTGAGATAATAGACAACCCACTAGGTTTTGAACCCCTAAACTCAAATTCAGACAAATCACATAAACGAAAACGGACTCGCTTCTCAAAGCAATCAACTAAGGCATGATAGGATGCCAACCAATCCAAACTCAAAATCACATCAAAATCATGGATATCTAAAGGAATTAGGTCCCCCAGAAGGTCCCTATTACATATATGGATCTTACAGTTTCTCAATACTGAATTAACTATCACAAAATCTCCAATTGGAGTATCGACATGCAACTCATAGTCAAGAGACTGGGGTCTAAACCCAAGTCGACGTGCAAACGAAAGAGAGACAAAAGAATGTGTGGCACCAGAGTCAAACAATACATGTGCATCAATTGAGTCAATTTGAATCGTACCTGCCACCACATCCTTTGAACCCGATGCATCCTTAGCCGTCATGTTTAATACCCTACCGGTAGCCTTAGGTTTCTGCCCTCATACTGACTGACTTGTACTCTGTCTTAGGCCCGACCGAAGCTGTACTCGCCGTAACTGAATCTTGTGGGCCAGATTGCCCCGACACTAGAATAGGACAATATCTGCTACGGTGACCCATTTGGCCACACCTGAAACACGCTCCCGTATCTCAATGGAAACTCTGACCGCCATGTCACTTGTTGCACCTCGGACAAATAGGATCAAAACCTGCAGAAAGAGGCCTCTAAACAAAGTTTTGGCTAGAATTCCTACTCAAATTACCTTGAGCTTGACCCTGCCTCTGACCTTGGTCCCTCTGACCAACAGTAGTCGACGAAGATGCCTGCTTTCGCTTCCCATCATTTTGTGCCGCATGTGACTGAGATAGTTCTGGGCGATCTCTCTTACCTGCCCTGGCGTCCTTCCTCTCTCTAAAATCGCTTGCTTCATATTCAATAGTCTTCGCAATGTCTACACACTGAACATAAGTCTCTATCAGGACTGGCATAATGCGCTGTCTAATGTCAGACTTAAGACCCCAAGTGAACATCTGCACCATATCCTTTTCATTAGCCACCAACTGCTTACCATAACGAGATAGTCGCGTAAACTTTACTTCATACTCGGTAACACTCTCATTCTCCTCTTGCCTCAGATTAATAAAATCACGATACATTTGTTCTTTTACACTCCTAAGAAAATAGAGGTCGAAGAACAAAACCTTGAATTGATCCCATGTCATCGCCCTGTTGTTCCACCGTCTTACTATCCTCAATCATTTTCCACCAATGGTCTGCCTCCCTATCCAGCTTATACACTGTTAGTTCTATCTTTTCCTGATCGGTACAACCCATAGGCCTGAACACCTTTTCAAGCCGAGAAATCTATTTCTCCGCCATAATCGGGTCGTCCGTTCCTCCAAAAGGTTCTACATTTTTCTTATCAAACTGTTCTAATAAGCTACGGGTCTGAGTCTGCCCGTGATTCGGATTCGGAGGTGGGTTAGGTTGATTCTGCTGATTTAACTGAGCTTGCTGATTAGCTAATAATTGAGTCAACTGAGCTTGCTGAGCTGCCAGAAGGGTCAGAAGGTCCGGAAGATTTTCATTCTCGGTGACGTTCGGTTGCTCCACATTCCGATTGCGAGTCCACCTATTACTACGACCGCTTGCCATTACTACAAAAGAAGACTAAAATCAGATACTAACTGAAATATTACACTTAAATCTAGCCATCTACCCATCTAACAACTTATCTGATCCTAAGCATGAGTCTACATAATCTCATACCTAAGCTCTGATACCAACTGGAACGCCCCGAATTATTTATGGAGCGTTAATACCGAATACACAGAGTTCAGATAAAATCCTATAATTATTAGAAGACTCCAAAATGGTAAATCAAAGCATACACTAATAATTCCCAAAATATACATCAATATCTAACACAGTGGCCCCAAGCCTTTGTACAATTCAAGTTCTCCGACACGGAGTTTCCCAAAATAAAACCTAAATAATAACAATATGTTTCAACATTACACATAATATCAGTACTAACTCTGAAACAAAGGTAGCTAATTCTTGAACACTCAGCTAGCCCTTTGATCCCAAAGTCCCACCTACTGATCACCTGAAAGGAGAAACAATAAGGGAATGAGCCAAATGCCCAGTAAGGTCGCTCAAAGGACCAATCAAACGAAAGCAAAACATCTGAGAAACAAAATTTCGGAAGCACAAAGGGTCACAACGGAACGAATAATCAAACCAGATTTCGAATGTCAAAACATATCTGAATATAGAGACCGACACTAGGGAGCCATTCAGAAAGTGGTCACATACGTCATCACTTACATATGAGGCCGGTTCGGGAAAGTAAGATCGCGATCTCTAGCTCAACTCCCTTAAGCTAGCCCACGTTTCAATCCACGTGGGTAATTCGGAAATAGGTCACATACACTGTGACATGGCTCATAAAGGTATCCAAATAAAAATCTCAAGAGAACCATTATCAAATAATCAGACGTGTCAAACAATATACAAAGTTCATAAAAATGAAAATTATTAATCACTGAAACGAACGATGTCAATATGGCAAGTTCTAAGGTCAAACGAATACGATGAAATTGAATTTCACAAGTCATAGCATTGAGAAAAAGTTATTCATAACAAAGCTCAAAACAAAAGGAGAAGAAGAATCACTTAACTCCATTTGAAGAAGTTCGGATTTCGAAAAGAAACTAAGGACTTACATGAGCGATTGGTCCATCGCTTATATAAATTTTGAAAATAAACCCTTACATTAGCCAAGCGTTTGAGAGCAACACTCCTTAAGCTCCACTTTAAAACTCCCAAACTTTCCAAGCCTTCTTCTCTCTCTTTCTCTCTAGCGCAAAAGAAGAAGAAGTAGAGAACCCAAAAAGATTAGAGAGGAAATAAGAGAACTATTTATTGGGGACAAAATTTTTAAGTTTTCATTCAACCGAAAATAGTTTTCGGTTGACCGAATCCAACAGTGGTGAAAATGGTTCAAATTTTTTTTTCCAATTCGACCGAAAAAGTTTTTGGTCGACTCAAAACTTTTAATTTGACTAAAACATTTTTTTTGCATTCGACTGAAAATGAGTTGTCGGTCGACTTGAAACTTTTAAGTCGACCGAAAACTTCAGTAGCTCATTACATAAAAAAAATATTTTCATTCGATCGAAAACTCATTTTCGGTCGAATTAAAACTTTTAATTCGACCGAAAACTTCAGACTCCAAAACATCAAAAATCAAATAGTTTTGATTCGACTCAAACCAATTTCATTCGACCGAAAATTTGTTTTCATTCGAATTAAAACTTTTAATTCGAATGAAAACTTCAGAAACAATCCAAAACCATTTTCTTAATTTTTAACAAAAGACCACAAACTCATTTATTCAAAAATAGTAATTTCACATAGAAAAAGAAAATTTTTGGGATATTACACCTTGCCTTGGTCATGGAGCTTGCTTCGACCCACTCTCCGGAGTGTGCAGCATCCCGCAGGGATAGACGACTCCTCCGGGACGCTATTTCTGCCAAGGAGATTTTCAACTCCCCTTCTGCCAGGGTAGAGGGCTCCTCTTGGATGCTACCTCAGCCCGTCGGGTAGACGGCTCCTCCAGGATGCTACCTTGACACGTTCTGAGTGCTCCAACACAAGGAATCACCTATGGGAATAGGCGACTCCTCCAGGACACTATCTCCGCCAGGGAGTTTTTCAACTCCCCTTCCGCCAGGTAGACAGCTCCTCTGGGATGCTATCTCAGCCCGTCAGGTAGACGACTCCTCTGGGATGCTACCTTGACGCACTCTCAGTGCTCCGGCACAAAGACTCACCTGGCATGGATAGGCTCGCTCTTTAAGACACTATATCTGTCAGGGAGCTCTAAGTGCTCTGGCACGAAAACTTCTCTTCCGTCAGGTAGACAGCTCCTCCGGGATGCTACCACGGCCCGCAGGATAGGCGACTCCTCCAAGACACTATCTCCGCCAAGGTGTCTGCATGACTGGCCTACATGCTCCGGCACCGGGGGCTACATCAGCACCCCTAAGGACTATGACCCCCTGGTCACTCTGAGACGAGAGCAAGTCTCCGGAGGGCATCACGCCTAGTTCGCCTGGCAGTTGGGTGTCGGATTTTCCCCACCACTGCCAGGCCTGTGGGACTCTACAAGGGCCTTGGATTGGTGGCTAGATCAAGGGCTTCTCTGGCCACACCAAAGCTGTGGGAGCCAGTCTTTCTAGACAGACAGAGCAACGTTGTGAGGAGCAGGCCGAGTGAATATGCGATCCGACAGTCCGCGAAGAACCATTATTTTTGGACCCCCTGGTGACATGTCACTCCCAGGGGATGACACATGTCAGTCGATGACACAAGCACATTTTTTCCTATAATTAATGGACTTTGGATTTCATTTTCAACAGAAATCCAGCATTTGACGATATCACTTTCTCACTCTAGATGTAACGCCCTAACTTAGGGTAACCTCAACCCGGCTGGCGCATTACGACACATCAGCTAATCACATCATACTGATCATAATACTCATTCTAACTCACTTGGTAATTAAACAATATCATATAAATTTAAAGAGTTTACTTTTACAAAACACACCTAGTAAGCTTTCTGCCAGATCTCAAAATAGACATATTGTACTATTCAAGTACAACTTAATTCACAAATATACAAGTGTCCCCTTGCCCGTCTTCTCACCGTGCCTCACACCTTTTCGTTGCCTTTTGAGGGACCGGCTCCTTGATCTAAAATATTATGGGTAAAACCCGTCAGCCCACTGGCTCAATAAGATAATCAAATACATTTAATGTAACTTTCAACTCAAGAATACTGATAATGCATGCTATTGCAATTCAATCACATTAAGCAGTTCTACATGTGCACATAACACATATCACGTTTTCACACTTTAATTGAGCATTACAAGAGTTTACCATTCCCGAATTCAGTCCCATCAGTAGACCACCCTTATGTCACCACACCCGGGATATAAGTTCACAACCTTTGCCTCGGCCAAAGGCAAAGTAACCGAAAACAAATGGACACCGATACTGCCTCGGGTAGCAGTCGAAGATACAATTGTTCAGCTCATACGGTACACCGCCACTCAAACACAATCAAATCAACCCCCAATCATTTGAATGGGGTAACATACTAATCATCAACAATATATCAACCATCCCTTTCAATGAAAGGATGTAACATGCTCATGTGCAAGAAAATAAATCATTTCATACATAGCTATCAAATATTTAGTCACTTTCATCACGTAACGTCATCTTCATAACATCTTGAACATGTAATATAATCATTTATATTCAGCAAATTAGTTCAATTATAGAACTTAACAAATATGTCCAAAACCATATTCTAACCATGTCTAGTTTGACATAATTCCATAATTCACACGTATCGTAACTTATTTCACGTCTTCCATAATCTCCAATATAGCATGAATAGATTAACTTATTAACAAGTGTCAAACAAGTATTCAAAAGTTTGACAAAGAATTCATACCGAAAGAATTATGCTAACATAGCATATATTCATATTCATGTGTTAAAAGCCCATCAAAAAGCTTTAATTATCTTACCTTAAAGAAGAGATGAAAGAACCAAAATTTCAGATTTGAAACACCTCCAAAAACTCCTCAAACACGTTCAAAACACTGTTTGAAGCTCACAGAAACTTTCCAAATCAACTGCTTAAGGTTCCCTTTCGAAAACAAGCTTTAATTTTAGATTTTGTAAGGTTTTTGGTTGATTTTCTTGCAATTCTCTCTAAAAAACGAGGTAAGGGAACTTAAGCATGTCAAGTGGAGGTGAAGAGGTGGAGAAGTCAAGCACGACAAGGCTCTAAGCACGAGGTGGCAAGACAGGGTTGTGCCACCTAGCAAGCATGACAAGGCTGAAAGCACGAGGTGGCAAGACAAGATTGTGTCACGTAGCAAGCATGACAATGCTTACCGAAGCACGACAAGGCTCGAAGCACGACGTGTCACAATACTATGTTGACACGTCACAAGCACGATGTGGCATAATTCTTTGCAAAAAGCAAAATAATTCACAGGCAGTCCGGTCAACAATCGGTTACTCCCACCTAGAGTTTTCACCATTTTCACCTAAAGCGATTCATCTAATCATACTTAAATATGTAACCAAAGCATATAAAATATTGGGTTCTCACACTAGAATCCAAATCCTCTGAAATTATAGAGAGAGAAACATAGTTGGACCCTGGCATTAGAGCGTGACGCTGGACCTAAGCATCGAATTGTGATTGTCATCGTATATTCACCATGCGTCGTCGCCCTCGCAGCACTGCCATGCTCAGGCTCTGTCTGGGAAGCTCTTGGTCTCTGCCCTTGCTCCACCCTTGCTGTATCCCACAGCAGCACACTTGGCATCTAACTCGGATTGCATTCACGTGGCACCTCCACGTCGATTGCAAACCCATTTCCTTGGCATCAACTTTTAAAGATAAGAAAGGTCTATCATTTTCTTTCAAAAAATAAATCCAAGTTATTCGAGAGTAATCATCTACAAAGAGTAAAAAGCACCTTTGTTTTTTTCGCTGAAAGAGGGTGTTTCCATCCTTCCACGTAACTATAAGTATGGACCAGCTCCTATGGTGACTTTGCTCTCCAAGAACTTCTCTTTGGAAATGATAAAAGGTGTTGTTTTCCCATGATGCATCCTTCACATGGATTTGACGTGGTATTAATTACTGGTAAACACTTCACTAGACTCTTCTCTTAGAGCAACTTCAATGCATTGAAATAAAGATGGAAAAATCTCTTATGCCATAGCCAACTCTCTCCGGTAACTTCGGCCTTGCAAGCAGAAAGTATTCCACATTGGAAGTCAATTGGAAGATTTCTCTTTTCTTCCATTTCAACAATTGCATCGCTCAAATATTTTAAAGCAACGATTTACAAAATATAAGTGGTAGCCATTTTCTATAAGCTGCCCAATACTAAGCAAATTTTGTTCTAAGTCGGGCATGTACATACATCATGAATGTATTTGATTCCTATTTTAGTACTGACCGAAATGGATCCCTTTTCTCTTGTTTTTACCAGTGATCCATCACCCAATCGTACCTTAGGCATGACTGTAGTATCCATGTCAAGAAGCATTTTCTCATTTCCTGACATGTGATTACTAAAAGCATTGTCAAGGTACAAATGGTTTTGGATTCCTTTGAATCTATTTGCTTGTAAAAAATAAATTCCTTTCACAATCCTTTTCTTTTGAAAAATTTGCTCGATCGTCTCTTTTTTACTTTGCAATTCATCTCGATATGCCCAGATCTTTTTCAATTATAACATTGAGGCTTTCCACGATAACATCAATTTGAAGTAGTATGATTATTTTTCTTGCAAATTGGCTTAGAGTAACTAAGGGTCGTACCTTTTTGGCTTTGGCCATCAACCTCTCTGTTTGGTTAATGTTTTTTTTTCCTTCATTTGAACGCATCTTGACTTGGCTCCTTTCAGGGTTCAGAACTTTTAGAAAACCTTTGCTGCAAACGGATCGTCAGCTTGGACTGAAAAGCACACTCATAAGAAGGATTAGCATGTCTTAATTTACTTTGTTCATGAGATTGTAAGGACCCATTAGTTGCTGGAATATAAGGTGTTAAGATTCTTCTTTCCTTCATAATAGCAACATTATCATCATATTTTTTAAGTAGGCTAATCAAAACTTTCTCAACTATCTTCTGATCAGTAATTTTCTCCCCATAATTTTTCATTTGATTTACAATATGAGTAACTCTTAAAGAAAAATTCCTTCATGGTCTCAGAATCTTTCATTATTTAGATTTTCAAATTCCCGGCAAAGAGATTGAAGTTTACAGGTTATTACCTTGCTATTGCCTTGAAATTCTTGGTGCAAGGTTTTCCAAATCTCATTTGATGTGGTTGCACCCTGGAAAAAATTGATGAAGAAACTCCATTTTGGATTTTCGAGAGAGCTTTGGCATAATTCTTCGATTTGCCTCAAATTAATCTTTTTCAGTGCTTAAGAATAGCTTCTATCTTCTAGAATGTCTTCGTCTTTCCCAAGAATGCTCCAAAGCCCATCTGAGAGAAGGATTGTCTTCATTTTGATTGTCCAATAATCATAATTTTCTCCTCCAAAAATTAAAGAGGAGTGTGTGAGATACTGGACGTTTCTCTTGTCAAAGAAACCATGAAGCAGCGGTAGCAGCCCATCAATCGTAACTCTGCACTGATGCCACTTTGATGGAAATGAGCAAAGAAACTCAAAATATAGATATAAAAATAAGAGAGGTTACTACAACATAACTCTCTAATCTAATGCAACACACTCTATAATGGAGAGCAAATTTGAACTTATACATATTGCTTTTGCTCACATTTTCATATGTTGAAGGTAAGATCTAATGGACTTCTCTAGACATGGATTTCTCTAGACTAGTATGAGAAAATGAATAAACACCTTAGCTAGGACATTATGGAAGCCTAAGACTAAATTACACACAATTAATACTAACACTAGCAGCTAAGCGCATTAATTCCCAACACTTTTCCTTACTTTAGGTGTTTACATATGTGATCAGCAAAGACACTGAGTTCTTAGTGTCTGATTTCTTCTATCCTAACTTTTGGGGTGTGGAAAATCACATATATTACCGGTCACAGTGCTTGCTTAAGCTTGGTCACAAGGTTAGATGATTGACGCATTCTTTATATTCTTTACACTGATTGTATTTGCATCATTGATGAGTCTTTAACCATTTAGCATATGTCGCACTCTGGTTGACTTGGAGTTGGAGTAATCTGACAGTCATAGAATTTGGAAGAAAGGAAGATAGCAGCTGATTTAGGAGTTAGAGAGACAAAGAGGAGAAGATTAAAGGGAGAAAGAAGACGGGGTTCATATCTTTCCCACCAATTTGATTCCTCTCTAAACATTTTTATCCTTTCTTTACATATGAAAATTGAACATCAACTGTACTGGAGAAGTCATTCAGGACTTTTGCTGCGAAACTAGTCTTAATGATGTTTCTTAACTAAACGACTACATTTAAAACACTCCTAACACATTTTATCTAACTACTATTTGATGAATTGACCGGTTGAGACAGTCTTTCCACTTAAGAAATGTATGTCCTCAAGAAGTGAATCAAGCTGCCAAGATATGCCAATCCACTTCACCAAAAACGCAGGATGGAAGCTTAGACTTGATACCGCACGAGCTGGGTGGTACTATTATATATCATTATAGCTGGATGACAATAACTGCCTTGAATCAACAAGATTCGTGGTTAAAGCACACCTCAAACTAAGAATAGTTTATCAAAGACAAAGATATTTTATTAATCAGAGACAAATGATGAAGTGTTGTGGCTTAACTGAGAAAATGGCCCCAATATTAGCTTAAATAACCTCTTTTTTCAGACTACAGTTGTCTATATAGCGTAGCAGTGTAAGGTACCACAGAGGTCCTCGAGATGGTCGTTTTGACTACTCATGGTGTCCATAAATCCTTATAGATCAAAAGTTATATCTAAAATGGTGCATACTTGTAACTGATCTATTTCTTGGGCTTCTGATGTTCCATGTGCTACAAGACGTTGCAAGCTACTACTTCCACGTCATTCATTACTGCAGTGTTCGTTTCTTCATCATATATCATGCCAGTATAGCTTCCAGGTCCACGTGCATTTAGCCTTGCCCATCAGTGCCACTAGTCACAACCCCATCTTGATTATTTTTTCTTCAAGAGTGACACTGTAAAACCGAACAGTTTGTCTCCCAGGAAAAAAATTAACTTTATAGGCAACCTTGCCAACCTTTGCCATGATCATAAGAGCCAAAGTTCCTTGCTATCAATTTCAAGTTGTGAAAGAGTTCGACGGAGTTTTGGGAGTATAGTTGTAATTTCAAGTAACCCAGTGACCCCACTGAACTCACGCTCACTCCTGAGCAGCTTTGCATTTTTCCTCATATAGTGTTGTGTCAGGGTCATATTGTTTGAGTATTGTGAGAGTTTTCTTGTGTTTATTAATAAAGTCTTTTGCTGCTCTAAGGTCACGATATCTGTAGGTAATCTCAAATTTGGTGCATCTTACCCATACAAGGCCCTGAAAGGGGTCATCATATAGTAGATTGATGGGTGGAATTGTATTACCATTCAGCAATAGTGAGCCATTTTCTCTAATGTCTGTGTTTGTTGTGGGATAGATTCCTCCGCTATTGTGCGGGAAATGTTTACTCTTTCAGTTCGTACATTGGTTTGTGGGGAACAACTGCAAATGGTTGAGGAAGAGTCTGTTCATGTCACTTTTGATTGTAGAAGGAAGCCCATGTAACTTGAACACGTGGTCAAAGAATGCCTAAAATGACCAGGAAAAAAAAGGCGGTAAAAGAATGCCTTGGCTACTTGAGGGTGATGTGAAGGAATGAAGTGACATCATTTAGTGACTGTGTCTACCACTACAAGGATTGAATCACTTCCTTCTGCTAAAGGCAGAGCTTTTATGAAATCGAGGGAGATGTCAATATATTTCATTTTAGGTGCATCTTTGACATGTGTCAGACTCTTGTACCACTACTACACATCATTTTCTGAGGTTCACAATTAAAAGTGTTGGCTGATCCTTTTGATTGTGGGAGCACTCTAGCGGGTCCTTCTATGCATGTGGCATGCAAGGTGTGGGAGATGGTTTGCCTCAATTGTCCTTGGGTGCCAGTGTAAACCTTTTCCTTGTAGCAACGTAGTAGTGCAGTGCAACCCTTGATCAAAGTAGTATGTTCGAGGTCGGGATAATATCATTTTACTCCCCTGAACTATCCATGTTTTGTTATTTTGGTCCCTGAACTTTAAAAATCGTTAAATCAGTCCCTGTACTTTGTGCCGTTATCAATTTAGTCCCTCCGTTGGGATTTTCCGTCAAAAAAGACCACGTGACAGGCACGGGTCATTTTTTGAGGGGTATTTCCAGTAATTATTCCCCCCTTCTCTCTCTCTCTGCTTGTTTCTCTCCCTCTCCCTTCGATTAACCCGAATCGCGAAGGTAAAGTCGCGCGCCCCGAACGGGTTTGACTCGGGCTTGCCTCCGTTCTCCTCGAAGGTGACGCGAAGGCGGCCGATGAGGGCGTCGAGGCTACCCCAGACCTGGCGGAGGGGGCAGGGGGCGGGTGGGGAAGGGTGGCCGAAGAAAGGGCAAGGGTGGGCATGGACCAAAAACGCCATTTCATTACCGACGCCAGCCAAACTCCCAGGCTCTTCCAACAGCCATCAACCGCCCGTTGCCGCAAACTTACCATACCTGGCCACCAAAGACTTCTAACGACCACCAAACGCCCGTCGCCGCAACCCACAATACCTGGCCACCACCAACGCCCATCGATCTTGAAAGATGACAGATGGTTCCTTTGATTGGTTGGTCAACACTCAACACCATCGGCAACCGATCTTCGACCCACCGCCGGCCACCAATGTCGGCTAATCTTCAACCCACGAACAACCAACAACCAACGGGCAGAACACTGCCGCCAACAGCCACCCAACGCTCGTCGTCGCAACCCACCATACCTGGCAACCAATACCACACCACCAACGCCGGACAATCTTGAAAATTGGGCCACCACACTGCCGCCAACAGCCTCCTACTGCTCGTCGTCGTCTCCGGTCAGTCGCCCACCTCTCCATCGCCGGTCTTCTGTCCGATCTGGAACAAGAAGGCCGGTCTTCTCTCCAATCTCTTGGTTGTCTTGATTCGAGGGGGAGAGAGAGCCCGTCGGCCAGAGAGAGATGCGAGAGTGGGTGGGTGTCTGGGTGAGAGAGTTAGGCAAAGAGAGGGGCGATGGAGATGTGGAGATGGCAGAGAGAGAGAGGCGATGGTGTGATGGAGATTGGAGGGGGAGAGAGAGCCCGTCGACCGAAAATACCCCTCAAAAAATGACCCGTGCCTGTCACGTGGTCTTTTTTGACGGAAAATCCCAACGGAGGGACTAAATTGATAACGGCACAAAGTACAGGGACTGATTTAACGACTTTTAAAGTTTAGGGACCAAAATAACAAAACGTGAATAGTTCAGGGGAGTAAAATGATATTATCCCTTCGAGGTCCAACAAAGTATATACTATACTGCTCTAAGGTCTGCATAGGTAGAGTCCCATTCTGTGCTTGCTAACACATTTATCATTTCGACAGGTAGGGTTGTTTGGTTAGTAGCCCAATCATCATGCACCTGAGAAAGACCATCTACTGCTTGGTTTCCACTTCCCTCATTTGTGTGTGATTTTATAGTTGCTACCAAGTAGCTTCATAAGCCTTGTTTGCTATAGCAAGGTAGTCATTTCTATTCCATAAAGTATATCATACTACAATGGTCAGTTCTAATCAAAATTGTTGCCCATAGATATCATGTTTCCACTTAAATATTGCCAACACCACTACAAGGAGTTCTCTTTCATAGATAGACGTAGCTGCAGTTTTGGGACCCAATGCTTTTGTAATGCCCCAGAAATCGGACCTTTGATGTCCCAAACTTCCGGGACATTAACCTATCGGATCACATCAAACCTGTCAAATCTGTTCACTAACACCTACTTCAAAACACTTAATCCGACACCATCTTAAATTCTTCAAATACAAGCCTACAAGACTGCTTAAACTTAAATTATTAAAGCCTAAGTTCTTTACAAACTCGAGTCCTTATGAAACAAGGTGACGGTGCCGACCCACGCAGGGGTCTCATTACACGGAAGTGGTGGGCTCACCGGAAGCTCACACAGACTCTAACTCATTCCCGAATCTGCTACAGCTTATCATCACCTGCAGAAGGGAATCAAATGAAGGGTGAGCTTTTAAGAGTTCAGTAAGGTCGTACAAGGACCAACAAAAGAATTACAAACAATTTCAATAATCCAACTGACGAAGATTTCCAGAACACTTCAAACGGTAAAAAACTCAATGATTTCCAAAAGGATCGAAATTCGTCAGAAATAAATACCAAAATAGACAAATACCATCACAATGGGTTCCAAAACGATCAATAAAAGATTATTTCCAAAGTCATCATTTCAAAATACAATGATGATTTTTCAAAAGATTTCAAAACACATACGGATCATCTGAAATAGTCCCTTCCAAAATACAATGATGACTTGTCAACGGATTTCAACCCAAGTACAAATCATGGTACATATGGCGCGAAGAAAATCAAAAATCAACGTTGACCCTGGGCGGTTACAATGCCACTCAGGCAAAGTTAGTAGTGTACACATGCATGATGTACCACTCCTCTTGGGTACTAGCCTGCTTTTCCATGTAGGATTCAAACCAGCCTTATTACGCACTCCCACAAAACAGAAACGCAGGTCAACACAAAAAAATTAGGAATATCAATGAGCGTTAACATAAGCTCAAATCTCCGAAATCAATTTGGATTCCAATAACAATAATCATAATGACATAAGTCAGCATTCAGAATTTTCAGAAGAAATTGAAATTTTCAGCATAAAAATCACAAATAAACAACAAAAACGATTGCGAATAATTATCGAATTTAAGCACAACAATTTGGAAGAATGGATACAAACAATTGTCAAATTTTCTCAACATGCAATAACAGGCAAGCATCACAGGATTTCCAAATAATCGATTCAGGTTCAATATTAGGGTTTTCTGGGCAATAATATGCTGATATCAATACATAGTTCAGAATTCGACATTAATCATAAATATATCAAAAAGAGTAGTTATGAGTACGAGTTATCAAAACGAGGGTTCTGACGAAAGTCCTTACCTAGAATTCAGATAGAATCTCTTACCTGGATCCGCAGCTAAATTATCTAACCGGAAGTCCTTAACGTTAACATAAAGGAAATAACACAAATAACACAAACTCATGATTCACACACATCACATGTTTTAAGTTTCTTCGGTTTTAACTAGCAGCGTGGCGAGTCTTCGTTCCAGAGACTCTGTCCAAAGGCAATATTATCTATCGCAGTCTTCCCCAGCTCTCTTTCAGCCTCTAATGGCTTCCTCAAGCCTCGATACCTCAAACATAGATGAAGAACTCGTACTAGAACGCTGTGGGCACCTGATCCCTATCGACTCGGATCTTCTGCAAATCCAAACGAAGAGATGGGCCAACACCCTCATCGGTAAAATTGTTGATTCTCGAATTTTTTTTCTTGCTCTCTTCTTCAGAGAATCGTTAATCAGTTCTGGAAAATTCGTGGATCAGTAGATGTGGAAGCAATCGGTGATCTTTTCGCGTTTCATTTCTCTGATGCGTTAGATATGAAGTGTCTGTTGTTTGAAGGGCCTTGGAACGTGCATGGTGCTTTGTTAGTGTTAGTTCGTTGGACTCTTTTCCAATGTTTATCCCGCCTTGATTTCTCGACTGTTGATTTGTGGGTTCGAATCAACAACATACCTGCCGAGATGTTTTATTATGAAATTTGCGGGGCAAGTCGGAGGTTTTTTTGGTGAGGTCTTAGCAGTGGACTGGTCGGCTGCTCGGCAGGAGCGGCGCGACTATTTTCGTGTTCTCGTGCGAATTGTGCTACATGAGCCGTTAGTTGCCGGGGCTTTTGTCCCAACGGTCGGGGAACACGGGAATTGGGTTTGGGCGGCGTATGAGAAAATCTTCCATATCTGTTATAGATGCGGAAGGATTGGGCATGTCAACAGGGCTTCCCCTCATTCTCTCCATCAAGCTCGACAGAATATGGAAATGGTGCTCAGTCGCTACGCTAATCGCCCGTCCTCTCTGTTATTTCACCAGCCGCATAGGCCTCTATATTCCAAGCAAATTCGGGCATTAGCCAATACCAGCTGGAACAGAACCAACCATATTTTCATCGACCAACATCACGCAGGTCATGAAGATTCTCCTGTCGCTGATATGGCTGGAAACAATATTTCAGAGTCATCAAACGGTGATCACTATTCGCAAGACTCCGATTCTGCAGTAAACAGTCACTCATCAACGCGAGATTCGTCAATGGACGATGAAGACTTCTTCTCAGTTCAAAGTGCATCGCCGGAAACAATGGAGCCATCGCCGGAATCTGCTCCGTCTCCGAGGCAGGGTGATGTAGCAACCTCGAGTAAGCTGCCCCACGGTGCATGCAACACCTGCCGAAACCCATGCACAGCTAGTCAGCGGGGGTCAGCCGCGTGGCGCCGCTTTTCGGATGCGGCTTTCTCACTATTTTCAACTGTCTTTCCCGAGCAAGTGGACAAACTAGGAGACAAAATCATAGAGGTCAATGGCAAGCAGTGGGCTGAGGTGTTTTTTGGGCCACTAGCCACAGATTTGGACCTTTGCCTGTCTGGGCCATTTCCTGATAAACCACGCGCATGTGCCAACCTAAATGCTAACCCATCTGAACCTGAAAGTAGCTCTGCAAATCAGAACTTGAGGTCACATTCCTCCTTAGCTTCTGCTCTGGGCATTAGCGACCAATATGATACTAATTTCGCATCATCCGTGGCTGGCCTGCCGTCTACTTTCATTCCTTCAACTGATTGCGAACCTGGTGCTCCACCCTCCACAGTCCCATCTAACTTCATCCGCTCCCCAAGCTTGCACATCAGAGTGGACTCGAATTCAGATGGGTCTTTGCCGAATGAGGATATTCTTATGGAAACACATCAACTGGAAGCACTCATTTCACTGCAAGAAAAATGGCTTTTAGCGACGGGGAAATCCGTCGCTAAAAGCCTTTATTCCGTCGCTAAAACAATTAGCGACGGATTCACCGTCGCTAAAAGTCCCTCGTATAAAAGCCCGTAAATAATAGTTTAGCGACGGAATTTTGAACTCCGTCGCTAATTATGTAATTTTTTGCGACGGATTTATTTTTAATTAGCGACGGATATTCCGTCGCTAATTATATTTTTAGTATTTTAATTTATTTTCTTTTTTATAAAATTAGCGACGGAATATTCCATCGCTAAAAAGCTTATTAAATCCGTCGCCAAAAGTCAATTTTTATTTTTTATTTTTCAATTACCCAGACCTGTAATACAATTTTCATTTCTCAACAACAACGCGCAATAATCAATACAGAAAGAAAAACATATAATCAATTATAAAAAATGTTTCAATATAAAAAAGACTCATATGTACAAGCCGGGAACCGAATACAGCCAGTTAGGGGAGGGGAGAAGAGTACAAGCCGGGCGTGGAGGGGGGGGAGCTAGGAACGGGCACGGGAAGGGGCTCATCAGGGGTCGCCGAGTACCGGATCTGGATCCTGCTGATCCGGGGCCGGCTCGGCATGTCCAGTAGTGCCCTGCTCCCTGATCATCCTCACCACCACTATAGCAATGCGCTAGATCTCCTCGTCGACCAACTGACGCTGAGGAGCCGGTGTCTGTGGAGGGGCAGCAGGGGGTGAGGACGCTCCTATCACGGCACGAGCAGTCGTGCTAGGCAGGCCGCGTATGCGGCCTTTCAGCCGATTCACGACCTCCAGCGTATCCAGCCATCGCTTCAACCCCCTAGTACTCGCAGTCGTACTAGTGGACGCTGATGACTGTCCGGACTGCTGCTCGGACCCCCTTAGCTGTTCATACGAGGCCTGCAAAAACAATGGTCTAACGATATGTTAGGGCATTAATTAACGAAACGGACATTGAGGATAGAAAGACAAAACATTAACAACTTAAATAAATTGACTCACATCGATCCGCCGGGCAATATCTGAAATATAGTCGCCCGCCCGGTGCGCCTCGTCCTTGTCCTTCTTCCGCACGTGCGTCTGACTATAGGTCAGAGCTATGACCTCATCCTCCTCCAGATCCGGGTGCTCGACCGCGTTCATGTGTCGGACGATGTCGTGTGGCACCGACCCCCCCCCCCCCGTGTGCGTCGGATCTCTGTTCTGTCTGTTCTCGGCCCCGCTCTTACTCTTGGCGTCCCAGCCTGGCTCCGCAGCCCACCGATCTATCATCTCCCCCCATACACGTTGAGATATCCAATGTGGGGGATATCTCGTCATCTCCGTCATCGGGGCACCCTCGGGCAGCAGCTTCTTTGCCCGGTCCCGTGCGTCGTGGAGCCATCGGCGGTAATTCTTGCCGATGTAGGCAAAGAAGGCCTGCTGCCCCAGTGCTTGCTGCTGAGGCCTGTCAAACGTAAACGCCTCCTGTAAGGCATTCAATAACACAAATTATGACCAGAAAACAAACTATAATTAAACATTTACTAACACTGAAAAAAATACTTCACCGTACCAGTCACTCCTCCCATAGGGCCTCCTTCGCAGCGGCATCCACTACTAAAAAAAGTGGTTTCGGCGACACTTAATTTTCGACGCTTAACAAAGTGCCATAAATGAGTTATATTTTGTGGCATTTCCATCACAATGTCGGATAATTTACGACACGTATATTAATGTGTCACAAAATTTCCGACGGTTTATTAAGTGCCACTGTTTAAGTTTCGTTTTACTTTTTGCGACACTAATTAAGCGTCATTTACTGACATTTCGTTTAATAGCGACACTTAAAGTAAATGCCATAGCTGTTGGAATCTAAACGACGTCGTTTTGGTCATTTATATCATTTCATCTTTTACTCATGTTCGTTAATAAACGTCGGGAGCCAAAAACAAATCGTGGCGCCAAAATTTTCGGCCCAACATTACAGGCTACAGTACCCATCTTCTCCACAATTTTTGTCCCAACAGTACACGCTACATACATCATTCGCGATCGGGAACCAGAATTTTGGTCCCGGCCAACAGTTCATCTTCTCCAAACTTCTGACAATCAGTCTCCCTCTCACTCTTCCCAAATCGCTGTTGCTTGTGTTGCCTCCCCAAAGTGAGCCTCACAAAATTGCCGATTCAACCTCCGGTTCGTAAAACTTGAACCGATTTAGCCTCTGGTTCGTTTAGGTTCAAGACTGCCATCGTCCGAATCCCCTCTTCTTCCTTAATTGTGCTCTATTGCCGCTCTGTCTCTATGTCTCTCGCAATCAATTCGCTGTAAATTCTTGCACAGTGACGTATTCTGCAATTCTGATTCGATTTCATCAAGGTATGTTAAGATTCACCACCATCTCTTAATTTTTGCTAAAGCAAATTTTGATGTCAGATTCCTACTTTTCAGCTCGCGACGGAAAAAGAAGGCTGTCTGAGAGGCTGCTGGGCGCTTGATCCTGCATTAGTTCCAGGTAACCTGTGACATGTTTATTGAAATTGTTGGGTGAAGGTTAACTTATAATTGAATGCTCCATGTGAAATCTGGTTTAGTTTATGAGAAGCATGTGAAATGTGATTTAGTAGCTTCACTATTATACCAATTGATGGCTCGACCACTGTCATTAAGTTTTGGGTTTGCACCAGATGTATTGTAAATAAAGTTGTATTTTTCTTGAACTCATATTCTAGTTTTTGGTTTGTTTTAGGTTAGGCACTTAGTTAATTTGGCTTCTTTTGTTATGCATATGGCCCTGCTAGCACTTTAACATACAAAACTGCAGTGTACTATCATGTCTTTTGGGATTAACCTCTGTATCTTTCTTTGAATGGAATCATCAGCTTTTCAACGGGCTTTGTTTTCATCTATATGAGGCTTTATGGTTGAAATGATCTGAACATGTTGGCCCAGTATGATGTTTGTTCTTGAGAATGATTAAGTGGCAGCCTTGTTTCTTGACCTTTACTGGACTGGTTAGAATTGATTATTGCCATGTGACAGTACCCCTTTAGAATTTCCATTTGTTTTTTAGTCAATTGATACTGCCACTTATTCAGTTTATAATATGTTCTTTATTCAGGTGGCATTATCATTGATCCATCCTGCTTAGTTTAGAAAATGTTCCTTATTCTTGTTGAATTTTCTTTCGAGCCATCCTGCTTGTTTTACTGTTAGTAAAACTAACAGTGTGTGTGTGTGTGTGTGTGGATGTGATTTCAAGAAGTGTATCCTGGTGATGATTTCTGAAGGATTTCTTCGGAAAGTAGACAATTCTAAAGTGTGATTTTTTGTATTTGGGTACCTCATACTAGGGGACCAGCCACCGTTTGCTGGTTGTTAGCTTGGGGTATTTTGAGCGAGCCGAACCTCTTCTTGCTTTTTTGTCATTGCTGGGTTTAGGGGTTTGAGAGCAGCTCCTGTGTCTTCGATGGTGTCTTTGGCATGAAGGTAATAGGCATCATTTGGAAGGGCTGCAATGCCTATTTTTGGAGGGTGGAATTAGCTATTTTTAATTGTGTAATTGTGTGGTGTTCAGGAGGGTGAAAAGGTGCTATACGAGGGATGGGGAAGGGGCTGTCATGGGGCAGCCGTGCAAGTGCTGTGTAGAGGTTTGATTTGCTAACGGCGTAGAAGTGGAAAAAGGGAAGAAGAAGGTGGCTGCCATGGTGAGCAGCCATGGTGCTGTGTCGTAGGTGTGGGTGTGTTTATACGGTGTCTAGGTGTAGAAGTGGAAAAAGGGAAGGGGAAGGTGGCTGCCATGGTGAGCAGCTATGGTGCTGTGTAGTGTAACAGTTAAGAGTTCCATACCCGATAGTGTATGATGAGAACAACCATACAGCTAGTGAAGGAAAATCTGCAAAATAGCTGTTTTTGCAGATTTTTTTTATGTATAATAACCTGTTGTTTTTACAGCAGGAAAATAGCTGTTTTTGCAGGTTATATGTATAATAACCTGCTGTTTTTGCAGATTTTTTATATGTATTCTGTTTTTACAGCAGGAAAATAGCTTTTTTTGCAGGTTATATGTATAATAGCCTGCTATTTTTGCAGATTTTTTATATGTATAATAACTTGCTGTTTTTACAGCAGGAAAATAGCTGTTTTTGCAGGTTATATGTATAATAACCTGCTGTTTTTGCAGATTTTTTATATGTATAATAACCGGCTATTTTATGGAAAAACTCTCCATAAAAAAATCTGCAAAAACAGCAAAGTAGCTGGTTATTATACATATAAAAAATCTGCAAACTAGCTGTTTTCCTGCTGAAATTTGAAATGTTAAGTATTAATTCCCAAGTCTAATAGTAGCATTTCTTTGTATGCCATCACCATATATAGGAGAACACAAATGCAACAATGGAGATGAGAAGAGTTCTCATGATGTCTGTTGGGGAGAAATGGAAGGAGTGGAAGCATTCTGTGAAGGCCAAGGGTTATGATCCATACGATAACGATGTTGAGCGCTTGGCAAATCGCCCGAATAGGGTGGAAGAGAATCAGTGGCCTATTCTTGTCCACTATTGGGGTGGCAAAAACGTGAAGGGATGTTTCAAATGGCTTGGACTAACTTTTTAGTAGCATGTACTTATAAACTCTATTTAATACCTAATCATGCTTCTCTATTTTCTTTCAAATGCTAGGCAAGGAGTGAAAAAAGCAAAAACAAACAGGGAGAAAATGAAGTTCCCTCATACAAATGATCGGAAGAGCAGTGCTCAAGTAAGAGTGGAGGTAAACTCTCATATACCTACTAATGTAAATATAGTTAGTGTAGATGACTAGTGACCTAGTAATGTAATTCTTAATGGGGATGCAGCTAAGGAATGCGCGCTATCGGTAGAGAGACCCATCTCGTCGTGAGTTTTTTAAAGGAACACACAAGTATAAGACTGGGGAGAAGCAAGGGCAATATACAACTGGAGAAGTGGCTGATGCTGTTGTATGTGTTTTTTCCCCGTCTTTTTTTTAGATTACTAGAAACATGAGCAATAATAAGTTTGGATAATAGTGGACTTTTTACTCTCTTGTTTACGCAGGATAAAATGGACATGTTTGCATCAGAACTTCTAGATTCCGTTCAAGAGCCAGCTTATGCTTTCGACGATACATTCTCCAAAGTCATGGGCCATGATAAAAATGGACGTGTTCGTGGGCTTGGGTTAGGCGTTTGTCCGAGTAATGCCTTTGGTTCATCGTATAGAGTTGGTCGAGTAGAGACAAGAGACATTAGGCAAGAAGAGATAGATAAAATGCGTGCTGAAATGGAACAAGAAATGCAAACTCAAATAGCAGCCCAAGTGTCAAGTCAAGTATCAACTATCAAAACACAATTGGAGGCTACAATGAAAGATGAAATGCGAGTTGAAATGGAACAAGAGATGCAAACTCAGGTAGCAGCCCAAGTATCAACACAAGTATCAACCACAAAGGCACGGTTAGAGGCTAAAATGCAAGAGAACATGATGTCCCATATACAGACTGTGATGTTGTCGATGCAGTCTTCCCAGGATGTTTCTTCCGGAACTGGACAAGTTAAGTTTCGCTATTTCCTTTGTGAGAATTTGAAGTTTATTTATCTAATTATAACACATTATACACCATGTTACTAGTTTTAGGTTCCTGATGAATCAAGCAGTCGTCGAGTGGTATCATTATCTCGTACAGTACATCCAGGGAATATGCAGCACGTGTCACGAGTTTCACCCAGAAAACACTTTAAGGTGCTGCCTCAAGATCAAGGGAATATGCAGCACATGCTAAGGGTTTCACCAAGAAAATGCTCGATCAAGGGAATATGCAGCACATGCTAAGGGTTTCACCAAGAAAACGCTCGACTCCACAGAATGAGGTTTGTTAAAACTATTTCAGCTTCAATAAGTTTCAAGAGCTGTATGCAAGTCCTATAATCGCAGCATCTTCTTCTGTGTTTTCGCCGTCCTACCATCTTCTGATAGATACGTTTGTGATTGGGATGACAAAACAAGCCACTTCTTCAATCATAGACACCATATAAAACCCTGTTTATTATCATATTTCGTGCAAGACATAAAGAAAGTTGTTTATTTATAGGTAAATCAATAAGTACAATTTCAAAGAGGACAAGTTACAATAATGTTTCTGAGCTTTGGTTTGTAGCAACAATGGGACTTCTTACTACATGATTACCTCATATTTCCACCCCAACTTAAAGTACCATACACCACCAAATCTTTAATTAGCCTTGGACCTTCTATACTCAACTTGTAGCTTTGCTTGTCATTTTTTTCACTGAAAACCAATTTCTCCTGCAAGACGCTAACTTGTAACCCATCCGTTGGTGCTAGTTTTGCTGTATAAGTTGACTTCCCATCACCAACATATGTAACAATCCTCTGAAATTCTTGAACAATCTTAACCCCCGAGTTAGAGTCATTTGCACTGAAAAATGCAATGAAAGAGGGGTAGTTGAGGTCCAATGAAGAGTTGGAGCAACTGTTTACTCATTTCATGCTATGTTCTTGCCACATATAGTCTTAATGTTTCCTTTGTTTCCAATCCCTGTCTGCAAGTAGAAAGCAAAGATGCTGCCTGCACACTTGGTTTATCTATATTATTTTCAATAGATTGCTGTGTTTGCTCCAAAACATCTGTCCATAGAGATCCAGGCCTTGCAGAATCTTTATCTAGGAGGGTTTGGGCTTGTAAATATGCTGACTGGCCATAAGACCTCTCAGAATAGAATTAAAGAACCCTAACCAACCAGCTCACTTGAAAAGTTAAGAAACCTAACCACCTCCATTTCTCTCATGCATTCAACAAAAGCACAATGCAACACTGCAACCACCTTCTTCCACCATATTTAACATATCTGAAGTCTGTTTCTTGAGAACAAGGTAAGGAGAGAAGGAACTATGAAGAAAGATAGTAGCACCTGCATCATGGGCTGGAATGTTCTTTGTTTAGGCTGGAATGTTGTTTGTTTATGCTTTCATCCATGCTATGCCAGTGACATCTCGGGCTGGAATATTGTTTATGCATGATTGTTTTTCATATGATTGTGTGCCCTTTTTATTTTTATTTTTTATGTAACTAATGATTACTTATGATCTAATTGTTCAGGTTTCTCAAGATAAAAAAGTAAAGAAGAATTTTGTCACTTTGAAAAATTTGCGAAATAGGATGCAAGATTGAGAGGGGGTATGTAGATGAGTCTTTTACCTTTCTTAATGTATTTTGTTTGTAGACTAGTTTTTCGGTTTGATTCGACTTATGTTATACCGGTTAAATTTATAACCTTCTCTCTTGATTTTTGAATTTTCAGGTTCATATGAAGGGAAGACATCAATGCTTTGTTGCACTTAAAAGAACCGATATGCACTATGATGACATTTTGGAAAAGATGTATATATCTTTAGGTTGGTTCTTCAATGTCATTATATTTGTATGTTTTTAAAATTGAGAACTTTTGGATGGTTATGTAATTAGGATGTGAATGTTGTATATGATATGGTTGATGAATGACATTACCTTGTTTCTAAATGAGTTTATAAGCTCGATAGATCGACTTAGTTGTGTATTATTCGTATTGGTAAGAAGCAGGATTACATAAAATATACTTCACTTTTTTGTCATTTTAGGGGAAATGTAACTATTATCCGAGTCTGGCCAGCGTACTTTTAACAGATTTCACAATATGACAGACAAAAAATAAGTGACAATTGCGTAAAAGTGTCGTAAATAGGAACGACATTTTTAAGATAATGCCACTAAATAAAACTGGCACTTGATGGAAGTGTCGCTAAATTAACGACATTTCAAAGATTGTGTCACCAAATAAACACCAACTCTTCAATGGAAGCCTTGTTAGATAATGCCGCAAAACAAAACCGGCACTTAAAGAAAGTGTCGCTAATTTAACGACGTTTCAAAGATAATGTCGCCAAATAAAAATGACACTTTAGTGAAAACGTCGCTAATTTAGCGACACTTCTTGCGAAAGTGTCGCATGCATGAGTTGACTATTGACCCCATAAGAGACACTTTAAAGTGTCGCATAAAATTGTCGCAAGTAGATTGTCGACGTTTATAATAAGTGTCGGGAAATTCCCGACGGACAAATTTGCGACACTTACGAAAAGCGTTGAACAAGTGTCGGGAAACCACTTTGCGACACTTTTACAGTCATTGGCGACACTTTTTTAGTGTCGCCGAAACCCTTTTTTTTGTAGTGATCCCAGTCCTTCCAGTACAGGCGTGGCTCGCAGAATCGGCCCTTCACAAGAACGCCGATCTTCGTCCTCGCCAGATTCTCCAGGATCCTGCCAAAGAAGTAGATAAATTAATTAACACAGTTCAAATATAAATTAACACCCCAAAATTTTAAATTTAAGGCATGAGGTGATATTTTTAGTACTTACAGGCCCTCCTGTGTGAGCGTAACTCTCTGTTTACGCTGGGGGTCGATGCGTACCCCGCGTGTCGGACCACGGCCTCGTCGAGATCCTACAAAATACAGACATTAATACAGTTCAAATATACTTTAAATATAAGGCTAGCGAAAATGTACTAAACACCGTTATCAACTATACCTGAGGTAGAACCCACAGAAGATGGAGAATGCACGCGCGTGTGGGATGAATCTACGTCGGGCTGGGGCGACGGCTCGGGCTGGGGCGACTGCTCGGGCTGGGGCTTGGGCTGGGGCTGGGGCTGGAGCTGGGGCCCCATCTGCTGTCCGCGATCACTCTATGCCTCGTCATCAGTAGGCAATGACGAGGTGGGACCCACCGGGGAGGAAGCAGCTCGGTGTCCAGCCCGGCCACGAATAGCCCGTATCCTATCCATATTTGACTTCATATAGATAAATTACAAAGACATTAACACGTTAAAAACAATAATTTGGCATAAATCATCATCGGCTATATATATATATATATATATATATATATATATATGATGCCAAGGAAAGTGGGTTCTTACCTACGTGGAGGTGCCACAAAGGCTGCAGTCCGTGTCAGCTTCCAAGTATACAAAGTGGGAGACAGCAAAGACGGAGTAAGGGCTGAGGGCAAGGCTTCTCAGACAGGCCGTGAGGAATGGCAGTGCTGTGAAGGCAAAAGCTAAGACGCAAAGAGCCGGCAGTCGATAGTCCAAGTCAGGGTCCAATGCTACGGTCCGAAGTTACGTTTCTCTCACTAGAATCCAAGAGTTCCCAAATTCTAGAGTGAGAAAGTGATTTTTGTAAGAAAAGCCAAGTGTCCCCTTTTGAGTTGTAAAGGTCACTATTTATAGGAAACAAGGTGCTTATGTCATAAAGTGCCACATGTCGTCCCCTGGTAGTGACACGTCACCAGGGGGTCCCAAAATACCGGTTCTCCGTTGGACTGCCGGTTCCTAAATTCGCGTTGCTTGCCCCACACAGCGTCGCTCTACCTGTCTGAGAAGACTGACCATACCGCGGTAGCATGATCAGAGTAAGCCCGTTGCCCCAGCCACCAATCCAAGCCCTTACTGAATCCCATGAGGCGCGTCAAGAGATGCGCGGAGAACCTGACAGCGGTGAGGGTTACCCCTGTAGCCAACTGCCAGGCGGACTAGGCGTGATGCCCTCCGAGGACCTGCTCCCGTCCCGGAGTGACCCGTGGGTCATTGTCCTGGTGATGTCGACGATCGACAATAACGTGAGTGGACATGGTCGCAGCTCAGTGCTCCGAGTCCGTGGCGAGGGGTCCTCGTACCGGACCCCCCTGTGACTGTGACGGCGATGGCTATGAGGTTCTGAGCCCATCCCAGTACGAGGCCGAAGCCCCTCTTTTGATTGAGACGGCGATGGCTATAAGGTTGTGAGCCCATCCCGGTACGAGGCCGAAGCCCCCCTTTTGATTGAGACGGCGATGGCCATAAGGTTGTGAGCCCATCCCGATACGAGGCCGAAGTCCCCCTTTTGATTGAGACGGCGATGGCTATAAGGTTGTGAGCCCATCCCGGTACGAGGCCGAAGCCCCCCTTTTGATTGAGACGGCGATGGCTATAAGGTTGTGAGCCCATCCCGGTACGAGGCCGAAGCCCCCCTTTTGATTGAGACGGCGATGGCTATAAGGTTGTGAGCCCATCCCGGTACGAGGCCGAAGCCCCCCTTTTGATTGAGACGACGATGGCTATAAGGTTGTGAGCCCATCCCGGTAATATGCAACATGATTGTGGCGCATGAGCGCGGTGCTTATAGCACGAGACAATACCTGGTGCCTGGTGCACGTGTTGTGAAAGTGGTGCGGCGACGATCGTCGCGAAGCAATACTTGGTGCCGGGGCACGTATCATGAGAATGGCGCGAGGGCGCGGCGACGAACGTCGCGGAGCAATATTTGGTGCCGGGGCACGTATCATGAGAATGGCGCGAGGGCGCGGAGACGAACGTTGCGGAGCAATATTTGGTGCCGGGGCACGTATCATGAGAATGGCGCGAGGGCGCGGCGACGAACGTTGCGGAGCAATATTTGGTGCCGGGGCACGTATCATGAGGATGGCGCGAGGGCGCGGCGACGAACGACGAACGTCGCGGAGCAATATTTGGTGCCGGGGCACGTATCATGAGAATGGCGCAAGGGCGCGCATCGGGTGTCCTGAAGACAGGATGTGAGCTAAGTGTACCTGTCATAACAAGATAATGAATGCAACATGTAGTAGTGACAAAGTTGGGAGTGATGGTATGCGGTCGTCGGCGACGGGTCATTCGGCTGTAACGCGCAACTTTGGGTGACGGGCATCGCGGGAGCGGCGTGCGGTCCCGGGCGACGGACGTCGCGAGGTTGATAGACGACAGACGTCGCGAAGTTGATGGACGACGGACGTCGTGAAGTTGATGTACGAACGGACGGTGGGAGGTTGATGTACGAACGTCCGTAAGGTGATGCACGACGAACGTCGTGAGGTTGATGCACGAACGGGCGTCGCGAGGTTGATGTACGAACGTCCGTAAACATCGCGGAGGTGCAAAGACTCGGGAAAACAAGTGCGCGCAGGAGGGAAGGCCATAGGCCAAACATTGGGGGGAAGGCCAAGGCCACCACCCCTGGGGAGGCCGAGGCCGACCCCTTGGTGAGGCCGAGGCCGACCCTAGGGGGTGACTAAGGTAAAAGGTCAACTCCCATGAAGGGAGGCCAAGGTCACTCCCCCCTTCGGTGAACTTCGGGCGCGCCGACGGTAGGTGTTTTGATAAGCAAAGGCAAATTCGGAAGTTGCGTTACGACGAGCGTGTCGATGCGAATTGTATCCATATGACGAACAAAGTGTCAAAGTCACGCGCAAAGCGTACGAAGCGAAGATAGTGCCAAAAAAAAGGGGTTTGCGCGGAGGGGTGAACCACCGGGGGAAAATGGCCGAGGCCAACCCCTCCTGGAGGCCGAGGCCGACCCCTAGGCCTGGGGAAGGCCGAGGCCGACCCCCTGAGGTTGGCCAAGGCCGAATGGCCAAATTCCATTTTCGGAGCCCAAGGCAATTTCTCCTTTTGCGAACTTCGGGCGCACCGTCGGTAGGTGTTTTGATGAGCAATGACGAATCCGAAAGTTGTGTTGCAACGAGCATGCTACCAAGAATCATACCCACATGATGAACAAGGTGCCAAAGTCATGTACAAAACGTACAAAGTGAAAAAAGTGCAAACCCCCATGGGAGGCCGAGGCCGACCCCATGACCTTGGGTGAGGCCGAGGCCGACCCCATGGTCTTGGGTGAGGCCGAGGCTGACGCCATGGGGTTGGCCAAGGCCTTTGCCCGTTGACCCTGTTGCTCCGGTTGCGCCGTCAGTCGACATTTTTGGTAAGGTGTTTGGGTGATCTTGGTGTGACGATTACGCTAGCGTGAGTGACGTTAATGCAAAATGAAAAATGTCTAAGTCGCGCACGAAGCACGTGAAGCGAGAAAAACACATGTCTTGGGTGCGCGGGCATTGACCGGTTTGATGCGCTGGAAAATTGCCCGTTGACAATGTTGACGTGTTCGCACGTAGTGGGACCCCTAGCGGGCCATTGGGTCTGACCAAGATGGGTTGGGAACAATATATATATATATATATATATGAACGGATGTGCAAAAACACATCAATAAACACCAAGTTCTAAAATGTTACTACATTTTTCCCGTGATGTTACAACATTACAAGTCAATCATTTTCAGTTTGCGAATCATCTTCATCACTTTCCTCGTTGCCCTCTTCTTCGTGGTACTCGTCGTCCTCTTCATCTTCTAATTCATCCTCTTCATCAGTAGACTCGGTCACATCATCTCCAACACTTTCCACGTCTTCCGCGTCATCATCTACAACTTCTTCTCCCACAAGAAGTGTTGTTGGAAGAGAAAGATCGTCCTCCTCGTTGTTGACCTCAACAGGGAACAAGACACGTGGTTGGTCGGCTTGAAAGGAGTCTAGCTCACTGTCATATGTCACGGGCAATTTCTTGGACTTGATAGTTGTATACCAATGAGATTTGGGATTGGCGACGTCTTCCGCGTAAAAGACTTGTACAGCTTGACTAGCAAACACAAAGGGCTCGTCTGATGCAAGTCTTGACTTGACATTGACATCTACAATCCCTTGAGAGCTAACACAAATTCCTCTACTGCATGTGACATCGAACCACGTACACTTGAACATTATCAGGCAGTTTTGGGAACCCATATATGTTAGCTCAACAATCTCATCTAGCTCTCCGTAAAAGTCCATGCAATTCTCGGCATAACAGTCGCTGTTGAACCATTGAGTAATACAAAGAAGGCAGGGTTTGTAAACAACGAGTAATTGAACCATCTCTGGACAACATGGAGTAATTATGGGATGTACAAGGGCTAATTAGGGCTAACTGGGTTATTAGGGTTAATTACGAGTATTAATTATAGTTGATTAGGGTTGATTAGGACTAATTAGGATTATTTAGTCCTAATTAGGGTTTAATTGTGCCGAGTAGTGCTGATTAGTCCTAATTAGGGCTAATTAGGCTTAATTGGCTTATGTTAGGGCTAATTAATGTTAATGAGGGCTAGTTTAAGATAATTATAGCTAATTAGGGTTGATTAGGACTAATTAGGATTATTTAGTCCTAATTAGGGTTTAATTGTGCCAAGTAGTGCTTATTAGTCCTAATTAGGGCTAATTAGGCTTAATTGGGTTATGTTAGGGCTAATTAATGTTAATGAGGGCTAGTTTCGGATAATTATAGCTAATTAGGGTTGATTAGGACTAATTAGGGTTATTTAGTCCTAATTAGGGTTTAATTGTGCCGAGTAGTGCTTGTTACTACTTAAATCTTGATCGGGACCACAGCTAGGAAATGAACCTGCAAAATAGAAACTCAGAGTGACCACCGGGGATGTTGCGGTGGAGGCGGCTCCGATGCTAAAGTCAGAACGACGCTACTAGGGTAGGATTCTGAATAGCTGAAAATGCACTGAGTGCTTGTGTGTGAACTTGTCTGTGTACCTGAGGATCTGCCTAAAATATAGGTCATTTCTAGAATCCTCTCTCCTTTAGAACTCTCTTCTGACTGATCCTCTTGTAGAAGAGCCATGTTAGGACTCTTCCTTTAGCACTTGAGTCCTTAACGGCTTCTATCACCTCTCTTAGGTTCTATCCCGATACAGGTTCGTTAGTCCACTCAGAGTCAAAACATGCCACGTGTCATTAGTCGGTTGGGTGGATATATTTAGCCATATCATAATGCCCCCTGTCTTTGACGGTTCCCTCAAGTGAACAGGTAAAGGCATATAGTGTAGAAAATCGACTAAAAACCGTTCAGCCACGAATTTTCCATGTCCGTTGCAATTCGAAAATTTTGAGTGTTTCAACACTCAAAATTTCATGTTCGGACGATCTGGTCGGACATCCTGCTCGGACGTCCTGTTTGGGAGGCCTGGTCGAGCATCCTGCTCGGGAAGCCTGGTCGGGCATCCTGCTCGGGAGGCCTGGTCGGACATCTTGCTCGGGATCTTTGGTCTGGCATCCTGCTGGGGAGACCTGGTCGGGCATCCTGTTCGGGGATCTCTGGTCGGGCATCCTGCTCGGGAGACCTGGTCGGGCATCCTGCTCGGGAGACCTGGTCGGGCATCCTGGTCGGGCATCCTGGTCGGGCATATTGTGCTCGGGCACTCTACACGGTGACTCTGCTCGGGCGCTCTGCACGGGCACTCTGCTCGCATTCTGCTCGGGCACTCTGCTCGGGCAATCTGCTCGGGCAATCTGCACGGGTACTCTGCTCGGGCACTCTGCACGGGCACTCTGCTCGGGCACTCTGCTCGGGCACTCTGCACGGGCACTCTGCTCGGGCAATGCCACGTGGCGGGAATCGATTCAGTTGTAACGTTCCTTTAGCCGCCAAAATTATGGCGGTTAAATTTTGAATTTCAAAATTTAATACTCCGGGAAACGCGCCAGACGTGTCTTAAATGTTGCCGCCTTTATAATGGCGGTTACTCCAACTCACATCTATATATATTTGGGGATCCTCTCCTCATTTGCCCCCTGCTACTCACTCTATCTCTGTTCGGCTCATCTCTAACAAGTAAGTTCTTCTTCTCTTTTTTCTTGCTCGGCACATATCTATATCCCTTTAGTAGCTCTAAATATCGTAGAGTCTGTTTAGAATATGTCTTCATCAACTTCAAGTAGTTCTTCGTCAGCTTCGAGTAGTTCAACAGAAAACGATATAGAGAGTGGTTCAGAAACTAGATCTTCACAAGTAGGTACTTCAACTCATAGAAGTCAAGTAGGAACTTCTACTCCCCAAGCTAGCACTTCGTTTCCTCGTATAGATGCTCTCGCAGAAATCAAGGATGAAGCCGAGGAGAAATTTAACGAAGACACTTGGTTCTCCGCAGACGAGAAGAGGAACAAGATGACGAAAGAAAGCATAGTCGAGCTTTTGGAAGAAATACCTTTGCCTCCTCCCTTCTCTGCTCGGGTTCCAGCACTCCAAGAGCCTGCCAATTATGGTACGGACTTGGAAACAAGTGTCTACGAAGGTCAGATTAGATCTGGTTATAGAGTTCCCATGCACCCCTTTGCTGTCGCCTTTTTCAACCACTATAAAATGGCGCCAGGTCAGCTTGTGCCCAACGGGTGGAGAAAACTCGTTGGTTTGATCTACCTTGTGCAAACTTCAGGGTACCCAGTAACGGTCCACGACTTTATGAGGCTATACCTTGAAGTGTGCTTTATAAAGAACGTGGCCAACAGTGTCGGTTGGTATTTATATTCACAATCGGCTCCGAATTATAAAGGGGGGTCCTAAATCCAACAAAGGTTGGCATTCCCGGTATTTCTTCATTCAGCGGCCAAGCGGCAAATGGGAGTTCCCAAGAAAGTGGAATGGGTATTGTAAAGATTATGAAAAGAAAGGTTCTTTGGCTCCCAATGCTACCACAAAAAAACTGATTGATCATATAAAGAGGAGGGGTGTTCTCAATATTGATGAGCCCCTTTCAGATCAAGAGATGCGGCATGCAGGATTCATTCCTCCCGCCCCCGCTTTGCCTGTTCCTCTAACTCCTGTTGTAGAGTCGTAAATTGTCTTGGGGCCTAAGACTCAAGGGATGGCGATAGGAACGTCGCTTTCTAGAACTCCAAGTCTAGGTAGAGTCTACAGCCATGTATATGTATTCGTTGCCGTTATAATTGTAAACATGTTATCTGACCTTGTTTCTTTTTTTAGAAATGGCTGGCAAAGGTGAAGGCGCAAAGGGAGGTTTTTTCGGCCTGCTCCAAAAGGCTTCTAAAGGTAAGAGGAAAGAAGGTACAGGGGAAGGTTCTTCCCCTCTTCTGAAAAGGGCCCGTGCTCCAACTCCTCAAGTGGCTCCATTTGTGGTCGAGGACGTTCCTATTGGCAAGGATCCAATTTTTCGTCCCCTATGGACCATCAAGAGAGGTGACTTGGGAATGCCAAGCTCTCAGGTTTCTACTCAGCACTTGGCTCACGGGGTGTTGCCAGGCGATAAACTGATCTTGGAAAACCAGCCGCATGAGGCCTTCGCTATGGCGCACGTCCAGGCTGCTTATAACGTAATTTGAATTTCTTCATTCTTTTTGAGCTTTCAATTAAATTCCTCCTGTTCTTCTAACATTTAATCATCTTTATCTCTCCTCTTTTTCAGGCATACTGCTACAGCAGCCAGATGCAGGACAGATTCACAATGGCGATGGATGTGGCCCGCAGTGCTGAGACTGAGAAGAGAGCAGCCGAAGGCAAGGCTAACAAGCTTGACAAGGAAGTCAAAGACGTCAAGACAGAGAATGCTGATCTGCTTACCAAGCTCGGTCGCTTGGAAAAAGGATGTGAGAAGCTAAGGCATGATAAAGCCGAGATCGGGAACAAGGCCATCCAGGCATTCCTTGATGGTACCGCTGGTGATGAATGGCTACGGAAGCGGACAGAAGATGTGCTTTCCATCTTTAAGGAGGGCTTTCACAAAGCCAAGGATCTAACGGTGGCCAAGTATCCGAGTCTTTCCTTGGAGGACGTTGTGGTTCCCAGCTTTGAATCACCATCGGGGGAAACTGCTGCGCCTACTGAAGCTGGAGATGCTATTTTTCCCGGGGAGAAAAGTGTTCGATCCGGGAATGCTCCTGCGTCTTAGGACAATTTATGATTATTCCCCTGACGTTTTGTAATTCCATTTGATGTTCCCTCAGTACTATTATTGCCTTAGAGGCTTGCAAATGGATACATTTTTGTTTACCCCTTGAAGGGTTTTGTTTTTGCAATCGTGTTTTGAATCTTTCACCTTTTGCTTTGTTTTTACTTTGACGCGAACCCTTATCCTCAGCTAAGGGCTGGCAAAGAAGCCTCGCAATCACGCTCGATCATGTTTCGAATTAACAAAACAGGGTGGGGCGACGATCTCCCACATGGTTTTGCCGTTTCTCGGGCTAGAACTAAAGCTAGACCGTGTTAGGTAAGACTTGTGTCTTACCCTATCACATTGGGTGATACTTTGCTTTTACTTTGACGCGAACCCTTATCGTCAGCTAAGGGCTGGCAAAGAAGCCTCGCACTCACGCTTGGCCATGTTTCGAATTAACAAAACAGGGTGGGGCGACGATCTCCCACATGGTTTTGCCGTTTCTCGGGCTAGAACTAAAGCTAGACCGTGTTAGGTAAGACTTGTGTCTTACCCTATCACATTGGGTGATACTTTATCTTGAGCAACATTCGTGGTTTCACTTAATCGAGCAGTCTGTTCGGGCAGTCTGCTCGGGTATTGAATGTACGTCGTTCTTGGGAACATGAATATCGTCAACTGAGTTAACCAATGATCGTTATGCTAATGTAAGCAATACCTCCTTCAAACAATAATGAAGATGTTAACATTGGGTAGATGAAACGATATACTTCAAACTGCAGTTGATTTTTATTACAATGAAAACACTTCATCTCTACTCTCCAACTATTTTCTATGCCACTTTCCTAAAAAAAAAAGAAAATGTCTGGTGACAGACACAAGATTCTACTGGTACTATTTCCTCAAGTTGTCAGCATTCCATGTTCGCGGGATCGCTTCTCCTGAAAGTGTTTCCAGTGAATAAGTGCCTGGTCTAAGCACCTTCGATATCTTGTAAGGTCCTTCCCAGTTTGGCGACAACTTCCCCACAGCTACCTTAGGGTTTGAAACTTCCAACTTTCTGAGGACTAGATCGCCAACTCTAAAATCCTCATTCGGACCTTTCGATTGTAGAATCTTGCAACTCGTTGTTTTGTTGAAATCATCCGATCTAAGGCTTGGGCTCGAACATCATCTAATAGATCCAGATTCCCTCTGAGATTCTCTTCGTTTTCTGCCTCCGAAAATTGCAACACTCGAACCGTGGGGAGGCCCACTTCTACGGGTAGCAGCGCCTCTGTCCCGAAACACAGGAGAAATAGTGTCTCGCCTGTCACAGAATAGGGTGTTGTGCGGTATGCCCAAAGTACCTTAGGAAGCTCATCAACCCATGCCCCCTTCGCATCGTCCATCTTTCTTTTCAAGCCTTGAAGGATTGAGCGATTCATGTTCTCTGTTTGTCCATTGGATTGGGGGTGAGCGACCAACGTAAAACGAAGATCAATAGAGAGACGTTCACAAAAGCTTCGAAAGTTTGAATTGTCGAATTGCTTGCCATTATCAGTGATCAGGACCTTTGGAACCCCAAAGCGGCAGACAACGTTCATCCAGAAGAACTCTTCGCATTTCGATGCCGTTATGGTGGCCAATGATTCGGCCTTAGTCCATTTTGTGAAGTAGTCGATGGCGACTATCACAAAACGCCTTTGCCCGGTAGCCATCGGAAATGGGCCCAAAATATCCATTCCCCACATTGCAAACGGAATTGAGCAAGTCAAGATACTAAGGGGTGCCGCCGGCGTGTGCGTGAGCGGGGCAAATTTTTTACAGCGGTCACATCTTTTTGTGAACTTGATCGCATCTCTCTGCATCCCTGGCCAATAATAACCTTGCCGCAAGATTTTGTGCGCCAGGTTTCTTCCACCCAAGTGTTGTCCGCAAATCCCTTCATGGACCTCCTGTAACGCATAGTCTGCCTCTCTAGGGCTGAGGCACTTTAGGTATGGCAGGCTAAAAGACTTCTTATATAGCATCCCATCTACAAGGGCAAACCGAGCAGCTTTAGCACGTAAATTGCGCTCTTCGCTTCTCTCTAACGGTAACACTCCCGAGACGAGGTACTGAATAATTGGGTCCATCCAGCAAGGTTCATGTTCTACTACATCCACCTCCTTTGAGAGCTGGATACTTCTTTCTTGGAGGAACTCAATGTATACTGCCCGGTTTAACTCCGAAATGTCCTCGGACGTCAGTCTTGACGGTGAGTCTGTTTGGGCATTTTGGTCTCGCGATATGTGGCGGATGGCGAAATTTTTGAACTTAGCAGCTTCCGTTTTCACGGCTTGGAGATACTGGGCCATTCTATCATCTTTCGCTCCATATTCTCCCAAGATATGATTCACAACTAATTGAGAATCGCTATGGACGGAAAGAGAGTCAACTTTGAGAGTGTGCCAACCTTATTCCTGCTAGGAGCGCTTCGTACTCAGCTTCATTGTTTGATGCCTGGAAATTGAAGCGGAGGGCGTACTCAATCACAAACTTTTGAGGGCTGATAAGTATAAGCCCGGCTCCACTACTTCCTACCTTGGAAGAGCCGTCAACATAAAGGAGCCAAGGATCCGAAACTTCTGAAAGAATCAACTGCGGGGGGTTCTCCGATATTGTGCACTCAACAACAAAATCTGATAAGGCTTGAGCCTTAATTGCTGTACGGGGTTGATATCTAATATCAAACTCGCCCAGTTCCACCGACCAGTTTACCAATCTCCCCGACGCATCAGGATTTTGGAGAACTTTACCCAATGGTTGATCAGTCAACACAACAATGGTGTGCGACTGAAAATATGGTCTCAATTTCCTCGCCGATGTGACAAGGGCAAGGGCCACCTTGTCTATTCGAGGGTACCTCGTTTCCACGTCCTGTAAGACCTTGCTCATGTAATAAACAGGTCTTTGCTTGCCTTCTTCCTCTCGGATTAAAACCGTGCTTACCGCTACTTCACTAACCGATAGGTATAAGAACAAGTCTTCACCAGTAACCGGTTTTGTAAGGAGCGGCGGGGACGACAAGTATTGCTTCAATTCTTCGAACGACCTCTGGCATTCTTCGGTCCACTCGAAATCTTTCGCCTTCCTAATAGCCTTAAAAAAGGGGAGGCATTTTTCGGCTGACTTGGACATGAACCTTCCCAAAGCCGCCACTCTTCCTGTAAGCTCCTGAACTTGCTTGATTGTCTTAGGCGACTTCATGGCATGAATAGCGCCTATCTTTTCTGGGTTTGCTTCGATACCTCGTTGAGATACCACGAATCCTAAGAACTTCCCTGATGCTACGCCAAACGCACACTTGAGCGGGTTTAGTTTCATGTTATAAGCTCTCAGGATGTCGAAGGTTTCCTTGAGGTCTTTCACATGAGCCTCGGCTTCCACACTCTTGACCAGCATGTCATCCACGTATACCTCCATGTTTCTCCCAATTGAGTCGTGGAAGATCATGTTAACGAGGCGCTGATAAGTTGCCCCCGCATTCTTGAGTCCGAAAGGCATGACTTTATAACAATATAATCCCCGTTCTGTAATAAAGGAGGTCTTGGGGATATCATCTACGCACATCTTTATCTGGTTGTACCCAGAATACGCATCCATGAAACTTAACAGCTCATGACCCGAAGTTGCATCAATCAAAATGTCAATTCGCGGTAGCGGGTAGCTGTCTTTTGGGTAAGCCTTGTTGAGGTCAGTGAAGTCGATGCATATCCGCCAACGGTCGCTCGACTTGGGTACCATCATGACATTAGCGACCCAATCAGGATACGATATCTCCTCAATTAATCATGCTGTCAATAACTTGTCAACTTCTTCTTCGATTTTCACTTGTCTTTCAGGAGCGAATGTCCTCTTCTTTTGCTTGACCGACTTCTTGAGCGGGTCAACATTCAATTTATGGGTGATCACTTCCGGATCAATCCCAGGCATATCGGATTCCGTCCAGGCGAAGATATCTGAGTAGCCTCTTAATAAATCCACAAGCTTGAGCTTGAGGTCGTCTGACAGACCGGTTACCACCCTTACTGTCTTCTCTTGATTTCCTGGATATAATTCGATATGAATGAGGTCTTCAGTGGGCTTGCCTCTCTCGATTTTGGTCTCATCCCTCAAATCCTCTATCATGAGGGTTTCTTTGGCTTTGTTTCGGCATGATGCCATGTAGCACTGCCGAGCCACCACCTGGTCTCCCTTTACTTCCCCAACTCCATTCTCCGTGGGGAATTTCATTTTCATGTGGTATGTTGATACCACCGCCTTTAATTGGTTTAACGATGTTCGCCCCAAAATTGCATTATAGGCCGAAGGAACGCGTACTACCACGAAGTCTAACATCAGCTTAGCTTGGGTCGGAGGGGCACCCACGGTCACGGGTAGTGTAATAATTCCCTCGCAAGCAACAGGATGGTTAGAAAAACCGTATAGGGGCGTATCTATCTTCCGTAAGCGGTCAGATGGGATGTTCATTTTTTGAAATGCTTCATAAAAAAGTACTTCCGCCGAGCTCCCATTGTCTACGAGGATTCTCTTCATGTCGAAGTTCCCTACCCGGAGTGTAACAACTAGGGGGTCGTCATGAGGTGTTCTCGTGTCTCCCACATCGTCATCAGAGAAGGATATTGTTGGGGCAGGTTCTATCTTCTGCTTCTTAATCGACGGCCCCATAGTTGTGAGGACTTCTCTTGCATAAGCTTTTCGTCCATGTCCGGAAGAACCTCCTACGGCGATTCCTCCCGAGATAGTATGGATGACACCCGCATTTTCTTGCGCCTCTTCTCTTCCTGCTAAAGGAGTGGCTTCCCTCTTTTCATTTCTTCGATTGACATACCCTCGCAAGTGTCCGCGTTTGATAAGAGCCTCTATTGCATGCTTGAGCGATTCACACTTGTCGGTAGTATGGCCATGGTCGTTGTGGTAACGACACCAAAAATTCCTATCTCTCTGACTGGGCGCCGATCTCATCATGTCTGGTCTTTCCAGTATCTCTTTATCCTTTATCTCATGAAGAATCTGCGATGGTCTAGCAGTCAATGGCGTCAGATTCTTCATGTCGAACATCTCTTTGGGGCGCCTTTCGTCCCTTCTTGAACGCTTAGAACCCTGTCCACCTCTTGGACTATTTTCTTGAGCTCTCTTTTCTTGCTCTGGCCCATTGTCTCCTCTGTGTCCTTTGTGGGTTTCTAAGTACTCTTCGGCCTGGATGTACTTGTTGGCTTTATCCAACAAGGCGCTCATGCTTCCGGGGGGGCTCTTATTTATCGCAAATGCAAACTTGGTTGTAGGACGAAGCCCGGGCATAAAAGCTGTGTACTTTACCAACTCATCAAGGTTATCTATTTCTAATGTCGCCGCATTGAAGCGTCCCAAATACTGCGACAAGGATTCGTTCCTTTCCTGGACCACGTTGAGAAGACTTGCTGAATTCTTCCTCCGAGTTCGGCTGCTCACAAAAATGTTTCTGAAACAAGTCAGACAGCTGGGCAAAAGAATGGATGGTCCTGGGTCGTAGAGACTTAAACCACGCATGCTCCGCCTTCCTCAAAGTGGTTGGGAATGCTCGGTACATGACGGCATCTGAGGCTTGGAGGAGCAGCATATTTGTTTGAAACTGGTAGACGTGCTCTCCCGGGTCTCCGCTTCCATCATATAAATCGCACTGCGGCATCCAAAAGTTTCGGAGGAAGTTTCGCCTTCTCAATTATTTTGGATAGAGGGTATCCTGAGTCCTCCCTTGGGGGAATGAATGCCTCCGGGCAAGGCCCAGAGATAGTTTTGCGAGAAGTTCGCCCTTGGGGAAGCACTTTTCGTATGGAGCCATGAATTCGTCCTTGGGGACAATGCCTTTGGTTCGCGCAGCGTTGACCTCGAATTTCGCCGCCTACAACAAGAGGCGAATTCGTGCTGTTCTCTACTGACATCCCATGCCGAAAACATGATCCACTTCTGGTGACATGTTTTTCGGTTTCTTGTTCTGGCTGATAGTTGGGATCAATCTCTGATTTATACTTTCGACCATAGCTGGACCTTGAGGTCAGTCTAAGACGAAGGTCACTGGGATCAAGGCGTGTCTGGTTAATAGAAATCATCGGGGCCACCTGTTCAAGCTTTTTCTGTAAGGTGGTTACCACGCCCTTAAGTTCGTGGACTTCTCTGGTCAGATCCGCATTCAGAGTGTCAAACAGCTTTTTGGTCAGGCGATGGCGCAAGCCTCCCCTCTTTAAAAGAGGGGTCGGGGAACGAGTTCCCTGGGAGCTGTCAGTCGTCTTCGGGGTGACTGAAGTTACATTAATCCAGTCATTACTAGAATGTTGTTGGGATGGTGTTGGTTGCCGACTTTTTCGGCGGGAGCCGCTTGATTTCACTCGTCGATTTTGGATGGAGCGGCTGGCTGGTGGAGTGTCTGAAGGTGATTGCCTAGCCATGTTCCTTGTCGGTCCCACGGATGGCGCCAAAATGTTACTACTTAAATCTTGATCGGGACCACAGCTAGGAAATGAACCTGCAAAATAGAAACTCGGAGTGACCACCGGGGATGTTCCGGTGGAGGCGGCTCCGATGCTAAAGTCAGAACGACGCTACTAGGGTAGGATTCTGAATAGCTGAAAATGCACTGAGTGCTTGTGTGTGAACTTGTCTGTGTACCTGAGGATCTGCCCAATATATAGGTCATTTCTAGACTCCTCTCTCCTTTAGAACTCTCTTCTGACTGGTCCTCTTGTAGAAGAGCCATGTTAGGACTCTTCCTTTAGCACTTGAGTCCTTAACGGCTTCTATCACCTCTCTTAGGTTCTATCCCGATACAGGTTCGTTAGTCCACTCAAAGTCAAACATGCCACGTGTCATTAGTCGGTTGGGTGGATATATTTAGCCATATCAGTGCTGATTAGTCCTAATTAGGCTTAATTGGGTTATGTTAGGGCTAATTAATGTTAATGAGGGCTAGTTTCGGATAATTATAGCTAATTAGGGTTGATTAGAACTAATTAGGATTATTTAGTCCTAATTAGGGTTTAATTGTGTCGAGTAGTGCTGATTAGTCCTAATTAGGCTTAATTGGGTTATGTTAGGGCTAATTAATGTTAATGAGGGCTAGTTTCGGATAATTATAGCTAATTAGGGTTGATTAGGACTAATTATGGTTATTTAGTCCTAATTAGGGTTTAATTGTGCCGAGTAGTGCTGATTAGTCCTAATTAGGACTAATTAGGCTTAATTGGGTTATGTTAGGGCTAATTAATGTTAATGAGGGCTAGTTTCAGATAATTATAGCTAATTAGGGTTGATTAGGACTAATTAGGGTTATTTAGTCCTAATTAGGGTTTTAATGGTGCCGAGTAGTGTTGATTAGTCCTAACTAGCGCTAATTAGGCTTAATTGGGTTATGTTAGTGCAAATTACGACTAATTAGGCTAACTATAATCAATATGCACATAATTGGGTTCATTTGGGCTAATTTGGGGTAATTACAGCTAATTTGATTTTCATTAGGTTCTTAGGGTTAATTAAAACTAATTATGCTCGTTAGAGCTAATTAGGGTTAATTGATTTACTAAAATATTGTTAATCATGACTAATTAGGGCTAATTATAGCCAGTGCTGGAGCCACGATGAGATTCTAGGGGCTGCATGCTAAAAATGCCGCATTAACCTAACTAACCTAAATTTAATGCACATTCAACAACCTCAATTCCGACACCTCATAGAGGGTGTCGATATGGTGTCCGATACGTGTCTGACACCTCCGGACACGTGTCTGACACATACCGACACGTGTCCGACGCCTCTAGACACGTGTCCTACGCCTCCAGACACGTGTCCGACGCCCACCGACACGCACCTCCAGACACATCGGCATACGTTAATTTGTGTTTTAAATGTCGGACACCGTCGCTCAGACGTGGTGTCCGTGTCTGCGCTAGCTAACAGGTATCTCAATCAAATTGGGTCCCATCCTCCGTCAACAACCTCAATTCCGACATCTCATAGAGGGTGTCGATATGGTGTCCGATACGTGTCTCACACCTCCGGACACGTGTCCGACACATACCGACACGTGTCCAACGCCTCTAGACACGTGTCCGACGCCTCCAGACACGTGTCTGACGCCCACCGACACGCACCTCCAGACACATCGGCATACGTTAATTTGTGTTTTAAATGTCGGACACCGTCGATCAGACGTGGTGTCCGTGTCTGCGCTAACTAACAGGTATCTAAATCCAATTGAGTCCCATTCTCCGTCAATAATCTCAATTCTCAATTCTAAAAGGCTCAATGCAATAAAAATTAACAAAAATCACACATTCAATTCAATTGGGTCCCATCCTCCGTCAATAATCTCAATATCTCAAATGCTCAATGCACAATTAACAATCTAAAATCATCAATTAACAACCTAAAATCATCAATTAATAATCGCAATTACTTCAAATGCACAGCTAATAACCTAAAATCATCAATTAACAATCTAAAATCACAGATTAATAATCACAATTTTCAAATGCACAATTAACAACCTAAAATTATCAAACAAATTATCAAGGTTCAAATGTGAAAAAAAATGTTCAAAATGCACATATCTGATGCGCTTAAATTATTTCAATTTAGGGTTCGATTGTATTAGGCATTCAATTTAGAGTTCAATTAGTTTAATTTAGTGTTCGGTTCGATTAGGGCGGTTAGGGCATTCAATTTAGGGTTTAATTAGAGTTCAATTATATCAATTTAGGGTTCAATTAGGGGGTTCCACTGATTCAATTTAGGGTTCGGTTGATTTGGGGCATTCAATTTAGGGTTCAATTAGTTCAATTTAGGTTTCAGTTGGATTAGGGTATTCAATTTAGGGTTCAATTAGTTTAATTTAGGGTTCGGTTCGATTAGGGCGATTAGGGCATTCAATTTAGGGTTTAATTAGAGTTCAATTACATCAATTTAGGGTTCAATTAGGGGGTTCCATTGATTCAATTTAGGGTTCGGTTGATTTGGGGCATTCAATTTAGGGTTCAATTAGTTCAATTTAGGTTTCAGTTGGATTAGGGTATTCAATTTAGGGTTCAATTAGTTTAATTTAGGGTTTGATTCGATTAGGGCATTCAATTTAGGGTTTAATTAGGGTCAATTACTTCAATTTAGGGTTCAATTAGGGGGTTCTATTGATTCAATTTAGGGTTCGGTTGATTTCGCTATTGCCCTTTATGCTTGAATTAGGGTATTCAATTTAAATATAGTTTGAAATGGGTCATACACTCGTACATACATATTTGTTTTACATTTTTTTTATCCAGATTGAATATTGAATGATCAAGCCCTACCACAAATGACTACTAGTCAAATTAGTGGGTCAAGCAAGATTGTTTAATTTTGTAAAGTTGCTAGAAGTGTAGCAAATTCATTTCAAATTACTGAGAATACAAGAAATGTACTAGGTGATGGGCTAGAATTTTTCACAGACTCACAGGACTAGGCGTACTACTCTACTTTGGGTTCTTGGATACAACACAAGATGGGCCGAAGGAAGTTGCTCAGCCCCATATGTCCATTTCGGATGTGCTGGGCCTTGAAGTACATGGACCATAAAATCTTACCGTAATAATGTGAGCGCAAGTGGCAACTACATGTTTCTAAGTTTTACGAAATTCCACATAAATTTCAAAATGGGGAATTAAACTTTATAATGTTGTTCAGTTGACTTGTCAAATAATACTTATATACTTAGTAATCTCAATTACTCTTTGCGTCGCAAGATTGTTATTTATCAAGGGGACAATATGGGGCGCCGCAAACCACCACCGCCTTCCCCATATTGCGTCATCTTAATTTTAATGTCCCTTGCCCAGTTCCGTCCCGTCCCATCCCATCTAGATCCAACGCCACTTAACCCGATCAATTACAATACGAGTCAACTTTTTTAGCTTCTAATTTATTTTTTTTGAAACTAGTCATATTTTTGGATGAGATTATTTTCATTATTCTAGTTGGTAGAGGCAGCGGACAAAGGTGGCTGCTGGAGTTGGACGGCAGCGATGGTCGGTGGGGGACGGCTATCGGAGTTTGCCGTAGTGACTGTCGGCGATCGCTACCGAAAATGAAGCATAAAGGGCATTTAATTGTAACATAATAAAAGAAAAAAATGGGTAGTGATATTAAACACTATAAAAAAAAATTACCTGATGGGAGTCGCCGGTGTCGAGGGAGGTCACCGCCGGCGTCGAGGGAGGTCACCGCCGGCGTCGAGGGAAGTCACCGTCGTTGTCACCGCCGGGGTCGAGGGAAGTCACCGCCGGTGTCGAGGGAGGTCGTCGCCGGTGTCGAGGCTTTCGGTTAGGCCGAAGGTGGGGCATGATGTTAGAACGGCGGTGGCACAATCGCCGGAAATGGGTTTTGGGATTTTCGAAAAGAGAAGCAGTGACAGTTCAAACCAGATCTGAGAGTAAAATAGACTTTTAGCGACGGAATAACTCCGTCGCTAAAAGTCCGTCGGTGAAGACCTATTTTTACCGACGGAGTTTTTTGCGATGGAATAAATCCGTCGCTTAAATAATATTTTACGACGGAGTTTTACTGACGGAGGTTTCCGTCGGTAAAACTCCTTTTAGCGACGGAATCTATTCTGTCGCTAAAAATCTGTCGCAAAAGACGTCTTTTCTTGTAGTGTTTTGGCAAGCAATGATGGAATTGCTCCTATGGACGTTGAAACTTGTGGAGCGACAGAGGTAGGGGGGACGAATACATGTCGTACTCTTATTCGGAAGGTCGACACCATTCTGTCACATTCACCAGGGACACCATCTTCTTCTACGTCAACATCCACAGCCGCTTCGGGCTCTTGGAAACGGAAATCCAGGGATGACTTGGCCTCTAATCTTGCGCTCACAAGCAAAAAGCTGCACTCATCTTCTTCCGCCTTATCCGTTCATACTCAAGCTTCTGCTGCTTCCTCAGACTCTCGTAAATGGCAGGCATCAGAGGAGACGCTTCAGGGCTCAAAACAAGCTCTAAAGAAACGGTGTACTGCAATGGCTCCTTTGCTAGCTTTGCCTACAGGTACGCCCATTATCGTCATACGCCCGTTTGATACTTTTGATCTCCGCAATTCTATTCCCCATGATGCCTGCATGCCATATCATGTGGTTGAGCTCAGCAATTCCTTTTCGCATGATGACTGCATGCCTCCCCATAGCCTTGTTAAGCTAGCAAATTTATCTAGTACTTTGCCTAAGAGTCCTGAGGCCTACTCGGTCGAGTGTTGTTCCCTAATTACTCCTTTTTTGGAGGACACCCATCGTATTTCTCATAGTCCTACATTGTTGACATCCCTGTCACCTCAGTGCTCACGGCTTGGGTCATTATTTTGTCAGAAGGCTTTCGGGGTTGAGCTTCTTCAACCCCTTATTTCCAAATGAAATACCTAACCTGGAACAGTGGAGGTCTGGGTCAATGATCCACTGTTCATATAGTTAAACGGTTGATCCGTCTATACATACATGATCTCATTTTTCTTATGGAAACCAAATTGCCGACATTGAAAGTATCTCATTTATTTCGGAACCTGGGGTATGTGCCCCTGGCGGGTGTAGACCCTATTGGCAGCAGTGGGGGCCTCTGGTTAGGAGGTCTGCCTAATTCCTCCGATTCGATTAAATCTATGGACAAAAACTTAATCCTGATTTCGTTGCGATCTCAACATGGGAGCGAAATTTTTTTCGGATTTATCTGTGGGCATCCAGTGGTAAAATGCCGTAGTGAAACCTCGAGCAAGATAGAACAGCTCTTACTCCCTTATCCTGGCCCGCTTTGTCTTTGTGGCGATTTCAATCAAATTTATCCCCATATGAGAAGTACGGGCTTCACGGTGATCGCTTTCCGGGGGCTCAGAGTTTGCGCGCTTTCCTAGTGATTTTTGGCTTAGTGGATATAGGTTGGAAAGGTTCACCTTTCACTTGGATGCAGGGTTCTCCAGAGCATGGTTTTTGTTCTCGAAAAACTCGATAGAATCATGGCTTCCCTGATTGGTTACTTCAGTTTCCCGAGGCCATCGCCATCAACCTTGGCATCCAACGTTCGGACCACGCGCCGCTTCTATGTGATGACAACCCGTTTAGGCTATTCTTTCCTCGTCCAAAGCGGTTTGAAGCCTTTTGGTTAAACCTCTCACCCTGTCTGGACATCCTTCGAGAGGCTTGGGCCTCTCCTCCTTTAGGCTCTCCCCTCTTTCAAATTATGACATGCTCTCGGTGACCTTAAGGAACCTCTCCCACTGGAATAGGGAGAATGTCGGCAACCTTTCTGGTCTCATCAATGCCACTAGTAATCATCTTTCGACCTTGTTCACTCAAGTCTCTCCTCCTTCCCCTCCTTGCAATATAGTATTTTCACTTTGTAAATCTCTTGATTTCTTTCTAGAATGCGAAGAAATTTTTTGGGCTCAACGGTCTAAATCTTTGTGGCTAGATTTAGGTGACAAAAACACAAAAAAAAATTCACACCTTTACGCTCATTCGTAGGTATCATAATCATATCCATTCCTTGCTAGATGATCAAGGAACTCTACACTCGCATGAACCTAGTATCCGTCAGATCCTAATCGATCACTTCTCAGCCTTATTTTCTTCTGAGGCTACCCCCTCGCTTTCTAACTTTAGCCACATTCACTTGAATTCTCTCTCCTTTACCCATATACTCAAGTTGACTCAGCCTTTCTCAGGTAGTGAAGTGAAATCGACGTTGTTTAATATCAAAGGGCTCAAAGCTCCTAAGCCGGATGGCCTTCCCGCTATTGTCTTTCATAAAGGTTGGGATTTTGTGGGCCCCTAGTGATTCAAGGCGTTCTCTCTTTTCTCAACTCTGGTCACCTGTTGCGAGAAGCGAACAACACTTTCATTTCTCTTATTCCTAAAGTTGATTGTCCTTCGTCAGCCTTAGACTTTCGGCCTGTCTTTGTAATGTAATCTATAAAATCATTGCCAAAGTTCTCGTCTCTAGGCTGTCACCTATTTTAAGTTCCCTCATTTTTCCCTGCCAGACGGCCTTTACTTTGGGCCGATGTATTACCGATAATATTATTCTGGCGCAAGAACTTACTAACTGTGTCCTAAAAAGGAAAGAGGTAAAGGTGTGTTGGTAGCTCTCAAACTGGACATGAGTAAAGCATTCGACCACCTACGTTGGGACTTCATTGAGCAGGTGTTACATAAATTTCTCTTCTCCACTCAGTGGATACGACTCATCATGCAATGTGTAACTACGGTGTCTTACTCCATCCTAGTCAATGGTTCCCTTACTCCGCGGTTTATACCCAAGCATGGTATCCGGCAGGGAGACCCCTTTTCGCCACTAATTTTCATACTATGCTCAGAAGTCCTTTCGGCCGCACTTCGAGATGCTGAGAATTCGGGTCGGATATCGGGGATAAAGGTGGCCAGAGCTTCCCCAGCGATCTCCCATCTCATGTTTGCAGATGATATTTTCTTGTTTCTCAAAATTCAAAAGGACCTTTCTAGAGAAATATCTTAGCTCTGTTCGACTCTAGCCATCTATTGCCAAGCATCGGGTCAACAAATTAATTGGAACAAATCAGGCCTCACCATCAGCCCTAACGCCTCGGATTCGGTTAAAAATTAGATTGAATCGCTCATATCATTCTCTATTAAGTCGTTCATTGGGAAATATTTAGGCATCCAATTGGATATCCAAACAAATAAAAGGTCCATCTTCTCGGGTGTGGTACAACACGTTCAAGACAGATGTGCCCATTGGTTAGGCCTTCTGTTAAATAAATCCGGGCGAGCCACGTTAATCCAATCTGTCTTATCTTCGATCCTGATTCACTACATGTTAGTTTATAAATTTCCCATTTACGTGTGTAATCAATTAGACCAAATCTTAGCCCGATTTTGGTGGTCAGGAGAAGCCTCTCATAAATCTATTCATTGGATCTCTTGGACGGTCCTGTGTCTCCCAAACATTAGGGTGGTCTGGGGTTCCACAACTTCCACTCCTTTAATGATGCACTGCTAGTGAAGCAAGCATGGAAAATTTGTTCCTTGCCTCAAAGCTTGACTGCCCAAGTCCTCAAAGGTCGATATTTCCAGCAACAAGCTTTCCTCTAGGCTAAAAATATCAGCAATTGTTCATGGGTATGGAAAAGTCTCTTGGTAGGACAGAGAGTCTTAAAGCAAGGAATTCAATGGATAATAGGGGATGGCAGATCGGTATCAGTCTGGATGGATTGGTGGCTGCCTACGAGCCCTCCTGCCAAGTTGGCCCCCTTCCGGACGCCGGCCAACTGTCATTGGCGAGTATCCAATCTATTTGCACCGGACTCTCAGAATTGGAATGTAGCAAGAATCCTTTCAGTCTTCCCTTTTGATCTGGCCTCATCTATTTTTTTCTTAAAGCTTTCGTCCTTTAACTCTGCGGATGAGATCTCTTGGGCCTTTGTAACAAATACCTCATTTTCTGTTTCCTCAGCCTATAAATTCCTTATCTGTCATCCTCGCAAGCCCCTAGTCCTGACCATTGCTTGCCTCCGAAGCTCTGAAAATGTATGTGGATGTTGCATATTTCTATAAAAATTAAGTTTTTTTATGGCAATTCCTTCACAAACGTCTTTCCCTCTATTCTGAACTCTCTAAACGATGTTGCCCCATTATTGACTCTTGTCCTCTTTGCCCCAATACTTCTGAAACCCATGATCACTTATTTTTCAACTGTCCTTCAGTCAGGCAAATTTGGCATCAGGGATTCCCGAGGACTGGCTCCGCGGACTTGGCATTAGGCCCCTCAAGAGCTTGGCTCTGTGACTGGTTAGCTAAGCCTATCTTTAGAACACCGATTGATCTGTTGCTCGCATTTCATTTTTCCTATATCTTTTGGAATATTTGGATTGGTCGAAATGATCTTGTGTTTCGTCGCAACCCTTTTATCCCTGCACTGATTCTTAGGAAATTGAAGCTAGGCCAGCAAGATTTTCGCTATACTAGAATCTATCGGCTTAGGCTTAGCCTCTCTCTCAAATATCTCTCTCATCAAAAGCTAAATTCTAGACCACCCCTTGAATATAAACATTTATATCCCCCCCCCCCTCTATCCGATTTATTTATCTACCCATTGCTCTTGTCCTTTGAAACTAGGCCCAATCACCTGTGTAGTGGCAATCACGGACAGTCAGGAAGATAACCGAAGGGGTTTAGGAATTGTGTTGTTTAATGTTCGTTGGATTCCCATTGGTTCATATGTAGCCTCCTTTATTCCCACCGTTGAGGATAGGATTGACTCATATGTCCTTACATTGGCTATTCAGTGGTTATCATCTATGCACTGCACTCAGAGTATAATTTTGCTTGCTCCTTCGCTTGTGATTGGCCAATTCCCAAGTCAGGATCCTCGGCTTAGTGGCTTGTTTGCGCAGTGTGTACAGAGTTTGGCTTTACAGCTTGCTTCGACAGTCGACTTCAGATTCATATCGGGAGGGGTACATATCGAGTTTTGGATCTGGCATCAGCGATGGCTATTTTTGGCTCGAGACAAAGGGTTGGTTTTCAGCAGCATTGGTTTGATCATGTACAGGCCGCTGTCCCTTTTGCCTTAGCTGACGCCTTGATTTCCTGAGCTCTCCTCTCAAATTTTTGTCACCCCAGTTTTGTTAATTGTCTTTCCTTAGTGTTGCGTGTATTTGGTTGGTTGTGTTGAACTCTAGTGGCTGTCTTAGTTTCTATTCAGGTTTTTCTTGTAAGCAACTCTTGTACTCCTATATTTTGTTGTTATATAGTTCTCCTTATTCCAAAAAAAAATTGTGATTCACACACACACTCACACCCGTGACACACACAGTCACGGTAACACCACCTTCACACACTAAACACACCTCAACTCCTCAACAACTTACTGAAGCTCACAATTTCACTCACTAACACACCCTAATACACTCTACAACCTTCAACCCACACACTTACACTGAAAACACACACTCAATCACGCAAGAAAACATAGATACACACACACAATACCACATCTGCCAGCCATGTTCATTGCACTCCCACAAACTGCACAACGCAAAAGAACAAGCGTTGAACTCGTAAACCCTCACTAGAATACACATACGAAAACTTTGATGGATTACCTCTTGAGGAAAAACCAGAATTCCCCCATGTTTTTCTTCCTTAGTGTGCCATGTTTCCCTCTTTTTTGCTACCTTCTTCTCTGTTATGTTTCCTTCTTTCTTTTTTCTTTTTTTTTCTTTTCTTTTCTAATTATTTGAGCTTCCACCTTATCCCAACCAACATTATTTAATAAATTAACATAGCTTAGTCATTAACCAATGAGGAGGTGTCAAAACTCTAAAAACGAGGTTTCTAGATTATTTTTATATTACACAATTGACCCCATACTTTAAAATATTATAACTTAACCCCCACAAAATTTCCATAATCATATAATAACCCCAAATTTCGCAAAATTTACATTTTTGCCCTAATACTCACCTAATCTTTATTAATTAAATTAAATGTCACTAAAACATACAATGCCACTCGTTTTATTATTTTTCATTACCAAAATATTAATCTACGATTATGCCCCCAAAGTTTTCCAAAACTATGAAAATGCCCCCAGAATTTTGAAAATTACAGTTTTGTCCTAGAATCTTTTTATGCTCCTACTCACTACTAATACTCGAGCATTGCTCAACTTTAAAGCCTGTTTATGTTTCGGAACCCCGATGATTATTTTAACCGGCTCCCGAAGTTCTGGATATTACAGCTTTATAGAGGTAGGGAATAGGTTGCCCTTGTTGCATTAGCACCCAGTTTGGGACTTCTTTTTTTCTTCATGTCAGCACTCATACCAGTATTACGTTCACCATTCTCAATTGTGAAAGGTTTGGTAAAATTTGGCAATGTAAGCTCGGGAGTAGAAATCATGGCTTGCTAGAGGGCTACAGTTGCTTCTTCTATACATTGAAACTAGTTTTATTCGAGTAGAGTGGTTAGCAACTTATTAATTAGGCCATACATTGTACAAATTTCCTCCAGAACTAAGTGCGTCCCAAAGCCATTTAATCCCCTAATGAATGTAGGAATTGGCCACTACATTATGGCATCTACGTTGGTAAGGGTCAGCAGTTACTCTGTGGGCATTAATGGCATGCCCCCAAATACTCAACCGAGTTGTTGGCAAAGCTGCATTTTGATATTTTTACATACAGTGTTTTGATTTGAACTTTGATGGGTGATTTCCAGATGCTTCAATGATCTTCAAGGGTTCGGCTATGGATCATAATGTCATCAAAAAATACTATTTTGAATTTCCTCAGATAACGCTCTAAGATTTGATTCATAAGGTGTTGGAAGGTGGTTGGTGCATTTGTCAAACCAAAAGGCATTACTGTGGACTCAAAATACGCCATGTGTGTCTTGAATCCAACCCTGGCTATACCTTTGCCTTCATCCTAATTTGTTGGTGACCTTATATCATATCCAATCTTGAAAAATACTTTTCCCCGTACAGTTCATCTAACAAATGATCAACCACAGAGTTTGGGTACTTTTTCTTAAAAAATCCTCTTGTTTAATTCTCTAAAGTCGATACAAATTTTTCTTCACCAAAAGCACAAGAAAGGCATAAGGTCCTGTACTAGGCCTTAACGCTCCTGCATCTAACATTTCTTTGGCTAATCTACTAATCTGGTTTTTTTTAAATGCTTTTATACATCTATATGATCGAATGTTGAGTGGTGAATCATCTGTGAGCTAGATCTGATGGTCATGACTTCTTGCAGACTGTAGGGATTAAGGTTCTTGGAAAGCACTTTGTTATTGATCTCGAAGTGTCTATGCCTGGGGTTCAAGTGTACTATTTTTTGAAGGTTGATATGACAGAGAATGCCCATAAGTGTTTGTTGTATCCTCCTAAGAAAATTGTGTAGTGCTTGATTTGTTATCGTCTTCAAACTGTTGTCACCTTACACTCAATTCAGTGTAATAGACTCATGCTCGTGCACTAGTGTCACTTTCATCCTTTTGAAATCTAATACCACTGGCCCAACTTTCTCCTACTATTTAGCTCCTAACACTGTATCACAGCCTCCCAGAGATATCACCTTGCTATCTCTATAGTATGTATGACATTGCGTATACCATGCATACCCAGGGCAAATTGCTTCAGTCACCACTTTCTTCCCATCAGTAACTGTCACAAGCATTAGTGAGACGGATATCTTTTACATATACAATCTGTCCAACGCTTGAGTGTCTATAAAATTAGGAGATTAGCTTGTGCCTAGTAACATGGAGACGGCCTAACTTTGAATCATTTCTTGAAACTTCATTGTATTGGGATTCAAGATGCCCGTACTTTTATGCACTCAGGTCTCTACACCTTCAGCGTGCTTTTCTTCACTTACAAGGACTATGTCTTCAGTTCCCCTATCCCTGAGTCTTGTTCTAGTATGAACATAAAGACCTGGGGCTTTCTACAGTTGCGATCTTTTGTAAACTTGTCATTACAGAAGTACAGAGACCCTTAGCCTCCATTTTGTTTTCTTGTTTCGGTAAAGAGTTATTGTTGTGTTGGAATCGGGCTGAAGCGGTTATGGCCTTGGGATTATGGTTTGATGGATTAACGACTTTGACATGCGGAATAGGTTTTGCTCTTGGTCCAATTGATATGTTAAACCAAGGAAATAACCCTCGGGGATGGGGGGTGGGGATAGGGTTTTAAGACTGCTTTATAAGATTAACAATTAATCACAACCAACTTTGAGAAACTAGGATGAACACTTAGATAACTCAAACAACAAATCTCAAATTCAATATCTCAAATAAGCAAGCTAACCAATCTCAAAACAAGTATAACACAATAATATAAAAAGAGAAGGGTGTCGAGACACTTGACAATAGAGATTTAGATGGTTCGGCTCCAATTTATCTTCAAGCCTACGTCTACGCCTTCAATGAAGTCGCTTAAAAGACCCTGGAATCCTATAGAATGGTCTTCCTTACAGGTCAAGACCGAACCTCTTACTACCCTTGATGCTATACCCATATCAAGAAGAAGCTTTGACAATCTCAAAGCTCCAAAGCTTGACAACCCCAAGTTTCGATACAAGAAACTTAAGGTGAAATAGTGTGTACAAAGATTAACTTTCTAGAAGTTGATGACTACAAAGTTAAGCTCTATAGCATGAGAGCTGAATGTATTGATGACTTATGAAAGAGTATATCTCTCAAATTTATGTTCACAATGAATGCTCTCTTAATTTGTATGAGAAAACAATGGAGACTAGGAGAGGTTAAAGAATTGCTTTGAGCTTTGGTTATTTGCAAGATAAGAAGATTTTGAGTACAAGGGATAAATCAAATCTATGCCCAAAATTATTTTATATAGGTGTGGGAATAAAGTTAGCCGTTTGGAATTAGGTAGAGTATTAAATGCGCCAAAACGGTAAACGCAGTCGACTATATTCCTAAAAATAGCCGTTGGAAATTAAAATATCTCCTATGCAATCGACCATATTCCAAAAAAATGCAGCTTTCCCTATTTTTCAATGTATGAAAATTTTATGTGTGCAAGGAAAACGTATGGGCAATTTCTAGGTCACAGTCACCGATACGATCAACTCTCTATGTCTACCTACAAAGCAAATGAATAAACTTTTTTACAATTGATTTGATGTATTTCATCTTTGAAGCATTCCATCGAATATCTTCGATTGATATTTGCTCGTCTAATTATCCGTTGCATGACTATGAGATTGAACCTAACGCTTCATGAACTCGAGGCATGTTAGACAACATAATCGTCAATGTTGGTTATCTCAAAATCAAATATAACCCTAGGTTAAATAATCGTAGGGCTAACAATATGCATATGCTTGAGCAACATCTTATGGCTAAAGCTTTTTCACCATATACTTCACTTCTTCCTTCATCCCACTAATGAAGCTGGATAAAAATAAGACAAAATCGATCGTAAGGCACTCAGTTAGATGATGTAATTCTGATTAAGATATATATGTATCCACATGTGTTCTTTATCAATATTAAGCCTCTCAGTTCCACAAACTTGTGGTAGTAAGCCAACAAGGTTATTTAATTGGTTTACTTGTCAGTAAATTTCGAATGCTTTACTGAGGTAGGCAATAGGTTGCCCCTGTTGCATTAGCATGGGCAATTGATTTAAATCATGCACAATGCACCTTGATGGCTTGATTTTGTGCAAAATATTCAAAATGTCCCAAAATGTAAGAAGGAAGCTCATTCAGTTTGTACGTGGCAATCAATGATCGATCAGTGATGAGAAGATATGTGAGACAGAAGGAAAAAACCTTTCCTCATATGAAGTTTATCACTTTACAAGACTCAAAAGAGCCACACGACAAACAATGTCTCGGCTCTAAATAATAAAGGCTGAGCTTGGCATTGTGACTGAGGAGAGGACTAATTCTGCATAAAAAAAAGAGTAACTGAAAAATATGGAAAGCAGGAAAGATAGAGAGAAATTTGAAGGTCTGAAGAGAGAAAAAGTGTTATTTATACCGGTTTTTGTAGCTCACACTCTTTATCTCTAACTCTGAATGGCTTTCTTATCTTTTAAAGTAAAAGTTCAAACTAGATGAGCTAAGTCCAACTATATGGACCATATCATGCGATAAAATGTTTATGCCTGATAAAATTTACAAATTTTCTATATTTCGTTGTTGTATAGTTTGAGTTTTGTTCATTCTTTAATCGGAGGTTGTTCCTAGTTGAAATGTAGTTAACAAGTGATTATCAGTCGGGTGGAATTACAAACCCCAAAGTAACTCTTGAGTGGCACTTGTTTCGTGTTAAGATTATAGTGTGAAAATTTTGCAATTAGCTTTGCGTTTGACGTAAGGAATCAAAAATGAATTTGATCCCTAACAAATAAAGTAAATGAACTAGAAGTTTAAGTGCTCACTCACAAAGCTTTAATGACAGTTGATGCTCTATTAAATAATATCCAATAAGTTAATTTTCTATGAACCAATAGCGTCCATAAGATATACTTCATATTATTATACTTCATAATTTATATATAGAACTCGACACATCCCGTTACCATAATTAAAAGTTACAAAGTGCACTTTTAACATATGTTTTTATTAGCAATATATGTACATTCTAAAAATTATATCAATGAGAACTTCCTTCTAGGTGTGAGTTAATTAACTAATAATACAACAAGTACACGAGGAACTTAACAAAACAAAGTAGAAATTGCAAAATGCATTGTTTCACTGTTAAGGTGCCCCATATTATGCAACTAACCCACGTTCTGCAATTGAGAAAAACAACTTTATATAAGCAAATACAAGATTCTTCACTAGCTCAAACTCTATTATGAGATTATTAAAGCTAAGATTAGATATAGTTTGTACTTCGTAACATTAATGTTGATAAATCATGTAGGTGGTCTTACACGTTTAAGAAACAATTTCTACAAACAAAAAGTTTATGAGTTAATAGTTCTAATGAAACTTCCCATTATTTAGTTATAAAAGAGTGACTCTATCTTCTAAAATTTTCTTGTAGTTTAGGAAAGAATGGCCGCATGCTTCAAATTTGTGTAGTGCAAAATGTTAAGAAGCAATGTCCACGTCTGTTGCTAGCCCATCCTCACTATGCACTTTTGACCATTATTAGGTCCCGCTTTTGCAACATTTAACAAATATTTAATGGTCAAAATTCAACATTATCATTCAACTCGAAGCGCATGATCCAAGTCACATGATGCACCCATGTCACCAAAAATACTCTAATTGTTGATTTTGGCTCACTGCTTGGCTTTAGGTCTAAACAAAGCTCATTCCCAGTTGAGAGACTCCAGCCAGAGCCCCTTCCTTAGAGAAGGGAGTCGAAAAGATGCCCTCCCTTTAGGGGTGGGGGGGGTGTTTGCCCAAAGCCCGTTCCTTAGAGAGGGGGGTCTACAAGAGTCCCTCATTGGTGCTCCTTCTCTTTGCCCCCTAGGTCTCTTCTTTCCTTGGGTGCTTTTTGCTTCCCTCCATGGTCTCTCCTCTCATTTGGGGGCTCCAAACTCCATGACGTCCATCATTGCGCTTGAGCATCGTGATGCCTGACCGCGCTAGAGTAGTGTCTGCTCATAACGTGCCCCGGCATAATGCCCATCGCCCTGCACCAGCGTCGTGATGCCCGACCATATCTAGGTGCCATCTTTACATTACGTGTCCTCGACACTACGAGCACTACACCCACCGCTGCCCCCGAGCGTCGCAGTGCCTAAAGTACCAGAGCATTGTCTCTGTCTTAGTGGCCTTAGCACTGCACTCGTTGCCACGACGCCCGACATACCTGAGTGCCACCTCCCTCTATACGTCCTCCTGACACTACTTCCCTCAGTCGTGCCCATGCGTTGTTGCATGTCATGTGCCTCCATGCAACCTCACTGACCGCACCCTCACGCCATCTCGATTAGGCGTGCCCCCAGCACCAGACATATCCCATCACGCCCATGGACCTTGTCAGTTATACAATTGCATCGCTCGACACTTTGTTCCATTGTCACAGCCCCCGCATCTTCCATCTCTTCACCACACCATGCGCATCTATTGTTGGTCATGGACATGCTTTAACCCGCTCTTTGGAGTGTGCAGCATCTCTGAAGAGGACTCCTCCGTGACACTACCTCAGAGAGTTCCGAGTGCTTTGCCATCAGGATTCTTCTCTCGTCAGGTAGGCGACTCTTCCGAGACATTACCTCAGCCCAACGGGTAGGAAAATCCTCCGGGAGACTACCTTAGCGTACTCCAAGTGCTCAGCACAAGGGCTCACTGCGTGATAGGCAACTCTTTCAGGACATTATCTCTGTTGGGGAGCTCCAAGTGTTCTGGCATGAAGGCTCCTCTTCTGCCACGTGGGCACTCCTTCGGAGCACTACCTCGACATGTCAAGTAGGTGACTCCTTCAAGACAATACCTCAGCCTGTAAGGTAGGTGACTGTATCCAAGACACTATCTTGAAACGATCCAAGTGCTCTAGCAAGGGAACTCGTTTCTACTGCTTAGCACGGTTGGAATTGGGGCTCAAACCACAAATTGAACCATTACCCATTGGTTTGAAAATTTTTGAATCGAACTAAACCAACCACCATTTGTTTGGATGGTTTAAACGGTTCGATTTGGTTCAGTTTGTGCACATTTAAAGAAGATGTCCCTTTGCACACCTATTTTTCAAAATTAAAGTTATATTTTATCTAGCACATAATATCATTATATTCAATACCTAGGTGCTCGTGCTAATATAAGAAGTAAGTACTATTCTAGATATATGTTACAATGAAAGCTCAAGTATGTCATTTTCATTGACGTACAAGAAAGAATGAATGAATATACAAGAGATATTCATTATTAGACTTTTGTGATACAAGTGTTCTCATTATTTACTTTCTTTGAGCTTTCAAGGTTTTCTCAATTTGGCTTTGTTTAGTAAAATTAATTTGCGACTGATCGAGCTGAAGTGAACCGAGGTCAATTTGAGAAATGTGAAACGAACAATTAAGGTTCAGATTGGATTGATTTGGTTTGATTTGATCGGTTTAAGCGGTTTGCATCGGTTCGAACAGTTTGATGCTTACCCCTACTCGCTGCGTGATAGGCTACTCCCCCTGTACACCATTTCTGTCAGGGAGCTCTGAGTGCTCCGGCATGAGAATTGCTCTTCACCATGTTGGCGACTCCTACGACACTATCGTGATGCGCTCCGAATGCTCCGGCACAATGTTTTAAAAGGTGTGCGTGGGGTGTGCCTTGGGGCACGCATCAGAGTGGGGTGCACCTATTTCACCTAGGGGCGTTAAAAAGTGGGCTACTCAAAAGGCCTTAGCCCTGAGCAGATAAGGTTTACGCCTTTTACACGTTTTTACGGCTTTTTTGGCCAGGTCTTATGCATTTGAGACATTTCAAATTTTGTTTATTTGTTAGCTTGTTTTTTTACCTTTTCAGTTATATTTTTACTGACCATTGGATGAGATATCAATCTATCGATAGAATTAGATCAATAGCCCTAACACTTTCTTTATCCTCCTTGTTTGTGTGTTGTGAGCCCGTCACTAGGTCTCCTTTTTTATTCTTTATTTCTTTCCACCAAATACAAAAATTATACACCCATTTTTTTTTTACTTTTTCATCGATTGTGTCTAACTTGAACTATAATTCCACCTTTTAACACTATGAGCAAAAGAATACAAATAAATAAAGTGATAATTCTAGTACATTGCTCTCAAAGTATCATTGATCTGACATTTTAGTAAGATGAGGTAACTATCGAGTTTTGATTGAAGTTTTGATTTGTTGAAGACAAGTTCTTTTTTTTTTTTTTAGAGAGAAAGAGTAGAAATATATACCCAGATATGAAACAGTCGGATATACAAGAGGGAAAGTAATACCCATCGTCGGGGCTCTTTCCAAGATACTAAAACTGACTACAATAAAAACTAGTTACAACAACACCGACTACAAGAATAAAAAACACCACAAGGAGATCAAGCAGCATCCATGCGTCATACATGTTGTATCTCAGAAACCCACTTCTTACAAAGCCCACCAGATCGCAAGACAAAAGCTGCTAAGGATGACTAAAGCCGAAGAGTACTAGCCTTTCCTTGGGTGGCTAGCACCGAGTGCAAACCCTTGCAGTTAGATAGAACTGTACACAAAAAAAATTGGGCGAAGTCGAACAATCCTTAATTGCTGCTGCCAACTGCACCAAAAAGGAACAATCAAGGAAGAGGAATATAATATGATAGTGATGTAGCTTTAAAACCCATGAGCGCGATATTTAATGCTGACTGAAATGCCTTAAATTCGTCCCTAGCTATGAGTGTAACAATGGTCGCACCAATTGGGGTCCATGCCCCGTTAAACAGAACTAACCCCATTCCAAAGCTGCAGTCAGCGGGTGAGCCTAAAACCGAAATGGAGCAGAAAACAGGGGAAGGTTGTAGCGGACAGGCTCAATTCTCCAAAAAATAGATGTAACGTAACGGAGGATAAAAATGTTCGTAACAGTCAACAAGAGCCGATGGGCATTCCCTACGGGGGTCTTACACATGGTGCCAGCGAGTGTGAAAGGTGGACGTGCCAAAAATGCAGTGCAGTAAGGAACGAGTCTGTGTGATGATCAGTCCAGCACACAAAAATTTGGCAGCGAAAATCATTGAATTGCGGCCTAGCCAAATATTCCAAAGGATAACTGCAATGCATACAATTTTAAGTAAGGCGTTGCTGGCATGAGTAAGGTTTGATAGCAGGCAACGTGCGAACCAGTGGGTGGCAGAGGTAATAGGTCACATGAAGGTGTTGCGACCAAAGAAGAATGTCCAAATGGGCTGAACTTGTTCACAGTCAAGAAACAGGTGCTCATATGTTTCTGGCTGTGACAAGCATAACGGACATGAGACTTGTACCGGGCAATGGCGTTTAAGAAGTTCAGGCAATAGAGGCAAACAAGCGTGGCTGCATTTCCATAAGAAGAATTTGAGCTTTTCTGGGATCGAAAGTCTCCAAAGTCGCGACCAAAAGGTTGTGGGCAACACAGAGGCAGAGGCATGTCGTTTAGACAAAAAATGGTAGACCGCAGCAACCGGGCAACTGTTGCCTTGACCAAAAAAACCAAATAAGCGGTCTGGCATGCCTGACGGTAATAAGCAGATCTGTAGAATTTTAAGGATGAGGGTGTCAGGGAAAGTATGTAGGAGCTTATCTAAATCCCAGGTGGAAGTATTGGCAATGAACAAGTTAGAGATCATCCAAGAAGTATTAGTGTTAGTACGATATTGTTGTAAGATATTCGGTGGGGCGCAAGGTAGCCACCAATCCATCCATACTGAAATCGATCGCTCATCGCCAATCTACCATTACACTCCCTGTTTAAGGATACGTTGCCCAAGAAGAACACTCCGCCAAATCCATGAGCAGGAACGGGGCTGAGTAAGATGTAAAAATTGGCGCCGAGCAAAGTATCGGCCCTTGAGCACCCGAGCCACTAAAATTTGGGGATTGGTCCAAAGCTTCCAAGCCTGTTTAGTAAGTAAGGCCTGATTGAAAAGACAAAAGTCACAAAAACCTAGACCGCCGCGCTTTTTCGGTAGACACAGGGAAGCCCACGCTAACCAATGAATAGAGTGCCGCGTAGCCTCGCCTGACCACCAAAATCGGGCCAAGATTTGGTCCAGTTGAGTACAAACAGCCACTGGGAATTTAAACACAGACATGTAGTTAACAAGCAGGGAGGAGAGAACTGAAGTAATAAGAGTGGCACGACCTGCTTTATTCAGTAAAAGTCCAAGCCAATGTGCACAGCGGTCCTGAACCTTTTGCACTAGAGATCGAAAGATTTCCTTTTTAGATTCTGTCACGTCTAGCTGAATACCCAAATATTTCCCAAAAGTCGAGGAAGCAGAAAACTCAAACGCTCGCTCGATAAGAAGTCTTTTTTCAAAGCTTGCGTTAGGGCTGATGACAAAAGAAGATTTTGCCCAATTAATGCATTGGCCGGAAAGCTGACAATACTTGTGTAAGATCTTTTTAACGGCCTCAATGTCACACAGAGCTTCCTTAGAAAGCCGCATGAAGATAAAGATATTGTCAGCATATAGAAGATGAGAGACGCATGGTGAGTATTTCCCAGCCTTTATGCCCTAGAACAATCCCTCGTGTTCTCCGCGGAGAATGCTGGTAGAGAGGATCTCCGCACAGAGAAGGAAAAAGTACGGTGAGAGGGGGTCCCCCTGCCGAATACCCTGAGTGGGGTCAAAGAAGGATGTAGGTGCCCCATTAACCAAAATAGCATAGGAGACCGAGGAAATACATTGGAGGATCAGCTGAACCCGGTTAGAAGGAAAACGAAGGGCCAAACGGACCTCTCTTACAAATTCCCATCGAACCGAATCAAAAGCTTTGCTCAAGTCTAATTTCAGGAACACTAAGTTCTTATTTTAACATTTTTTGTTATGAAATTCATAACTTAGTTTTTTTTTAATTATCTTTTATTTTTCAAAGTATTACAAACTGCATATTTAGCTATAAGAAATTAACACCCCAAAGCTTTACGCCTCAACTCCTCAAGGTTTACACCTCGCCTTATGCTTTTGCAAACATTGCTCCAGCAAAATTGCCAATTCCTCAAGGACACTATCCCCGTTCGGTCATGTACATGACTAGTCTACATGCTCCACTGTTGGGGGCTCTTCATAGGCACCCTTGGGGAATATGACTCTGGGGTCAATCCAAGACAGGAGTAGGTCTCCGGAGGGTATTGCACCTAGTCCGTCTAGTAGTCGGGTGTCAGGCCTCCTCACTGCTGTCATGATCAAAGGCGTTCATTGGCCACACCAGCGTTGTGCGTGCTAATCTTCCTAGACAAAGAGAGCAATATTGTGCAGGGCAGGGCGAGCAAAATACGCGATCCATAGTCTACGGAGCACCGACATTTTGGCCCCCTCATTGAGGTCTCACTCACAATAAGTGGTGTCGTTTGACGACATGGCATCCCACTACCTATAAATAGTGGACTTCAAAATTCATCTTGGACATAAGGATTCATCTGCAAAATCTCATTCTCACTCTAGAACTTCATAACAAAAGGAATTTAGAGAGATAATGCTCCTGGACTTAGATCCTGATATCAGACCTTGACTCTAGACCCCAACTCCGAACTTAGATCCTGTCGGTTTGTACTCGCTTCGCACCCTTGCCCTGCAATACTGCTATTCCTTGGCCTTAGATTTCTGCACTTGCTCTGTCCCACACAAGCACACCTAAATTCTGACTCAGACTACAATCTTTATGGCATCTATATCTATATTGCGATGGTCGAGGAAGAAGCATTATATTTCAATGATTTAAAAAAGAAAGCTTATAGCAACTTGAGAAGACATATCATTGTTATACATGTCAAGAGTGATGAGTTCATCAAATTCATTGTTAAAATAGCGACATTAGTTGTTCATATCACAAGAAGAACAAAAAACAGTGTTACTCTAGCAGTAAAGGAATGACTCACAAAAAATGGAAAAGATCATCCTTTGCAGGCGCAGTTGCTAAATACAAGACCTTGTAACAACCTTTGAAATACAGAGCACAACTGCATTGTTTTTTTTATAAATAAAAGACAGAATAGCATAGATAATCAAAGAGTTTTCACCCAAAGGTGATTACAAAAGACAAGGACATTACACACACAAGACTTCACCAAGTTTGATTTACAAAGACTAAGCAAAAACCAAAAATAAGCAGGCGCACGAAGCACATGAATTACAGATCCTGTTGCGGCAAAAAGTCATGCACCTAGTCCTAGAAGATGTCTATACGTGCATGGCATGCAAAAGCAGCTAAAGATCTGGATTCCTTGAGCTGAGGCTTCATGGCTTTGTCAAAGCTGAACTGATGAAAGTCTGATAATATATAGCAAAAGTCATACATAATCGGGGCGGTGGTATCAGGGATATCCGCCGTGTCTGCAAGCTGATCAAGCAGAAAATTAGAATCTGTTAGTAAAGAAATATGTAATAAATTATTCTTTTTAGCCCAATAGCAGGTTGTTAGTAATCCTTTAGAGAAAGCAGAGAAAACGTCTGAAGCTGGAAAGGATATCGTTGCGGATCCACATCTTAACCCATTATGTGTCTGGCATCGAATCCCTAATCTTGCTTTATACACACTTTTGTTGAAACGTATAGCAATGATCATTTGGATGGGTCTCAACACCTCGCACGCGCATTGGGAGAGGTTATACATCGGTGGACTTGAAAAGGCCAAGTTTGCTGGGGTGTTGATACTTGAATTATTCTTTGGGATCCTTCGATTTCCAAAGGCAACAACAGTATTTTGCACGAGTGTTTTGATACCCTTTTATAACTGTAGAAGGTTGGAATGGGGTTTGTCTGAAGACGAGATTGTTCAGATTAATCCATATGCACCAGATAGTGGAAATGATTTGAGTGGTTTTATCCCGAAAAGCTAGACAACCCGATTGGTTTTGAATCCAAGCTATCAGCCATTCAGTAAAGGAGCTGCCAACATTGTTGCTATAAAGGCCTGCTAATCCTCCGAACCAAATTGGTCTCACTGCCGAGCAATCGAAAAATAAGTGATCTACGGATTCAGAGTGGCTAAGGCAAATAGGGCAAAGGTCCGAGTTTGAGATTGTAAGACGATATAGGTTGCAATAGAGATGGAGTCTATTCCACAACAATTGCCAGATGAAAAAAAGAAGCTTAGAAGGTAGTGGAAGCGCCCAAACTTTCCTCCAAATGGCCGGGTTGAGAGGAGGTGCGGAGGCTTGGGTACCTCGTCTAATTCTAAGCTCTAGGTTTAGGTTATAAAGCATTCGGTATGCAGAAGCCACTGAGTATTCACCATTATTTGTTTCCTTCCATACTTGAGTGTCGTCCAATCCGTGTGGAGAAACGTGTATAGCAAGAATCCTAGCTGATATGTCGGATGGAAATAAAGTAATGATCAACTGGGAATTCCAAACCTGGTTATGGATGAGGTTTTTAACAAAGAGTAACCCGTCATGATTGATACCGGATAAGGCAATGGGGGGTTCCGCTACATTCGGAATCCAATTGTCATTCCAGATGGAGATCTGTGCTCCATTGCCAACTTGCCATCTAATACCCTGTGTGATCACTTGTCATCCTATTAGCAATCCACGCCATCCCCATGAATGGCTACCCCTTATAGGGTTGATTCTCGTGTTGGATCTATAACAGTATTTCCCGTTCAGGACGCGCGCAAGAAGGCTATCCGGCTCTTTCAGAATCCTTTAGCTTGTTTTGGCCAACAGAGCTTGATTAGATAATCGTATGTCCTTCAATCCAAGACCTCCTGACATCTTTGGCGCACAGAAAGCGTTCCAATTTATCCAATTTACAGCGATAGAACCCTCCGAGCCGGCCCACCAGAACTTACACATGATCGAGTTGATAGTTTTGCAAATGAGTTTTGGGAATAAGCATATTTGAAGGTGATAATTGAGGAGCGCCATCAACACTGAAGAAATAAGGGTTGCTCTACCCGCTTTATTCAGAATGACTCATTTTCATCCTGCGCACCGCGCTTGCAATTTTTCCACTAGAGCTTTGAAGAATTATCGACGTCTAGTAACAATGTCGAGTGATATTCCCAGGTAAGTACCAAAAAGATCTGAGGACTGTATGCCTAACCTTCGGGCAAGGGAGAGGGTCATCTGCTCATTTGAGTTTGGACTTACAATAATAGCCGACTTCTGACGATTAAGTTGTTGTCCAGACTCCTCACAGTATCTATCCAGCATTGATTTTAAGGCTAAGCAGGTACAGTCCAACCATTTTGTAAATATAATGATGTCATCGGCAAAGAAAATATGATTTAAAGATGGACTATTCAGCCCTGCTTTTAATCCCGGGATTTGGCCCAAATCTTGGGCATGGGTGAGGGAAACCGAGAAAACCTCTGCACAGAGAACAAATAGATACGGTGACAGTGGGTCCCCTTGTCTGAGTCCACAAGTTGGGTAAAATCTGCTCGAAGGAGAGCCGTTGATGAGGATTTGATATGATGCGGTTGACACACATTGCATGATGAAGCGAATCAGATGGATGGGAAATTTGACTTTCCTAAGAACAGCTTCAAGAAAGGACCAATTCACTCGATCATAGGCCTTACTCATATCCATTTTGATAGCACATAGGACGGCTTTCCCTTTTTTATGCAGTCTGATCTTATTTGTAATCTCTTGAGCTAATAGCACATTATCTCCAATATGCCTTCCCCCGACAAAGGCGTTTTGGAATTCTGAAACGAGAGACGATATGTGAGGTTTGATTCTATTTGCGATGGTCTTGGAAATAACCTTGTAAATGGTATTGCACAAGGAAATGTGTCTGAAGTCCTCGGGTTTGAGAGGGTTTGTACATTTGGGGATAAGGACTATGAAAGCATTGTTGGCCTCACGAAGCATAAAACCAGATCTCATAAAAGATAATACTGCCGCTATCATCGGGCGGGCCAAGAAATACCAGCATTTTTTATAGACAATAGCGGGAATGCCATCAGGTCCTGGTGCTTTTAGTGGCTTTATCTGAAAAAGGGCTAGTCTAACTTCCGCAGCAGTGAAAGGGCGATCTAGGCTCAGAATTTGGGAGTGTTGTAGCTGTTTGGAGAGACCATGGATGGACAAAAATTGTCGTTGAGAGGTTTGGACCGGCGGACAGAAAGTCTTTGTATAATGTCGTAATAAACACCTGGTTATATCCTCATGAGATGTATGACTGCTTCCATCATCATCAAGAATGGAAATAATTATATTCTTATTTCGTCGTATCATGGTAGAAGCGTGGAAAAATTTTGTATTTCTATCACCTATCCTTAGCCAGTGAATCCTTGACTTTTGTGCCCAAAAAATCTCTTCGCATTCCAGTAGCCATTCCAAATTAGATCTTTCTTTCTTTTCAAGAGCTTGGGCATCGCAATTCGGTACAAGAGACTGAAAATGATTTAACCTATTAATCGTCTCCTCAATATGCCTGTCAAGATTACCGAAACGATGTTTGTTCCAAATCCTTAATGCTTTAATCATTTCCTTCCCATGCAACATGACTTGGAACAAGGGTGATCCATCTACCGGGCAATGCCAAGATTCCATTATCACATCAATTCCTTGTGGATGTTTGAGCCACATTGCTTCAAAGCGGGTGGGACGGGGAAGATGTACCTCATTTGGTGAAGAGTCTAAAAGTAGCAGAGCATGATCCGAAGATTGAATTCCCAGATTCTTGACCAAAGCTTTAGAGAATTTTGTCACCCAGTTCGCACAACATCTATCGAGGCGCTCGTAGGTTCCAGATGGGCCATCTTGGTTGTTTGTCCAGGTAAAAGCGGGTCCAATCCATTTGATGTCAATAAGGCCTAGCTGACGCATAAAATTGGAGAGATAAATGTGGCTGGGAATGGATAGGTAATTAGGACCCGTCTTATCAGCTGGACACAGAACTTGATTAAAGTCCCCAATAAGAATCAACGGGATTCGAATATTTGTGAGAAAACCCAGAAGATAAATCCAAGTTTCCTGACGCTTAGCTAGATTGGGATGACCATAAATGAATCCAGCCATCCAAGGGGAATTGGTTCCAGATTGGAACTCAATCAAAATTAAATTTCTATCAGAAACCTTGATCGTGCCCGAGACATCAGACATCCAACCTACCCATAGGCCACCTTTAGAACCAAGTACGCCACCAGGTTCTGATCCCGAAAACGAAGAGAATCCTAGCTTAACGGATTTGGATGAAACAAAAGCAACAGATTTTTTGGTTTCTTGGAGGAAAAGGCAGGAAGGTTTATGAACACGAACCATTTTAGTCGCTGCTCGAACTGTGCGTGCTTGGCCAAGCCCGCGGCAATTCCAGCTGAGAATTTTCATTGAAGGTGAAGGGGTTGCAAAGGGGCAACTCCCGAAACCCTCCAAGAGAAAGGACAAGATGGATCAACGTTCGGAGAAATGAACGGATTATCACGGACTAACAAAGTCCTTTTCTTAGACTTTTTTGATCCTGGCGAAACAAGACTAAGACTATCGAGCACTTCCCTGTTAACACATAATGTCTCACAAGGAAACACCAGTAAGCAAGAAAGTCTCATGCGCTTAATGGTGGAAACAAAAGGAATAGCAGTGCTAAGGGAGGGAGGGACGAGACACTCACAGAGGGAAATGCCAAGACCAAAGCAGCGAGGTTTCTTCCTAGACATACTACTACATGCCTCTGCAGGATTTACAAGCCACCTTTTCCTTTTACTTTTTTTCTTAAACAAGAAAGGTAATAACAATAAGAACACCAAGGCAGGTAGTCTATGAAAATACAAGAGATTTAACAGTGAGGAACTTGGATTAAGAGATAAGATGCCACAACCATCAAATATATGTTTCTTTTGTTTTTTCACGGATGGTTCTTCAAGAATATCTTCTTTGTTGATACCAGCTCTTTTAGCTCCAACTGATGGATGTGGTTCCCCTTCTAACGGGTCTGCTTCCTTGATAAAAAGTTCCTTTCCTGAGTCATAATCTTCATCCGAACTATCCTCAAACTCTGGGGCAATGAAGATGATCCCTCTTTTGGATGTAGTATGGAGTTACGGATTAAATAAATCCACTGTTTGATTGGCAGTGGCTTGTGAACTAGAGGCAAAGACCCCATAATTGTCCCATGTAGAGAAGTTTGTGTTGGTGATAGTGAGGGTAATATCTTGCTTTAGTTTACTCTGCCAAAATTCACCCTGAATAGCTTGATCTTCCAGGCTTTGTCCAACCGAAAAGTTGGTGATTTTGAAAGGGAAGCTGGGGAATGGTTGAAATTGTAGTGGTGGGCTCGGTCCATATTTGATCAGAATGCGGCTGGCAGCAGGAGTCCCCAGGCGTTGGCATTAGGCAGAAATGGGAAATGGGTGGCTGGGAATTTGGGCCAGCAGGTGATGGGCACGGAATTAGGTTGGGGCTTGAAGGCATGAACTTTGGGCCAGCCGTGAAGGGGACCGAAAAGACGGAACAGGGATTATGGGTCGTTGCCACCCTGAGTTGGGCCATTTGAGCAAGTAATTTGAGCCCAGAGTTGGACAAGCCTAAGACAAACTGCGCTAGTTTACATTGAAGAGAATATTGATCAGGCCTTGGATTGTTAGGGTCCATCAGAAAGGGTAGATTAGGTGAGCCAGTAGTAAGTGATGGACCATGCTGTCCATTATATCCACACTCAAAAGCGGATATCTCTTTTGCAGATCCTACCTCATCATTTGACCTTTGATCCAAACTAAAAGATATTGCCCCAGATCTTGCGTGCTCAGAGCAGTCCCCTAATTGTGGATGTAGGGGCATGGCCATCTGAATACTGCTAGGTTCAGGGTGAGGGATCACGGCAATGATCAAGTTAAGGTGTGTCAGAGGGTTCGTGTCAAAGACAGTCGGCGCGTGCTTCACTCGTTCCGGTGATTTGGCCTTCGCCGGAAAGTCTGATGAAAGGAAAAAAAATAGCATGTCCCTTCTGTTGCTCCAGCGGTGGTGCTTCACTATCTTGACTACCGGCGATACTCTGTTCTTCAGGTACCATGTCTTCTTCATAGTCCATACCTTGCTCCTCTTCCCAGAAATTTTCATCATCCCAATCTTCCTCATTGAGGTTGGCTTCCAACTGATCAAGGTTTTCCATCAAGGCTGCCATATTCAGAGCATGGTTTTCAATCACGTTAATCTGTTGGTCTGCTTCCTCGATCATGCCGCCAGCTTCATGTTCGTTATTTGGGTGCTGCATGTTATCTTCTCTTTGCATTTCCTGGATGTGTTCCTGTTCTTCATAAGCACCAACACCCTAATCATCCATCTGCATAGGGTTTTCTGCCAAATTGTCATTGTTGTGATTGACTGGGCCTTGGTTTTCCCCCATTTCCGATACTGGAGAATTTGGTGCCATGGTGAAAGTGTCATCGTCATTAGTCGGTGGGGTGGGATTAGGGGAGAAAGCATCATAAACTTGGTTTAAATGCACACCCAGCTGGTCGCGATCTATCGAAATCCTTGATGTTATATTCCAGTCCGTATTTGGGAAGTGTTCAAAGAGAGGATAGCCTTCCGTGAAGAACGTGGGATAGAGATTGGGGCCAGGTAAATGCGCCTTTCGTCTTGCTAATGATTCCACCACTTCAACCATGGACAAGCGACAATGAATATTCTCATGACCTATTTTTTCACACTTGAAACAGGCAGTGAATACTCGTTCGTACTTACATTTAAGCAGCTGGACACTCATGCCGTCCAGTAAGGAAATGAAGACGGCCGGAAGGAGCGGATCTTCGACATAAACTCGCACCTTTATTCTAAAATAGTCCGAGAAGGTTGTGCGTCTCTCCGACCAATCAATGGCTAGTAAGGTTCCAGCTGCCTGCCCTATTTTTTCAGCAAGATAGTAGTGATAACAATCGTTGGGTATATTATGAACTTGCATCCATAAGTCTGCTGACGGAAACTGCACTGTTTTGTAGATAACATGTGGAAGCCAAGGTCGAAAAAGAAGCGGGGCCCCGAAAAAATTCCAGGGACCACGGGTGAGGACTATGAATGCATCTGAAGAGGATGCAAATTCGAATAAGAAAACGTTAGGCACCTTGGTTACGGTAACAGGGCCATCTAAAACCCAACACTCATTCACACGAGATTGAATCTTTCTTTGGGAAAAGAAACGCGTATCATGGAATTTTCCGAGAAGGAGATGATCCTTCCCTTCTCGAGCTATGCGCACAAGGTCTTCATTCAGAGGGATTAAGCATAAACTAATTAACAATGCAGTTTCCATCATGTTACAGCCCGAAGGAAACTGCATTGTTAATTAGTTTGATTTTGTCCCTTCCGAAAACTCTGGTATTTTAAGTGACATTATGGAGTAAAGGTCTCAAACTATTGCGTTAAGCCATCCGATCTTCTGTGGATTCCCCGATAACGCTGGCCAAGGGACTGAATTGTCTTCAAAGATCGGATTCAATCGATTATTTGAAACGTGAGAGTTTTGAACTCAAATCTCAAATTGTTTCTGATCGCCAATCCCCTTGACTTGGAATGAAGGGAAAGACTAATCATGGGATCACTGTGCAGCCTTGGTACACCATCCCCTTTGTCAGTTTTTTAACGACCATCTAAGACCGTTAAATCAAATAGGAAGAGGGTTTGAGGGTTGCAAAGGGTAATTTTCAACAGTCTTAGATGGTCAAATCATTGGTCCCGAACCACACAATATTTTCTACACATTGAGACAAAACTCAAGACCAGTTACTGCCAGAAAAATGTTTCAGAGTAAAACTGCCGCCCAGTCTCCTCGTTGGTCAATGTCGAAGGCAATGAGAAAGCGGGGAAATTATGCCATGAACCCAAAACATCATAATTATTTGAATTTCAGATGAATTACATCCTATTCAAGCTGAGAAGAAGAAATATAGGACGGGGTAAAAGAAATACTGTCTAGCAACTAGCCTGGATATAACAATTGACTTGATGACAATCAGGGGCAGTCCAATTTGATTAGTCCTGGATAGTCAGTTTAATCGCTGACATTTATTTTACCTATGAAGGAAAACCAGACTTGATTTAGTCAAATAGTTGAAGTTAGTGAGACTTGTCATCTGGCTTGCACGCAAGGATTGCATCGTGACAAAGGCGCCAATACTCTTTGCAGGAGATGGACATCCACGGCACTTCTGAAGGGAGACCAGTCCCCAGGGCAGATTGATTACTGAAGAGTGTCGAAGGCAAACTGAGAGATTAAAAAAAAAATGAGAGAACGGCTATATTTGGAAGGACTGAGCAGTCAAGTCAATACAAATACAGGCAGAGGCTACTTACCTTCGTCCGATGATAACTTCATAAGCTGATGAAGCAACAGAAGATCTCGAAACAGCAGGAAACACTTTTCTAAAATGAGGCAAAACTATTTGTCCTGAAAGAAATGTTCTGAGTTGGAGCAAATAACCCTTGCAGTACCAGTCATACACAAATGACTACTTTTCACTCTCGTTAACATGTACAAGTTTAGTCCAAAGACATCACCAAACTAAATATGAGATACTACGTGTATTGAAGGAAAGGTTATCTTAACCACGAACCAGGACTTGAATAACTCAGATGAAAGATCACACATCTCTAACCTTTATTACCCATGGACTTTGTATTGGTACCATTGCATAATATATAGCATAGTAGCTAGTAGAAAAGTATTATCTGCATGCAATGTCTAATCAGAACATTATCCACCCCAAAAACATTGTTGAGAAAATGCATAAGTTGTGTCTGATAATAAAATGAAACCGTAACAAGCTCAGTTAGATAAAACTTAGCCATCTGGAGTCACGTCTCAGAAGATATCTTAGTGCCAAGTGTTGTACTAGATCATAGGAAACAAGAAGTCATTTCTAGAACAAGTCCTTGAGTATAGCAGAAGGCCTCACCTATATTCGAAGAGTTGCTCCTGAGAACTGAAAGCAAAATGCTGGATCCACTTCTGCTTGTATCAAGTTTTCCTCGTGACATCTCCGATGATGAAGCAAATTTGTTAACGCATCCGCTCCGTGAAGAATGAATTTCATATCGCTGACAATTACTTATTTCTAACCATATTCCACATGGAAATCTTCTTGGTGTTAGCAACCAAAGAAATATTTTGGCAACTGGTGTGGCGTGCATTACAGCTATGACAACCTCAATAAGCATGCACAAAAAGCTGATTGTGGTGCTCATAATGGTGAAGAAAATATAGAAAACAGAAGTGGTTGGCAGAAGAAGTAACAGTGGTGTAAACAGGAGAGAGCCAACGATGTGTTGCTCCACAGTGTAGTCATAACTATCTAATCTCTGACGAAGAGGATTCCACTTCTGACCCCTGACAAGAAGTTAAACAGTTATGTAAGCAACTTAAACCATTTGATAGACAACAAGAGAACTAAAAAGTGAACTATGTAAATGGCATTTGGAACCATGCACACATTGACAAGTAAAAATTCTTCAAGCAAAAGTTTGACAGAAACTAGGCAACTAACAAATTCTCGAGAACGTAGTTTTCATGAACAAAAACGGCAAAATCTCTGATGAATTCCTAAACTAAAGGCAGTACCTGTGGACTAGATTGTATTTTTATCTGGTCACAAGGGGCACGGTGATATCAGTTGAACGTGATACTTGGTTTACAATTGCGAAACTGACTCGAAAATTTTCTTCTGGTTTTTAAAAATGAATTCGACAGCGTGATGCAGTATTAATTTTGGTGGGCCTGATTATAGCAATAGGATTTGGAAGCCTAAAATAAAGACTATGCGACCCAGGGCAACAAGGAAAAACTCTTCGGGGGATAGCAAGTAACTTTGGTCCTATTATGTTGCTTGGGCAGTCAGGTTCTCTGGTGAATTTGTCCTAGTAATAGGAGTTGAGAGTGGCCTGTTAGTATCATGTGGCCCTACAATTCATCAGACTTGGTAATCCTATCCTATATAGATAATGCCAAGAACCTTTTTTCCTTTCCTCTATCTCCTCCTCTTTTTCTACTTCTACTAAATACAATGTGTGGTGCTACATTAGAGCGTTACCTGAATAGGCGCCAAAAAGTTGCTAAGGCATGTATCTGCTGCGAATATAGAAATGAGAACAACATATGAAGAGTCCAAACATGCATCGTTGCTACTGAAACCATGTCTATGATGAGAGCAGCAGCTGTACTGAAACCAAAAAGAATGCCAGATACTGCAGATCCTTTAATAATATAAATGAAGAGAAAACCAACAAAGAACCAGAGAGTAGACCAAGTTTGGATTGCATTCAAGGAAATCATGCCAAGAACTCCTGCTAGCTCAGTGTTCAACTTAAAACCCGCAGGGATCCTCATCAACCACGCACAACCAGTGCGCAAAAAAGAGTCTGTAATGTCCTTGGAAAAATTCGAAATCCACAAGTAAGCAGATTCAGCATAAAATAGCAACGCAATTCCAAGGAAGTTCCCCAACAGAACATCAACAACGACACTTGACCACAAGGCATGCTTATGTAATGCAGCCTTCTCTGCATATTCCACGCATGATGCAGACCTTACATATCAACGAAGTTCAGAACAGTTAGGCTGGAAATAAAGGTCTGCCATTCCAAATGCAAGACAACATAGAAAATATGTACAACACAAACTCTCAGCCCTTCTTCAAACCCCGGAGTTGAAGATGAGATATCTATTTCTCAAAAACCTTATATAACCAAATTTTATCTAATTAGCAGCTTATGAACCTAATGTTGACATTTTTCTAGTACTCGATAAAATCCTAAAAGAACTCGCCCCATGCAATATCTGTTATTTACTTCCCCCTTGTTCTTATTAGCGAGCTCTCCAATAGGAGAAGTCCTCCTTAATTGGCACTCTATGTGCATGGGAGCTGCCTGCATTCTAGTCCATTTTTAAGTGGCCAATCTTATGTGTCTCTAGCTAACACTTTTGAGGTGCTATGTAGTTTGCATCTAGTAAGGGATTCCACTGACTAGAAATCAGTGTAAATGCATTTCCATTTTAGTCTATTTACAGACTCAATGAGAGAAAATTGGAAGTCTTTTGACAATCTGGAATGACAAATACACAAACAGTTTCCTATTTGTTTTCAATTAGCCATGTGATTTTCGGCCTCCAGTTTGCACCCCCTTACCAATCCACCCCTCCTTCCCCTTTTCTCAAGCAGGAAAATCACGTTGTTACTCTTTAGAAAAACGCGCACCACAAGCACAGAATAATAAGAAAAAATTAGGCATTTCCTTGGGAGATGTATAAATCACATCATCATCTATTAGACATATCTGATCATTCTTAACCTGTCTCAGGAAACATGAATTCACGCAAAGAAATTCAGGTGATGTTTCACGCCATAAACAAATTCGAATCAATGACGAGATATGATACATCTCAGCCCTACTTCTATATCGCAACAACTAGCATTAAACCGTGCCGTGAAACGGGATATAAACAACAGATTACTACCACTAGGAAAATGAGAACCTTCTAGAGCTACTTACATTTCTTTATAACTATTTGTCGCTCAAATATTTAAAATAATGAAATAATAGCATGAGCAACAAATGATTTCTCAATGGCGTACCAATGATAAAACTGGATTTTTTGGTTTAAATAAGTGAAAATGCTTGAAAAGATAGGAGGTTCAATTGGTGATACCATATCCCGCCTTATCCCCATACTCTTATCCTATTTTCACAGGATTTTCACTGGAAACAATCAACAATTAAAAGAGCATCCTCAATCTGAAAATGATCCCACTCTATTTTCACTCTCCCGTCCACCACTATATATCCCAAAAAGGCAACAAATCTTTCCAAGCCCATGCCGTCAGTCCCAGTGATATGAACAGTAACCCCCGTAACCAACAACTACAACCAATGAACCACAACCACTTTGTCGTTGACACCCTTACACAAAAACTTCCCAAATACAACATATATTAATTAACTGACTAACACTACCCAAATCTTAAAAAGAAGAAGAAGAATATTTAAGATCAGCTTAGGCGCCAGAAGGTCAAAGAAAAAAAAGAAAGATCATTTTAAAAACCTCTTTTTACAAATTGGATTTGACCCGTAGAAAGCAAACAAAATAGAAAACATCTTATAATAGTGTAAACAAATCATGGAAGCTGTGGACTTTCCTAATTTATTAAAGTTTTTTGTTCTTTATATCTGGCTTTATTACTGATTTTTTGTTTTTGTTTTTTTTCTTTTTCTTAGAGCAGCTTTAGACCCAGATGCTCAAAAAGACCATTTTAACATAGATAAAGTGAACACAAATTTTTATCTTTTGAAAAAAAAAAAAGATGATGGCCCACAGAATACGGGGGAAAAACAAGATTAAAGCTATATTCTTGTGACAGCGTAAAACAACCATAAGAAACCTAATCTCATATATTAGAATTTTCTTCTTTATTTCTGACTTCATTTTTAAATTTTGCTTTCATCTTATATCTTCAATAGTTGCAAGACTATTGGTTCTTTTTCTCGAAAGAAATAACCACATATTATATGATCAATATTTTAAAACTAAATCTTATGCTATAGGTTTTTAAAAATTCTACCTTCCCATGTTTGAAGATTGGACAAAAAAGGAAAGATTGGAATTGAAGTTGTTGGGATTATTAAGTTTACGACCTTAATTCGTTTGTTTACCACCCAAAACTTCTGATTCTTGAACTTTAATAGGAGATTTCGTGCCACAAACGTTAATAATGGAAAACAAATCAATGAGATAATAAATTGTGATTTGAGTTCCGAAAATTCAGAAATGAGAAAAGGACACGAAGGATGACACGTATCATTATAAATTCAATTATTATTTGGAAATGAGGTCTTTATCTCAAAACACCCACGAATTGACACCTAATATTTTATCTCTTCAAAATTCTGAGAAAATTTCACGTAGGACTTTAGAGGGAAGCTCTTTGGCTCACTCTCAAAACTCCTACACTTGCTAATATTAAATAACAGCTGCAGCAAAGGCTTGCTGACGATCATGTAGGGCGGAACCACTAGATGTTTGTCTTTGATGTTTGACATCAGAATGTTAGACAAGCAATCTTCCACTTATCAGTCCCACTTCTCTGGAAAGATGGGATATGTAAAATCGGTTTATTAGATCTTAACATTTAATGTTGTGAACAAAACAAACAATTTTCTACTATGATCACTCCTTACATATTGGTGCTTTGTCGAAAAGGAACCTCATCAGCTATTCAAGTTACTTTAAGATAGACCGAGGCGACCCGGTTAGTAATTTTAGTTTCTTATATATTCTCTATGTAGCCCTGAAAAGAAGTTCCCTAACACCGAAGCAACGAATTTCTCTTATAGAGGCAATTAAATTTTGGTTTTCGCTTCAATTTCGATACCAACGAGAATGAAAGCATCTCCTTATTGTCTTAAACATAATCACGAAATCTAGATATATCAGACACTTGCAAGTATAGAAACCTTATTACCTAAGGCAGTTGTTCTGAAGCGAGATTGGCCAATACAAGATTTGATAAGAGCGGATTCGGATATTCTTCCATGTATTATCGAATAACTTTGTTGATGCGATCCATATACATGATTGTGATCCAAGATTAAAAAGGGTGTGGAGAAACTGAAGAATAAAATAGATTGAAGTGGATAGCGAAGCAATGAAGATTGCCAATAATTTCCATAAAGATGTAGCAAACCTGAAAAGATCACAACATAGGCCATCACAATCTTTCAAAGCAAAGAATAATGCAGGCGAAAAGGAAGGAACAAAAGTAAGAAGATTACATGCGCTTAATACGTATAGGAATAGTGGATTTTTCTGGATGCAATACTTCTTCAAAGAATAATTTGGCAGCATTAGCACAGTTAATTGCTAGAATCACGGTATCCTGTATTTAAAGAATTCTTAGCAACAAATTAAAAATCACGCAAGCAGTTTAAACTGAATAATATTTCACAAGCATTATTACCAGGTCAAAGAGTGCTTGCTTTTGGAGAAGGCCTTCAATCCACTTCGGTTTCTTGAGAGGGATTTCCATTTCCTGGGAAGAGCTCCAAAAACCCACTGAGAAATGGTGATCACCAAACCTGGGCGTTTCATAAACTATTACCTGAAGTTTCAGAGAAAAATAAGGAATGACATGCATACAGACACAAATCGTGACTAGAGAAAAGTAATCACATGGCAGTAAACATGACTTACATACGTGGAGATCAAAATAGGATAGTATTTGGCCATCCCAGTGAATGTGATGCAATTCAGGAATCCACCCAAGTTTGCAACCACTACATTTATAAGAACCACAGAGCTGGATCCAATAGTTTCTACACTGTCCTAATGATCTATCAATTTTGTCGCATCCACAGCTCCAACGCCTACCCTTCTCCTTTGAAACATCATGGCCACTTGGCAAGTGCAGATTACCATCAGCTGAATTACTATGATCATTTTCTGCCATTCCAACCCTTACCAATCGTCCATTTCTACCCAAATCAGCTGCATAACAACCCAGCATACAGAACACAGATTTCTCCTGTAAGGACACAGGCATTTTTCCATTTGTCTCACGAAGGATACCCTGATGAAGAAGGAAGGTCAACAAGGCAAACAACTTAAATATTCTCAGAATCCACAGGTTATAGTTTAATCTCTTAAACACCCTACAGCTCACTATAAAGAAAAGAATTTTTTGCTAAATTTAATCACCCCCAGCCCAGTCAAAGCTGGAAACTTTAGAGTTGACCACACCAACATAACTTCCAATTAGTGGATAAGCATGATTTAATCCAGTGCAAGAAAAGAGTAATATAGCAGGTAGGTAATCCTCAGAGAAAGCACAAGCTTCATCTCTAGGAATAAGTATATATTTTTCCGTACAAAAGAGAGAATCATTATCCATAGTTCCGTACAGCAAGAGGACAAGCACGGGACCAAAACTAAGAACACCATTGTAATATATTACAACAATTTCATTGATATCTTCCCAGTTCAAAGAGGTTGCTATTCTATGCACCTCCACATTGATATCAACTAAGCACATATCCACAACTTCCGGTTAGGGCAGCTGCAGGAAACTAGGATGCAGACTATAACCTTAGGTGATTTTTCTATTTTTTCCTTCCCTCCTTTCGTTTTTTCTATTTTGACTAGGGGAGAGGGGGAACAGGGGTGTAAGGTTAATGGTTGGAAAAGGGTTAACCTAGACTTTTACTCGAGATGATTGTCTAATAGTTTGGTTGTCAATTAGGAGATGCAGTGGGTGGTAAGTTAAGGCTAAGTAAGTTTTGTTTTGGCAACATTTCGGTAGATGAAAGCAAAGGCTTAGGGGCTTTATGGTGCTGTCGACAGTGAGTCAGGGAGATTCACTCAGGTTTTACATGGTCTTTAGGTTAAGGTTGAGACAGAGAATAAGAAACTAGAATTATCGTGCTGCACCATCTCCTAATTCTAGGAGACTACCAACTAAGGAACTCTGGACATCTCGTAATTCTACACGACTACCAACTAGGAAAATCTTGACTGCATAATTTTTCTGCATACATGAGACTGCTTAAGATGGAAAAGTGAAAAGGCGATAACAGATCAACAACTACAACTAGTAAATGCCCACCAATATAGAGCACTAATATTCCCTTTGACTTATCAAACCTATTATAGCTCCTGAAATAACCAGTATTAACTTAACACATGCAAGCTAACTCAACCCCAGACATGGATCAAGAAAATTTAAGCATGCCATAAGCTAGGTAGCACGGACACGGTGTCGGTGTCGGACCGACACCGGACACCGCAATTTCCAAAAAATCAGATTTTGGACACCGCAAGACACCGCTATTTTTTAAATATATTTTATATTATATATATATTTTTAATAAATATCAAATATATTCCACGATCTAAAATAACAAACAATAATGAAAAACTATAAGTCATAATTTTTTTGATCAATATTTATTTAGTTAATATACTGGAAATGCAACAACAAAGGGAGAAAAGAAAAAAAAGAAAAGAAAGAAATGGGAGGACAAAGGAAGAAAAGAAAAAGGAAAAGGACAGAAACGAGAGGACAAAGGGAGAAAAGAAAAAAGAGGAGGATAGAAACGGAGGACAAAAGGGAGAAAAAAAAAAGAGAAGGACAGAAACGGGAGAACAAAAGGGAGAAAAGAAAAAAAGAGAAGGACGGGAGGGAGTGACGGAAAGGAGCTCCAGCACCGCCGCAACCTGTGGGTCAGGACGGCGGCGGAGGAGCTCCAGCGACGAGCGACGATGGCAAGACCTCCGGCGACGACGACGGGCGATGGCGACAGCGGCTAGCTTCTCTTCCTTCGGCGACTGTAGCCCAGATCCGTTGGCTTCGGCTTCGGTATATCCGTCGACTAGCTCCGGCAATACCAGATCCGTTGAAATTGGCCCCAAACGGTAAGACACTGCTCCACACCGTGTCCGACACTCGTCGATGAAGTGTCCGACACGGTGTCGGAAATTAAAAATAAAAATAAAAAAAATTCCGACACGTGTCGGGCGGTGTCTGGAGGGTGTCGGGGTGTCCGTCCGTTTAGGACACCATACCTCCACCTAGGAGAGGTGTCCGTGCTTCAGAGGCCATAAGTAGATACCCCATTTTTTCATTCTCAAATCCATCTAGGGGTCATTTTGCATGTATAATCAACTCATCATCATCGTAACATTTTGATATGTTTATGGCATGTTCGTGTATGTTTCCATGGATTTTAAATCATTATTTAATAGTAGGAGTCGAATTCGAATGCATGCGCACAACACTTTACTCTGGTTAATTATAGTTTGCTCATCTGGGAGATTGATTTTATTTGTTTTAATCTTTAAAAAGGTCTTTGAGTTTGCTTTCCATGGACATGAGCCTAATTTCATTAAAGTATTGATTGAGATATTTATGGATTACCGAACTTGTTCTGAATCTGACACATCTTTAGCATTTCCTATATATCTCAAGTTATACTTCGTACTTCTGATTCATTCTCATTTCATATTAAACTAGACTTCTAGAGCTTTCAATGATCTAAAGTAGGCCTACATCGGACTGCAGATGAGAAAGGACCAAGCTTCCCAAGTTGACTTATCTCCACAGCTAACCTTAACGTTAGGCAGATTTATGGTATTTAAGTCTTTAACATCTAAGTTGGTTAACTTAGCCTCCAAGCACTGTAAAGCTTACAATGAGATCTTAGGCTTCATTGGGAGGCATGCATAATCTTTCAACCTTGCTAGCCTCCAACCCCGAAATTCCCTCCAGAAACCCTAAATCCTGACTTCCTCCATTCAGCCCAAACTGAACTTCAAACAGCTATTAATCACCCATAGCATAACCGATTTAGGAATATCAAAAACCTAAATCTTGTATCTTATCAAGAGCTACAACTTGAAAGAGGGGCTAAATCCATCAGAAAAAAAACATTTTCCTGATATACTGGAATCTCTTTTTTGGTTTCGACGCAAGATCGATCTTTACATCATGGTAGCATTAAAGTTCTTTGTCAAGTGTAATTTTAAACATGTCGGATGCATAAACTACAATTTATCTTTGGCTATTTCTCACTAACTTGCTTTGTGATTGAATTGACTTACTATTTATGACTTCAAATGCACCAGGGTTCCACCTATACAATTGATGCAAGCTTGCTTTGCGATTAAAATCATTTATTACTTGATTATACTTGCTCAAATCTCCTTTTCCATGATCTCGGTATTGTGCTTCAGAATTACTGACGGGGAACCCAAGTTTTCTTAAACTTGTTCTCCAAAAGTATATTAATCAAATCTCTTCCTATTTCATGACTAAATTCTCGTTTAACAAATTTTAACTTTTTACTAAACTCTAAGCATTCCTTGATATCAAATATGAGTGCAAAACTTGAACCACTAACGCTCCAGAGTCATGTTGAACTACGTTGGATCTGATTCTGATAGTCTGTCGGATAGTTAGGCAATTTGAGCCCGTTCTCGGAATCCAAACTTAAGCGTCTTCTCTAATTTTGTTGTGTCGTGTTATCTTGTCATACATTAGCGTCTTCTTTAAGAGCATGATAATAAACTCACTATGCAATACAAGATTGTTGAAGTGTGATGTGTTGCCTAATACCTTCATGTCATGTAACTTAATCCTCAAGTTCAAAACTAGGGTTTTAGCATGCCAGATCTGCCAATTGAGTTTACAGGGACAACCTAGGGTTTTTCTAGTTTTCGCCTGTATCATGAAAATTAGATGGCGACTGTTCTATCGGAGAAATCCGACAGGTTTTCACCCCATAGACGTAGGTCGTCGCACCAGCAAATCCCAGATTTCATTATTTTTCTTCCGCTTGGGCTTGCCATCAGTTCAAGCATGATGGTTGTCCCTTCACTTTTCAAATTTCCTTCTACCATGATTCATCACCGATTTCCATGACTAGAAGAAATATAGCCTCAGAGACGTTCAAAAAGCAGACACAAAGTGACCAAAGTTTTCAATCCTATAAGATGAAACTGCAGCAAAGCACTTTGATAAATGTGCGATATTCCTCCAAAACTTAGAGAGCCAGGTGCTAAGGAAGGTTGAGATAATACTATATTAAAAACACAAAATGTTTGCTACCATGCTTCAAATCATGGAGGGATGGCGAGATATATACTCAATCGAGGAATTCGTAGAAATCGCAACCTAAACACCTAAACAAGCATCACATCACTCATCCATACCTAATGCATAATTTTGAAGGGAGATGAAGCACTTTCAATTGAAATGTAAGGGAGATGAAGCACTTCAATTGCAAATAAATATCATCGAAATGAAGGACTACATGGGCTTGTATAGTAGTAAATCATAACATCCTAAACAAACTGAGGTATTATGATACTGCTGTAAATATTTGATGAAACCGAAACATTGCTGAAGTATCCCAAGGATTACTTCAACGTTAAGCAACCCCTGAGTATTGCATCCTCAAGAAACTTCAAAATTACCAAGTCTCCTAACAAAAGCTAATAATAATAAACAAATACTAGTACAACCAATTTATCCCGGCAAGATAAAACAACTTAGTCAATAATCTCATTCCTTTAGCTTATCCATCTGCACCATTCTCCCTGCTAGGAAAGAAATTTGTCCTTGTAGTTTAAGAGTGTAGCTCAAAGACATTCATTCTTGTATCAGCAACTCCACAAACACTTGTCTCGATGGTTTAGCCAAAGGCAATCAAAAGCTACGACATGTTAGCAATGGCATCATATCACTGCCATCAGTTCTTTTGGCCTAATTGGCTACATGTGCTCATGTCACCCAGTGTAAATTGTCCATGGTTAAGCCAAAGTTGGTAACATTCAAGGGGGGCTTGTTGAGAACACGCAATTTCCAACACTGAACAAGTTAATCCATATTGCATACACATTAGTTTGCAGCCACCAGTGCTTCTTTGCCTGGTGTCATTTGGTTATGGGTAGGATGCAATAAGCGGTTGAAAACATCTTGGGTTCTTTTTCCTGTCCTCCAGGTAGTTTGACTGCCTAACTGATTATCTATCTAACTAATATTATTCTTTCATGTACGAAAGAGAATTATAAATTAAAGGCACACATGCGCAAAATAACCAACCCCCCACCCCCCAAAAGAAAAGTGGGTGGTGGGGGCAACATAAAAGCACCTAACAGGTAGTCCTCGAGTACAAGACAAATGAGACCAAAGCGATATTATAGTACTGGACTCCATCTCCATGATACTCCTGCTCTTGTCCATGATTAGAGTACAACTCAAGCAATAGGAAATAGGTCTCAACCACTAAGCCTACTTACTAACTTAGCCATCTCCAAGAAGTAAACGCAAGTCATTCCTTCATCAACCACCAACGCTGCAAAAGAAAAAAGAGAGGGTAACAAAGTGTACCATAGCCTACAAACAACTTCTGGGTAGCAACTATTAATCAAGGATATGTCAAATCTTTAGACTTTGAAGGTGATGCCAAGCAAGTCGGTTCGCATTATACGTGGAGGTGCCACAAGGAGTGTAGTCCGAGTCCAATGCCAAGTGCAATGTTGTGGGACAGAACAAGGACAGGAGAAGAACAAAGACCGAGGCAACCTAGATAAAGATGGAGAACTAGCACTGCTTCTAGGGCATAGACGCGAAGCTAGTACAAGGGCAACGATGACAGGTCTAATTTTGAGGTCCAATGCTTATGTGCTTTCTTTCTCTCGGACTCTCTACTTCTGAGATTGTAAACATATTAGTCATGTATAAATTTGTATTCCTTCCGGTATTTCTGTTCAACTGAAAAGGTAGACGCAGATCTTTGAGTTCATCCAATAGGCAACTGAAAATGCCTTGTGATCAACCAAAAAATCGCCGATGGCGCACCATGTGTCGGTCTATGTCACATGGACTCCGTGTAGGTGTCCAGATTGGTCATGTGTCCAGGTGTGAAACTTGCCTATTTTTGAGATTTCAGGATATGAGGAAACGGTTCCTTAGCCGGACGCGGACACGAGGAGACAGATGAACTTAAAGGATTGGGTTTGAATACGAAGGGTACAAGTGTAACCATATTAATATTAAATGGGTGACATCAGAGTTTTTTTTAACCTTAATTTGGGTTGTTTTCAATATTTACTTGCGGTTTAGAATGATATTTTCCCCGAAAGAAAGAAGGAAAAAATAAACAATTAGACAGCTCATCAGTTAAAAGATAGGTCAACAGCCTGTCAGCCTCCCATGTGATTAAAAGGTACGGCCCCTCTCTTCCTCTCTCTCTCCCCTCCTCTGCCCTCTACCCTCCTTCTCCTTCTTCTTCGTGGACGAGATCTGCAACCCTTCTTCTTTCTTTGATCTTCTTCCACCGTCTTCTTCAAACGAAATTGTCGACGTGGGGGGGCGAATGACGAGTTTAACACAGATCTTGTACAGGCATCCATGTCGAGTCTTGTCGACATCGCCCCTTCACCCAAAGTGAAGGTTCTATGAAACATAGGTGTCACTGTTCTGCAGAAACCTCGTATTGCCGCACTCACTTGACCTGCCCTGCACAACCTCGCTCTCTCAATCATGCCGTTGTGGCAAAAGAACGCCCTTGATTCGGCCATGGTCTATGAAGGCATCAAGAGACGCAGACAACCTGGCATTGTTAGGGAAGCCCGACACTTGACTAACGTGGCGTACTAGGCGGCGATGCCCACCAAAGACTTGTTCCGTCCTGAATTGACCCGGGGGTCATGATCCTTGCAGGTGCCGACGGAGGCCCGGTGCCAGAGCACGGAGACTAATCAAACACTCACGCTACAGAGATAATGTCCTGAAGGAGTCACATATCTCATGAGGTCAGTCTTCTTGCCAAAAAGGGCTGAAGTAGTGTCCTGGATGAGCCACTTACCTTATAGGCTGAGGTCGCGTCCCGGAGAAGTCACTTAACTAGCGGAAGATGAGTCCTTGTCCAGGAGCACTTGAGGCTCCATGAGGTAATGTTCAAAGGAGTCACCTACCAAAGGGATGCTCCACACTCCAGATAGCGGGTCGAAACATATTCTACGACCAAGGCCAAGGGCATGATGTAGGGAGAATATGGACCAGCCCTGGGGCCGGTGATAGGACGTGGTGCGAGAGGCATGTCATATCGAGAAAGCGCAAGGCAAGTACCCGACAGACATGTGCAGCTGGGGGCATGCGAAATAGAGCACAGCGGATGGGTGTTTTGTCCGGGTCACGTAACACGGAGTCGGTGTATGGGCCTAACCTAAGGATGCAAAGTCAGGCACGAGCTGACTCCCTTGAGGGGAATGCATGGTTGACGGTGGCTAACCGATGGAGGGGTCGTGCCTTAAATAGTTTAAATGCATTTATGTGGCACTGGCTGTGTATTTCACTTTTAACAATGATGTCATTAACGGTTTCCGCTGGAATTTTGTTGACGTGTCATAGAAAGTGGGTTCAAACACACCCTTGTGTGTGCGTAGGCAAGATGGGCTAGCAACATAAGGGGTTAGGTAAAGCAAAAGTTGCAAAGTAAAACCCAACCACATGCGAAGCTCAAACATTAGCGCTTCCACATAAGCTATTTGATCCCAGAACCACCGACACATCGTAATGGTGTAATAGGAAGTCAACATTCAGGTGAGTAATTATTTAGAGTTTAACAATGTCTAAAAACAACGGCGACAGGGGCTTAGCAAATATGTAATAGTAACATTAACAAATTAATTTTTTAAGTTAAGAGAGGAATGAAATTGAATTGATTTCGTACAACTTGTCAAAAAAGACTGATTAACTTGTCAATATTGGGGATGTGCACATAAGCAAATGAAATATATCATAACATGACAAGGAAAGTGAAAGTGAGTTTGGTAGTTGATACCGGAAGGGCAAAACAAAGCGAAGCCTCATCGCAGGCGAAACCGATGATGATGTCGAGAAAAGCGGATAAGGGAAGCACAAACCAACCAAACACGAATGTGGGCGACTTTGGTTTGGTTGTCAAGAGATCTGCTAGCAACCAAATCCTACACCTTATCTAATTTTGCTTCTCTACGATCTCAGCTAATTTTGTATAACTCTCATGTGTATCATAGCGACCATTTTTAAGGTTTAGCTACTTTTACAGATATATACGAAGAGTGCTCCAACTTCAGTGCCGCTCCATGATGCCTGTTCCCTTTTTTTTTTTTAATCGTCCCATGATGTTTGTTCTTTGAACTGAAAGAGAAACATACTATAGTCTGGCTTATGTCATGTGTGGACCTTTGTTTGTGCTAATCATGAGAGTGTGAATCATGAGCTCAATGTTTGAGATGAACTCCTTTTCATCGGTCTAAGACTAAGTGCACCTATGGATCCCTGAACCATGGTCCAATATTACTGATCCCAGACATCGATAACAAAGATCTAAGAATGCCCATGCAAATCCCAAATTTTGTTTTCTTTGCTTGCTGATAGGCTTTCCGTCACGTCAAGCATGATGACTATCCCTTCACTTTTCGAATTTCCTTCTACCACGATTCATCCTCGATGTCCAAGACCAGCAAAAAACTTGGTTTCAGAGACCTTCAAGAAGGAGACGCTAGGTGACCAAGTTTTCAATCCCCAAAAACTAAAACTCCCAGCAATTAATATGCATTAGAGAACAAGGTGCATATGGAGGTTGAGACTTCACTAAATCAAAGAGCCCACGATGTTTCCTACCATGCTTCAAATCATAGACATATCCCATAGGATATATACTCAGGCGGAGAGGCCCAACCGCACCCTAAACAAGGATCAGATCACTCATCCAAGTCTAATTCTTAATTTGGAGGGGAGATGCTTGCCAAGAACACAAAGCACATCAAATAAAATACATACTCCCAAAATGAAGGGTTACATGGGCTTATATAGTAGTAAGACACAATGTCCTAATCATAATAGATATTATATTACCGCTGTAGGTATCTCGACGAGACCGACACATGCTAAAGTACCCCTAGGATTAAGAAAACCCTATGAGCCTGTGCCGCTAAGAAACTTAATAATTACTAAAGTCTCCTGATATATGCTAGTAATACTAAAAAGACCAGTACAAGCAATTCATTCCAGCAAAATAAAACATGGCATCCAAATAACAACTTAGTCAACGAACTCATTCCTCCGGCTTATCCATCTGCACCATTCTCCCCTGCTGGGAAAGAAATCTGCCCTTGTAGTCCAAGATTATGGCCATAGACATTCATTCTTGCATCAGCAACTCCACAAACACCTGCCTCTCCGGTTTAGCCAAAGCAATCAAAAGCTACCACATATAATGATGGTATCATATCCCTGTCATCAGTTTGTTTGGCCTAATTGGGTACGTGTACTCATGGCAACTAGTGTAGATTGTCCATGTGTAAAGCTAAGTTGGCATGTAAGGGGCTTTTTGAACTCGCGAATTCCGACACTTAACAAGTTAATTCATATATTGTAGATATTAGTTTTCAGCCTCCAGTGCCTTCTTTGCCTGATGGCATTTGGTTGTGGTTTGGATGCAATAAGAGGTTGAAAACGTCCTTGGGGTTTTTTTCCTTTTCTTCGGATATGTAGACTCCCTCCCTAAAGGTCATGAATCGAACTAATGACTATTCTTTCATTTACACCAGAGAATTAAAAAATTACAGAGGCAGACACACACGTGCAACATAAGCAGCTTACAATGCTACCACCCAGTGTTATCAAAGGCGCGTCCCGCCCTAGGCGTAAGGTGCATTCCCTGTGCCTCACCTAGGGCTAGGCGCAGCCCCTTCGAAAAGGCGAGTGCCTTGCGCGCCTAGGCGCAAGGCGGTGGTGGAGGCTCAAAAAAAAGTCCAAAGATCCTAATTTTTTATTTTTGTGTTGTGACATCATCTCAACCGTTCATTTAATCGATTCTTTGTTTCATAACGTAATAAATCAATATCTAAACCATAAAAAAACCTAAATCCTAAATCCCTAATCCATCAATTCTTGTATTGTTGTTCATTGTGCTAGCGTCCCGTCTCCAGTTGTTACTCTTTTTTAAGTAAATTTACTCCTTCACTTTACCTTGTTGACAAAGAAGATAAAATTGAAGAGGAATCTCTACTCGACTTGGAGCCTATGATTTGCTTTTGAGGAAACCATTGTTGCCTTAACCCTCACTAATGATGAAGATGACGTTGTCATTTTTACTTAGGATTAATTACTCCTCATTAGATTTGATACTTTTTCTAATGTTCAAAATTTGTTAAATTGTCATGCTCTAAACTTTTTTAAGTGAGTTTATTGGTTTAATGCACTAATATATATTTATTTTTATTTTGCGCCTCACTTCGAAAAGGCGCGCGCCTGGCCTTGCGCCTAGGCTCCAGGGATCCTTTGCGCCTTAGGTGCGCCTGCGCCTTTAATAACTATGCTACCACCCCAACCACCAAACGCGGATATGGGTGGTGGGCAGTGTTGTTAAAGGCGCAGGCGCACCAAAGGCGCAAAAGGTCCCTGGAGCCTAGGCGCAAGGCGCAGGCACGCGCCTTTTCGAAGCGAGGCGCAATATTAAAATAAATAAATAATAATACACTAAAAAAGCTTAAATGCACATATATGCACATATTTTCGTCTTTCATTCTGTTTCTAAATAATTATTATTTCACTTTTCAGTTTATATTGAGAGGGGGTGTAAGTGTATTTATTCAGCTTGAATCACTTTGTACTTTTGACAGTAATCTAAAAGCAATTTCAACATTGTTCAGCACTTCAGCCAAAAGCAATCAAGTATGTTTATGCATTTTCTCTGGCAAGTGTTTCTCAATCTCTCTCCCATTTAACTTACAAAGCCTAATTATTTCCTCATTCATCTGACTTTATTAAGAGGAAGTGCATTTTCATTCAGGAATAGCACCAATGACAGAATACATCAGCAATCTTCACATTAACTGGCATTACAGAATACAGCAGCAATCTTCTAGAGATAAATTACATAATACAGTAGAAATCAAAGTCACATTAACTCAGAAATCAAAGTCCATGACCTCTCTTTATAAGAGGTTGAATTATGTCGCATGCAAATCTTGGTACAAGAAACAAATTGGCTGCATGATAACCTCTTGGGGGCAGTGATATTTGACACACAAACACTAAAAACACTAATCGTACAAGACACTAAACACACTGGCGAAAAAGGAGACTATGAACATGAACAGCGAGAGAGAGAGACTATGGAGCAAAAGCTCACCCGAGATAGAGAGAGACTATGAAAGACTGAGAGCTTCACTTCACGAGAAGAGCAGCTGCTTCAATTGACTTGACCAGCGGCGGAGCAGCAGGGCGAACTGGCGAAGAGGAGCAGCAATTGCGGCTGAAGCAGCACCAGCGAATGGAGCAGTAGACGATCGGCGAAGATGGGAGATGCGACGGCAACGACCGGCGGTGACAGGTTATGCGACGGCGAGGTGAGACTTGAGAGTGAGACCGTGAGAGATTTGGTCATGAGTCTGCTCAGCTGATTTGGGGTTTTTAGGTTTTAGTTTTAGTTTGTTTTGACTTGGTAAAGATAAAAAGGAAAAAAAAATAGTAAGGAAATCAACAGCCCACATGAAGCCACGAATTCAAATCGAACGGCTACTATTCTTGCTCCTGGCTTTGCGCCTCCACCACCGTTGCGCGCCTAGCGCCTGGGCGCACTGGGCGCGCGCCTTCTTGAATGCGCTGCGCCTAGGCCTAGGCGAGTCGCTAAGAGTGAGCCTAGCCGCGCCTTGCGCCTAGACGCGCTTTTTATAACACTGGTGGTGGGGCAGCATAAAAGCACCTAACAAGTAGTCTCCCAATGAAAGAACATATGAGACCAAAGGGATATTTACTACTCACACTCTTCTCTATGATAAGAGTAAATCAAGCAATGGGAAATAGGTCCCAACCACTCAAGGCTGCTTACTAACTAAGACATCTCCAAGAAGTAAAAAGAGAGGGCAACAAAACGGGCACAAACAACTTCAGAGTAGCAACTATTGATCAAAGAGAGATCAACATTAAGCTTTGAAGGGGTAAGGTAAACCAGAAGTTCCATAGTAAACCTTAAGCACAATTGAAGCTGAAACACTAGCCTCTGCATAAGCAATTGGATCCCACAACCACCAGCACATCGAAATCATGTAATAGGAAGTAACCCTTTAGGTAAGTAAATTCTTTAGAGTTCAATAACATATCACGCTGACATACTAAACAAACACATAATAGTACTCTTAAGAAATTAATTTGCAAGTCCGTGAGAGGAATGAGGTTGAATTCATTTCGTACTTCTTTTAAAAAGACTCCCTCCATTTCTTTAGATTTTCCCCTTTGACCTTTTCCGAAGTCCTATTATTAATTTTCGTGTACGGTTGAACTGAACACAAATAGCAGGTATAGATTACATAAGTAGCAACCGGCAATTCAAGCTAGAGTTAGAGCAACGAGTAAAGTTGAAGCTATCCTAGGAATTTGCATAAATTACAGACAGAAGAATCCAATGTAACGGGGGAGGGAGTATAAAAACTGTTCAAATGTACAAGTACAATGGTTGTGCAGATAAAATTGAAGGTATAACGACAAGGAGAGTGTAGGTGAGGCACCTGAAGAACAGAAAAAAGCGAAGGGTCGGCGCAGGCGAAAGCGATGACGATGTCGAGAGAAGCGGAGGAAGAGGAAGAGGAGGGCATAAACCAGCCAAACAAGAACGTGAACGACTGCGGTTTGGCTGTCGAGAGATGGGCCGGCAACCAAATCCTACACTTTCTTCTCATCTTTCTCTTTTTGCTTTGTTGCTCAACCATCTCAGCTACTCTTGTCCAATTCGGACGTGTATCATGGCGGCCATTTCTAAGGTTTATACTGTACATATATCGCCCTCAATTAACTATATTTATAGAGAGCACGACTCTATGCAGTCTCACGGTCTCACTGCCGCTATATATATATATATATATATATATATATATATATATATGCAAATGATTTGTGAGGGAATTGGTCGTTAATCTCCAACTTGGAGTTAGGGTTTGAGTGAGCGGCTACTTTGCTTTGCAGTGAAATTCATCCGAATAGCGACCTTTCACGTGGTCTGAGATCGCAGACCTCTTAGTGTGTGTGTGTGTGTGTGTGTATATATATACACACACACACACATTTACCGTTAGAGAAATAAGGACTTCTCCATAATCCATCTAGATGTTCACGATTAGTTATAGATGGCCCATATTACACTTTTTTTTACTGAAACCTGTCTAATCGCGGCGGTTAGCATTTTGGCCCAAAATGCCCATCGCGCTTCCCGATGGCGTTCAAACAGCTTTGACCGCATCACTTAGCAGCGGTTAACTGTTGCTAAGTGTAGCGGTCAGGCGCCCCTCCCAATGCCATAACCGCTCCACCTAATAGCAATTAGACGGGCAGCTGCCTTTACTTTCCACACACACACTCTATCTCCCCCTCTCACTCTCTCGTGCTCACTTGCTACCCCTAATCCTTTCTTCATCCTCCATAAACCCTAAGCTCTAAGTTGAAATCTTCCACCACTACAATCCTCCATCAACCCTAAGCAAAAACTCAATTGAATTCTTCCACCATCACAAACTTTAATAACTTGTTTGCGAGTTTTTTTTAAGAGAGAAAAGAGAGGAAAGAAAGAAAAGCGGCTCCTTTCTTTTCTTTTCTCTAATTTGTGAGTTTTTTTTAGGAGAGAAAAGAAGAGAAAGGAGAGGAAAGTTTGGGCTTCTTTTGTCTCTAAATCTTTTCTCCCAAAATTGGGAAGAAATGGAGAGAAAAGAAACTCTCGTAAGTAATATTTTAAAACTGTCCATATTACCCTTGAAATAATGAAGAATAAATTTTTAAATACTTTTAGATTTTTAGGGTTCTTTTCAAGAACTTCTCATTTTACAAACAAACAAATGATTATTTTAGATGTTAGAGTTGACTCATAACTGATTGTTTTACCGTTAGTGTGACATTAATCAGATTTGGATGTTGGAATGTTTGTAGTCAACTCATGACTAATTCTTTTTTTTTTTCTATTGTGATATTAACCAGTGATGTAAGGCTTATTACATTTGTATGGTATTAACTTTGTATGATATCATTGATGGCTAATTTATTTTCCCATTAAAATCATCTTCTTTTTTAGTATCATGCATCATACTCTTTGTTAGAATTATGACGATATAGTTTAAGGGTATATATGTAACCAGATGTCTTTTCTTTTCTTTTCTGCCGAACTCGCAAACAAGAAAAAGGAATAATACTTTCTTTTCTCTCTTAAACTCACAAACAAGATGAAGAAAAATTGTCTTCCCTTCTCTTCCTTTCTCTTCTCTTCTTTTCTTTTCTCTCATCTCAAAACTCACAAACAAGCTATCTCTAGCTAGAATCCAAGTTCAATTAGACTTACTAAGTTTTTACTTGCATTATCTTGAAGCTAATTCATCCAAAGTTGGAGCAATTATCTTAAAGGAGAGAATTGAAAGCAACAACACCACATAGTAAGTTTTTTCTTTTCATTTCATTTTATTTCAACTCACCACATTATTTGTAGGTTCATTTTATGATGTGTTGAGCATTTTATAAAATTTATGGGTTAAATACACGTTAGTACCTTGAAAGTAACTTGAAATCTCACCTGAGGGTCTAAATGTTTAATTTTTACAGAAAATGGTCTTTATTTTCAATTACGCAATAAGTAAGGACTTCCGTCCAATTTCTTAAGGTTCTAGGCAAAACCATTATGAGCAATCTTGTCAAGTCGTCTTTGTTTTTTTCAATCCCTCGTTTAATTTCAATTCACAAATCATAAACTTTAGCAATTTGCTCTTGATAATCCCAATTTATAATTGCCGTCAACGGATATGTGGGCTGGTGGGGGGGGGGAGGGGGAAGGGGGGCACCATACTAGTCACCAGCGATGCCAGATAGCGGATAGACGGCGGCAAACAGAGGAGGAAGATGGCCAAAAAAGCTGTCACAACCAAACCTGGCCAAAGAACACCAACCGACAGTCAGATCCCGGCCAAAGAACACCACCACTTGAACAAGTCCGACGATGATCCAAAACCAGCCGAAAAACCAACCCAATTACCACCCCAACTAAGAAGAAAAATGTTGTCCAAACAAACAGCCGGCCAAATAAAGTAACCGGCGATCAGATCTTGGGTGGCTAGTGGCGTTGCCATCAACAGATTAGTGGTATTCTTTGGCCGGGTTAGGTTGTCAATGCTGAAGGAGGGGGGTTAGCAGTGGTGGGTTGGCCTTGGGCATGGGTTGATGATGGTGGTGATTGGTGATCGATCAGTGATTGATCGGCCCACCGGCGATACTGATCTAGGTGCCGGTGGCGCTACTATGATGCCGGTAGTGATGCCGACGGGTTGTGATGATTTGGTGGTACAGTGGTGAGGCCGATCGGGTGGTGGTTTTATGTGGATGATGTTAGCTCTGGCGATCGATCGCTGGTGGGCAATGTTGCTCCGACAGTGCTGTGATGAGATTGGCGCTGGCGGTGATTGTCCGTTGACAGCAACGACAGATTTGGTTTCATGTATTTCAACCGTTGGTAAGGCTTGGGGAAGGATCGGCCTGGGTAGGGAGGGGTGGGCGATGGGTGAGGGGGCGGTGGGTCTGTAAGAAGAAGAAGAATGTGAAAATTTGAAAAAAAGAGAGAGAAAAAAAAAATTAACCTATCCGGGCAATTTTGTCCCTTACGGTTTTGGCTAGGTCGTTGGGAATTTAGACGGAAGTCCTTACTTATTGCGAATTTGAAACTATAGACCATTTTGTGTAAAAAATAATTATTTGGACCTTCAGGTGAGATTTCGAGATGCTTTCGGGGTATTTAACCTAAAAATCATTCACTATCAATTTCAACATAAAATATGGATGCAATTGGAGGAAATAATTTTACTGTAGATTCTGATCCACCTTACAAAGGTCAAAATTGGTTGAGGTTGAAGTTGAAGCACACTATAGAGCATATATGTTTCTGTGTTAGAATTAAGACGACTAGAAAACGCGCCAAAACGGACCAAATTTGTTCCTGATTATTTGAGTGTCATAGAGGAGCACCACATGTACCTTCAGTGGTTTGGATCAGTGATTAAGGGCCAACGAGACCACAGAAAAAAATGGGGACACATTTTTGGATACTAGGTGTAAGGCCCATGTGTACATAGTACACCGAAAAACGAAAACCATTAAGTTGTAATGGGAGTCGAGTTGAGCCATAATCATCAATTGATGACCCCTAGCAAGTTTGGTCAAATTCATTCGCATCGACAAATAAGCTTGGCACACACAAACTATTGATATTTACAATGGATAAGGCTAAGATACCACCTCCTAGAATGATTGGGGGGGGGGGGGGTTTCAAGTCAGTCCGGCGGAGTTGACAAATTGAGTTTCAACGAGGCAGACCTTCAAAATGAACTTCGTGCTCAAAGGAGAGAAGCTTTCAATAAGAGTGATTCTCAAGCTACGCTTGATTTCTTCAAGCACCTTCAAAGTGAGAATTTCATATTTTTCTATAGTATCCAACTAGATTATGAGAACTGCATTAGTACTATATTTTGGGTGGATGCTCGTTCTAGGGCTGCTTACCAAAACTTTTGTGATGTTGTTACGTTTGATACCACATACCGCACAAATAAATACTCTATGCCATTTGTTCCATTTATCGAAGTGAACCACCACTACCAATAAATCTTGTTTGACTTTGCCCTGCTTAGGGATGAGACAGAGGAGTCATTTACTTGGTTATTTGAAATGTGGCTTGAAGCAATGTACCATACTCTCCCAAAAACCATCATCACCGACCAATATTTGGTAATGAAAAACGCAATTGCTAAGGTCTTGCCAGATACTCACCATGGCTTGTGCACATGGCACATAAACAACAAATATCCTAAGCGGCTACACAATGTGTACGCAAACCATCTGACATTCAAGAGTGATTTCAATACCTATGTTAAGAAATCGTTGACGGTTGACGTGTTTGAGGAGAGGTGGGCCAAGTTGATGGATGACTACTCTTTGTGTAATGGTTAAAAGCATTGTCTGAGATCAAGACACAATGGGTTGAGGCTTACACCAAAAAAAATTGCTATTGGAATGACTACGACCTCGAAAAGTGAAGGTATGAATGCCTTGTTTGATGGGTACATAGATAATTTCTCAAGTATAAAGGAGTTTGTAGTTGAGATGCAGAAAGCCATTGACAAGCAATTTTTTCTAAAAAGAGAAGCCAACGTTGGTACTGTTTATAGAGATAGAGCCATAGTAGTTTTTTCACCTTTGGAAGCTCATTCGGCTCAAGTCAATACCAAGAAAATGTTTAGAAAGTTTTAAGAGGAACTTCAAAAGTCGAATCAATATAGAATGACGAAGTTGCACAAGCATTGTTCCAAAGATCTCAAAGTTTATGCTTTGACAAATGTGAAGTATTTTGTCAATCCATGCTATTCTTCAGTTTCGAAGAACCGAAGACATTTCATCGTGTTGCATTGTCTGGATACTGGATTTGTTAATTGCAATTGTCAACTCTTTGAGCATAAAGGTATACTTTTTCGACACGCGTTATAATTTTTTAACGTAAAGAATGCTCGTGAAATTTCGAAAGAGTACATCTTAGAACGGTGGACGAAGCAAGTCAATTGAATACATGGTCACATACCCTACGTGCCACATGTTACAGTTGATTTCGAGTGTGCAACATCCTTCCAGGGGACATGCTTTGACCACACCATGAGCATCTATTGTTGGTCATGAGACATGTTTTGACCCGCTCTTTGGAGTGTGCAGCATCCCTCAAGGGGACTCCTCCGTGACGCTACCTCAGAGAGCTCCGAGTGCTTTGCCATGAGGACTCCTCTCTTGTCAAGTAGGAGACTCTTCCGAGACATTACCTCAGCCCAACGAGTAGGCGAATCCTCCAGGAGACTACCTTGGCGCACTCTAAGTGCTCCAGCACAAGGACTCACCGCGTGATAGGCAACTCTCCCAGGACATTATCTCTGTTGGGGAGCTCCAAGTGTTTCGGCATGAAGGCTCTTCTTCTGCCACGTGGGCAACTCCTCCGGAGCACTACCTCGACATGTCAGGTAGGTGACTCCTTCAGGACAATAGCTGAGCCCGTCAGGTAGGTGACTGCATCCAAGACACTATCTTGACTCGCTCCCAGTGCTCCAACAAGAGAACTCGTTGCTACCGCTTAGCATGGTTGGAATTGGGGCTCAAGCCACAAATTGAACCGTTACCCATTGGTTTGAAAATTTTTGAACCGAACTGAACCAACCACCATTGGTTTGGGTAGTTTAAACGGTTTGATTTGGTTCAGTTTGTGCACATTTAAAGAAGTTGTCCCTTTGCACACCTATTATTCAGTTAAAGTTATATTTTGTCTAGCACATAACATCATTATATTAAATACCTAGGTGCTCGTGCTAATATGAGAAGTAAGTATTATTCCAGATATATGTTACAATGAAAGCTCAAGTATGTCATTTTTATTAACGTACAAGAAAGAATGAGTGAATATACAAGAGATATTCATTACTAGACTTTGGTGATATAAGTGCTCTTATTATTTACTTTCTTTGAGCTTTCAAGATTTTCTTAATTTGGTTTTGTTTAGTAGCAAGTATTTGAAAATAATATATCACTGGACATAAATTACTATATCATAGGTCGGTTCAGCTGGTTTTGTGATTGGTTTAAAAAAATTTAATCCGCGAACTAATCGAGCCGAAGGGAACCGAGGTCGACTTGAGAAATGTGAAACAAACAATTAAGGTATTTAGGCGGTTCAGATTGGATTGATTTGATTTGATTGAACGGTTTAAGCGGTTCGGATCGGTTCGAACAGTTTGATGCTTACCCCTACTCGCTGCGTGATAGGCTACTCCCCATGTACACTATTTCTGCCAAAGAGCTCTGAGTACTCCGGCATGAGAATTGCTCTTCACCATGTTGGTGACTCCTATGCGACACTGTCGTGATGTTCTCTAAATGCTCTGACATAACGTTTTAAAAGGTGTGTGGGGTGTGCCTTGGGGCACGTATCAGGGTGGGGTGCACCTATTTCACCTAGGGGCGTTAAAAAAGGTGGGCTACTCAAAAGGCCTTAGCCCTGAACAGATAAGGTTTACGCCTTTTACACGTTTTTACGGCTTTTTTGGCCAAGGCTAACGCATTTGAAACATTTCAAAACTTGTTTATTTGTTTGCTTTTTTTAACTTTTCAGCTATATTTTTATTGACCATTGGATAAGATATCGATCTATCGATAGAATTAGATCAATAATTATAATATCCGGAACTTTGGGAGCAGGTTAAAATAATCATCGGTGCTCCGAAAAATAAACGGGATAATTTTGGGCAATGCTCGGGTGTTAGTAGCGTATTGAAGCTTAAAAGAATTTTAGGGCAAAATGTAATTTTTGAAATTTTTGGGGGCATTTCCGTAATTTTGTAAAACTTTGAGGGCATAAATGTAAATTTTGGTTTTAGTGAGGAAAAATAATAAAATGAATGTTAGGATAAATTTTCAGTGATGTTTAATTAAATTAAGAATGATTAGAATAATTTTGGGACTTAAATGCAATTATAAAATTTGGGGTTATTTTGCAATTATGAAAATTTTGGGGGTTAATTTGCAATTTTTGAAATTTTGTACCTAGGTGTCAAGATGTTAGTAACCAAGTCATTAGAAATGGCCACCTGTTATGGTGACTAATGTAATTGAAATTCTTTTATTACTTAGGGAAAAAAAAAAGAGAAGAAAGAAAGAAGAAGAAAATAAAGGAGAAAAAAGAAAATAAGAACAAAACAGAGAACTGAACGAGAGCAGAGCTCGGGGAAGAAAGCAGGGGGAAAGGAGGAAAAAAAAGTGATATATCTCAAATATACTCCCAATAATTGGGGAATACCGGCACTCTCAGTCATACTAGGACATTGGAGATTATCTTATCAAGACTCTATCATCAGAGATAGACACGTGATTCTCTAGAATCCTAATACAATCCTAATTGGATTTGTTCACATTCAAGTCCGACTAGGGCTCTTCTTCCTACCATTATATAAAGGGGTCTACCCCCCCAGGTAAAAGGGACGATTACACAACTACACACATACATGCTTTTTCAGAGTTATTATCATGTAGCTGCGCTCTGACTTAAGCATCGGAGAGTTCTCCGCCGGGAACCCCACCCGGCGGTCACTCGTTTTCTGTCTTGCAGGTCATCGGTCCAGGCTCGGGTTCCGCAACGTACGCGGGACATATTTTAAGCAGCAACATTTTGGCGCCATCCGTGGGACCCGCCAGCCTAACCGTTTGACCTCAAGAAAACTCCAACAGTTGTTTCGCGAGCGGTCAGCGACAACGTGTCAGAACCACCAACACAAGTGCCACCGCCGCAGGTCTCCAAGTCAATTACCGTCACAGTTCAGAATTTTCAGATATTGGCCACGCAGCACCGTCACAAGTTTCTACCGTCAGGCCGTGCCGCCACCACCATCAGAAGACAATTAGGCAGCACCGCCTAAACCAAAATTACAAGGCAGCGCCAATGGAGTCATGACCACCAGGACCAGCCGCGCGCCACAGCAGGATTGCCGTATCAACAAAGAAGATCTTACACAGGCAACCAAACCACAAAAATAAAAAAAAGAAGCAGCGCTGTCGGAACCGCCGAAGCTTAGCGGCGTAACCCTTCGTCGGTGCCAATCGGCGCAACCACTGGAGTCGAGCAACAGAAGGCCAGAGCAGATACAAAAAATATCCCAAAGAAAAAAGGAAGAAGACAGGACAGCAACATCTTCGTCGCCGCCTACAGTACCGGCACGGCAAGCGCCAATCGGCGCTACCGCCGCTACCATCTGCCAAAGGTCACCATCGTCAACACCGGCGACAAAGAGGTCAACACCACACATAGCCAATACGGGGCCACCTCACCATCGTCATATCTGCTCCGCCCCCATCAAACAGCGACACACCTCGCCAACAAGCTTTCCGACAACGAACCCGATGTCGCGCCGGCCAAGTCGAACGACTTCATGGTCGACAGCCACAAATGTCTGCACCGCCGTTCACCGCAATGGCCATACAGCCACCACTGAGCCATCCATAATCACAGGCCACCGTCAAGATCAGTCACCGCTGGCCTCTTTCTATTGTTGTCTTCTCCGGCGTCATCAACCCAAAAAAGAAGGAAAGAAAGAAGGCAAGATGAAGCAGATCGCCGGCGTAGTGTCACTGTCACCTCTTTTGGCAAAGCACCGGTTCCGCACCCAGCGACCTTCTTAAACGTCGCCTCGTTCACCGCGAGAAAACGGCGACGGCGCCAATTCGCCACCAGCTCCCAGAGATCGCGCCCTGCTTTTGCGCTAGCCAAAGCCCTGACGCCACGGTCGGTAAAGAGCTGTCCGATCTGCCATCGCCGCCTCACAGTGGCGAAGCCCAGTTGAGGGACAGCGTCGCGAGAGCACCGTCGCAGCCAGTCGGTCGCCGCCCGCCACGCGCCCGACGTACCAGCCCCGATCGGCACCTCCATCCGGCGATGCATCAGTCCTTTGCAACTGGAACGACTCCTAGGCGTTGCTGTGCTGCCGGCGACGTGATGGAACAGATGGTAGCGACAACCTGTGAAAGCTATTGGGCATGTCTCCATTCATCTTAATCAGGACGTGCACCACCGCGACAACCACCAGAACAGCCGCGAAGGGCGCTCCCCACGGTCGCTACCATCACCGCCGCAACTTTAAAACGCCGCCAGTCACCGGTGATGCAAAGCTACTGGGACTAACAACAAACATCTCAACAAAAAAGAAAAAGAAAACCGGAAGACAGGACACCAACATCGTCATCGCCGTTTACAGCGCCGCCACCGCTAGCGTTAATCGGCGGGACCGTCGGAATCAAGCTGCCAAACCACTGGCAGCAAAGAAGCCGACGCCATACCGCCGCGCATAACCAGCATATCGTCGCCACATAGGGTCCAAACCCTAACAAATGGCCATCGCACCTCGTCCAGATCCAACCGTCGGCCGAAGCCAAGACAAGCAGTGCCACCAGCGCATCACCGCGCCACCGCCTCCCAATCGCGCCACCTCACTTTAGATTGAGAGAGATCGAAGGAGCATGGCCCTGTACAACAGCGATTCTATGGTTTTTCAGAACCCAACATCACTGTGACCAGCAGCAAGGCGATGCCATCACCACCGCGACCCCATCGTCGTCGTCGGTCCATCTTTGCGCCGCATCACGCCGCCGCCTCACCTTTGTGCCGCGATGGGCTATGGCTTCTCTGTTGAAGAAAGAAGAAGGAGCAGAAGCAAATCAGGTCCATTCTTCCATTTTTTAAAAAGTATTCAACTTTACCCCATGGTTGTGAGTATTTCGAGTTAAGACCCAATGGGTCTTCATTATTTTGCATTAGCCACAACCTTTTTAAAAGCATTAAGCTTGTATCCCATGCAACATGCCTATTTGTGTTTACGACCCACAGGGTCTTATTTATTCAACTTGGGCTACATCACTTTTAAAAGTATTAAGCATTTAACCGGTCAGAAAGGCCTATTTAAGACTCATCGGGTCTCATTTATTTAACATATGTCGCACGTTCTTTAAAAATGGCGTATATTTTATTGCATATATGTTGCTAAAAGTTAAGCGACTGCGATCTCAGGCGTTAGTAAGCCTTTCAAAGGCTGCTTCTAGTGTGCCTCTATTAGCTAGACCTATTTATTTTTTGTCTAGCATTATCTACTCGCGTCCATTAGTGCAAGCACGTCACAAGTCGGGGCATCCGACTGCTATGACATATTAAGCTCACCTGCGACACGCAGTGCAACACACCCCTGTCAGCTAACTGACAAAACCCTAATGGGGCCACGATGTTTGAACACCGCCCTTCATTCTGTGTTAAAAACATAGTTGAACTTTTAAGTTCATGTGCTTTATTGCTTTAAAAGCTGTTTTTTCAGTCACGTACTTTTATTTCTTGCAAGGGTTTATACTGCGCTCGTAAGCATCAACAATGACGCAAAACCACTTCACAAGCAAGGAACAAATTCACAGCACCCGGCGACTTAAAGGTCACGCCTAGGGTTTTTGCTGCAGTATCATGCCGCCTCGACATTATGTATCCGGTCATACAGTGACCGACTATCAACGGTCAAACATTCACACCAGCGCATGCTACTAATGCAATTGGTGAATCGGAGCACTTTGCGCTCTATCTGCCCCCGAGGGCACGTATGACGAGAACTCTAAGTTCCGTCCAGCCCCCCAGGGCATTTACATGAGCTACATTCCCCGTCAAGGGCGCATACGAGAACTCTAAGTTCCGTCAACCCTCCGAGGGTATTTTACATGAGCTCCATGTTCCATTCCCCCTCAAGGGCACTTATCAGAACTCTACGTTCCACTAGCCCTCTAAGGCGGTCCCTCAAGGGACGAACACCCTCAAGGGTAACATGATAGCACACAAGTATTATCTGACACGGTCTAGCTTTAGTTCTAGCCCGAGAAACGGCAAAACCACGTGGGAGTTCGTCGCCCTACCCTGTTTTGTTAATTCGAAACCTGGCCGAGCGTGAGTGCGAGGCTTCTTTGCCAGCCCTTAGCCGACGATAAGGGTTCGCGTCAAAGTAAAACGCAAGCATGATGTGGTCAGCTCAAGCTAAAGAACACACACTTGCACAAAATAAACACCTTCCACAGGAGAGGTGACCCCTCAAGGGGACATTCAAACACTTAGCACATGCAACAACTTGCATGCACAGCTCTGTGTCCTTTCTCTAGAGAGGCTAACGTGGGGCACAGCCTTTAATGGATCTCGAGATCCCATTATTCATCTTCCCAAAGATGATTCCGAATAGCCTACTTAGGCGATATTCGAAAGACCTAGCTCTCAAGAGCTAGAGTTCTAGCATCCTACTCGGGCAAAGTTCCAAAGCTTAAGCTCCCAAGAGCTTAGGTCCGAGTACATGGAGTAGAGAAATATTATTACCCCTACAAGCGGATGGAGAATCCCTTACAAATCTAACGTGTGTCTCAAGACACCAGGTATAAACTTCCTCAGCCAAACATTTTGGCTAAGGAAGTGGGGGGCTTATGATATATCTCAAATATACTCCCAATAATTGGGGAATACCGGCACTCTCAGTCATACTAGGACATTGGAGATTATCTTATCAAGACTCTATCATCAGAGATAGACACGTGATTCTCTAGAATCCTAATACAATCCTAATTGGATTTGTTCACATTCAAGTCCTACTAGGGCTCTTCTTCCTACCATTATATAAAGGGGTCTACCCTCCCAGGTAAAAGGGACGATTACACAACTACACACATACATGCTTTTTCAGAGTTATTATCATGTAGCTGCGCTCTGACTTAAGCATCGGAGAGTTCTCCGCCGGGAACCCCACCCGGCGGTCACTCGTTTTCTGTCTTGCAGGTCATCGGTCCAGGCTCGGGTTCCGCAACGTACGCGGGACATATTTTAAGCAGCAACAAAAAGGAAGAAGAAAGGAAAGGGAGAGTTTAGAAGAATTCGGTTCAAGGTGATCTTCCATCTTAATTTCAGCGTAAATTTCAATGTGTTTGGTGGTGGGTGTACAACTGTGGGTGATTGTCTGTTGTGTGTGTTTTTTGGGTATATATATACGGGAGTTCTTCAAGAAATTATGGGAATATTGGTGTTTGGTGAGGGATTATGTGTGGGTTCTGTGTGAGGGAGGCCTCACGGTGAGCGTGTGCGAATTGAGCGTGTATTTTAGGGCCATGGGTGGACTCAGTGTATATGTGATCTCTGTGTGTGTGCACAGAGGTGCAGGTGTGCGTGTTATTGTGTGTTCATGCGAAATTGTGTGTGCAAACTATGTAGGTGTGGTGTATTAGTGTGTGCAGGATGAAGATGGTGAGATGTGTGCATTTTTCAAGGCTGAGAGTATTACGTGAATGTTTGGATGTGTGACAGAGTGCAGGGGGTGTGTGACAATGTGTGTTCTTCTTCGGGTTCGTGAGTGTGTGTAAATTTTGTATGTGTAATTGTGTGTAATAGGTGTATATGAGTGTATTAATGTGTGTGTTAGAATGTGTTTTAGGTGTGTATATATGTGAAATTGTGTGGGTGTAATGGGTGAAGTGGTATGTTGTGGGAGTGTGTTCGTAGGGGAAGTGATCAGGGAGATGAAGACTGTGGGTTCTAAGGTGTTCGAGTGTGTGTGTGTGTTTAATCTAAGTGGATATGAACAGTAGGTGTTATTGTCATTAAAGATATGAAATTAATTTAAGCAGTTTTTAATCTTATTTTTATAAATAGTTAGTCCAAAAGTAGACAAAGTCCAAAACAGTAACCCCCAATATTTTTATGAGACCTACGCTCTGAAATTTTTGGTGTCCGCGAAAGGCGCTAAATTGGGGTACCAATTAAAGAGATTTATTGAATTATTTAGCATAGCAAACCAGGCTATTTTGATCTAAAATTTTTAAGAAAACCTTATTTTATTGATATCATTCATTACCTAAATTTTCGTACCATTCCAAGGCTGATAGATATTTTTAGCAAAACTAGCTTCTGAGCACTCGATCTAGACACCGGTTTGGAATTTTTGGGCGAAAATTTTCTAAAATACTTTTTAACCCAAAAATGACTTCAGGATGCTTAGAGTAGTGTTTGAGGATATTTTTAGGATTTTTTCAGTGCTGGAAACCCTCATGGGGTATTTTGGTAATTTGCCACCCCGAAGGGGTATTTTGATAATTTTACCTAAAAAGGGTATTTTGAGATAAATTCACATACAATAAGGTTGTTCGAGTGATTTTACTTGCGGAAAGGCTATTTTTGTGATTCAAGTGTGAGAGGTATTTTGATAATTTGCCACCCTGAGGGGGTATTTTGGTAATTTGACCTAAAAATGTATTTTTGGGTAAAATTGCGTATAATAAGGTTATTATAGTGATTCTACTTACAAGAAAACCATTTTGGTGATTTAAGTCTGAGAGGGGCATTTTGGTAATTTTACACCTGAGGGCATTTTGGTAATTTTACATACGAGGTGAAGGAGGTTCATTTTGGAAGGATGAGTGAGTCCGTATTAAGTTACAATATTGTAATATAGACTGTATTCTAATTAGTTGATTGTTCCCTTTAGGTTAAAGCTAAGAACTTCCAGTTAGGATAAGTTAGCTGCAGATGTAGGTAAAAGATTCTATGTAAACCCTGGGTAAGGACTTTCATCCGAACCTTTATTTGATAACTTGTCTTGCAAGTACTCCTCTGATTTACTTATGATTATTGTCGAATACTGAATTATGTATGGATATCAGCATGTTATTTCCCACCAATATCGAACTTGAATCCATTATTTGAAAATATTATCGATGCTTGGCTTGTATCACCTGCTGAGCAAAGTCGATAATTGTTTGTGTCCGTTCTTTTGAAGTGTTGTGCCTAAACTCGATAATTATTCACAATAATTTTTGTTGTTTACTTGTGATTTTTCTTTTGAAATTCGGAATGATCACTCGTATCAGTATGTTTATCGTTATTAGAACCCGAATTGATTTCAGTGATTTGAACTTATGTTAATACTCATTGATATTGTTGATTTTTTTGTTGACTTGGGTATCCGTTCTGTGGGGAGGTGGTATAAGGCTGGTTTGAATCCTGCATGAAACGCAGGCTAGTACCCAATGGGACTAGTAATTACTTTGGTACATTATGCATCTGTACACCATGTTAGCTTGCTGGAATGACATTGCAGTCGCCTATGATCAACGTTGATTTTTTAATTTATCTGCACTATATATTGCCGTGACAGTTATGGAAATGACTGGAAAGTATTATCTGAATGATTTGTGCTTGTGTTGAAATCCCTTGAGAACTCTTCATGGTATTTTGGAAATGATGACTTTGGAAGTGATCTTTTATTGATCGTTTGGAAACTGTCGTGATTGTTATTGTTATTTTGGTATCTATTTATGATGAATTTTGGTCATTTTTTAAATCACTGAGCTATTCAGATCGTTTGAAGTATTCAAAAATCATTGTCGGTTGGATTTTTTGGAGTCGTTTTATAATTCCTTTGATAGTCCTTTTACGACCTTACTGAGCTCTCAAAAACTCACCCTTCGTTTGACTCCCTTCTGCAGATGATGATAAGTTGTAGCATGTTCGGGAATGGGTTAGAGTATGTGTGAGATTCCGGTAATCTGCCACTACTATACAGTAAGACCCCTGTGCAGGTCGGTACGATTAATTTGTTCTTAGGAATTTGAATTGAGAAGGACTTAAGCTGTAATAGTTTAAGCTAAGCGGTTGTAATCTAGTATTTTGACAAATCTGAGTTGATGTTGAATTAGATGATTTAGAATATGTGTTGGTGAATAGATTTGATAGGTTTGATGTGATCCGGTTGGAGTTCAGGGCGGTGGATCTCCGAATTTCTGGGGGGTTACAGTTGATATCAGAACAGTTCAGTCTTGTGGTATTAAGAGTATAAGTATATGATTCTGTAGGCACATGAACCAGGATAAGTATATGATCCTGCAGGCACGAAACCACAGAGTATAGGTAATCCGATTCTGTAGAACCGTATCCGGTTAATGAGAGTGGGCATGATACTAGTTAAGATGTCTGTCTGTAGGGTTAGGAAGTCTGTCTTTAACTTGTAATTGTACTGTTCTTTAGACACGGATTAGTATAACCCTGATGTTGTATATTGTATCAGTATGGTCTGCACTCGGAGCACTGGTAGTGGAGATGGTATGGAGGGCCTAGAGGTCCCCGATAGATGAGATTCCAACAGACTGTATATGATGAACAGGGATTCATCCCCAACATTAGAAAGACCTGACAAACAATCTTTAGATTGGGAAATGCACTGTGTGGAGGTTTTATGGTTGTAGAGGGGCACATCTACCTAATAGGGGGAACAGCTAGACACAGAATCGATGGTTACGGTTCTGAACACTATGAACCTGATTCTGACCCTGACGACATAGAATCTGGCTAACCAGTCGCAAGGAGTACCGAATCCGGTCCAACCACAACCTCAAAACGAGAGTAGCTTGGGTAAATTTAACAAACATAATGCGACTAGTTGTAGGGGGTTATTGGACCCTACAGAGACAATGAACTGGATTAGTAAAATTTAGGAAATTTTGAGCAACTGATTGTATAAATTTTTAGCAACTGTAAGTGAAGCGACAAGGGATTGAATTTGCTGCATATAAACTGAGAGAGGAGGCTGATCAGTGGTAGAAAATGATAACGAGGAGTCTGAATTATCAGTAATTGCTCGGTGTCACTTGGGAATAGTTTGGGGAGTTATTTCTCGACAGGTATTTTTCTGGGATTTCATGAACCGATGTTAAGGGAGTTTGTTAATGTGACGCAAACAGATCAGGAGTCGATAGAAGAATTTGAAATGGGGATTTATTGTCTCGCTAAATTCGCAGTAAGGATGTTACCGACGAAGGTAAATAGATGCCAGAAGTCTTAGTAGGGGGCTTAGGCCTGGATTGAGAGATGCGGTGATCCTAGCTCGATTGACGTGCTATGTGGAATATCTTTATTGGATATATGTGTTTTGGAATAGTCAAAGTCTAACAAATGGAGGAAGGCATGAGTAAACATAGGGCGGATAGAAGAGAGATAAGTAAGAATTTTCCCAGAACAGATTTGTAGGTACTGACAGTCGTCAGCAATTTTTTTTTTTTTACAGTCAGCATATCACGGTGCCCAAGGTTAAAGGTTGGGGTAGAATCAGGGATTCAGGCCCACTTCAGTTCGGTGGTACTGAGACCTGGATAGAGTTCTAAAATTTGATTGAGGCATGATATGGGATTTAGGGGAGCAAAGGGTGTAGGTGTTCGATCAGTTTAGAGTACTATAGTTGGACTATCGTAGAGTTCCAAAGTTTGACCTACCCAGAGTACTGGTTAGGGTGGCGAGTCAATTTTCTGGCCACCCCATGTGGTAAGTATGATAGAAGTCACAGTGGTGATTTATGCAATAAAGTGACCCGATGACGTGTTAGGCATGGCAGTGTGGAGCATTAAGTTCAAAATTGTTTCCTTGTGAAATAATACGTCGTGTACCTATAGCTAGTGTAACAGCAAGGAGTGTTCCTCGGCAGGAATAGGACAAGGTGAGTAGGGGCTGAGGCCCAGAATATCCGTTAGAGTTTGTTTAATGTCTACTTAGGATGTTGTCACATCCGGTGACGTGGTGCCAGGTACACCACAGGTTAACCCATTAGAGGTTCGTATATTGCTTAATTATGGAGCGTCATACTTTTTGCATCCGTTACTTTGGCACAGTGATTGAGGGTGGAGGTTTGTCCTTAGGACTGATCTTGGGATAGGCATCCCGTCAGGAGAATCTTTGACTGTTTTTATGATTTTCGGTGGCTATACTATTTATGTTGCGGATAGAGATCTTCCGGTGGATCTCATCCTCTTTGCTCTTTGAGGTTTGATATCATACGAGGCATAAATTGATTACACTCTAATCACGTTTCCGTAAGTTGTTAGGGAAAGACCTAGTAGTGTTTGGAAGTTTGTAAGGTACAAATAATGGTTAAGTTAGTGATTCGGATGATGTGTGAAAATTAAGTTCTCTGAAAGTGATTATTGTCAAGACTGAGAACTGGTTTTGGAATATATGTAATACTCTAAACTCTGGGAGTGGATTAAAATGGCTATCGGAGATCCAAAAAATAAACGAGTGATAATTTTGAGTGATGCTCGGGTAGTAGTAGCATACGGAAGCTTAAAAGAATTTTGGGACAAAATTATAATTTTCAAAATTTCTATGAGCCATTTGTAATTTTGGAAAAACTTTGGGGTTGTAATTGCAAATTATATTTCTGATGATGAAAAATGATGAAGTGAGTGACAGTGTATGTTTTACTGACATTTAATTAAATTAATAAATATTAGAAGAATCTTGGGGCAAAAGTGCAAAATTTGAAACTTCTGGGGTTATTTTGTAAATTTTGGAACTTGAGGGGCTATTTTGCAAAATTTGAAAATTTAGCCTTATGTGTCAATTTTTCAGAATTTTCGGTGTAAAGAGATGCCACCTCCCGTGATGAGTAATCTGATGTTATTTTTTTATGTTAATTTGGTTCTATCCTAAATGGAAAGAAAACAAAGAGAGGGGGGGGGTGGGAAGCTTCGGATGAACAGTAACAAAAGAAGAAAGGAAAAAAATATAAGGAATAGAGAAGCTGGGGAAAAAAAGAGCAGAAAGAGGATGGGAACAAAGAATCTTGGGCAAGAGAGTAACAGAGAGAGATTAGAGAGGGATTCTAAAGGTAATTTCACTACCTCAGTAGTGTGGGACTTTGGGGTAAATGGGTTTTTCTTCAGTTGTGTTCGTACTGTGAGTGTGTGTTTTGTTGTGTGGGGGTGGCGTCGGGTGTGGATTCATGAGAGGGAATTGGAAGTTTAGGTAAGTGTATGTTGGTAATATGGAAGATTGGTGGGTGTATGTGAGTTTGTGGGGGCTGGTGGCTGTGGTGAAGCTCGGCAGAATGGACCACGTCATTGTGTGTGTGTGTGAATTATGTGTTTGATTGTGTGTTAGGCCTATGAGTGTTTTACAAGTAGTATATGTATAACTAAGGGTGGTAGTGTGTGTGTTTCAGAATAGTAGAAGGTGTAGGTGAGTTGTGTGAATCGGGGGTCTCGACAGTGAAGAGAAGGGAGGAAGAATACACTATGTGTGGAAAAAGGTGTGATAGTGTGTGTTTAAATCTGCATAATAAGTGTAATTGTCACTCAAGACAGAAATCAATTTAGGCAGTTTTTTCCACAAATTTTTATAAAACGTTAGGGCCAAAATTAGGCAAAATCCAAAACAGTAACCCTTGATATTTTTACGAGACCTACGCTCTGGAATGTTTCGAGAATTTTCAATGTCTACGAAGGGCGCTAAATTGCGGTACCGATTAAAGAAATTTATTAAATTATTTAGCATAGCAAACCAAGCTATTTTAATTTAAAAATTTTAAGAATATATTATTTTATTGATATGATTCATATTCTAAAATTTCGTGCCATTCTGAGGCCAATATGTATTTTTCGTGAAACTGACCTTTTAGCGCTTGGTCAGGACATCGATTCGGAATTTTCTGACGAAAATTTTCTAGTCCAAAAATGACATCAGGATGCTAAAAATAGTATTTTAAGATATTTTTCATGTGCCGCCCGGGGGTATTTTGATAATTTGCCACCCCGATTGGGGTATTTTGGTAATTTTACCCACAAATGTGTATTTTTGAGTAAATTTACATACGATAAGGATATTTAGTGATGTTGCTTACGGAAGGGTTATTTTGATGACTTAAGTCTAATGGGATTATTTTGGTAATTTATCATCCGAAGGGGTATTTTGGTAATTTTACCTATAAGAAGTAAATTCACATACAGTAAGATTGTTTGAATCATTTTACTTGCGGGAAGGCTGTTTTTGGTGATTCAAGTGTGAGTACGGGTATTTTGGTAATTTGACATACGAAAGGTATTTTTGGGTAAAGTTGCAACGGTAAGGTTATTTTTAGCGAGATCAGGGAGATGAAGACTGTGGGTTCTAAAGTGTTCGAGTGTGTGTGTTTAATCTAAGTGGATATGAACAGTATGTGTTAATGTTACTAAAGATATGAAATTAATTTAAGCAGTTTTTAATCTGATTTTTATAAATAGTTAGGGCCAAAATTAGACAAAGTCTAAAACAGTAATTCCTAATATTTTTCTGAGACCTACACTCCGGAAGTTTTCGAGAATTTTTGGTGTCTGCGAAAGGCGCTAAATTGGGGTAATGATTAAAGAGATTTATTGAATTATTTAGCATAGCAAACCAGGCTCTTTTGATCTGAAAATTTTATGAAAATCTTATTTTACTGACATGATTCATTATCTAAAATTTTGTGCCATTCCAAGGCTGATAGATATTTTACTGATATTTTCAAAAATGACTTAAGAGACCAAAAATGACTTCTGAGAGCAAAAATGACTTCAGGATATTTAGAGTAGTGTTTAAGGATATTTTTGGTGCCGGACACCTCTAGGGGGTATTTTGGTAATTTATCACCCTGAAGGGGTATTTTGGTAATTTTACCTAAAAGGGGTATTTTGAGATAAATTCATATACAGTAAGGTTGTTCGAGTGATTTTACTTACGGAAAGACTATTTTTGTGTTTCAAGAGTGGTATTTTGGTAATTTGCCAACTTGGGGGGGGGGGGTATTTGGTAATTTGACCTAAGAAAGGTATTTTTGGGCAAACCTACGTACGATAAGGTTATTATAGTGATTCTACTTACGAGAAGACCATATTGGTGATTTAAGTCTGAGATGGGCATTTTGATAATTTGACATATGTGGTGAAGGAAGGAGGTTCATTTTGGGAGGATGCGTGAGTCGGTATTAAGTTACAATATTGTAATATAGACGGCATTCTAATTAGTTGATTGTTCCGTTTACGTTAAAGCTAAGGACTTCCGGTTAGGATAATTTAGCTACGGATCTAGTTAAGGGATTCTATATGAACCCTGGGTAAGGACTTTCGTCCGAACCCTTATTTGATAACTCGCACTTGCAAGTATTCATCTAATTTACTTATGACTAATGTAGAATACTGAATTATGTATTGATATCAGCATGTTATTACCTAGAAAACCTCAATATTGCACCTGAATCGATTATTTGAAAATCTTATCGATGCTCGCCTTGTATCACCTGCTGAGCAAAGTCGATAATTGTTTGTGTTCGTTCTTTTGAAGTGTTGTGCCTAAACTTGATAATTATTCACAATCGTTTTTGCTGTTTACTTGTGATTTTTCTTCTAGAATTCCGAATGATGACTCATATCAGTATGTTTTTTTTGTTATTAGAACCCGAATTGATTTCAGTGATTTGAGTTTATGTTAATGCTCATTGATATTGTTGATTTTTGTGTTGACCTGGGTATCTGTTATGTGGTGAGGCGACATAAGGCTGGTTTGAATCCTGTATGAAACGCAGGCTAGTACCCAATGGGACTAGTAATTACTTTGGTACATCATGTATGTGCACACCATGTTAGGTAGCGAAATGGCATTGCAGTCGCCCATGATCAACGTTGATTTTTTATTTTATCTACACTGTATATTACCATGACTGTTACAGAAATGACTAGAAAGTATTATCTGAAAGATTTGTGCTTGTGTTGAAATTACTTGAGAAATCTTCATGGTATTTTGAAAATGATGACTTTGGAAATGATCTTTTACTGATCATTTTGGAAATCATTGAGCTATTCAGATTGTTTGAAGTATTCGGAAATCATTGTCGGTTGGATTCTTTGGAGTCGTTTTATAATTCCTTTTGTAGTCCTATTACGACTTTACTGAGCTCTCAAAAGCTCACATTTCGTTTGACTCCCTTCTGCAGGTGATGATAAGTTGTAGCATGTTCGGGAATGGGTTAAAGTCTGTGTGAGATTCCGGTAAGCCACTACTACTATATAGTAAGACCCCTGCGTGAGTCGGTACAATTAATTTGTTCTAAGGAATTTGAATTGCGAAGGACCTAAGTTATAGTAGTTTAAGCTAAGCGCTTGTAATCTAGTATTTTGAGAAATTTGAGTAGATGTTGAATCAGATGATTTAGAATATATGTTGGTGAATAGATTTGACATGTTTGATGTGATCCGGTAGGTTAACGTTTTGGGAGTTCGGGGCGGTGGAGCTCCGGATTTCCGAGGGGTTACAGTTGGTATTAGCGCATTTCGGTCCGGTGATATTAAGAGTATAAGAATATGATTCTGTAGGCACAAGAACGAGACTAAGTATTTGATCCTGTAGGCATGGAACCACAGAGTGTAGGTAATCTGATTATGTAGAACCGTATCCGATTAATGAGAGTGGGTAGGATAAGGGTAGAGTTAAGATGTCTATCTGTAGGATTAGGAAGTCTGCCTTTAACGTGTAATTATACTGTTCTTTGGACACAGGTTAGTATAACCCTGATAACTGTACATTGTATCAATATGGTCTGCACTTGGAGCACTGGCAGTGGAGACGGTACGGAGGGCCTAGAGGTCCCCGATAGATGAGATTCCAACAGACTGTATAGAATGAACATGCATTCATCTCCCGCATTGTAAGACCTAAAAAACAATCTTTAGATTGGGAAAGACCCATAATTGATGGTTACGGTTCCTTCTTAATTTCAGTGTGAAATTTCAATGTGTTTGGTGGTGGGTACACGACTGTGGGTGACTGTGTGTTGTGTGTGTTTTTTGGTATATATATACGGGTGTTCTTCAAGAAATTATGTGAATTTTTTCGTGTATGGTGAGGGATTATGTGTGGGTTCTGTGTGAGGGAGGGCCTCACAGTGAGCGTGTGCGAATTGAGTGTGTATTTTAGGGCCAAGGGTGGACTTAGTGTATAAGTGATTTCTGTGTGTGTGCACAGAGGTGCGGGTGTGCGTGTTATTGCGTGTTCATGCGAAATTGTATGTGCAAACTATGTAGATGTGGTGTATTAGTGTGTGCAGGATGAAGATGATGAGATATGTGTCTTTTTCACGGTTGAGAGGGTTACGTGGGTGTTTGGATGTGTGACAGATGTAGGGAGTGTGTGACAATGTGTGTGTTCTTTGGGTTCGTGAGTGTGTGTAAATTTTTGTATGTGTAATTGTGTGTAATATGTGTATATGAGTGTATTAATGTGTGTTAGAATGTGTTTGAGGTGTGTATATATGGGAAATTGTCTGGGTGTAATGGGTGAAGTGGTATGTTGTGGGATTGTGTTCGGTAGGGGAAGTGATGAGGGAGATGAGGACTGTGGGTTCAAAGGTGTTCGAGTGTGTGTGTTTAATCTAAGTGGATATGAACAGTAGGTGCTATTGTCACTAAAGATATGAAATTAATTTAAGCAATTTTTAATTTGATTTTTATAAATAGTTAGGGCCAAAATTAAACAAAGTCCAAAACAGTAACCCCCAATATTTTTATAAGACCTACACTCTGAAAGTTTTTGGGAATTTTCGGTGTCCACGAAGGGTGCTAAAATGGGGTACCGATTAAAGAGATTTAATGAATTATTTAGCGTAGCAAACCAGAATATTTTAATATGAAAATTTTATGGAAACCTTGTTTCACTCATATTATGAATTATCTAAAATTCCGTGCCATTCTGAGGCCTATAAATATTTTTAGTGAAACTGACTTCTGAGCGCTAGGTCCAGACACTGGTTTCATATTTTCGGGTGAAAATTTTCAAAATACTTTTAGCCCAAAAATAACTTCAGGATGTTTAAAGTTGTGTTTTAGGATTTTTTTTTTCCGATGCCGGAAACCCCCAGGGAGTATTTTGGTAATTTGCCACCCCGAAGGGGTATTTTGGTAATTTTATCTAAAAAGGGTATTTTGAGATAAATTCACATATTGTAAGGTTGTTCGAGTGATTTTACTTGCGAGAAGGCTGTTTTTGTAATTCAAGTGTGAGCATGGTATTTTGGTAATTTACCACCCGATGGGGTATATTTGTAATTTGACCTAAGAAATGTATTTTTGGATAAAATTGCGTACGATAAGGTTATTATAGTGATTTTACTTACGAGAAGACCATTTTGGTGATTTAAGTCCAAGATGGGTATTTTGGTAATTTTACATCTGAGGTCATTTTGGTTATTTTACATACGCGGTGAAGGAGGTACATTTTGGGAGTATGCGTTAGTCCGCATTAAGTTAAAATATTGTAATATAAACTGTATTCTAATTAGTTGATTGTTTCGTTTAGGTTTAAGTTAAGGAATTTCGGTTAGGATAATTTAGTTGCGAATCCAGGTAAGGGATTTTATCTGAACCCTGGTAAGGACTTTCGTTCGAACTCTTATTTGATAACTTGCACTTGCAAGTACTCCTCTGATTCACTTATGACTATTGTCAAATACTGAATTATGTATTGATATCAGCATGTTATTGCCCAGAAAACCCCAATATTGAACTTGAATCCATTATTTGGAAATCTTATCGATGCTCGTTGTATCACCTGTTGAGAAAAGTCGATAGTATTTGTGTCCATTCTTCTAAATTGTTGTGCCTAAACTCGATAATTATTCGCAATCGTTTTTGCTGTTTACTCATGATTTTTCTTTTGAAATTTCAAATGATCACTCGTATCAGTATGTTTATTGTTATTGGAACCCGAATTGATTTCGGTAATTTGAGCTTATGTTAATGCTTATTGATACTGTTAATTTTTGTGTTGACCTGTGTATCCGTTCTGTGGGGAGGCGGTATAAGGCTGGTTTGAATCCTGCATGAAACGCAAGCTAGTACCCAATGGGACTAGTAATTACTTTGGTACATCATGCATGTGTACACCATGTTAGCTTCTCGAAATGACATTGCAATCACCCAGGATCATCGTTGATTTTTGATTTTATCTGCACTATATATTGCCGCGACTATTACGAAAATGACTGGAAAGTATTATCTGAATGATTTGTGCTTGTGTTGAAATCCCTTGAGAAATCGTCATGGTATTTTGGAAATGATGACTTTTGAAGTGATCTTTTACTTATCGTTCGGAAATCGTTGACAGTTATTGTTATTTTGGTATCTATTTATGATGAATTTTGGTCATTTTTGAAATCACTGAGCTATTCAGATCGTTCGAAGTATTCGGAAATCATTGTCGGTTGGATTTTTTGGAGTCGTTTTATAATTCCTTTGATAGTCCTTGTATGACCTTACTGAGCTTTCAAAAACTCACCCTTCGTTTGTCTCCCTTCTGCAGGTGATGATATGTTGTAGCATGTTCGGGAATGAGTTAGAGTGTGTGTGAGATTCCGGTAAGCTGCCACTACTGTATAGTAAGACCCCTGCGCGAGTCGGTATGATTAATTTGTTCTTAGGAATTTGAATTGCGAAGGACCTAGGCTGTAATAGTTTAAGCTAAGCGGTTGTAATCTAGTATTTTGAGAAAAATCTGAGTTGATATTAAATTAGATGATTTAGAATATGTGTTAGTGAATAGATTTGACAGGTTTGATGTGATCTTGTAGGTTAACGTTCCGGGAGTTCAGGGCGGTGGAGCTCCGGATTTTTTGGGGGTTATAGTTTATATCAGAGCAGTTCGGTTTGGTGGTATTAAGAGTATAAGTATATGATTCTGTAGGCACAGGAACGAGAATAAGTGTATGATCCTGCAGGCATGGAACCACAAAGTATTGGTAATCCGAGTCTATGGAACCGTATCCGGTTAATAAGAGTGGGCAGGATAAGGGTAGAGTTAAGATGTTTGTCTGTAGGGTTAGGAAGTCTGCCTTTAACTTGTAATTGTATTGTTCTTTAGACAGGGGTTAGTATAACCCTGATAACTGTACATTGTATCAGTATGGTCTGCACTCGGAGCACTGGCAGTGGAGATGGTACGGAGGGCCTAAAGGTCCCCAATATATGAGATTCCAACAGACTGTATAGGATGAACAGGGATTCATCCCAGGATTTGGAAAGACCTAACAAACAATCTTTAGATTGGGAAATGTATCGTGTGGAGGTTTTATGGTTACGGTTCCGAACACTATGAACCTGATTTCGACCCTGACGATATAGAATCTGGCTAACCAGTCGCAAGGAGTACCGAATCCGGTCCAACCACAACCTCGAAACGAGAGTACCGTGGGTAAATTTAACAAACATAATGCGACTAGTTGTAGGGGTTATTGGACCCTATAGAGACAACGGACTGGATTAGCAAAATTAAGGAAATTTTGAGCAACTGATTGATAAATTTTGAGCAACTGTAAGTGAAGCGACAATGGATTGAATTTGTTGCGTATAAACTGAGAGAGGAGGCCGATCAGTGGTGAAAAATGATAGTGAGGAGTCTGAATTATTAGCAATTGCTCGGTGTCACTTTGGAATAGTTTGGGGAGTTATTTCTCGACAGTTTTTTTTTAGATTTCATGAACCGATGTTAAGGGAGTTTGTTAATGTGACGCAAATAGATCAGGAGTCGATAGAAGAATTTGAAATGGGGATTTATTGTCTCGCTAAATTCGCAGTAAGGATGTTACCGACGAAGGCAAATAGATGCTAGAAGTTTGAATGGAGGGCTGAGGCCTGGATTGAGAGATGCGGTGATTCCAGCTCGATTGACGTGCTATGTGGAATATCTTTATTGGATATGTGTTTTGGAATAGTCTAAGTCTGACAAATGGAGGAAGGCATGAGTAAACACAGGGCGAATAGAAGAGAGATAAGTACGAATTTTCCCATAACAGATTTATAGGGGCTGACAGTCGTCAGCAAAAAGTTTCTTTTATAGTCGGCATAGCACGGTGCCGAAGGTTAAAGGTTGGGGCAGAATCAGGGATTCAGGCTCACTTTGATTCAGTGGTACTGAGATCTGGATAGAGTTCTGAAATTCGATTGGGGCATGATATGGGATTTAGGGGAGCAAAGGGTGTAGGCGCTCGATCAGTTCAGAGTACTAGAGTTGGACTATCGTAGAGTTCCGAAGTTTGACCTACCCAGAGTACTGGTTAGGGTGGCGAGTCAATTTTCTGGCCACCCCATGTGGTAAGTGCGATAGAAGTCAGAGTGGTGATTCATGCAATAAAGTGACCAGATGACGTGTTAGGCATGGCAGTATGGAGCATTAAGTTGAAAATTGTTTTCTTGTGAAATAATCTGTCGTGTACCTATAGCTAGTGTAACAGCGAGCAATGTTCCTCGGCAAGAAGAGGACAAGGTGAGTAGGGGCTGAGGCCCAGAATATCCGTTAGAGTTTGTTTAATGTCTACTTAAGATGTTGTCACATCCGGTGACGTGGTGCCAGGTACACCACAGGTTAACCCATTAGAGGTTCATATATTGCTTAATTATGGAGCGTCATAATTTTTGCATCCGTTACTTTGGCACAGTGATTGAGGGTGGAGGTTTGTCCTTAGGAACTGATCTTGGGATAGGCATCCCGTAGGGAGAATCTTTGACTGTTTCTACGGTTTTCGGTGGCTATATTGTATATGCTGCGGATATAGATCTTCCTGTGGATCTCATCCTCTTTGTTGTTTGAGGTTTGATATCATGTGAGGCATGAATTGATTACACTCTAATCACGTATCTGTAATTTGTTAGGGGAAGACCTGGTAGTGTTTGGAAGTTCGTAAGGTACGAATAATGGTTAAGTGAGTGATTCAGATGATGTGTGAGAATGAAGTTCTTGGAAAGTGAAATTTGTTAAAACTGAGAACTGGTTTTGGATTATGATAGGAAATTTTGAATTCCATGTTGTCAGTTGTTCGTTCTTTTTTTCTGTTGAATTCAATGACAACTTAATTGAATGTCAGCTTACGCTGAGACATCATAGAAGATGCCATTCCTTCTTAGTTGTCTTATTCATTTTTAGGATATTTATTTGTTCCTTTTGAATCTATTTGGACTTGATGGGGTAGTATCTGACCCACTGGCCATGGGAAAACTGCGAATCTTATTAAGGACCAATAACTCCTTCCGATTTTGGTTGCCTCGGGTCTTTGGGTTGACTTTGCTTCACCAGACCTATATAATCGTTTTTGTGTCCGTTGTTTCTTCTGGAATGTCACAGAATTTTGTTGTGAACCCCAAAAGCCAATATTCATGATTTTTGTTGAATTTTTTTCGTGTTTTGAATGCCTGATTGCGATTATTATATTATTATTATTTGCATAGTTTCACCTACATGGATATGAGGTTAGGTAGATTCTTAAGCCTCAGATAATCTATGAGCGAGAATAGACTCTGGGAACAGGGATTAGGTTTAGATAAGCTATTCGATGGATCGATATAAGGTTGAGATCTGAACTGATACATGATGATAGACAGTACGTTACTTGCTTTTGGGAACTGAAAGGTTTTAAATTTTAACTAAAAAAGATGATTGAAGGATGAGACTATAGATTTTGGGTAAATAATATGATTGTCAGACGGAAGTGCTGTAATAACATAGAGCCTTACACTCTAGTGAAAATGAATACATAGGTATCCAAAATCATATGCTGCGCTATGTTAGGAGAACACATCGTTAGGTGACAAATCCGGTAACGACTTGGACTCGTTGAGATAAGGCACCAGAGTGTGTAACAAAATCATAATTGTTATAGCTTTTTGTCGTTCTGTGAAGTGTACGCAGAACCGTAAGTATGCAATACGTAGTTATGTTAAAATAACATGTCTCTCGGTGAAAAATTCGGCAATAGTTTGGACTTGTTGTTTTGAGAAGTTAGAGTGCACAGTGAAAGCCTAGTGGCAACATTTTTTGCTGTCTATTGTGAGGTGTAAGTGCTTATAGGAATTGGTTATCTTGTCCATGTTAGCTCGGGTAGGGTGCAAGTCATGTATGACCATCATTTGGTATTTTAGTACACCTTAAGCTTGAAGTTAAACTTACCATTATTAAGTAGACTGTACAAACAATATAGTCTCTGGTATAGAATCAGTACAATGCAGTAGGAGCTCTAGTATTAGAGTTTGATTTAGTTCGACTCGTATGCGTTGAATTCAGAGTGGTGTAGGTTCAACTCAATGAGCTTTGCATTAACTAAGTCATCGTTCATGAAATACTAGAACGGTTAAAGCACGAGTAGTAACCTGGTTGGATTGAGTTTAGCATTACGACTAGAATATAACTGTTGCGGTCAGGTACTCGTGGAAATGAATGTGGGCATGATGATTATGTGTAGCTTAGCTACGGTGCGATAGTTATCAGAGTGCCGCAGCGGAAGCGTAGTGCCTCACGCCATAAGTGATAGGAAATTCGAGATCAAATTTCGAGGACGAAATTTTTATAAGATAGGGAGAATGTAATATCCGAAACTTTGGGAGCGGGTTAAAATAACCATCGGTGCTCCGAAAAATAAACGGCGATAATTTTGGGCAATGCTCGGGTATTAGTAGCGTATTGAAGCTTAAAAGAATTTTGGGGCAAAATGTAATTTTTGAAATTTTTGTGAGCATTTTTGTAATTTTGAAAAATTTTAGGGGCATAAATGTAAATTATGGTTTTTGTGAGGAAAAATAATAAAATGAATGTTAGGATATATTTTCAGTGATGTTTAATTAAATTGAGAATGATTAGAATAATTTTGGGACTTAAATGCAATTACATAAAAATTTGGGTTATTTTGCAATTATGGAAAATTTGGGGGTTAATTTACAATTTTTGAAAATTTGTACCTAGGTGTCAAGATGTTAGTAACTAAGTCATTAAAAATGGCCTCCTGGTATGATGACTAATGCAGTTGAAATTCTTTAATTGCTTAGGGAAAAAAAAAGAGAAGAAAGAAAAAGGAAAAAAATAAAGGAGAAAAGAGAAAAAGAGAAAAAAGAAAAGAAGAACAAAGCAGAGAATAGAAAGAGAGTAGAGCTCATGGAAGAAAGCAGGGGGAAAAGGAGAAAAAAAAAGGAAGAAGAAAGGAAAGGCAGAGTTTAGAAGAATTCGGTTCAAGGTGATCTTCCTTCTTAATCTCAGTGTGAAATTTCAATGTGTTTGGTGGTGGGTGCACGACTGTGGGTGACTGTGTGTGTTTTTGGGTGTATATATATATACGGGTGTTCTTTAAGAAATTATGGGAATTTTGGTTTATGGTGAGGGATTATGTGTGGGTTCTGTGTGAGGGAGGGCCTCACAGTGAGCGTGTGCGAATTGAGTGTGTATTTTAGGGTCATGGGTGGACTCAGTGTATATGTGATCTATGCATAGAGAGGTGCATGTGTGCATGTTATTGTGTCTTCATGCGAAATTGTGTGTGCAAACTGTGTAGGTGTGGTGTATTAGTGTGCGCAGGATGAAGATGTGTGCATTTTTCAGGGTTGAGAGGGTTACGTGGTTGTTTGTATGTGTGACAGAGTGTAGGGAGTGTGTGACAGTGTGTGTGTTCTTCGGGTTCGTGAGTGTGTGTAATTTTTGTATGTGTAATTGTGTATAATAGGAGTATATGAATATATTAATGTGTGTGTTAGAATGTGTTTTAGGTGTGTATATATGTGAAATTGTGTGGGTGTAATGGGTGAAGTGGTATGTTGTGGGAGTGTTTTCGGCAGGGGAAGTGATGAGGGAGATGAAGACTGTGGGTTCTAAGTTTTTCGAGTGTGTGTGTTTAATCTAAGTGGATATGAACAGTAGGTGTTATTGTCACTAAAGATATGAAATTAATTTAAGCAGTTTTTAATCTAATTTTTATAAATAATTAGGGCCAAAATTAGACAAAATCCAAAACAGTAACCCCCGATATTTTTACGAGACCTTCACTTTAGAACTTTTCGGTGTCCGGAAAAGGAGCTATATTGGGGTACTGATTAAATATATTTATTGAATTATTTAGCATAGCAAACCAGGCTATTTTGATTTGAAAATTCTATGAAAACCTTATTTTACTGATATAATTCATTATCTAAAATTTCGTGCCATTCTGAGGTCGATAGGTATTTTTAGCGAAACTGGCTTCTAAGCGCTTTTTCCGGACACTGGTTCGAAATTTTTGGACGAAGATTTTCTAAAATACTTTTACCCCAAAAATGATTTCAGGATGTTTAAAGTAGTGTTTTAGGATGTTTTCGAGATTTTTTTGGTGCCAGAAACCCCTAGGGGGTATTTTTGTAATTTGCCACCCCGAATGGGTATTTCGGTAATTTTACCTAGAAGGGGTATTTTGAGATAAATTCACATATAGTAATTGAGAGGGGTATTTTGAGTGATTTTACTAGCGAGAAGGCTGTTTTTGTGATTCAAGTGTGAGGGGTATTTTGGTAATTTGCCATCCCGAGAGGGGTATTTTGATAATTTGACCTAAGAAATGTATTTTTGGGTAAAATTGCATACGATAAGGTTATTATAGTGATTCTACTTACAAGAAGACTATTTTGGAGATTTAAGTCCGAGAGGAAATTTTGGTAATTTTACACCTGAGGTCATATTGGTAATTTTACATACGCGGTGAAGGAGGTTCATTTTGGGAGTATGCCTGAGTCCGTATTAAGTTACAATATTGCAATATAGACTGTATTCTAATTAGTTGTTTGTTCCGTTTAAGTTAAAGCTAAGGACTTCCGGTTAGGATAATTTAGCTGCGGATCCAGATAAGGGATTCTATCTGAACCCTGGGTAAGGATTTTCGTTCGAACCCTTATTTGATAACTCACACTTGCAAGTACTCCTCTGATTTACTTATGACTATTGTCGAATACTGAATTATATATTGATATTAGCATGTTATTGTCCAGAAACCCCCAATATTGAACCTGAAACGATTATTTGAAAATCTTATCGATGCTCGCCTTGTATCACCTGCTGAGCAAAGTCGATAATTATTTGTGTCCATTCTTTTGAATTGTTGTGCCTAAACTCGATAGTTATTCTCAATCGTTTTTGCTATTTATTTGTGAATTTTCTTTTGGAATTCCGAATGATGACTCATAGAAGTTTGTTTATAGTTATTGGAACCCGGATTGATTTCGATGATTTGAGCTTATGTTAATGCTCATTGATATTGTTGATTTTTGTGTTGACCAGGGTATCCATTTTTTGGGGAGGCGGTATACGGCTGGTTTGAATCCTGCATGAAATGCAGGCTAGTACTCAATGGGACTAGTAATTACTTTGGTGATCATGTATGTGTACACCATGTTAGCTTTCCGGAATGGCATTGCATTTGCCCAGAATCAACGTTGATTTTTGATTTTATCTGCACTATATATTGCTGTGACTATTACGAAAATGACTGGAAAGTATTATCTGAATGGTTTGTGCTTGGTGTTGAAATCCCTTGAGAAATCTTCATGGTATTTTGGAAATGATGAATTTGGAAGTGATCCTTTATTGATGGTTTGGAAACCGTCGTGATTGTTATTGTTATTTTGGTATCTATTTATGATCAATTTTGATCATTTTGGAAATCATTGAGCTATTCAGATCGTTTGATGTATTCAGAAGTCATTGTCGGTTGGATTCTTTGGAGTCGTTTTAAAATATCTTTGGTAGTCCTTGTACGAACTTACTGAGCTTTCAAAAGCTCATCCTATGTTTGACTCCCTTCTGTAGGTGATGATAAGCTGTAGCATATTCAGGAATGGGTTAGAGTCTGTATGAGATTCTGGTAAGCCTCCACTACTGTATAATAAGACCCCTGCACGGGTCGGTACGATTAATTTGTCCTAAGGAATTTGAATTGCGAAGGACCTAAGCTGTAATAGTTTAAGCTAAGCGGTTGTAATATAGTATTTTGAGAAATCTGAGTTGATGTTGAATTAAATGATTTAAAATATGTGTTGGTGAATAGATTTGACACTTTTGATGTGATCTAATAGGTTAATGTTCCGGGAGTTCGGGGCGGCGGAACTCCGAATTTCCGGGGCGTTACAATAGCCCTAGCACTTTCTTTCTCCTTCTTGTTTGTGTGTCGTCAGCCCGTCACTAGGTCTCCTTCTTTTTTATTCTTTATTTCTTTCCACCAAATACCAATTCAGCAAAATTATAAACCCACTTTTTTTTTACTTTTTATTTTTTCTTTTTTAGTTTTTCATTGATTGTGTCTAAGTTGAACTATAATTCCACCTTTTTACCCTGTGAGCAAAAGAATACAAAAAAATAAAGTGATCATTCTAGTGTATTGCTCTCAAAGTATCATTGATTTGACATTTTAGTAAGTTGAGGTAACTACCGAGTTTTGGTTGAAGTTTTGAAATGTTTAAGACAAGTTCTTATTTTAACATTATTTTGTTATGAAATTCATAGCTTAGTTTTTTTTACTTATTTATTTTTTATTTTTTAGAGTATTACAAAGTGCATATTTAGCTATAAGAAATTAACACCCAAAAGCTTTACGTCTCAACTCCTCAAGGTTTACACATCGCCTTATGCTTTTGCCTTTTAAAACATTGCTCCCGCAAAAGGACTTACTGCGTACTTGCCAATTCCTCAAGGACACTATCCCCATCCGGTCATGTACATGACTAGTCTACATGTTCTGCCGCTGGGGCCTCTTCATAGGTACCTTTATGGATTGTGACCCGGGGGTCAATCCAAGACGGGAGTAGGTTATGGAAGGTATTGTACCTAGTCCGTCTAGTAGTAGGGTGTCAGGCCTCCCTACGGCTGTCATGATCAAGGGCGTTCGTTGGCCACACCAGCGTTGTGCGTGCTAATCTTCCTAGACAAAGAGAGCAATATTATGCAGGGCAACGCGGGCAAAATACGTGATCCATAGTTTACGGAGCACCGCCATTTTGGCCCCCTCATTAAGGTCTCAATCACAAGAAGTTGTGTCGTTTTATGACATGGCATCCCACTGCCTATAAATAGTGGACTTCAAAATTCATTTTGGACATAAGGATTCATCTGCAACATCATGAATGGTCCAGCTTTGGCCGCTGCATCAACAATGGATGGGTACAAGTATCTAGTTGATGTTGCCGCAAGGGAGAAGGCCAATCTGATACAGTTTAGGGTGGCAATACTAGACACTCAAGACACTCCACTCACTTGAATCACTCCAGCTGCTCGAGTTACTGGAGCTTTAGTCATTGGTTCACAACCATGTGTTGACAGAGGTTGTCTGCAAGGTAACGATGAATATATTTTGGATCTGATTCTTTCTCAAACAAAAGGGTGAAAGGGAGTTACATGAATACAAAGTCCGATTGAAGATGCAGTGGATCAAAAACGACTTTGAAAGTGTGCCTTGTGTAATGAAATGACTGCTCATGAGAAGAGAAATCACTACAAAGTGTTGGGTATCGAACCCCACGGTCTACGTGACGAGGACGATAATGAAGAAGAGTGTTAGGGTTAATGTGTAATTTGAACTCGTATCCAAAATCTTGTAATGTTCAATTTGAACTTTAATTGTTAAGCTTTACTGTGTAATTTGAGCTTTGGTCAATTCTAATTTGTAGTTTTGAATAACCTTTGTAATCTAAAATTTTTAGCAGAAACATTAATTTTCACTCAAAGCTACAAAAATGGTCCAATAAGTGTGCCCAAAGAGGGGAGACTCTATATATATATATATATAGATATCCACTTTTCACTCAAAGATATAAAAAAGGGGCCAATTAGTGTGCCCAAAGAGGGGAGACTCTAAAAAAGAAAAAAAATATCAATTTTCATCCAAAGCTACAAAAAGGGGCCAATAAGTGTGCCCAAAGAAAAGAGACTCTGAAAAATAAAAAAAATATCAATTTTCACTCAAACCTACAATAAGGGCAATAAATGTGTCCAAAAAGGGGAGATTCTGAAAAAAAAAAAAAATTCAATTTTCACTTGAACATACAAAAAGGGGCCAATAAGTGTGCAAGAAAAGGGAAGACTCTGAAAAAAAAATTAAAAATTTGGGCCTTTCTAACCACTTCTGTTACTAGCGATTAGTGGGCCAAAATTGCTGAGAGCATCCCCTGACCGCTTCTGTTAGTAGCGATTAGGAGATGATGAGAGTGGTCCCTGATTGCTACACTTAGTAGCGGTCAGGGAGCGCTCTTAGCATCTCCTGACCACTAGTAACGGGAGCGGTTAGGAGATGCTAAGAGCACTCACTAACCGCTCCTAAGTGTAGCAGTCAAACCAACTAACCGCCAGAAAGAGTAGCGGTCACACTAAGGCCCCCCAAACCCTATCTCCTTCCATTTTTATGCCTAACCAAACCTGCACATGTTCATCAAACAGTCCTCACACCAATTTTCAAAATCCATGAAACAATCCTCACAACAATATCCTTAACCTAGTCCAATTCAATAATTCTCAAAATAATCCATTAAAGCCAATAATAAAAAATAGTAATGCCAAGATTAATTACTGAAACAATTTTCATATATACAAGTGCTCAAGGAACGAATTTTATATTAAAAAAAACATCAAGTACATCAATGATAATAAGGCAGAACCCTAGCTACATCCTTTCCAAACTCCTAAGCTACCCTATATCTAAACATCAGGGCATCCCTCCGAGACCAATTCATGTGGTGAGATCTTTCCCACGTGCTAAGTAGTCTATGTACTTGAACAGATAAACAACACAATCATGATTGTTGTATTGTTTTGGCCGGTCTTGCACCATTTCGACAGTCCAAGGCTTTAACGTAGGGCTATTCGTGATGGCCTCTCCTAAATAGTGTTGTAGGGCTGAACTTCATCCAATATATGCTTCATTTTATGTACTCCTCGATACTAGTGCTAGGGTTCTTCATCGATACAAGGCTATCGTACGTATCTTGCCATGTATTTCACTGGTGCACCTCATCGCACAACATATCCAAGGCATCAGGTTGGTCAAAGTTGAGCCCTCTACCCTTCCTATATGGCTGCATGTCTACAGTAGGTTTCGGTATCCCTACAGACATCCAACTTGCCTCATTACGCAGTCGAGCATTTGGAACTCACATGTCTCAAAATGAATGAGCGGCACCCGAACCGAACCTGCCAGCACATACGACACAGGAAGTTGCCAACTCCGTTGATCTAACATTGCATCACTTTAGAGTAGGGCTACCACTTGACCTGTGATGCCTCTAATATTTCCAGCTCCCCCTGATAAAACTTCAAGTGGTGATGGGGGTCTACCCTTCTCTTCCTACTGGGCATCTGCGGGAAATCGTGCTCCTAGGCCAATAACCTAGGCCACGTCAATTTAGAATCATCTTGTGGCTGGGGATGACCCATGAGTAGCCTTTCATAAGACTAAATATGTGAAGTCAAACATTGTATGAAATTAGTAAGCAATCAAGAACGTATTGACATGTCAACCAAATATATAAATACTCATACCTGTAATAAAGTCAAGCAGGTGGCATTTGACTTAGAACCCTTTCTGGTGGCTTTATGTAGTACTCAATACAGGTGCGCAAGTACAACTAAACCCAACGAATACGACTGAACCTCCTCAAGGTCATCGAAGAACATCATATACTTTGGATGCACCGTGTTCTTTGAATGCATTGGAAACAATACATCTCCAATAATGTACAACAAGAACGCTTTCGTATACGTGTCTAAATCATGGGGAGTGTATTCATTGGGTAACACGTTATACTGCCCTCTTAGCCATGTAAGCTTGATGCAATTTGATGTGATGGCTTTTGGGCCGAATTCTCGAAAAATATTGCTTAGAAAGTTGAGCTACCATTGCAGACGCCCTACGCGAAGTAATGGGTCTGCAATAGCATGGGAGTCCGAGAATAAATCCGATGTCCTCTAATGTAATATTCATTTCACAACTAGAGCAGATATAAGGCACTCATCGTCCAAAACCAATAAGGAAGGACAATGAACAAACAAAAACTTTGCCGATTTAATATAAGTGGTTGCTCCTCATTTAGTGTCCACTCTTGAAGGTGACTCGTGTTTTGAATTGTTTCTAATACACCTCTTTCACACCTTCAAATACATCCCTCGCAACGTGGTCATCATCGTCGTAAATGATCGATGGATCATAAGGCCCGAGATTAATCTCCATATCTTTAACAAGAACACATAATTGTAAACCAACTTAGCATGCATACTATTTATATTTCAAATCTAAAACAAGAATGCATAATTTAAAATCAACATACCATGCATACTATTTACATTTCAAAAAGGTAATATTGACTAAAATACAAAAAAAATGTTAAGATAATTGAAGTTCAAATTCCAATCCTACAAAGCCTCGATTTTAAACCCTAGAAAAAAGCCCTAATTTTGAACCATAGAAACACCTAAATTTGAATCCCTAAACAAGAATAATTTCTTGGAATGATCTCAAAGCCCTAATTTTAAACCCTAATTTCGAAGCATAGAAAAGCCCTAATTTTGAAGCCCTCAAAAAGCCCCAATTTTGAAACCCTAAAAAAGCCCTAATTTCGAATCCCAAAAAAAAAATCCTAATTTCAAAACCTAAATACTCCTAATTTGAATCTGTACATAAAGTTGTAATTTCAAACCTATAAAGCCTAATCACCTTCTCCTAATATGAAAACCAAAAAAAGCTCTGATTTGAATTCCTAAAGAAACCCTAATTTTAATTTATAGAAAGGACATAATTCAAAACCTAAAATAAACATAAATTGAAACCTAAAGAAGCTACAATTCATGAAAGCAACACGGATTTATGGAAGAAAATTCAAAATATTTACTTGTTCCGAGGTGAATCTAGACAAGAAACTTTCTCCACCGATCGTCTAGCGTGTGAGAAGAACTTGGAGGTGGTAAAAATTATGGGATAAAAGGAGGAGTGAATTGGGGAGGATGAAGAAGATGAGGGGGAGAGAGAGAGAAAGAGAGAAGAAGAAGTGGGTTTATAAGTTCTCCCGTCTAACCGCTACAAAGTGTAGCGGTGAGGGAGCTGGAGCCAGCCACTGACCGCTACACCTAGTAGCAGTTAATAACTGCTAAGAGTACCAGTCAGTGACTTTTACACTGCATAGGGAGCCGAGAGGGGCATTTTTTGTCATAACCCTAACCGCTACTAAAAGTGGCGATTAGACCTTTTTCAACAAAAAAGTGAAATCTGGGTCATCCACGACTACATGTGGATGACCAGACGGGTGGTGGAGAAATGGCTATTTCTCCACCGATATATATATATATATAGGGAGCTGATCCCTTGACAGCGCTGGCAAAATAGGACATCTTGCCAGCGCGATCTGACCGTCCATCCTGAAAGATGGACTGCCCAGATCGCGCCTTTTTCGTATACTGTCAGTCGTCCACGACACTATATTGCGGACGGACTTTTTTACCTTTTTGCCCCTCCGACCCGTCCGCTACACTATATCGCGGACGGTCCAAATATTTTTTTTACTTTTTTTTTAAGTTCGTCCGCTACATAATGTAGCGGACGATTTTTTGACAAAAATATCCTCATGTTCCATCCGCTACATTATGTAGCGGAGGAGTAGGCAGGCATTAATTTTTTGTTCTGTCCTTTTTCTCGTTAAAATTATGCGCCGACATTGGCGACTTTGGGTTCAGGCTCCAAGAAAAGACATTCAAGTAACAGTGCTACTGCCTCACGGCAGTGGCTCTTCTTCTCCCTTTGTTCATTTCTCCCTCACACACGCAGACATGCACTCTCACGCAAGGCAGCAACCTGATGCTACTCCCCTCTCCTTCTTTTTTCACACACAGGCGCACCAATCCCCTCGCCTTCACCTTCTCACGGCAGCCATGGCTGCTTACCCACGAACCCATCACGACGACATGCTAGTGTCGAACTCTACGGCCACGATCTGGTTACTAGATTTTCCGTCAGTGGTCGAGTTTGTCAGGCCAAGGTACTGCCCGTGGCTGTTGCCTGGCAGGCTGAGGTCCGGCGCGATAACGAAAGCGATGCCTTCTCCGGCGGTGGCGTTGCCCGGCCGAAAAATGTTCATGAGGAAGGAAGCGTTGAAAGAACCCACGTTTTGGCCATCCCAAAGCTTGAAAGGTGTACGGAGCATGACCCTGCCGGACCGGTTTTTTAGGCTGAAGACCTCGCTGTTAATACTTTCCGGCGTGACCTGCAGGGCATTGTTGCTGATGGTGGCCGGACTTTCGACGGCTTCCTTGATCTTTGACCGGAGCAACGTCACCTTTGGCCCTCCAGTCCACCGATTCCGGCAAGCTATCGCCGGCGCGTGGAGCATACCGGTCGCTCTTCCTCCCCTTCGCCAGCCTCTTCTTCGAGTCGATCTTGGTTTGAACCCTTCTTGCTGCATCCAGACTATCGATCTTAAAGCCTGTTCAAGCCTCCCATTTGAGACATAACCCGACATCAGAGCAGTCCAAGAAATAGCATTCCTTTCCATCGAGCCATAGAAAACCTTCCTCCCCGAACCCATATCCCCACACTTGCAATACATATCGATTAAAGCAGACTGAATAAACAACTGCTGCCATGGGGGGAAGAAGAGCAAGAGGGCTGTCAAGGTTTTAAACGAGAAATTGAACCTTCCACTTCTTCTTCATCCTGTTGCTGTGGTTGAGGAAGGACAGAGAAAGAGAAAGGACATTGAGAGAAACGAGAGAGAGATGTCAGAAGAACAATTAGAGAAAGGACAGAACAAAAAAATAATGCCTGCCTACTCCTCCGCTACATAATGTAGCGGATGGAACATGAGGATATTTTTGTCAAAAAATCGTCCGCTACATTATGTAGCGGACGAACTTAAAAAAAAAGTAAAAAAAATATTTGGACCGTCCGCGATATAGTGTAGCGGACGGGTCGGAGGGGCAAAAAGGTAAAAAAGTCCGTCCGCGATATAGTGTCGCGGACGACTGACAGTATACGAAAAAGGCGCGATCTGGGCAGTCCATCTTTCAGGATGGACGGTCAGATCGCGCTGGCAAGATGTCCTATTTTGCCAGCGCTGTCAAGGGATCAGCTCCCATATATATATATATATATATGGGTCGTGATCCATTGCTAGCGCTAGCAGGCCGTCCGCTACATAATGTAGCGGACGATAATTTACTGTCCGCTACATTATGTAGCGGACGTTGCTAGCGCTAGCAATGGATCACGACCCTATATATATATATATATATATATATATATATATATATATATGTGTGTGTGTGTGTGTGTGTGTGTGTGTGTGTGTGTGTGTGTGTGTGTATATATATATATATGTGTGTGTGTATATATATATATATGTGTGTATATATATATAATCTAGTTAAGACCTACCCGGCATCCTGAAATTTTGAAAAATAAATCTTCGATAAAGACTCTCTCTCTCTCTAAAGTTTTTGCCATATCTTTTCTGAATCATCTCAATATTCCGCCTTGCTTTTATCAACATTATACTTTTATCCACACTGGTCCAACCGGGGCCTCTTTAGTTTTTCCGGCCAAAACCCCCCATTTTAATTCACATTTACACCTTACTTTAATTGCTGGATACCAAGTGCATATATAGCATGGTGTTGTATCTATACCTTTTTCTATTTGCCATTGATGTATACATTCTTCTTCTAAAGCTAATTGGTTTGCTAAGGGTTTAAACATGAAATTGTATATTTCAGTATTTCTTAACGAATTTATGAAGGTATCTAATTTATCTGTAGTTTCTACTGGAAGATTTTCTTCTTCTTCATCACTACTTATGGAAAGGTTGTCTTCTATATATTCTTCTATGGATTTAATACTATATATACTTTCTGTATCACTAAGCGTCTCGTCTATTTCTAAGAGATCTTCATTAGTATTATTGACAATCATAGCTTTAAAGTTATTATTATTATGTCTTCTGGGACAATTAGAACTTAAATGGTCTGGTTCTCCACATGAATAGCATGTGATTTTGTTTTTATATATTCTTCTGGTATCATATTTTCTAACATGTTTAGGGTTTAAGAAAGGTTTTCTAGCTTTGCTTTTTCTTAAATAGTATGTTTTTCTAGGTTGTTTGTACCTTTTATAAGTTTTCCTATTATATTTTGGTCTTTGTTCTTCTTGACCATAGTGCTGTGGAGTGACAGGAATCTGAATTGTGTTTGGTTGTATTGTATATTCTGGTTGATTGAATATATCTAGACTGTCTTGTTCTTCTGTAATACGCATAAAATCCTGTAATTGTTCTATACTTATTCCTTTTCCTATGAATGTAGTTCCTACTGATTGATTTAGAATTTTTATATCTAAATTTTTTAGGATATCAAAGTCTTTGTAACTATACATTCTCTACTTCTTCTGGAATGTCTTGGTCTTCTAGGTGAGTGTTTGCTTCTATAAAATTAGTAAACCTAACTGACATTCTTCCTGATGCATTTCTGTACCAAAGGTTATCTGTGGGTATTATACTATTATTAGAGCTAGTTTCTAGTAGTTTATCTACTTGCCATTCTTGTCCTGAATTTTCTAACGGATATACTCTAGATCGTTTGGAGTTCCTAAGGTGTTTTTGGTTATGCCTTCAGAAGGTAATAAGTAATCGTTTTCGTCTAAGATAACTTGTTTATAATATGAATTACTTTCATAATTTTTGGAAGTATTCATTTAGTGTACATCAATTTTCTACAAAAAAGGTTAAAGTTTCAAAGAGTTGTTGGCCTTTTAATGCATTTACCTAAGACATATAAGGCCATATTGAACCAAAATCATACTTTTCATTCCTCTAGAGCAGTCCTCGTCCCCTGAAGATATCTGATAAACTTCATCTTCTTCTAAACCTCCTCCTTTTTCTACTGATCCTTCATCATTCCGTGATAATACAAGCTCTTTCTTCATTTTACGAGCTTTCTTTCACTTACCTGCAAAACCATACAGTCCACATGATACCTACCACGTATAATAGGTAGTATTTAATACAAAATGGTTGATAATGTTTCTGCAAGAAGATTAATATTTTCTTTACGGGTATTGACGTTTGTTTCACCATCGGCTCCGAATTGTCATTTGGATCCTTGACTCGTAGATTGGATAACCTCCACATTTTCATCACCTGGCGGGAAAAATAGATCTACTTTACTTTTGAACACTAGTGAAAAAAAAGCATGACCCATACTTGAATAGCATAACAAAAATACACCAAGTTAAAACCTCGAGTAAGACTAAAGAGGCTAGTATATCTCTCCTAATTCAGAAAACAACATATAATTCTGTTAAAATTACCCTGTTGAACCGAAATAACCGATTATACAATAATATACAAACTTTGTTTTCATAAGCCAAGGTACGAACGGTTACAGAGATAGAATTTACAAAGGAAGTCAATAGCAAGTTTAAAATCCAGTATCATAGTAAGTATGCCTCTAATAGTGAGCAAAACCTTTACATGAGTTAAACAACTTCTAAGTTTTAGGAAATAAAAAACACCATTATCTGCCGAAAAAGAAAATGGTACAACAAGAAAGTTATATACTCCGACATACGCAAATGAGATAGTTCTATCATTAGGTCAGATTCATCGAAAACTAATAACCACATGGCAAATTTTCCTTGCCAATTTGTAAGTAGCAGGAATGAAATAACGACATGATAATGGAAGTTTGAGTTGTTCCATTAACAATAAGTTTTAGTTAGTTCCCTGAAGAAGAGTTGCAGTTCGCAAGCAACGTTTGTAGATGATAAGAAGCTAGGATAAATCGTCCCTATTAGTTACATAGCATGCAATAAAACAATGTAACATCTGCATTCATTGCTCATTTTGGTGCCAAGCCTGCTCAAAGGAAAATTTTATGTTAGATGACCTTGTCAAAGATGTGATTTCTCTGAAACTTGGACACACAATCAATTCTTGGCTCAGGAATAGGGAAAATAGCTACCTGATCTTTTTTAGGATTCAGCATGCCCAATGAACTCTTGGATGACCGGAGAAAGGAAGATAATAATATAGGAAAGGGAAAGAAATAGATCTATTTATGAGGAGCTAGGTTGGCTTCTGCCTCGTAAAAGTTTCAAAGTGAATATCGTTCTGTTGGTAAGAGCCATCTTCAATCTCATTCTCGAGCTCATCAACATTGTCAGTCGCAGCTTTCTTTACCTTCTCCCTTTTTCTTTACTTTTTCCTTGATTTGTTGCTTTCTTTTCCTTCTGCTTCATTTTGTTCATCAAGGTCATCTCCCATTCCTACTTCAATTATCTTGTCATTTTTCATGTTCTTACTCCTTATGATTTTCTTCTCTCCAACTGACTTATCTGCAGAAAGCCACAACATCCTACTCACATGAAAAGGTAAACCCAACAAAAGAATATAAACTTCAAATACAGTGCCTTAAAATTGGTTTCACCTTCAATGATGAACTGACTAACTTGCTCGGTACCATAATTATCCCTGATTCTTCCCTTCTTTCTTGAAGAAACTCTTTTCCTTTTTCAGCTTATACAAGTTTTTGTCTGGGAACAAAGAGGTGGGTATTACAATCCTTAATCATTAGAGTAAAATAATCAAAACAAAAATTATACCAACAAATATTAATTAAGTGCATGAAAAATATGATGCAGTTCATCTTAAACCTTCCACAATATGCCGTGCAGTTAGAATGGCCTCAGTCAACTGTCCGAGACTCTTAATGTGAATGTTTATGCATTTAACTTATGTTGCTTTCTTGGAAGGTACGAGGTCCATTCCTTCTGTTTAACCAAATTTTAAACCGCATAACACTAACGATATGGTTTAAACTGCTTAACTCTATACAAATCAAATAGACTTTCAAACACAATCATAGTGGCATGGCATACCTAGAACTGCAAATATTTCAGTAGTTAGTATTTTTGGAATGTTCAACCAAAATGATCACTTGCGCACACCTATGGCTCGCCATATATTTGGTAAGCCCGTGACTATATCATGTCTTCTATACTATGTGTTCATTCCTTCTTCAAATCCAATATTTTCATTTTGTACTTTGTAGACATTTTTTAATCTTGGCCTGTCTCAGCCTCTAATACATGTGGTTATACATCCCGATTAATCACCAAAACATGAGACAATATAGCAATATTGCTAAATTGGATAAATACCACAGCACATTCAAAGCCTGCCCTTGAGTTATATACTCCCTATAACATATCTTCTATGCCATGAATATACTAATTCTAGAAACATATTACACGTGAGATATATAATTATAACATCAGAGATCAATAAAAAAGGAAGACACAACTTTAAAAGGGCTACATCTTTGTTAATTCATTGATAGCCAAAATTACAAAGCACAGGTGTAAGAGATAAATAAGAAACTAACTTAAATAAGACATGGATAAAGAATATCTTATAACTTCAAGCTCCAAGCTCTTTATCTAGTACCAATTATGCACCATACATGCAATTAGAAACACATGCACCAAATTTTTGAAGAAACGCCTGAATACAAAAAGTGTACGATAAAGACTAGAATAGCAATTGGCCGTCAAAAGGGTAGAAGGAAAAGAATGAGTTTAAATAAATATACCACTTTCAGAAAGATTGACAATTTGCGTCTCAATGTATTCGTCTATCTTCTTCTTTTCTTTTTTCAACTTCTTCTTGTCTTCTTTCTTGAATATATCAGGTTTACCTTTAAGCTTCAGCTTATTCTGCGAACCCTCTGCTCCCAACTCTCTGTGTGCGTGTGCAATAGAAACGCGGGTGGCGTTAGTGCAACCCAATTTTTTCTGGTTCCGACTTTATTCTTCACACTGCATACAAGGGTTTTGTTGACCATTTTTTCTTTACACTTCGTTACCACTAAAATTTTAGAGTGAAACTAAACTTGCACTTTCTTTGTTTTTCACCAAAAATAAGGGAAATGACAAATGATTCTTCGTGTATTTTGGATTTGCGGGTCAACTCCGAATGTTAATTCTAACAATTGATCCTTATTTGTTAATTTGGTGCAATTTAGGACAATTGGTTGATTTTAGACAAAATTGGCTTGTAAAAAATACACAATTGTCCCTCCAATTTCTAACTCCTTTACCTTCTCTCCTTAATCCTTCATCATCAACTCAAGCACCACCACTCCCACGACCATTCCCAACTCAAGAACCACCACCACCGTCGCCATCATACCCACATTACTTGAATTGCTGCCACAAAATCCATCCGTACCACCACCAACTACCAAAATGTACGATAAAGTTGGTACCATCATTGCATACAAGGATTTTGTGGCGATACAGATGGACTTTGTACATTTTGAGAATAAATGGTCAACAAAACCCTTGTATGCAGTGCGAAGAATAAAGTCGGAACCAGAAAGAACCGGGCTGTCCTAACGCTACCCTTGTTTCTATTGCACACGCACACAGAGAGATGGGAGCAGAGGGTTCGCAGAATAAGCTGAAGCTTAAAGGTAAACCTAATAGATTCAAGAAAGATGACAAGAAGTTGAAAAAAAGAAAAGAAGAAGATAGACGAACACATTGAGACAAAAAATTTCAATCTTTCTGAAACTAGTATATTTACTTCAAGTCATTCTTTTCCTTCTACCCGTTTGACGGCCAGTCACTATTCTAGTCTTTATCATACATTTTTTGTATTCAAACGTTTCTTCAAACATTTGGTGCATGTGTTTCTAATTACATGTATGGTGCATAATTGGTACTAGATAAAGAGCTTGAAGTTATAAGATATTCTTTATCCAAGATTGGTCCGTCATGTTTCTATCTTATTTAAGTTAGTTTCTTGTCTATCTCTTACTCCCGTGCTTTGTAATTTTGGTTATCAATGAATTAACAAAGATGTAGCCCTTTTAAAGTTTTGCATCTTCTTTTTTATTGATCTCTGATGTTATAATTATATATCTCATGTGTAATACTCCCTCCGTCCCTTTTTAAGTGACTCGTTTTATTTTGCACGTATATTAAGAATTTAGGTTATATATTATGTCTTTCCCATTTTACCCTTTAGAGAGAAGGAGGAAGAGAGTGGGCCATGGGAGAGAAAATTGGTTGGTAGAGTGTTAAATATGGAGAGAGAAATAGAATAAAAAAGTGTAAAGTGGTGGGCCATGAGAGAGAAAATGAGTTGGTAGAGAATTAAATGTGGTGAGAGAAATAGAATAAAAAAAGTATAGAAAGGGTAAATGTGTAAAAATACCTAAAGAATCTTTCCTAATTTAGAAGTGATCACTTATTGTGGGACGGCCCAAAAAGGAAATTTGATCACTTAAAAAGGGACGGAGGGAGTATGTTTCTAGAATTAGTATATTCATGGCATAGAAGATATGCTATAAGGAGTATATAACTCAAGGGCAGGCTTTGAATGTGCTGTGGTATTTATCCAATTTAGCAATACTGTTGTTTTGTCTCATGTTTTGGTGATTAATCAAGATGTATAACCACGTGTATCAGAGGTTGAGGCAGGCCCATATGAAAAATGTCTACAAAGTACAAAATGACAATATTGGATTTGAAGAAGGAATGAAAACATAGTATAGAAGACATGATATAGTCACGGGCTTACCAAATATATGGCGAGTATGGTGTACGCAAGTGATCATTTTGGTTGAACATTCCAAAAATACTCACTACTGAAATATTTGCAGTTCTGGGTAAGCCATGTCACTATGATTGTGTTTGAAAGTCTATTTGATTTGTATAGAGTTAAGCAATTTAAACCCTATCGTTAGTGTTATGTGGTCTAAAATTTGGTTAACCAGAAAGAATGGATGGACCTTGTACTTTCTAAGAAAGCCACATAAGTTAAATGCATAAACAGTCACACCAAGAGTCCCGGACAGTTGACGGAGGTCATTCTACCCGCACAGCATATTGTGGAAGGTTTAAGATGAACTGCATCATAATTTTCATGCACTCAATTAATATTTGTTGGTGTAATTCTTTTTTTGATTATTTCACTCTAATGATTAAGGATTGTAATACCCACTTGTTTGTTGCCAGACAAAAACTTGTATAAGCTGAAAAAGGAAAAGAGTTCTTCAAGAAAAAAGGGAAGAACCAGGGATAGATATGGTACCGAGCAAGTTAGTCAGTTCATCATTGAAGGTGAAACCAATTTTAATACAACTTGACTCTTTGCTTAAAAATATGCTAAAGAAAGCCATTTTGTTCTATTAGTTAGACTTTATAGAAGTCATTATCTCTCATACATATGGATCCACATTGGATGCATCACTAGAGTTGGACACCCAACATTGGGTTGCCTTCCTATATGAAAGGTCACCAGCTTCCAACAACAGAATATGTTGCATTATGTGTCCTCCATCAGAGCTCATAGAATACAATGATAAGAATAACATCAAAGCTTCCATTCGAGGCTTATTCAACATCAACAGATTACACGATTCATCCCAAAATATCCGCTTTCCTCATCAACGACCAGACCTTCCACAGCTGATTTAATCTTACTATTCCTAAAATCACTCATGGCAAGATCCGAGACAAGTTACCCGAAATCGATCAATTATCCTATCTTTGATGAATCAAGATCAAAGTCTTCTTTATATATGTAATTCTTTTCAACGACATGAAGGAAACAAGGCGCTTACAAAAATAAGAAGAATATAGCTAACCTTGGATTCCATATAAGAAGGCGAGAAGAAGAGGCGGTAGCGGCGGCGGACGACGGTGGAGCCGTGGAGGTGCTTTCACTGGTTTGTGGGTGTGGGGGCTGACCAAAGAAGGTGCGCGGTGAAGAGAGAGAGAAAAGAAGAATGAGGCAGTGGCTGTCAGCTGTGGAGCTGTTGGCAAAGTCACAAAGACGGAGAGACGAGCTAGCGGCGGCGGGGGTGGAACAGGAAAGTCAGCAGAGGCAGAGAGTGAAAGAGAAGTTAGAATCTAGAGTTTCTTGAGACAAAAATTGATGCCCCCTTATTCTTCTTATCAATTTTAACCAAAAATTGACACAATATGCAGTAATAAAGAGATTCTTAAATTCTATAGCAACAGTGCGATAACACCAAATCTATGAAGAGTCTACAACAAGGAGAAACCACAAGGCAGAGGGGACAGATCCAAAAACCTAATACAGCAAATGGAACCAAAAATGTTTTCAATCAACTCCAAATCAAAACTAACCCAATGACATAATCCAATCTGTGAGGGAAATTTGAGAACTATTTTTCTAATTCAGAGATATATACACAAAGGACTACAGCCACCAGACAACACCAAGCCCACTCCACCACAACTGTCCAAACCTTCTCTCCTCCCACCAAAGTTCCTTTCCTTTTACGTTATAGTGATTTTCTTGTATACATTTACAAGCAGTTGTATATATACATGTATAACACCAGACAACATCATCCCAACACCAATACAAATCTGTGCAGGGAAATTTAATAACGGATGCGATGTTTTCATCAATATTCCAGAAATAAAGTGTACTGTGGAAATTTACAACAGCAACATCGTCTTAAAAAAAATACTAAACAATATAGCATAATTAATATTAGAAGCCTGAACTTGCTTTTTTGGGGATCAATATATGTTAAAAACATGCAATCAGTGACGGGCTGTTGTAGACTAGATTAGAAGCCTGGACCTGTTGTTTTAGGGGAAGTGCAGGCCATGGTGGAGGAAGGGAGGGTCCTCCAAATCAGCGGGGAAAGAAACAAGGAGAAGGAAGAGATCTACTGATTCGTAATCGCGGAGAAGATGGGTCTGTTGATTCGTAATCGCAGAGAAGATGGAAGCAATTTAAGAGATATGGAAGAAATTGAAGAGATTGACGGAGAGAGAGGGTAGAAAATGGCATACATGTTGAAGATGGTCGGCGGCAGAGATCCCTCGCCGGCGGCGGAGGAAGCTGAGAGAAGTCGTTGCTCCTTTCTTTCTGCCTCACACTTCCTTTTCTAAAAACCCTAGCCCGATTGTTTTTATCCAAAGTGCTTGGGATAAAACCAATACGTTGCATTTTGTGTCCTTCCATCAGAGCTCATAGAATACAATGATAAGAATAATCTCAGAGCTTCCATTCGAGGATTATTCAACATCAACAGGATACACGATTCATCCCAAAATATCCGCTTTCCTCATCTACGACCAGACCTTCCAAAGCTGATTTAATCTTACTATTCCTAAAATCACTCTTGGCAAGATCCGAGACAAGTTACCCAAAATCGATCAATTATCCTATCTTTGATGAATCAAGATCAAAGTCTTCTTTATATATGTAATTCTTTTCAACGACATGAAGGAAACGAGGCGCTTACAAAAATATTATCACAAGAATCACGTTAGTGAAATGATAAGAAGAATATAGCTAACCTTGGATTCCAGATAAGAAGGCGAGAAGAAGAGGCGGCAGCGGCGGCGGACGACGGTGGAGCCGTGGAGGTGCTTTCACTGGTTTGTGGCCGTGGGGGCTAACCAAAGATGGTGCAGGGGGGAGAGAGAGAGAAGAAGAAGAAGAAGAATGAGGCAACGGCTGTCGGCTGTGGAGCCGTCGGCAAAGTCACAAAGACGGAGAGACGAGCTAGCGGCGGCGGAGGAGGTAATGGGAAAGTCGGCAAAGGCAGAGAGTGAAAGAGAAGTTAGAATATAGAGTTTCTTGAGACAAAAATTGATGCCCTGTTATTCTTCTTATCAAATTTAACCAAAAATTGACACAATATGCAGTAAAAAAGATATTCTTAAAATCTAAAGCAACGGTGGGATAACACCACATCTATGAATAGTCTACAAGATGGCGAAACCACAAGGCAGAGGGGACAGATCCGAAAACCTAATACAGCAAATGGAACCAAAAATATTTTCAATCAACTCCAGATCAAAACTGACCCAATGACATAATCCAATCTGTGAGGGAAATTTGAGAACTATTTTCCCAATCCAGAGATTTATGCACAAAGGACTACAGCCACCAGACAACACAAAGCCCCCTCCACCACAACTGTCGAACCCACCTTTCCTCACACCAATGTTCATTTCCTTTTATGTCATAGTGATTTTCTTGTATACATTTACAAGCAGTTGTATATATACATGTATAACACCAGACGACATCATCCCAACACTAAAACAAATCTGTGCAGGAAAATTTAATAACGAATACGATGTTTTCATCAAAATTCCAGAAATAAAATGTACTGTGGAAATTTACAACAGCAACATCGCCTTAAAAAAAATTAAACAATATAGCAGAATTAATATTAGAAGCCTGGACCTACTTTTTTTGGGGATCAAGATCTGTTAAAAACATGCAATCAGTGACGGGCTCTTGTAGACAAGATTAGAAGCATGTACCTGTTTTTTTTGGGAAGTGCAGGCCATGGTGGAGGAAGGGAGGGTCCTCCAAATCAGCGGGGAGAGAAACAAGGAGAAGGAAGAGATCTATTGATTCGTAATCGGGGAGAAAATGAGTCTGTTGATTCGTAACGCGGATAAGATTGAAGAAATTTAAGGGATATGGAAGAAATTGAAGAGATTGACGGAGAGAGAGGGCAGAAAATGGCCTACCTGTCGAAGATGGTGGACGGCAGCGATCCCTTGCCGGCGGCGGAGGAAGCTGAGAGAAGTCGTTGCTCCTTTCTTTCTGCCTCAAGCTTCCTTTTCTAAAAACCCTAGCCCGATTGTTTTTATCCAAAGTGCTTGGGATAAAACCAATACGTTGCATTATGTGTCCTTCCATCAGAGCTCATAGAATAAAATAATAAGAATAACCTCAGAGCTTCCATTCGAGGATTATTCAACATCAACAGGATACACGATTCATCCCAAAATATCCGCTTTCCTCATCTATGACCAGACCTTCCACAGCTGATTTAATCATACTATTCCTAAAATCACTCTTGGCAAGATCCGAGACTAATTACCCGAAATCAATCAATTATCCTATCTTTGATGAATCAAGATCAAAGTCTTCTTTATATATGTAATTCTATTCAACGACATGAAGGAAATGAGGCGCTTACAAAAATATTATCACAAGAATCACGTTACAGAAGTGATAAGGAGAATATACCTAACCTTGGATTCCGGATAAGAAGAAGGTGAGAAGAAGAGGCGGCAGCGGCGGCTGCCGACGGTGGAGCCATGGAGGTGCTTTTCACTGGTTTGTGGCCGCGGGGGCTGACCAAAGTTGGTGCGCGGGGGGGGGGGGGGAGAGAGAGAGAAGAAAAAGAATGAGGTAGCGGCTGCCGGCTGTGGAGCCGTCGCAAAGTCACGAAGACGGAAAGACGAGCTAGCGGTGGCGGGGGTGGTAATGGGAAAGTCGGTAGAGGCAGAGAGTGAAAGAGAAGTTAGAATCTAGAGTTTCTTGAGACAAAAATTGATGCCCCGTTATTCTTCTTATCAATTTTAACCAAAAATTGACACAATATGCAGTAACAAAGAGATTCTTAAATTTTATAGCAACAGTACGATAACACCACATCTATGAAGAGTTTACAATAGGGAGAAAGCACAAGACAGAGGGGACAAATCCAAAAACCTAATACAGCAAATGGAAACAAAAATGTTTTCAATCAGCTCCAGATCAAAACTGACCCAATGACATAATCCAATCTGTGAGGGAAATTTGAGAACTATTTTTCTAATCCAGAGATATATGCACAAAGGACTACAGCCACCAGACAACACCAAGCCCACTCCACCACAACTGTCCAACCCACCTCTCCTCCCACCAAAGTTCATTTCCTTTTACGTCATTGTGATTTTCTTGTATACATTTACAAGCAGTTGTATATATACATGTGTAACACCAGACGACATCATCCCAACACTAATACAAATTTGTGCAGGGAAATTTAATAACGAATACGATGTTTTCATCAATATTCCAGAAATAAAGTGTACTGTGGAAATTTACAACAGCAACATCTTCTTAAAAAAAATACTAAACAATATAGCATAATTAATATTAGAAGTCTGGACCTACTTTTTTTGGGGATCAAGATCTGTTAAAAACATGCAATCAGTTACGGGCTCTTGTAGACGAGATTAGAAGCTTGGACCTGCTTTTTTTGGAGAAGTGCAGGCCATGGTGGAGGAAGGGAGGGTCCTCCAAATCAGCGGGGAGAGAAATAAGGAGAAGAAAGAGATCTATTGATTCGTAGTCGCGGAGAAGATGGGTGTGTTGATTTGTAATCGCAGAGAAGATGGAAGAAATTTAAGAGATATGAAAGAAATTGAAGAGATTGACGGAGAGAGAGGGCAGAAAATGGCATACCTGTCGAAGATGGTCGGCGGCAGAGATCTCTTGCCGGCAGTGGAGGAAGCTGAGAGAAGTCGTTGCTCCTTTCTTTCTACCTCAAGCTTCCTTTTCTAAAAACCCTAGCCTAATTTTTTTTATCCAAAGTGGTTGGGATAAAAACAAAACCCCCCCCCCCCCCCAAGTATAAAACCCACGCTCCGGATTTTTTATCCATCCGATATTAGCATGTCCAAACGTCGGATATGATTATTTTTATCATATCTAGGGTCTTATCTCGCGCGCCAAACATAGCCATAGGATGGACGGCTATGATTGCATGATGCATAGGGCAAGTATATCAGGGCGGGTCAGACACATGATGCGGGTTAGCAGAATACCATACCCGACCCTAATCCCGGTGTGGATTTTGAAAAAGAGAAGAAGAAAAAAAATACCCCCGCTCTGTGACCTTGGTCAAAGTCAAAATAATCCGCTCCTATCGGATCAGAGTGGGTCAAAGGTCCGCCGATTGCAGATCTTTTTGCCATCCCTATTATCTAGAGAGATTTTGCATAAAGTTTACCTTTTAAAGGTCTTTAATTGCAATTATGGAAAAACAAAATTGGGTCAATGTGCAATTAAAGATAGCGTGATGTTGTGATGGTTGTTAGTGGTGGTCTTAGACTTGAAGGGGAGACCAATAGAAGAGGGTCTGGGGTTGGGTTATGTCAAAAAGAAAGTAAAGGAAGTGGCATGTGAAAAGAAAATTCAAGACAAATAAAAGGGTAAACGAGTCATTTTTTAAATCCTTACCTCCATTTGTACCATTCAGTCTTTACATATTGATATTTTCGATAGACACGATTGGTACTATCCACGGACCTCAAGGGGTGTAGGAATATGCCCTTATTTCTATCGAATTCGCACTATTTTGTCACTATAAAATTCGAAAGTATCAAACAGTGTTGAACATACCTAAAAAGAGTGTGAATTTAAGTCAATTCTTTATTTACTCCTCATTTAAATGTGAACATAAACTTGAAATGAGAGCGAAATGCATCGAAAAATTTGAATGATATTGGATTATGGTGATTGATGAGCACACATTATAGACAACGTTAAGGAGATTAACGATCCTTGTCATGGCTCGTTTAACATGAGTCTGGATCCTTTATAGTCCATGTAATTTTTGAATATTCAAGAGAAAAAACTAATTGTATGAATAATAAATTATCAAATTAATGTCACCTAAAATGTTAATGCTGCCTACACCAATAACTAAATGGATAAGTTAATTAAAATAAAATGTGAATGCTGTTTACTCCTTTTCACTCATATATAACTAATTTTGATCATGTGCGTTGCACACGGGAGCACTATAGTCAATAAATTACGTAAATAAAATAATAAAAGCACGATACTAAAGTTTTTGACAAATAATGGAACAAAGAGTGATAAAATCTATATAATGTTCACCTAAAATAAACATCTAACATTAAAATTTAACGGAAAAACTAATTGAAAATGATAAAAAAAAATGGTGAAAATTTTTCTATCTTATTATATACAGTACAATTCAACAAAATCTAACAATGAGAAAATGACAATTTAATTGAAAAACTATGAATATCGCAAACAAATCTATCGACAAAAAAATATCGACACAATAAAGGAATAAAAACGTGGAGAGGGCCATTTGAGTCACAAAATGAGCGTTGATATCTCAAGTAAACAAAATATGACGGCTAGATGAAATAAAAAAAAGGAAATAAAGTAATAAAAGAGATAAGTGATTTGTGATAGAGAGAAGGACTCACCATAGAGATAATTGTCAAATTTTAAGTTTCAGATATATTTTTGAAACTTAAGTAGGATTAGTAGGTTTAAAATTTTTTAAAATCTATTTTACAAATTTAGAATTTATAAAAGGTGATTTTCGGGAGGAGAAGTTAGATTGCCATGACAAAATTCTAAAAAAGGAAACAAATACTCCCTCCGTCCCTGATCATATTTCCTTTTTGGGCAGTCCCACAAAAAGTGATCACTTCCAAATTAGGAAATATTCTATAGGTATTTTTACATACTTACCATATTTATATTTTTTTTATTATATTTCTCTCACCACATTTAATTCTCTACCAACTCGTTTTCTCTCTCCTGGCCCACCACTTTACACTTTTTTGCATTAATGCTTACATGAACATGTTGATGTGGTTAATCCATTGTCGTATTTATTTTGGTTGATTTGCATATTAGGAGTAGATTAGTTTGATGGTAATTAGGCGGATAAAGAATGAATGCATGAATGAAATGAACTGGTTTATGCTATTTGTTCGTGTACATGTGAGCGTACCATAAAACTTGATTTGTTTTTCGTTCTCGTTAGTTCTCCTTAGTAATTGACCGGAGAGGTATAGCCGAATTCATGATTTACTTCTTGTTATTCCAAACCCGTGCCTAAAACAAAAAGTTTGCTGAGTTTTATGGGAAACGTATACGATTATATAATGCCAACTGTATTTTCGGGATTTCTCAGTTGCTATTGTATTCTTCAGGACAGGAAGATCATAGGAGTTTCAGGCGATTTTAATCTTATAACATGTTGTCCTTTCTAGCTCTCTGTATGTGTTTCACCAAAGTCCAATCTTTTTTTTATCATAGATGCTTGTATATAGCTATGCTAACATGTTTGATTATAGATACTAGTTATCATCCATGTATGTTTTCTGTTTGGCATTAACTATATATAGCATGGTCTCTCTTATTGTACGCTAGCTTTTCATTGCATTCGATTCGAAATTTTGATATGTTTGATCATTGATGCTACTTAGGTTTATGCTAAGATGCCTTGTGTTATAGTCTGATAATTGTTTTTAGCTTACCGTTAACATGGTGTGTTTTGTTGTCTGCTGACTACTTTTTTACTGCTTTTAACTAGTTTTGCCATCACGATACATAACATTTTTGGCACTTGTGCAGGCAGGATTGAATGTTCTAATGGAGTCAAAGGGTGGAAAGAAGAAGTACAGTAGTAGTAAATCCTTTTACGAAGCTCCTCTAGGTTACAGCATTGAAGACGTTCGACCGCACGGTAGAATCAAAAAGTTCAGATCTGCTGCTTACTCCAACTGTGTGCGAAGGCCATCCTGAGATTTCCCAAGAATTGGAATAGCCATCTTAGAAAAGTGGTAGAATTTCAAGTTTTGCACCAGTCTTTATTCCTTCTCCTCCGCTCGTCTCTTTTTTCTCTTTCCAACAACACTTTGTCTTAGAGCAAGATGGTCTAGCCTGTATCTGCAATCGGTTTTGAGGGCTATGAAAAAAGGCTTGAGATTTCTTTTTATGAGCCTGGCCTATTTGCTGACCCTGGGGGCAACGGCCTCCAGGCTCTGTCTAAAGATCAATTGGATACAATCCTAAAACCAGCTGAATGCACCATAGTTTCTATGTTGTCGAATGATGAAGTCGACTCTTACGTTCTTTCGGAGTCCAGTCTCTTTGTATACCCCTATAAGATTATCATCAAGACTTACGGGACCACAAAATTGCTTCTACAAGGCACAATCTAGCTCTGCTGCTGTGATGACCGAAGACTCTGGTATCACGAGGATTCTTCCAGATTCTGAGATATGTGACTGAGTTTGATCCTTGTGGTTACTCCATGAATGCTATTGAAGGGGGTGCAATTTCTACCATTCACGTGACACCCGAAGATGGTTTCAGCTACGCGAGCTTTGAAACAGTGGGTTACGACTTTAAAGTCGTTAATTTGACCCACCTGCTGGAAAGGGTCTTGGCTTGCTTCCAACCGACTGAGTTTTCAGTAGCTTTGCATGCTGATGAGACTGTGAAGGATCTTGGTAATGATATTGCCTTGAAGGGTTATTGTTGTGAAGAAAGGAGCTATGAAGTGCTTGGCGAGGGAGGGTCGATCATGTACCGCAGCTTCACAATGGATGGTAGCTATGGGTCTCTCAGGTCAATTTTGCAGTGCTGTTGGAGTGAGAGCGAGGATGAGGAAGTGAAGAAATAGCTCTAGAGCCGATTTTCTTGGTTTCCTACTTTTACTTGTTTGCTGAGAATTAAGACAGTGGTATTGTTTGAGTCGGGGCATGAGTATGGTTTTTGTTGCCTCCGTAAGTCTACTATTTCTTGTTTGCGAGTATGATTTGGATTCGTCTACTGTTGATTAATAAGATGAGAGTTACTTTTGTAGCATTTTACTGGCCATTTCTCAATCCGGGTTTGTTGGAAATTAATCAGATGTTAAACTGTATTCGTTTGTTTGTGGATTTACTACAAAGCCAAAATAATTTACCTTTTTTCTCTTACACCAAGGGGAGGATCTGAAAGGACAATGAGCTTGTTCGGTAAGTACAACCAAACCATGAGCTGGTGCTACGTTATAACTTCAGATTTGGCACAACGTTTTTGGTGCGTTCTCCACATGGGATTGGGCTGAGTTTGACTGTATGTTTCACTCTTTATTTCACCAGAATAGCCTGATTGTCCCGTTTGTCGACTAAAAATGCACTATTTCTGACCATTGTACCAAAGGAAGGCCGATGTTATGGAACCACTTGAATCTTGATTGACTCCATATATCGTGATAATACTCCATATTTCGTTCCTCTCTTTGTTCTGATAATTGAATCTAGATTGACTACATATTTAGTGTTGTTACGCTACTGATAACAACTCAAACTGCGGTGTAAAAATACCTGTTGATCTTCGTTGTTCACCTGAATGTATCTTTACATGTCACAACAAAAATACTGCAGCTAACTCGCTTCTGGTTTCCTCATCTTCTCGACAATTGAAAGAAGACAAGAAATCAACAAAAAAAGAAAAAAAACGGTAGATTAATGGTGTTGCACTACTGATGACAAACTCAAACTACGGTGGAAAAGAACCTGTTGATCTTCGTTGTTCACCTGAATGTATCTTTACATGTCAACAAAAATTACTGCAGCTAACTCGCTTCTGGTCTCCTCATCTTCTCGACGATTGAAAGAAGACAAGAAATCAACCACCAAAAAAAAAAAAAAAACGGTAGACTAGTGGTGTTGCACTACTAATAACAACTCAAACTGCTGTGTAAAAGAACCTGTTGATCTTCGTTCTTCACCTGAATGTATCTTTACATGTCACAACAAAAATTACTGCAGCTAACTCGCTTCTGGTCTCCTCATCTTCTCGACAATTGAAAGAAGACAAGAAACCAACAACAACAAAAAAAACGGTAGCTGATGACTATTTAAAGAGCTTAATTCCTGATGTAAATCAGCCTAAGAGAATGTTTTTTAATATCTCTTGCAGCACTTAGTAGGGTCGAAACTTCCTTGCAGCCCTCAGCTGATGTATATCCTGCTCGAATTTGCTCTGCAATGTCATAATTTCTGCGAAAGAAATAGAGACCACAGGTAAGATAACAGCAAAATAAACATAGGAAACAAGATCACCTAAGCATCAAGTGGCATAAGAAAGGAATGTAACACCTGCCTTTGTCTGTCAAGGGCTACAATTTCACAGCATAATGCAACATGAGAAACATGTAAAACGTTTAACTGCTTCATACTTTCAGATGTCCAAAGCAATGGTAGGCCGCTAAGAAACTACTCCTATTATATTGCAGTTAAACAAATCTGTACTTAACAAACAAATGCAAATTTCCGCCCAAAAAAAGGGCAAGAAAAAACCCACATCGGAAAGGTCAAAAAGAAATAAGGAAGCCCAAACCACCCTGGGCTAATAAGAATTCTAATGCAAAAAAACCCATGTCCAAACTGGCGTGCACCAAAACCTTTGGGATGGCAACAGATATCTCAACTTAAAAGCTGTAGTTAATACTGTAAAAAAAATGGAATTCGATATGTTTCTGAAGGACCAATAGTAATGAGATGGATGGGCTAACAAATTGAAACCTCCAAATGTAGTATGTCTTTTACTTGCTAGTTGATATACTAGAGCAAGACTAAGCGAAAGACTATTGTATTGACCCTTGCTCTAGCTCCGCCAAACCCATATCATCACAAAGAAGACAAGCATCAAGTGTACCAAAACCCAAAGAAAACATTCTGATTCTCCTCCCATGTTTCAGTATGACAACTAAAGTGCCAATTTCTAGTAAGTAACATGAACATTGCAGGTCCTGATAAGTCAATCCGCTAAAAAGGTTCAGCATTAAAACCCACATACCACAAAGAAACTAAATTTCAAGTGTATATAGATGAATTCTTCAAGGTATGAATGGAACCTAGTTTCATTAGTTTTACCATATGTCCTAGCATATTTCAGAAAAAGTAACATGCAACAATATATGCTTCTGAAAATTGGCATACCATTCCTCTTGGACTCCCTTTTCTGGAAGCGGTAGAAATCTAGCCCGACTTCCTTACTTTTCTTTTTGTCCATCTTATCCATAATGGCTGCCTGGGCAACAGAACCCACAACAATTCCACTTTCAGTATCTGTTGTCTTTTTCCTGCCCTTGTGATGTACAACCACAGTCCATCCTCCTTCTGCAGCACGAGCTTCTCTTTCTTTTCTTGCCTGTATGTGAAAGTTGAATAAGACAAGAAATTGCAACTCTATCAAAGCAAATAGGACCATTGGACGCCTTAAAAAAGATTTGCACGTACATGATGATTAATCAGCTTCTGCTCAATAAACGAGTTATATTTTCGTGCGACATAAAGATTATATAACTGCCACACAAGATGCACTTCGTGCGACATAAAGATTATATTTTCATGAGTTGAGCTTTCAATTACTGTAATACCCCATATTTTAATAATTTGCTATCACTGTAAAATTAAAATAAATAAGTAAATAACTAATTAGACAAGTTTGTGGTCTCTTCGTAATATTAGGAAAGTTTTGGTGCCCTTTAAATAAGAGGCTAAATTTTTTTTTTTTTTGGGGGGGGGGGGGGGGTTGTGTAATTAGCTAGTTAGGGTTTCATTTAAATTGAAATTCTCTCTCCAGAATCCTCTTCTTTCCCCTGCTTGCCGCCTCTCCCACTCTCTTCTCCATTTTCAGCCCAAAATTTGCTTGTTCCTTTGGAGAATTTCGGCGTGATCAAGTAGCGTAGCTTGGGGCATTGAGATTTCGCGAATTGTTTGTATAGGGTAAGGGATTTTGCCTCTCTTTTCTGTGGCAAGGGTTTTGATTTCCCTTTTTGAACAGTTTTTGCATCTGCCATGATTCCCGTATAACTCACGGTACCATGATTGTCGAATGCTTCAGGCTTTTGTTCACAGTGCTGTGTTGGTCCATATGCCTTCTATGCATTTTCTAATTGTTAATCTTGAGAATTTGATGGCTGGTAGTTTGCTCCATTGTGTAGTAGAATTCATTTGCAAAACTCGCCAAATAACATATTAATGCTTTCCTATTCAGGGATGTAGATTATTGATGGGCCTTCCTTCATATTTCTTTTTTTTTTTTTTCTATTTTTCGAGCCTCACTGCCTAAAGCATTTTGATATTCACACAAATGGAGACTAGGGTTCATTTCTTTGGCTTTTCTGACTCTATATTCTAAGCCCCTTGTTCATGCACTAATCTGGTGGATTCATGTTTACATGGTTAGTGGATTTTCCAAAAGATTTATTTAGTGACATATCCAATTAGGTAAGATTTTGGGTGGGTCTTCTTTATTGTTACGCATTGCCCAGCTCATGCTATTTTTACAACAATTCCGTGGTGCCTTAATTCTGGTGATACAGGTGCTTTTGGTTCAAAACCATATGTTGATTCCTTTGAAATCTTGGAGAGCTTTGTTTGTTAAAGGGTAGTACATGGCTTTGTTTTTCTTTTTCCAGCTTGCAGACCATTGTTCTGTCATTTTCCAGCTTGAAGACTATTGCTTTGTCCTTGTTCAGCTTGTGAACTACTGCCGTGTCCTTTTTCAGCTGGTAGACTATTGTTAAGGCCTTATTCCTTGGCTGTGTTAATCTTTGTTTTCGGTTAGTAAACATGCCTTCATGCTTCTCTTTTCCACAACTGTACAGCTTAGTAGCTGAGTTCTAGTGCATTTCTATGCTTTGAGTTTAATTCCCTTCAAAGCATTCCTTCGAAATCATTGGACTACCGCAATGCTTCAGGAATTTCCTAGTGGCTTCATGCATTTTCTAAGCTTCATTCTAATTACTTTGGTCCTTTTGTTACATATGTTTAGCTGTATTGCTTTTACTCCTAGTACAGCCAAACCTTCAGAATAAGGTCTTGTTCTTCTTTAGGCGGTGGTAATCTTCTTTGTCCTAAATCATCTCTTCATGGTTTGTTTATTTCCATTGCGATCCGGTTAGTGTTCTGTTGCCAATGCTTATACACTTTGTGCTTTGCCATTTATTGGGTATACTGCCAAATTGGCAACATTTTGCTATCTTTTGTATTTTTTGTACTACTTCTGTTAGCGTATCCCGTTCAATCCAATTTCAGAGTTCAAGTGGCTTTAATCTCGTTGAACCTTTCTTACAGTGATCGTCAATTGATGATGGCTAATGACTATGTTTGAACAACTCTCAAAATTGAGAGGGTCCTTTGGACACACGTTTGATTATATGCTGGCGATTAATAGACGCTTAGCACGCTACCGGTAGCACACGTTTGATGTTTGTACGTTTGGTTCGACGTTTGGGTCTTATGACCAACATAGTCATCGTATATTTTGTTGTGTAGCGTTCCCGGCATATTATATATATGTTTAGGGTTAATGCTTAATCATGTTTGTTTTGGTATTTGATATAAGAATTTGGTTTGCCCATTTTCATCAAGTATTGTCGTTCGACTCTATTAGTTTTTGCTTTGATATCTTGTCGCTTTTGTACCTTACTGAGCTATTTGAGCTCACCCTTTCGCTCTACCTTGCCCCTTGCCACAAGTCGAGAAAGTGACGAAGGATCCGTGTCACGGCATTGAAGTTTTTGAGAGTTTTGTTATAGTTAATTAAACTTTGTACTTTTAGTTTGAGAACTATACCCGAATGTGGGTAATTTGATTGAATTAACTCGGTGTAATTTGTTTTAGCCGCTGAGTTTTGCAGATTGTTTTGTAAGGAATTATTAAGAAAATGAATTGTATTAGATTGTTGTTATATGAAGATATTTTATTTTAAGGGATTTAATTGCTCTGTTTATACCGATGTCACTAGAATTATAGCGGTATTTCAGGAAATTTGATAGCAGTCACGGCTTCCGTTTTGGGGGCGTGACAATTACTAGTGTACAATTACATCTTATGTGGAGAACTGTAATGGTTGAATTAGACATGTTATGTGTTTATGCCGCATATTTTTAGAGGGTGGTACAGCGCACGAGGCTTCTCCAAAAGCTGAATTAGAAGGTAAGATGTATAGAACCTTGCTACATTTTTTGCACAAGGGAAAAAACCATTTACACACAAAAACATTCAGCTGAATAAGCACTGAAAGCCTCTACTCACCAAAAATGTGTTGGATGCACATTCATGTAATCACCAGATGAAGCAACGTGGAGTAAAGAGGTAACATACCTGCTCCTCTTGGGCATCATGAGCAATTACGAAGTCATCAATCCTCTGTTGCAATATCTTCACTCCTGGTCTCCTCTGATAGTATTCAGTAATCCATTCTGGAACCAACAAGAAACTCAGAAAGCCTCACCATAAGGAAAAACCCATTCAGAAAGAAGAGCATATGGACATCATATTTGCCAGGAAAACAAAGTTTCTACAGCGTCCTTAAAAACATCGGTTCAGTAAAGAACAAAGAGGCTTAAACGAGGTTCTACACCTTAGCAAGAATCAATGACCTGACAATATTAGATGGATAAAGTTATCAACATGGAAAATTTGGAACTCGTACATCAATTTTCTACAAAAAGGTTAAAGTTTCAAACAGTTCTTGGCCTTACAATGCATTTAACTAAGATAAAGCCATATAGAACCAAAATCATACTTTTCTTTCCTCTAGAGCAGTCCTCGTCCCCTGAAGATATCTCATAAACTTCATCTTCTTCTAAACCTTCTCCTTTTTCCACTGATCGATCATCATTCCGTGATAATACAAGTTCTTTCTTCATTTTACAAGCTTTCTTTGACTTACCTGCAAAACCATATAGTCCACATGATACCTACCACGTATAATAGGTAGTATTTAATACAAAATAGTTGATAATGTTTCTACAAGAAGATTAATATTTTATTTACGGGTATTGACATTTGTTTCATCATCAGCTGCGAATTGTCCTTTGGATCCTTGACTCGTAGATTGGATAACCTCCGCATTTTCATCACCTGGCGGGAAAAATAGATCTACTTTACTTTTGAACACTAGTGAAACAAAAGCATGAACCATACTTGAATAGCATAACAAAAATACACCAAGTTAACACCTCGAGTAAGATTAAAGAGGCTAATATATCTCCTAATACAGAAAACAGCATATAATTCTGTCAAAATTACCCTCTTGAACCGAAATAACAGAGTATTCATGAATATACAAAGTTCGTTTTCATAAGCCAAGGTATGAACGGTTACAGAGATAGAATTTACAAAGGAAGAGAATAGCAAGTTTAAAATCCAGTATCATAGTAAGTATGCCTCTAATAGTGAGCAAAACCTTCACATGATTAAAAACGGCTTCTAAGTTTTAGGAAATAGAAAACGCCGTTATCTACCGGGAAAGAAAATGATACAACAAGAAAGTTATATACTCCGACATACACAAAAGAGAGAGTTCTATCATCCGGTCAGATTCATCTAAAACTAATAACCAAATGACAAAATTTTCCTTGCCAATTTATAAGCAACATGAATGAAAAAACGACATGATAACGGATGTTTGAGTTGTTCCATTAACAGTAAGTTTTAGTTAGTCCCCTGAAAGAGAGTTGCAGTTTGCAAGCAACATTTCTAGATGATAAGAAGCTAGGAAAAATCATCCCTGTTTGTTACATAGCACACACAAAAACAATGTGACATCTGCATTGATTGCTTTTTTTGGTGCCAAGCCAGCTCAAAGGAAAATTTTTGTTAGAGGACCCAGTCAAAGATGTGATTTCTCTGAAACTTGGAAACACAGTCACTTCTTGGCTCTAGGAATAGGGAAAATAGCTACTTGATCTTTTTTAGGATTCAGCATGCCTAATGAACTCTTGGACCAACAGAGAAAACAAGATAGTAATATAGGAAAGGGAAAGGAATAGATCTATTTATGAGAAGCTAGGTTAGCTTCTGCCTCGTATAAGTTTCAAAGTGAATACCGTTCTGTTGGTAGGAGCCATCTTCAATCTCATTCTCGAGCTCATCAACATTGTTAGTCGCAGCTTTCTTTACCTTCTCACTTTTTCTTTTCTTTTTCCTTGATTTGCTGCTTTCTTTTCCTTCTGCTTCATTTGCATCATTTTGTTCATCAAGGTCATCTTCCATTCCTACTTCAATTATCTTGTCATTTTTCATGTTCTTATTCTTCAAGATTTTATTCTTTTTCTTTTCTCCATCTGACTTATCTGCAGAAAGCCACAACATCCTACTCACATGAAAAGGTAAATCCAACACAAGAATATAAACTACGAATACAGTGCCTTAAAATTGGTTTCACCTTCAATGATGAACTGACTAACTTGCTCAGTGCCATAACTATCCCTGGTTCTTCCCTTCTTTCTTGAAGAACTATTTTCCTTTTTCAGCTTATACAAGTTTTTGTCTGGTAACAAAGAGGTGGGAATTACGATCCTTAATAATTAGAGTGAAATAATCAAAAAAGGAATTGCACCAACAAATATCAATCAATTAAGCGCATGAAAATTATGATGCAGTTCATCTTAAAACTTCCACGATATGCCGTGCGGTTAGAATGGCCTCAGTCAAATGTCCGGGACTCTTAATGTGATTGTTTATGCATTTAACTTATGCTGCTTTCTTAGAAGGTACAAGGTCCATTCCTTCTGTTTAACTAAATTTCATACCACATGACACTAACAATAGGGTTTAAACTGATTAACTCTATATAAATCAAATAGACTTTCAAACACACAAATACAATCATAGTGGCATGGCACACCGAGAACTGCAAATATTTCATTAGTGAGTCTATGTGGGGGGCACAAGGATATTTTTGGAATGTTCAACCAAAATGATCACTTGCGCCATACCTATGGCTCGCCATATATTTGGTAAGCCCGTGACCATATCATGTCTTCTATACTAAGTGTTCATTCCTTCTTCAAATCTAATAATGTCATTTTGTACTTTGTAGACATTTTTCATCTGGGCTCGCCTCAGCCTCTGATAAATGTGGTTAATACATCCTAATTAATCACCAAAACATGAGACAAAACGGATAGAATATCACAGTATTGTTAAATTGGATAAATACCACAGCACATTCGAAGCCTGCCCTTGAGTTATATACTCCCTATAGCATATCTTCTATGCCATGAATATACTAATTCTAGAAACATATTACACATGAGATATATAAATATAACATCAGAGATCAATAGAAAAGGAAGACACAAAACTTTAAAAGGACTACATCTTTGTTAATTCATTGATAACCAAAATTACTAAGCACGGGTGTAAGAGATAGATAAGAAATTAACTTAGATAAGATAGAAACATGACGGACCAATCTTGGATAAAGAATATCTTATAACTTCAAGCTCTTTATCCGTACCAATGTACCATACATGCAAATAGAAAAACATGCACCATATGTTTGAAGAAACGTCTGAATACAAAAATGTACAATAAAGACTACAATAGCGACTAGCCGTCAAAGGAGTAGAAGGAAAAGAATGAGCTGAAGTAAATATACCAGTTTCAGAAAGATCGACAATTTTCGTCTCAATGTGTTTGTCTATCTTCTTCTTTTCTTTTTTCAACTTCTTCTTGTCTTCTTTCTTGAATCTATCAGGTTTACCTTTAAGCTTCAGCTTATTTTGCAAACCCTCTACTCTAGGGTGGCAATGGGTCAGACATGGGTTGGATCAGGTACGGGTTGGATCAAAGATGGGTCAGTCACTTAGACCCGACCCGATCCGACCCATTTAAAAAAAAAAGTCACTGTTATTATTAAGAACGTATTTGCATCCACTTTGCATTACAAATTAAAAGGAGAAAATACTAATTAAGACATATTGCCAACTAAAACTACTAGTCCTTGTTCAGAAAAGGAAAGACATCACTTTTACACAATGACAGATTGTGTGTGAATATATAAACAACCTTCAAGCATAACACTTTAAGCAAGTAATGTCTTTTGCCTAAATCCTAGCAAAAGGAAAATGGGTTAACTACTTATTTCCAGAATTACTCAAGAGATCGATTAGTAATCCAGTCAAAGTTACTGGATCAGCTAATGAAGATGATGGAGGGGTCACAGCAGCACTCATCAAGGAGGCAACAGCAACACAAAGCTGTCATACTGCACAACAAATCAATAACAAACTGTTTTAGCAAAGGTTGCAATCAATACCATCCTTCAAGAAAGCCTGGTTCTCGCCTGGGTGGTGGAGCAGCATACTGTGGATACTATGGAGGTGCCATTACTGGAGGACCTTGGTAATAACCTGTTGAATTTCACAAGGGAAAGCAAGTTAAAAGTACAAAATTTTCGATTCTTGACACGAAGAAATTACATGCAGAAACAATGAACAAATCTGCCTGTACACTAAGAAAAACACATCTACCTACTTCTACTGGCTACACCTCATAAGGTTAAAAACAAAAACAGTATTGTTAGCACATCGATAGCAGTTTAACCAAAAGCACAGGAACATTTTCTTGTGCACAGACTGTAAATGAAGCAAATAGTTCATGAGCTCAGAGTCGCTTACGAACTTGAATTGAGCTAAAAAATTCATATAGTTACTCAACACCCTCGGCTCCACTAATTAGGGAAACGAGTAGAGCCTGACTAAATAAAAGCTTGGTTGTAAAATGAACATAGCTAGGCTTGTGGCTATAGAAATCCTCTACAATAAACCAGCTGCCCAACCTTGGTCCAGCTTTAACACTTACAAAAAAACCTTGGTCCAGCTCTACTCATGCACGATGCACCCACACATAATCAAATTGCTAAGGTAGGTAAAATAGCTGCAAGGACAGACAACTGCTGGTTTCTGTCCCGCAGTAATGCATGACTGGGAAGTGTTAACAGGCAGCAACAAGCAAGACCTATAGAAAATGGGCAACTGATCAAAGGACACACAGAAATTTGCAAATAATATCTTTGAGAAAAGTTGAATTTAAGATGCATTCAAAAATCAACTTGAACTTCTGGTTAGTAGAATACCATTGGAACCCGGACAAAATCACTGCGCGAGGGCACCAACTGATATGGTACATATGTTAGTGACTACTGGGGTTAATAAACCTAATGCGCTCATACTGAAGTCCCTTGAGAGAGTAAACGAGCTGTGGCAAGTTGCTTACAGAGTTCCATTCTGGCATTTACTGACATATGCTTTCAACTGCCCTGTTGTTGCCATTACAAGATACCTAGAAATGGGGCCGAAGGTCTTCCAGGCCGTGACTTAAATTGAATTCCAGGACAGTGGATAAATGGTGTAGGGTTCTTGTGAATTATTTACTGCTGTGAGTGCAATCAAGAGTAACACTTACGCTACAGAATATATAACTTTAATCCCCTAGCATACCTGGAACAGATAATATTAGTGTTGTAGCTTCACGTAACTAACAATTCATTACTTCAGCTTTCTAACAAGAAATAGAATTCGTAATTTGCAATTGAAAATCAAGCATCATATGATCTTGGTCACCCATGGTCCAGAAACCATTGATTAGATCATCTACAGCAGTTTCTAAAGTTCAGCCGGATTACGAGGAAAAATAATGAAAGTTAGCACACAAAGATATTACCTTGCCAGAAGCATTTCGAACAGGTGATATGTGAAGAAAACCATGTGTAAACAGAAAGAGAACCAGCTAAACTCATTGGCTCTCCATATATGGAAACTTCAAAAAAAACTCATTTAAGATGCTCGAATGTCACTTAAGACAAAGGGTTAAGCTACATTATGAAAATTTCTTTAAACCAACAAACCAAGCAATCAAAACTTCACATCTTTGATGAGTTTGATGGTCATGAGGGTGTTGAAACAGAAGTCAACAGAGACGGCTTCTCTCTATACGAATTCCGTTGAGATATCTTAATTATTAAAACCACGTGTAAACAGAAATTATCTACCCAAATATAACCAAATCAAAACTTCACATCTTAACTTCAATAGTCAATACCCATCTCAGATCAACGCCAGGATCTAACAAAACATGCCACAAAACCCCTAAAATCAAAGAGGCCATAGCCCAAGTCATAAAATAGCAAGTACCGGAAAGAAAAAACAGAAGAAGAAACAAAATGGACCAACCAGCTGGATCCCTCCTCAGAACCGGAGCTTGGAGAAGAACCACAGGTTGTTGCCGGTCTTGAAGAGCTCCTCGAACCAGGCCTTGACCTCCTTGGCGGCTATGACCTTCCTGTCACGGGACTGGGATTTAGGAGTGAGGGAAATCGGAAAGGAGGCTGCCGGCGATAAGGAGAGGAACTGACGGCGACGGAGAAAGGGACTGCCGGCGGTGGGAAAAGATACTCGGGTGATGGAGAGAGGCTCTACCGGAGATGGCGGTGGCTGTCACGGTCGCAGGAAGGCACAGCGGGAGAGAACCAACGGGCGACGGCGAGTGTGAAGTGTGTTATGTGTTCTCTGATCTAGGGTTTTTTATCTCTTGTAGTTTTAGGAACCCGTTTTGGACCCGCGGGTCGAGTGACCCAACCCATCAGACCCTGGCCCCGTACGTTTACCATATTCGTTTTCCGTTTTTTGTTTTTTGTTTTTGTTTTCTATATTCTTGTATTCAGGTCCAAAATTTGATCGTGTACTTTTATCATTTTTGTCAGTTTTTCGTTTTTACTTTTTTCACTTAATCTTGTACGTTTACCATTTTCATTTTCATTTTCAGTCACTTTCTTGAATCCATTCTTGTATGTTTAGCATTTCCTACACTATTTGTACCCATATTTTCCCATTTTAACCCTACTTTTAACCTACCAAATTATTTTTGGTAGGGGGCTGGTCGAGGCATCAAACCTCTCTAGTAACAGAAAAAAAAAATCCTAAAGAATTCTGGCTGCTCCTTTCTTCTCATTTGATCAGCAGCTCTAGCCTCTGCTCACCCACCGTCTGAATCTGAGGTCCCAACATTTGAGCTTTGATTATTCTTTATTTCAAGAAAGAATTTTAGAAGCAGTCATCGTGCCACCCAGAAATGGAAACCCACCACCGTCGGTGAGTGGCCCACCCCACGAAGACAACCCACGACCACCCACAACCACACCGGCGCACCCAAGGCCGCCAACCGCACCAAGTGCCACCCAGAAATGGAAACGGAGGGTACCATCTTCAATCAATCAACCCACAAACAAAACTCAAAGAGAAAACATAAACAGCAAGGAGAATAGCAGATCGGTGCTTGTTAGGGAGATGATAGGTACTCGGCAGGAGGAAAGATGCTCCGTTTTGACAGATCTGCTGGATGGAAGGGAAATACGTTGACGAACTGGAGATGGCGTCTCCGTCTTCTCTGTGACGTGTCTCCGGCAGCTAAGGGGAGACTCGACCGCAGCTTCAATTTCTTCGGCAGCTTGAGCTTGAGAAATGGAGTGAGAGAGAGTTGTTGGGGATCTGCTCATTGAAAATGGAGATGTGCAATGAATCAGGCAGAGAGGGACGGGGAGAGAGGACAGCTTCACGTGACTAGGCTAGGCTTCGTAGAGCTTGTAAGAGAGAACAGTGAACAGTGCAACCATGCCTTGTTTCTTCAGAGTATTCTCTGACAAGAGTTGCGGCGTTTTGGAAAAAGGTGAAAACACCTCAAAGGTGTTTTCACGTTTTCAGCACTGTTCATTGTTTTTGGATCCGATACAAATACAAAAAATGGTAAAAGTACACAAAATATTCCCGTTTTTTGTAATCATTATAAAAAACGGAAAACAAATACTATAAACGTACGGGGCCTTATTAATTTGAGCAACCCAATTCTAACCCGCGGGTCGAGTGACCATCCCACGGGTTTAATTGGGTTGACCCGCAGAGAATAAAAATAAGCGAGTTGGGTTGGGTTGTATGGGTCAGGTCATATTTTGCCGGCCCTACTCTGTTCCCATCTCTCTGTATGCGTGTGCAGTAGAAATGCGGGTGTCGTTAGGGCAGCCTGGTTCTTTCTGGTTCGGACTAAAATCACTTTAGTTTTGGTTTTTGTTTTTAAAAATTTTAAAAAAATAAAAACGAGTTTAGTTTTTATTTTTTACAAAAATAAATGGGTGTTTGATTACCTAATTTTATTTTGAGTTTTTTCTTTGATGGTGGTTAGCAGTGGCGGTGGCCGGCGATGGCTGTCGGCTGCCTGCAGTCGCCGGCGGTGGGAGGGTGGTGGTGATGGTCTTAAAATAAAACTCAAAATTCCTAAATGGGAGTTTTAAAAACAGTCATGTTTAAAAAAATGATTTTCAAAACCGAAGAAAAACAAAAACTATATGTCAAACGCGTTTTTTTCTCCAGTTTACAAAGCTAGAGAAAAAATAAAAAATGGAAAGGTTACCAAGTAGAACCTAAACTTGCACTTTCTTTTCTTTTCAACAAAAATGAGAAAATGACAAATAACCCCTCATGTAATTTGGATTTGCGGTCAATTCTTTTGGATATTAATTTTAACAATTGACCTTTATTTATTAATTTAGTGCAATTGAGGATAATTAGTCGATTTTAAACAAAATTGATCTGTAAAAAAAGACACAAATGCCCCTCTTATATCTAATTCCTTTACCTTTTCTTCATTAATCCTTCGTCACCAACTCAAGCACCACCACAATCACGACCATCCCCAACTCAAAAACCACCATGTCGCTGCCATCACACCCACATTACTTAAACTGCCGCCACAAAATCCATATGTACCACCACCAAACCAACCACTAAAGACGAGCATCGTCAGTTATCCTACTTGTGTGCAAACACCAACCACTCTGCCATGCCAAGCCACTGTCTGCACTGTCACGACCCGAACCCACGGGTAAGCCCGTGTGCTAGGCGCGTGACAGGCCGCAGGCCCATTCAAACACCTGCCAGGGTTCTACCAGACCTTACTACAATCCTATGACTCTAAATTAATTCTAATTTACAGACTTCAAAAAATTCAAATAAAACTCTCATTACATGTCTTTAAACTTATGAAGAAAACTCGAGGAGATCTAAGCCCCTTACATCAGTTCAAGCATAACATAAATTAACATAGACTAAAATGTTCGAATAGTGGGCATTCATTATTCTAAAAGTTCTCTTCAGGCACTACTCCCCCGAGTGGCTCATGCGGCTCCACTTCCCTTAAGTCGTCACCTGAAAAATAAGGAATGAGCGAAAGCCCAGCAAGTACACCAGCCATGTTCCTAAAATAAGTTTGAAGTTTCTAAAACATGCCATGGGTTTTCTTTCAACAAATCAAACATTTGATTATTGTCATTCGTAAAACTTCCTTCATATACATATACATGAAATTTCAAAAGAAAAGATTTTCAAATCTGAGTACAATCATCGTTCATTCCATTCACATCAAACACATATATTTTTTTTCGTTGGTATGCTACAGTCAGCGTACGAGCCCCCCTGATTAGGGCCCGAAATCCCTCCTACACCCGGGATAAAATAATCATGTGGACGCAAGGGCGCACCACCAGCCACAGTACTGTGCATCAACGTACAAGCCCCGTTGACCAGGGCCCGAAATCCAACATTCCCCCGTTGGATATGGGGCACATCAACCGAGACGAGTTTCATTGCTCATTTAACATGTACTCAGGAATTCTATGACTCACACAGCATTCCATGGCATTCTTTCAATTTACGTTTCAAATCAAATACTTTAGAAATAAACATATGCAGAATAGAACTTTAAACTTTAAATGATCAAATTATAAGTACATATCATAGGTTTTGCAAATAAGTATACAGAGGAACATGACAGGAGTACTTACCTCGCTCAAAATCTGCTTTAAGTATTTGCTCAAATGCATGCCCTAGCTCTTGACTATCAAAACCTAAATAACAAATCATACGGATGTCATTTATTGTCGCTCGAGCACATTTAAGTATTAGGTTTCTTTTAAATGAGTAAAATTTTAGCCGACCGCCCCTCGATTTTTATATAATTACCTATTTGCCCCTAATGCCTAAAGTACCTTATCCCTCTAGATATAACCTAAAAGAGTCCTTTTTAAATCATTGATGGTTATTTCGAACATGAACGGTCGTTCCGAAAATTTCTCGCTCGGAACCCTAAACTGCTCATTCAATTGAACGCCAATGCTCAAGCCCCAAAAATATAACAAACGGCACTGGAATGCCACGACATTTCAGACACTCAAGCGCCACCATCATTTTAGATTACTATAAAATTCTAGGCTAAAAATAATTTTATTTACTATGTTAAATAATTCAAAATCTTGTTTTAAAAATAAAATTATTTGAAACACTTCCCATGCCCAGAAAATCTGAGAAAATTCCACATCGAAGGTTTCACAAAAATAAGGGAAGTTTCTGTTTCGTACTTTTGCTAATTTTGCCCAAAAGAGGTCCTTAAAATGATTTTGCAGACTGTTGTAATAGTGAAGCGTTACGCGATAATCGCTCGGGCGCTACGCCGCTAACATAGCAAACGACCTTAAAAATTTTCGAAACTTTAGAAACTACCTTATCTTAGCTACATAAGATTATTGTAGGAGTTTTAGAATTTAATAACTTAATTTACTATTCTATAATACACTGACGTCTCCATCACGAATAAAATTAGTTAGCATGCTTCCCAAGCTCAAAAAAATCTAAAAGTTTTACTGTGTGTAGGTCTTGAAAAATTAATATAAGTTACTTCTTTGAGTTTTGTCCAAATAATTTTCTAGATATATCTTAAAAATTCAAAAAGGAACTGCTCAAAAATTTTACTATTAGCGACAATTTGAAGTTCAATTTAAAACATAGCTTTCCCTCTCTCGCTACAGTACCTTCTTCCTCATGCAACCCATCAGTCTACTTCTTGTACCCAGAACCACATCACCCCCACAACACCCATTTTCTTAGCCTCTCACTCACCCACCTTTACAACTCCCATGAATCTTATTACTTGCCTACCCATATGTATGTACCTACCTTCTCTAAATTCTCCTCTCCATCTCCGTGGACCATAGACAGTAACACAAATCATTCATCATCCTTCTCTTGCATATTGAGGAGTCCAATCTCTTTCTCCTTCAATAAACACCAAGCTGCTGGAACCATATAAGTAACAAACATGAACAACATTATGGACCCAAACCACATCAAAGTTTGATACCTTATTGTTGTCACTAAACTGTGAATACCAAAACTGATCAAAGCAGCCTTCAAATCCAAACACCCCCGTCGTTGTCGGAGTTTCTTTCACCAACTTGATGATGCATAAATGGCTGGTTATTTCGTCTAACTTAGTGAAGGTGCAATCCACGCTCATATGTATATACAGGGGCGGCGCTACGTTTGAACGAGGGGGGGCTAATGTACCCCCTCAATTTTTAGGAATTTTTTTTTTAGTTTGCGTCTCTCTCACCCACTCCCAGATCCAGATGGCACACACCCACTCGCAATCACCGACGACGCCCGATGGCAACACGCCGACACGGCATTCGGCAGGGACTTCTGCCTCCTTGATTCAACTCTCTATATTGAGCTCGGCTGAGATCTGGAACCAGTGGAGCCGTGGATGCGTCGATCTGGAAATATAAGTGAATGGCGACGGTGACGGCGAGGCGAAGACTCCACTGGCCAAGAATCCACTGCCGGCGATGACGCGTCGACGACCGGTGACCCTTGCGGTCAATTAGTCAACTGCCTTCATCATTTAGGTATTTATTTCAGATTGATGATTGATCATTTGCTAAATTGCTTTCCTAATTTGATTTTCATATATTGATGGACTTGATATTTTGATTCCCTGAGTATTGGGATGCTTTCCTAATTCAGAAGCTTTCCTAATTCGTTCTTGATTGTTTGCTAATTTGGTAGTATGAGAGGGGGTGAGTGCAGTTTGTAGTGATCACTGGTGAGCCCTAAATAGCTTCCAAGTCCTAACCAGTCCCTCAGAAAAGAAGGGGCTCAATGAATTTTGGGGTTCCATTAGGTTTCCAACTCTAATTTTGGGGTTCCATTAGGTTTCCAACTCTCATTCATCCCCTGTGAGATTGGAAAACTTAGCACTATACCAATTTCACTAAGTTCTCTTAAAATCTGCCACGAAAATCTTCTTAAACATGCTGCAATTAACTGTAATTAGGGGCTATGTTTCATCACTAAATACTTCCTATAACTAGCTCCTAGAATTGGTGATCTTTACCTTTAACTGCTCACTTTGTAACAATGGTCGTTGCTTCACTTTCTAAAACCTTTTAGAGTAACAAGACGTTCTTTACAAGACCCTTTTTCAGATGGATAATTTTGGAACTACTTCGCCACATAATGACAATAAGATCTAAAGGCAACTAGGTTTTTAATTCAGTATTTTGTTCATCTCTAAAGATTGCATAGAAGCAGAATCCTGACTATTGCTTTCTGTCTATACAGGGCAGTTCCATTCTCTTATGGCTCACTATTTCCTGTATAATCTTAGCTTGCTCCTGACATCTCATATATGCATGAGCTTGTTGTGTGCTCTGTCAGCTGTGCACGAATGTTCATTGGTTACATATGGCCAACAAGCATGCTAAACTACTCTGTGACGGAAGTCTTCGACGAATCACAGAATCAGCGTGGCTAGCTAGTCTAAATTCTCAGATACACGCTATGCCTACACTCTATCGAAGTAGTATACTGTATTAAATTGTCACGTTGTGGTGTATAAATATGATTTACAAAAGTAGGCACCGGGAAAGTTTGAAGCTTAGTATATCAGTGATACTGAAGTTGAGTAGATTCAAGTCAAATTGCCACTTTAATCTGCATTTCACTTTGACTACTTGTTTCTATGGAATACCTCATCCCGCCACTTAGCAAATGCTTTTATTTGTATATGGGAGTAACGATATTATCTATAGGAATTCTCTCTTTGAACCAGAAACTATTTCCAACATGGTCTTTGCTTTGGCTACTTGCATTTCATTTGCAATTTCACGATTTATATGAGGATTTGCTTTTCTACAAGTTCTATGAATAAGATCTCTACATCTACTATATATGTTATTTACCTTTCTTTTTCTATCTGTTAGGTTCTTCCGGACAAGCAACTGCAGATTTTTTAAGAATGTTTAAGAGAGATGAAGGGAGAAAGAAAGATCGTTATTTGCTTTTGCAAAAGTCATCACAACTTGGCAACAAAGACACCAGGCCATGATTATACTGACAAAATTTTGATGAAAGCTTTATTCGTTTTAGAGAGGAATCATGAGGAACAAATCCTTGCAAATAACAAACTCTTTTGTTACTCCTTGATCGATCTTTCATTGTAGAGATAGCTTTGGACTGTATATTTTTAGCACCCCTAGAATGAAATCCTGGTTCCGCCACTGTGTATATACACATAACACACTAAACTCGAACACCCATAACATATACTCGCAACCACCCACACCCACTGCCTTACGGCAGCGGGTTTCTAATCTTTCTACCATTTCATTCATTCACACAACCCACCTATACATTGATGACCCCCTTCACGGCATACCCATTTCCCATATAGTTTCTTGCCCTTCCCATTTTACACACACCAACAATACTCACCCACATTCACTCGTTATAATTAATCTAAAGGAGAAAGGCTAGAAACTTACAGAATCTTGCCGAAATCCTTTGATCCTTCTTCTAATCTATCTCTTTCTCTCTACTGGTATCCCTTGCCGTGAACCGAACTGCTGGAGTAGTCTTTTAGGGTTGGCTGGTGTTTGTAGCTCATCTATAAATATATTATTCCCTAGACCAAAGAATTACTAAAAGCCCCCCTCTTCCATTTCATGATTCATCTAAATTCTACCCGGAACATCTATTATTACAAAAATCCCCAATATGGTTATTTTATGAACGGTGACGTATTAAAAGAATTTAACGGGTTATTACTTAACCCCGCTACACTTATTCGTAACTAAAGCTGCTAATAAAATATCGACGCTAACTATATATATAAAATTGTCGCTAAAGGTTTCTAGAAAAATATCAGTTAACGCTAATCCTTGCCAACGACATAAATCAATATCAATAATATCTGTTATCGTTATTTTTTTTTCTTATGATTCTAAAATTGTCGCTATAAGTCGCTAAAGAAAAATATACTAACACTAAACAAGAGTTCGTCGCTAAAAGACGCAAATATTCTTACTTGTAAAATTTGTCGCTAAAAGAATTAAATAAAATTTGTTAAAAATTACTAAAAATTCAAACCTAAGATCGGGATATTACATGCACACCACCAAGCCATTGTCTATCACCATGAATAGATCTAACTGACCCTAAACAATGTCGGCACCGCTAACGAGCCTACCCCAATAACATGCACTGTCGCCAGCAATTCCACCCCAACAAGCAATTACCCACCTACCCGCGGGACCATCAAGCCATCGCACATCGCCATCAATAGAGAGATCGATTTTTTTTTTGTAAGTTATTGATGTTTATAGAGGTGGGTTTGAATGGGCTAGGGGCGATGTTTCATAGCGACAACAGGGTGAGTGGGTTCTCAGTTAGTGATGGCTGCGGCAGGGGTGGCGAGGGATAGGAAAGGTGGGTGGCATTTGCTTGGCGGGAATGTGATGGTGGATGAGATGAAGATAGAGGTTAAGGGCAGATAATGGTCGATTTAGGTAGCAGAGGGGGGTGGGTGGGGAAAGGGGGGCCGGTTCTAAACTTGAATTTTTAGGTTTTTTATTCTATTTACAGGATAAGTTTGGCATTTTAGCGAGAGTTGGTGGCATTTTTGAAATTTTACGGCTAAATTTATCAGGGTTGTAATTTGTTGATAATTGAGAGGGTGAATTGCCAAAATTAATATCTAAAGGGGGTCGACCCACAAATCTAAAATACATAAGGAAGGTCATTTGTCATTTCCCCCAAAAATATCCTAAACTCCTTAATGTTAGGAGGAAATATCAGTCAACGCCATCAACTTTTTAAATTCTACATATCCTTCCTGAATCTTAAAGATTCATCTATATATATTACTTATTAAGCCAAAACGTGGTATGATGTAACACCTCTTTGGTCTTACATAACTATCAACCTACAATGATGACAAGTGGCATTCCAAATTATTTTTAAAAAGTGACACAATGATGACAAGTGACATTCCAAATTTTAATTGGTAAGTAACTACCTACAAAAATATGTTTAGTTTTTACAAATTAAAGTTCATCCAAAAATAGAGTTAAAGTAAAATTTAAAAGCCAAGTATGATATGATAATAATATTTTGCTAACTTATTTTTGGACACGTATGGCTAACTTAGTTTTCTGTTTTAAGATTCATTTTACTAAATAAGACAATAAACACGTCTACATATACTTGATGTTTGATTTTTTTTAAAAAAACAAAATTTGTACTATTAATTTCATTTTCACACATTCATCGCATGTGCCACAGTGACTCGTAACAGATAAAACCCTTTTTTTTACAACATTGTTTGCGTTCTATAAATTTTTTGATGCCATCAGTCCTGAATCTACAAAATTCATCACAGATACACTTTTCTTGTACAACGCCATCTTTATTCTATAAGTTTTTTTTTTATGCCAACTTTTAGTGCACCCACAACTCTCCCTTCACTCGTACTGCCATACATCCCCCAACCCCCATCATGCAAAAAGAGTGCCACCACCATTGCTGCACAACCCCCTCCCTCCCCCACTAGCACCACCACCACCACCACCACCGGGCAATGCAGTGGAATGGGTGCCACCGCCATGTTAGACTTGCCATCACCAACAAACCACATCATTGCATCATGGTCTCAATCTCAAATTTGGATAGTCTATTTCTCTCTGTTTTTTTTAATTGAAGGGCGAAATTTATGTGAACTCATATTCTTACAAACTCCGTCATGATTTAAAAAAGCCTTTGGTTATGACGTCATAAAACCTAGAGATTAACTGGAAACCGTTCAACCCACCTCCGCCGATGTTTGTGTGTGTAGATCTATGAGTGTGTGTGCATGCATTTTTGTGTGTGGTGTAGATCTATGCGTGTGTGCACGCTCACAAATCTATACAATGGTGGTGGTTTGTGTTGTTCAGGTGGTGCCGTGGTGGTGGTATTGGAGTTGAAGGAGCAGATCGAGAGCACGTGCTAAACACTATCATTTCTATGGGATTCCTCTTTCCCACTTTCAGCCTTTATAGTATTTATATCTTCTAGTTGCACTTTTATGCCCTCCTTGCTATAAAATGGGATGTTGATGTTGAAAATTCAGGCCTGGGGTTTTATAGCCAACCCATGAGGGCAGTTGCCAGAGGAGGGACAAGGTTTTCTCGAGAGATCAAATTATTGAGAAATATGAAGGTGGATTAAATAAAGGCTCAGGTAAAAAAATGGTGTTCTTATTGTTGTTTTGCCCAAATACATGACCATTAAACAATTCAAAGTGCGGGACAATTTGGATCTCTAGCTAGTTCTATAATCGAAATCCATAATTTACTAGTGTGATGTATGTTATATTTTGCATAAAGTTTACCTTTTAAAGGTATTTAATTGTAATACATGAAAATAAAATTTGGGTCAATGTGGAATTAGAGATGGCGTGGTGTCGTGATGGTTGTTAGTGGTGGTCTTAGACTTAAAGGGGAAAGACCAATAGAGGGCCTGGGGTTGGGTTATGTTAGAAAGAAAGTAAAGGAAGTGGCATGTGAAATGAAAATTCAAGGCAAATAAAAGTATAAATGAGTTATTTTTAAATCCTTACCTCCATTTGTACCATTCGGTCCAAAGATGTATTGATAGTTTCGATAGACACGAATGATACTACCCACAAACTTCAAGGGATGTAGGAAAATGCCCTTACTATTGAATTCACACTTTTTTGTCACTGAAAAATTCGAAAGTATCACTAATGTCTCTTGTAATAACAAAACAATATTGAACATACTTAAAAATAGTGTGAATTTAGGTCAATCCTTTATTTACTTCTCACTTAAATGTGAACATAAACTTGAAATGAGAGCGAAATGCATCAAAATTTTTGAATGATATTGGATTATGGTGATTGATGAGCACACATCATAGACAACGTTAAGGAGATTAACTATCATTGTCGTGACTCGTTTAACATGAGTCTGGATCCTTCACAGTGGTGAAGCTTTTTCTTCATGTATTTTTTGTTTTGATAAAAGACATGTCAGTTAGTGTTGCGGCCATAATAAAAATCTTAATTGGTAAATAACTACCTATAAAAACATGTTTAGTTTTCACAAATTAAAACTCATCAAAAAACATTGTTAAAATAAAATTTAAAGGACAAATTTGATATGATAATAATATTTTGCTAACTTATTTCTGAATAGTATGGCTAAGTTATGTTTTCATAATTTAAGATTTATTTTACTGAATATGACAATAGACACGTATAAATGATGCTTGATTTTTTTTAACTAAACTTATACTATTAATTCTATCTTCACAAACGCATCGCGTGTGCCACAACAACTCGTAACATATAATAAAGTTTAGTAGCTTTTGACATTCTTATTCTTTTTTTTTTGTGTGTGTGACTAAAATCAAGGTGGTAATGAAAACGGGTGTTAGCCCTCAATATGGTCGCTGAACCGAAACATATCCAAGAATCATATTTTTATTATATCTTCATAAATCCATTATTACAGTCACCTATTTAATTATTTCTACTAACTACATTTAGCAAACCTTAATTGTCATCCAATACTTTTACTTGCCGAAGAAAAAGAGAAAAAAAAAAAAAAAACTAACCACCATAAAAACACCCTAAGATGTCCTATTTTTCCATACGTTAAAGCCTCATTTTATAAATTGCTTTCCATTCGTAAGGGTAATCTTAATTTAAGTAACTCCAAATCAAGGATAAATAGACACACTCAACTAGAGGATTTTGTACAGACAAAATGGAAAAATTTACAGATACAGATAAAGATACTTAATACAGTAGAGCATCCTAATACAGTAAGTAGAAGATATTAGTCGTAAGCTAGCCCTTTGAGATAGGTCAGTCAGTTGGTGGTTGTTCCCACCTTTGTTGATGTTCGGGACTGAGGGTGGGCGAGCAATGGGGTGTTGTGAGTCTGTACCTAGGGTCGTCGGGGTTGGGTGGCCAGGAATTGGTCAGTTAGGTGCTAGGGGTTGCAGATTTGTTAACGTGGTGGTTAGGGCAGGTTCGGATGGTGGCAGTTGATGATCAGCCGAGGAAATTCCACGGCGGGGCTGTGGGTGGCATGGCTTTGGGTTGGGGTTGGGATTGTGGTGGTGGGGCGTGTGGGGTTTTTTACCTGTGTATGGGGTGGACTCTGATAGTGGGGGTTGTGGCTAGGTTGTGCTTTAGTGGTGATGGAGGTGCTCGCCGTTCATGGAGATCAGTGGTTATGGATAATTATTTATTATCTAATATTTTACTTTTTTGTCACTGTTTAAAAATTTTCTTATAATAAAATTAGTAATACGATATGATATTATATAATATCAAGTTTGGCCTTTGGAATATGTTATGACTATATTTTTTAATGAAGTTTAAATGGTTCCATGTGCAAAAATAATGTTGTTAAATTGAAACTTGTAATATACTGAAACATTGTGTGTAAATATTTTAAAATGTGAAAACCAAACATGTCCTTAAAGTAGTATTTAATAATGTTTTTATTTTGTGTCATTTTTTAAAGAATTTTCTCACAGTGCCACTTGTCACCGTGGCACACGCGATGCGTGTGCGAAAATAATATTAATAGTGCAAATTTTGTTTTAAAAAATGCAAATATCACGTATACGTCTTTATTATCATATTCAGTAAAATAAATCTTAAATAACAGAAAAATAAGTTATTCATACGTGTCTAAAAATAAGTTAGCAAAATATTATTATCGTATCAAACTTGGCCTTAATTTTTTTTAACTATATTTTCTGATAAAGTTTAACTTGTGAAAACTAAATATATTTTTATATGTAGTAATTTACCAATTAAGATTTTCATTTTGTGACAATTTTAAAAAAAATTCTTGGAATGCCACTTGTCACCATTGTAAGTTGGTAGTTACGTAACACCAAAAATGTGTTACACCAAATCAAGTTTTGGCTTAATAAGTAACATTTTTTTTACAACATCGTTTGCGTTCTATAAGTTTTTTGATGCCATGAGTCTTGAATCTACAAAATTCATCACATATATACTTTTCTTGTACAACGCCATCTTTATTCTATAATTTTTTTATGCCAATATAGTCCTTTGTACTTTATCCATTCAACTTTTAACGCGCCCACGACTCTCCCTTCACTCATACTGCCACATATCCCCCAACCCCAGTCATGCGGAAAGGGTGTAGCCACCATTGCTGCACACCCCCTCCCTCCCCCACTAGCACCACCACCACCACCAGGCAATGCAGTGGAATGGGTGCCACTGCCATGTTAATCTTGCCATCACCAACAAACCACATCATTGCATCATGGTCTCAATCTCAAATCTGGATAGTCTATTTCTCTCTGTTTTTTTTAATTGGAGGCCGAAATTTATATGAAGTCATATTCTTACAAACTCCATCATGATTTAAAAAAGCCTTTGGTTATGGTGTCATAAAACCTAGAGATTAATAGGAAACGTTCAACCCACCTCCGCCGATGTTTGTGTGTGTAGATCTATGAGTGTGTGGTGTAAATCTATGCGTGTGTGCACACTCGCAAATCTATACAATGGTGGTGGTTTGTAGTGTTCAGGTGGTGCCGTGGTGGTGGTATTGGAGTTGAAGAGGCAGATCGAGAGCACGTGCTAAACACTATTATTTCTATGGCATTCCTCTTTCCCACTTTCAGCCTTTATGGTATTTCTATCTTCTAGTTGCACTTTTATGCCCTCATTGCTATAAAATGGGATGTTGATATTGAAAATTCGGGCCTGTGGGTTTTATAGCCAACCCATGAGGGTAGTTGACAGATGAGGGGCAAGGTTTTCTCGAGAGATCGAATTATTGAGAAATGTAAAGGTGGATTAAATAAAGGCTTAGGTAAAAATGGTGTTCTTATTGTTGTTTTGCCCAAAGACATGACCACTAAACAATTCAAAGTGCGGGACAATTTGGATCTCTAGCAAGTTCTATGATCGAAATCCAGAATTTATAAGTGTGATGTATGTTATTTGGAGAGATTTTGCATAAAGTTTACCTTTTAAAGGTATTTAATTGCAATATAGGAAAATAAAAATTGGGTCAATGTGAAATTAGAGATGGCGTGATGTTGTGATGGTTGTTAGTGGTGGTCTTAGACTTAAAGGGGAAAGACCAATAGAAGAGGGCCTGGGGTTGGGTTATGTTAAAAAGAAAGTAAAGGAAGTGGCATGCGAAAAGATAATTCAAGGCAAATAAAAGTATAAATGAGTTATTTTTAAATCCTTACGTCCATTTGTACAATTCGGTCCAAAGATGTATTGATAGTTTTGATAGACACGAATGATACTACCCACAAACTTCAAGGGATGTAGTAATATGCCCTTACTATTGAATTCGCACTTTTTTTGTCACTGAAAAATTTGATACTAATGTCTCTTTTAATAACAAAACAATATTGAACATACTTCAAAAGAGTGTGAATTTAGGTCAATCATCTTACTTCTCACTTAAATGTGAATAGAAACTTGAAATGAGAGTCAAATGCATCAAAAATTGTGAATGACATTGGATTATGGTGATTGATGAGCACACATCATAGACAACGTTAAGGAGATTAACGATCTTTATCATGACTCATTTAACATGAGTCTGGATTCTTCACAGTGGTGAAACTTTTTCGTTAAGTATTTTTTGTTTTGATAAAAGAGAAAAAACTAATTGTATGAATAACAAACTATCAAATTAAGGCCACCTACACCAATAACTATATAAATAAATTAATTAAAATAAAATGTGAATGCTTTTTACTCCTTTTCACTCGTATACAATTTAGATTACGAAGAATCTTACATGAAATTTGAAGCTTATGTGAATAGTGCAAATTTAATTCGTTCAGGCTTCCCCCTTTTTCTTCCTTCTCCTCCTTTTATGGCAAAGTTAATTTGTGTAAGAAACGAAACCCAACTGGTAAAATCTGTATATGCAATTGCCGTAAAGGGTCACTGGGACAAGCTTCTAAAGCCGAAAATCGGGTATACCGTCACTTCAACAACCATCACTCAAGTACTACTTCACCTCTCACTCTACAACCCTTCAAGATCATGTTCATTCTTCAAGTGGGTCGGGTGAATCCAAAATTACAAGCACTCGCTACAGTCTTTGTGGAACATGATTCACATCCTCACAAAGCAAGGCCACTTCAAAGCTGCGCAGAACATGCTTGAGAAAATTGCTCTGAGAGACTTTTTATCATCACATTCTGTTTTGAGTGCACTTGTAATAAGTACCCATGATGACCCCGATGTGAATGCGCACGTTTTGAGCTGGTTATTGATAATTTATGGTGAATTTGAAGATGACCCAAGATGCAATTCAGATGTTTGAGCACATGAGGGCTAAAGGCTTTAGGCCTCATTTGCATGCTTGCACTGTGCTTTTGAATTCATTGGTCAAGGAAAGGTTGACCGATATGGCCTGGAAAGTGTACAAGAGTATGATTAAAGCTGGGGTTGATCCGAATATTTACGTGTTTAATGTTTTAATTCATGCTTGTTGCAAGTCTGGAGATGTGGAGAAGGCTGAAGAACTGTTGGGGGAGATGGAATTGAAAGGGATTTTCCCGGATCTTTTCACCTATAATATGTTGATATCGTTGTACTGCAAAAAGAGTATGCATTATGAAGCTTTGTGTGTTCAGGATAGGATGGAAAGAGGATGAGTGTGTCCTGATATTGTAACGGTTAATTCTTTGATTTATGGGTATTGCAAAGAAGGTAGAATGAGAGAAGCTTTGAGGTTTTTTAAGGAAATTAAGGGTGCAATTCCAAATCATGTGACGTTCACTATTCTGATTGATGGGTATTGCAGAGTGAATGAGCTTGATGAAGCTTTACAGTTGCGTGAGGAAATGAAGCGTAAAGGGCTATTTCCTGGGGTTGTTACTTATAATTCAATACTCCGAAAGTTGTGTGAAGAAGGTAGGTTAACGGATGCAAATAAGCCGTTGAATGAGATGGGTGAGAAGAAAATTGATCCTGACAATATTACATGTAACACTTTGATCAATGCTTACTGCAAATTAGGAGATATGAGGTCTGGGTTGAAAGTCAGAAGTAAGATGTTGGATGCTGGATTGAAACCTGACCAGTTTACTTACAAGGCGTTGATTCATGGGTTCTGCAAGGCAAATGAGATGGAGAGTACAAAAGAACTTTTGTTTGACATGCTTGATGCAGGATGTTGTCCGTCTTATTGCACATATTCGTGGATCGTGGATGGTTACTGCGGCCAAGGCAATGAAGAAGCAGTGGTGAAATTGCCAGACAAATTTGTGCAGAGGGGTCTTTGCGTCGATATCTCAGTGTACAGAGCTCTAATACGGAGGTTTTCTAGAAGAGAAAAGGTTGATTACGCTCAAAGAATATTCAGTACTATGCAAAGGAGGGGAATATCGGGAGATTGTGTGGTATACACTAGTCTCACATATGCTTACCTGAAAGCAGGAAAGGAAGCTGCTGCTCCAGATTTGTTAGATGAGATGTATCACAGGAGGTTGATGATAACTATCAAGATATACAGAAGTTTCAATGCTTCTTATGCTGGTGACAACAACATTTTGGCTATCTTTTGGGACCTTGCCTCGGTGAAAGGCCTATTTTCAAAAACTATGTTCAAGCATATTTAGCAATTGAAAGTAAATGCTTAAAGGAAAGTTGCTGATACCCCAAAGCTGGAGGCTTAATTTGATTCAACTCTGTTAAGAGGGGTGGTATCACATACTTAACCCAACGATTCCTTCGGTAGTCCTTTCCAAACCGTGTGAGCCAGATTGTTATAGGTAATTACCCTGTGACATATATCCAGCTACAAGGTCGTTATAACTTTTTTACATTACAACTATATATGTAGTCAGTGGAGACTGATCATACCAGTCCTAAAAGCATCTCTGATGAGATGTGAGCATCCACCCTCTTTCTGCTGCAGGCCCGAAACTCCCACAAATATAGAGGCGTTTGGAGTTAATTTCTCGTTCTTTAACATTTGGGTGAACTCACTGCAGTGTTTAAAAGCCTTAAAGCACTGGTTTGTTGAAGGCATATTTGAATCATGTTAAGGCAAGCTTTAAAGAACGGTTTTGCTTGGGGTGATTAAGAAACCCTGGGGGAAGATAATGTCTATATTTTATAACGAGAACATCGGGTTCAAGTAACACCGCTACTTTTTGGTGTTAATTGAACCTGCCTCAGACCAGCTTCGCATGTTTGTTCCTATGTACAAAACCATAAACTACATTGAAACTCTCTCAGCATACTTCAGGCCAAGAAGGTTAAATACCTCAATTACAGTTATCTACAATTCTCCATTCTACTGAAACTTTAACTTCTGTTGCAAAATTTTCTGATTAGTAACACCTATCTCCTTTTTAACAAAGTTAGATGCAATCAAAACTCCAGAAAACAACCACAATCTACTGATTTCACGAGTAAATATGTGTTTGTTTCATCTTATCATCTCAAACAGAAAGTGTTGTCTTCACAAAACCTGAAAAAGAATAGTTATTTGAGAAACAAATTCAGTTTTAGTCTATGCATTCACAGTTTTCCATTGATGAAACTAGATATAACATCTACTTAATTCACATATGTGGCCATCTACTCAATTCAGTTCCTCTATAGCCCGCATCATCCCAGAGAAAAGGTTCCTCATGTAAGTTGAAAACATGTAATTACTCTAGAAATGCGTTGTATGGACATTTGTTTCCATTTGAATGCTTATGCTAAATTAGAGGATACAATTGCTAATAACACGTATACCTGATCCTAGGTGTAGAAGTTTCTATGGCAAATTGAAGTTAAAGGCACGTCGGTGGCCTGCACAATAACCTTGGTTGCTGTAGTTTGGAGGCCTTTTCACTTGTAGCAACAGTGGTGGTCTCCAGGAGGTAAATCAACTTGTGTTTTTTCTCTTATGTAATCACCAACCCGTAGCAAAATATTCTAACTTGTATTTTGTTTGTATTGCTTTGATTGGAAATTTGAGTTTATGCGTACAAATAGTAGAAGTATCATTATTATGAAATGACATTGAAGATCCCCCGACCTCTTTAGGTAAGAGAGGTGTAGGGTTAGCAATGCAAATTGATGGAAGCGTACAACAGTTCTAATTGTAAGAAGACTGCATCATGCATGGGTGTTCTAGGCACTAAACGATACGGAGATGATGTATACCAAACCTTTAATTAAAATTGAAATAGAATAAACAAAATAATAGAATAAATTCTTGACACACTGCTGCATGCGTTTGGTTGGTATGACGATCTTTGAGGCAAAACATGTCTTATATTGTCTTGCAGTAGAAAATTTATATAAGCCCCAGAACAAAATCACTGGAAATGTGTCCTTTAGGCTATGCATAGTGAGGAGTATTAAAATATGAACAGCAGTGAAAGGAATAAAAGCCGAATTGCCTTTGATCTGATTATTCTGACCTACAAAGTGAACAGGTAAGTTGAAACTATTTCTAATTGCAATATGGGAGAGTCAAGGTTCCAACTTTCAGCAGAAAATGACGAGATGTGGAATTTCGCTCAATTTTGTGGCTTAATACAGTGGATTCAAAGCATGAGGCTCTTGCCATCGAACCCTAACCTTTAGGTCATAACACCAAGGCTCACATTTTGAAGTTTCTCAACAATACTTGACACAATGGGTAAAAACAAAAGAGAATCAGTTGGCATCTTGAAATTCACAACAATTGATCAAATTGTTCTGATATCTGCTTGACAATGAAGCCTAGAGACTCCCACAGGGCTATTTTGCCATACAATTCTGACAAATGAATAAGAAAGGTTGCCAGGCAAAAATTATATGAACTCCAAAGCAACAATTATAAGCAATAGAAGCCAAACTTTATCATTAGCTTAAGCATTTCAGTAGAACAAATATAGTCCACATTCGGAGATAAACTATGAAGAAACAACCGGACTAGGCTGCAAAATAAGACCTTGAAGTATACTTGTTTTGAAGCAATAATATAGATCAGCTGGTAACGAACGAAAATTTGAGTGTTAGTTGTTTTGAGGCTCGTTGAAAGGACATCAGCTTTCCCATAAACCATCAATCATAACCCTCTGGGTCCGTTAGGTTCACAAACATCTTCTCGAGTATAGGCGCGTGTAAGCAGTAGCTTGATAAGTTCCAAGTCAGATCTCTGTTCTTCAATTTCTTCTTCCTCAACCTCAGCCAGTGTTGTTAAAGGCACAGGCGCACCTAAGGCGCAAAAGGTCCCTGAAGCCTAGGCGCAAGGCGCAGGCGCGCGCCTTTTCGAAGCGAGGCGCAATATTAAAAAAAATAAAATAATAAAAATAATAATACACAAAAACAATAAATTATGTAAAAAAAAATAACATGACAATTAACAAACTTTCAAACACTAAAAAAAGTTTCAAATTCCATCGCATCATAATCTAACAAGTTTCCAACATAAGATAAGTCTTAAATCCACTAAAAATAACAAATCACCAAACACTAAGTGAACATAACACCAACATCCTCATCATCGCTAAGGGCCAAGGCAACAACATTTTCTTCAAATGGAATCATAGGCTCCAAGTCCGGTAGAGATTCCTCCTCGACTTTGTCTTCTTCATCGACCACGTGAGCTGAAGGAGTAGATCTACTTGATTTGGCAGCCCTATCTGATGACGACCTTACACTTCTTGCTGTTGACCTCGAATGGTAGTTCGGCTCCATGCCACCTAAAGGGTCACTTTGAAACATGTCACCGTCTTCGTCTGCATCTTCATCCGGCCTCCCAAGCAACCATTCATTACTTTCATCGATATTATCCAATAAAATAGGATCAATTGTGTCACGTGAATTGTATCGTCGCTTTAACGCTCTATTGTATTTCACAAACACCAAATCATTCAAGCGACTTTGTTCAAGCCTATTCCTTTTTTTGCTATGAAGCTGTAAAGTACAATACACAAATTGATTACTAGTCATTGAGTATGTAAAGCGCGCCTAGGTGCAAGGCGCGCCCAGGCTCGCACTCAGAACAATTCCGATCAACCTGCTGTTTCAACCAACTTCGAGTTGTGAGAATAAATGTCTATGCTGAGAATTGGCGGATATCATGAACTTACTAATTTGGCCACGGTGAGACAACAGAACACGATAGACGAATTTAACAAATTTATCCTCATCCTTAAAAATAGTCGCCCCAGAGGAATCATCAAACACAAGCTTAGAAAGATCAACCCATTTATCTCTCCATTTCTTGGACAAGATGCTTGTCCTCAAAACATCTGTAACTGGTAGACGTCCCAGGATATTGTCTAATATTTCCCAAGGTAATGCACTAAATCTATCTACCGTTGCAAGCTAATCCATGACAAGTTCGACCTGCTCTCAATCCCTTTTAGACTCTAGGAATGGTCAAATCACTTGACTCTCTCTCCAATGGAACTTCATTCTGGAAAATTCAGATCATGTCAGAGTAAATAATAATAGATACTCCCCTAATCCAAAACAATATCTTCTTTTTTGGACAAATTATGAAGTTTAACACTATATTTTCTCATTTTTTTTTAGTTTCGGTTGATTGGTTACCATTTTCAAATTTTGTTTCAAAAAACACCTAATTCAGACACTAATTACCAACTCTTTGCGAATATTTGCTAGAATGCATCCCACTCATTTTTGTGCATACAAAATGGCGTTCAAACACCATAAAGAAGTTCCCATACTTGCTGATGTGATAAGTAATTTAATCTATTTTTTTCTGCAATCTCGAAAGCGGTATCCAAACAAGTTAATACATGCTTTTAAGTTTTATGAGAAAGATCATTCAAAATTGGGAAGAAGTTAAAAAGACATAAACATCTATTCATCACAAATCAGCTCTAGAAAGTGTGAACGACCTCCTAACGCTGAGCACCTGAAATTCATCACATACGTTTTTTACATTCGGATTTTCAACGAAACGCGTCATGCATTCAACAAAATTTTATCGCAGCATAACATTGGAATGAATCGTTTTCAGGAAAAATAACAGAGTCTATGAGTAGGGTTTTGTAGGGTTTTTCGAGAGAGTGAGTGTGTGTGTGTGAGATCGGGGGCCGGATATATTACCTGCGGAGCCGGAGCGGAATTCTGGAAAAGGTGGGTAAAACTGTGAATGTGCGGGGTGGAATTTAGATAGGTATTAAAGTATTTTGTCTTCATTTTTGGAATTTATCCGTTTCACAACACTTTCGGTTTTAGTTTTCTGTTTCTGAAAAAACAAAAACTCAAACCAGTTTATTTATTTTTTAACAAAAACAAGTGGGTGTTTGATATCCCTGTTTTTTTTTTTTTTTTGTGTTTGATTACCCAATTTTTATTTTGAGTTTTTTCTTTGGTGGTAGTTTGCGGTGGCGGTGATGGGGCGTGGTGGTGGCTGGTGGCCGCCGGCGGTGGACAGTGGCGGTGGGCGGTGGCTGCCGGGCACCGGGAAGGTGGTGGTGGTCTCAAAATAAAATCAAAACTGAAAATCGAAACTCATTTTTGGAGTTTTCAAAAACAGCCCTGGTTTAAAAACTGATTTTTTAAACTGAAGAAAAAAAAAACGAAAATTGTCTGCCAAACGCGCTTATTTTTTCCAATTTACAAAACTGAAAAAAAAAACTCTGTCAAACGGGGTCTAAAAAATGATTTCCATCTTGTTATTTGGTGCCATAATTTGAGCTCGATCCCCAACTATGAACAAGATAGCAGCTAACTTTTAGAATTCTAACTCTACTTGATAACCCAGCTAATTAAAGATCGCTATTCAGTCAAAAAGGTCTTTTTGTCACGGTAACAAATTTTTATTAGCTATTTCCATAAGTGATACTTTTTAAAGTATAGATGTGTCAACAATTCTTTCATGGAAAAAATTTAAGATTTTTGTTCAATTAATACTTTAGTCATAGTTATAGCTACCTTGTGCCGAAGTATGTATGAGTTCTTTCCATGAAATGGTAAGTATATGTATGTATCGGTACCATCTCATATTTTTCATTAATTGTATACATATATAATGATCATGTAAGACTAAAAGAAAGGTAAATAACAATCAAATTGTCTGGCATTCATAGTCCAGTAAAACTATTTGTTTTCGAATAAGCTATTTTGTTCTTATACAATGGCACCAAGAACAAAATGTTTATTCGACTGAGTTATCTCTTTTTAATTATCTCATTAGCAACTATTTATGAAAGAAGAAGAAGTTATGAAAGGATAAAATGTTTGTCCAAGAATAAGTTGTTGGTGTGCGTACCGTGTATGAAGTAACACATCATATCATAAAAGAATATGATGAAAGGTTAAGAGAAAAATTAAAAGCAAACTGAAAGTTATGATAAAAGTCGAAGAGTCTCAATACTTACATGTTTACAAAATTTTGTAAATTATGATGAAAATTGTGATGAAAAGAAGCAATCTGAAACTTGGGAAAAGACAACAGAGGCTTTGAACGATATAATGGAACCTAGGGTTTTACCCATTTAGTCTTTATATGGTAATTTACTAAATTGTTCAACAAACTTTGTAAGCTTTACATTTTTAAATAAGTGGTACACAACACATTATTTCGACCGGTACATGACCATGTACTGACCAATACAGATCGGTATTTTGACTGTTACTAAAGTAAAAGATTACTGTACCAATTGAAGATAAAAATAGTACATATCGATCAATATTTTTAGTACTGATATGATATTAATAACTGTAACCTTAACTACCCTAGAAAAGGAACAAATTCAAGGTGGAGGGAAAGTTGACAGTTTCCTCCTTTTGAGGAAATTATTGCTTGGGGTCGATTGGGTTGGGGATGTGAAAGTCACATTTTGGGCCAACTTAAGAGACCTCCTATTTGGCCGAACCCACGTGCCCCAAACTCCATTTAAGGGGATTTGGAATAATAGTTTGAGTTAATAATAAGGCATGTCTTTCACCAGTTCAGTATTGCTGAAACCATATTTGACACTGTCACCAAGTAACAGTAGTAGAATAGGACCTTCATCCAAAAGAAACTCATTGAAAAAACTTTCTGAATTATGTGCAAGAAATGACATTCCAATACATGTTCTCACTTTCGGTATCTGGAATATGATCCTACTTAAGAACTCGATATTTCTTGTCATCACGAGGCTCCGAGCTCACTCGGTCTTACTCACGCTTACAAATGACTCTTTGGCTATACCTGCAATCGAGCTTTTTGGTCTTAGGTGAATCGTCTCCACTTCTTATTGAGATATTCATTGGACAAAGTTTATGTTATAGATTGTATAAGGTACAACCATTTTTCGGTAATTAAAATATTTCTTCGTAGCTTGATAGTATGCAGTTTAATCCTTTTCTCAAGTATAATTTCATGTCATGCCTTCTTAGATACACTCGGATAGTAATTTTGATTGCCTTAAAGTATTATTAAAATGATCATCTCCATACGACGCGAACAACTGAACATAACAGATTACTAAGCAAAATATAAACATGAATATGCCTAAACAAGAGGCACAACATGATTCTGAAGAAGAGAAATTAACATTCGATTCAGTAAATATACGTAAGTGAATGGAAAATCTGAAAGGCCAAGATGGTTCAACTCCATCATTTTGTATAGCCTGATGTTCACCTCCAGTACTTGCTGATAATTAACCATGAAGGAACTTGGCCAAGTCGCGGGAAGGTGATGCATAAGGAGCACTCTTAACACAAAAAATGGGGGCTTTTCTGCAAGACAATTGGCACTCTAATTAGCCCATAATTATCAGATAAGAGAATTTCAGGTGAAAGGCTAAGCATTAGTGAGTCAAAATGCCGTCAATGTTTCAAACATGGAGTATAGGAAAGCACAACAAAGCCTCTTGAGCCCTAACAACAAAATTTCATAAAAGCACAAGTATATTGATTCCTGCACGAAGTACTGCTTACTGGGGCTGAGGCAGACGTGATCTCAAATGCTAATTATTCCGAAGCTCGTTCAAGTGACCATATCTCTAGAAAACCACATATCATTTTCCCCTAGGCCTGTCAAGCTTACAAACATCTTCTCAAATATTGGAGGACATGCAAGCAATAGCTTGATAAGTTCCAAGTCGCATCTCTCGCCTTCAATTTTGCCCCGGCAAGAAGTAGGTTGAAACAGCAGTTCGTTCGGCTTTGTGCTTTCATAATCTCGTGGATCTCTTCATTACATACATATCGTCCACGAACCTGAACGAGCAAGTGACATCCCCACATTATTATGCTTTAAATGGTTCAAACTTGTACCACAAGGTCAATCTAAGAGTAACAAATTAGGGAGACAGCAGTTCAAACTTCAGAAAACTCACTGAAATTTGGAATCCCTTCAAATTTAGGCGCTTCTAAGAGTAGAGAGCATAAAAGAGATCATGCCTACAAATGATCAAAACAGACACGAGGCAGTCTAAGAACCTTCAGATGGTTACATCGAATGAAAGCTTGCTATGGTATGCATCGTACGGATAGATAATGGAAAATGCACACCGATGTTTTGGTTGCAAAAGAAAGAGAGACAAAGAACATGATTACGTATCATCTTCCATTTGAGATTAACATGTATGCCAGCATTTAATTCTAATACCAAGAAAGATGAATTAAGAGCGAGAAACAAAACCACACTTATACCTCCATGAACCAGTCAGCCAAAGCAAACCTTTCAATTCAGATCGACAACCAAATGGCCCAGACGGAGAGTGAGTCATCTCTTTTGTGCTGCAATCTATCGAAATTAGTATAAATGAGGCATCCATAACATGTGGACTATTTTCCAGATACACTTCGAAATCACCTTCCATGTACAATTACCTTAGCTTGGGTGCACATATATGTTAAGATGGTCAAGGTGAAAGCATGCTAGAACCAATGTTTCGAGAATTGGATGGCGAAGGATTAAACATTCAACGGCCTCACCATAAGAGTCTAAGATTCATAAGAGATGAAGGCTGCTAACGGCAATCCGTTGACTATATGAGTAACTTTTTTTTTTTGCACCAAAAAAAATATTTACTGAGATGCAACTCAGTTGCTGACAGGAGAATACACTGGACGGCAACTTCGATTTGCTAGGGAAATCACCTTCCTTGTTAAACTCCAGAGTGAGTTCCTTGAAATTATCCGATGATCCAGATGATTGGTATAAAAAATGGGCCTAACATAAACCAAAAATTTATGAATTTGTCCTCGGTGAAACAACAACACACGATTGACAACTTCCACAAGACTTTCACCATCCTTAAAAACAGTTCCCTCAGAGGAGTCATCAAAGACAAGATTAGAGAGTTCAACCTATCTACATTTCTAGTTTTTCGACAGGATGGTCGTCCTCTCGGCGTCTAAAATCGAGAGATATCCTAGGATATTGTCTAATACATCCCAAGGCAGATTACCAATTCTATCTACCATTGTCGAGTAATCCATAACAAATTCACCTCAATCATGTTAGCCTATAAGAACGGCCGGGTTTACTTATGTCCAACCCGGAAGTGTGCTCAAGGAAAAGTTAAGCCCGTTAGGTATAAGAAATAAACCCACAAACTTATTTTTGGCCGATATGAGGTATAAATCTTAACAGTCGAATTGCCCATCGTCTCTCTCTCTCTCCAATGAAACTTAATTGCCTGGACATTTCAAATGTAATCGCAGTTAACAAGAATAACATAACTCAATAGAAAATTAAATTTTAGATTTAAATACAGCAGTCGTACGATGCAATAGAAGCATGAAAATACATCTATGTATAGCTTTGGCTTTCAGGAGATGAGAAACCTTTGGACAGATGAAACTAGTGCGCTTGGAAATTTGGAAGAATAGTAAGGTGAGTTTGGTGTGTCGGAGTAAAACTTACCTTGTAACTTCGCCACTTAATACTTTATAGTGCAACATTCTCGCTGTCTTCCCAGGCAAGAGACCGACTCACATTAAATATTTGGTTCATATTTTATGTGTGACAGTTTTTATATTTTATCATTTTCTTGTTGTGCTAATTGTATTTTCTATTGAATTTATCTTTGAATACAGTAGCAGCGATATATATATATATATATATATATATATATATATATATATATATATATATATATATATATATATATATAGGAGCTGATCCGTTGATAACGCTAGCAAAATAGGCCCAGATCGCGCCTTTTTCGAAAACTGTCAGTCGTCCGCCATACAGTGTCGCGGACGGACTTTGTTTACCTTTTTGCCCATCCGCCCATGTCCGCTACACTATATAGCGGACAACATTAAAGTCCTGATGGGAGACAGCAAAAAGACGTCCGCGACACTGTATAGCGGACGTCCCCCCAGGCTGACACTTTACCTTTTTGCCCCTCCACACCGTCCGCTATACTGTATCCCGGACGATATTGAAGTCCTGACACGGACAGCAAAAAAGGAATCCGCTATACAGTGTAGCGGACGTCCCCTAGGCTGACACCTGTCAGGTCCTGTCAGGACTTTATTTCAGGGACTTTATTTCTGCACGTGTCAGAGTGTTGGGAATAATTTCCGCTATACAGTATCGCGGACATTATTTCCCGTATACCCCAAAGTTCCCTAATTCTCAGCTCTTTCGGCTAAATTTTCTTCTCCTTCGGATTCACTTGCTTCCATTTTCAGCTCCCCTCAAGCTTTGAGTAAAACTTGCTTCAATCTTCAGTCAAGCAAGGTAAGTTTCTGATCTCAAATATTTTTCTGGGTGGATTGACTAATAAAGTATATATATTTTTTTTGGACAAAAAAGTATAGATTTAGGATGATGTTCTAGAAATTTGTCACTCTATTCATCAACTTGTGATGTTCTAGAAATTAATTTGTTAACTTTAAAGAATTTTATTGTACTTAATATTGATTTTTTTAGGGGCATTAACTTCGGCACATCTATCCTATTTAAATTCGAATTTTTTGAGATACGTTTGTTGTATTTTGGCATGATGAATTTGTCTATTTATCTTAGTAATTTTAATTTGTTATGTTCAATAAATCTATAATTAGCAAAATGGGTGACTTTTGAGATTATGTATATGGTATATTTGTCATCCTAAATTGGTCTATTCGTCAAGATAATTTTTAGGTAATATTTTCAGTTGAAAATGTCATTTGATTATTAAGCGTAGTCTATATTTCTACATAGGTCTTGTTTCATTATGTCTGATTTCGTGTCGAGCTCCAACACCCCCGTAGATGCTAGTGATCCGTATCTAGGACGAACCTTTCAAACATTGGAAGAAGCTGGAAAATGTTTCCGAGCGTATTCATTGAGGGTTGGATTTGGCATTAGAATAAAGACTACAAGAACGAGCAGCGTAACGAAAAAGATATGCTCTCGCTTATACGAGTGCCATAGGGGCAGAAACCCAGTGCAAAATGAGACGGTCCTAGGCAACGATGACAGTGATGACGAAATAGGATATTCGTGCAGAAGATGGGACTGCTTTGCGCGAATGAATTGCCAGGTCAAGATGTTCGTAAGCTATAAAGCCAAGCAAGATCATTGGCTTATTACCAGCCTGGAACTGGCACACAATCACCCGTTAGTAACCCCTTATAAGGTGAGTCAGATGCATCAACATAAGAAGATGGGTAAGGTCGCGAGGAGCCTCATTCACACAATGAGCGATGCACGGCTAGGACCTACCGACATGATTAATGTTCTTGCTGAACAGGCCGGGGGAATTCAAAATTTAAACTTTAACACGACAGACGTTCGTAACGCGGTCCGAACCCATAGACGAGCCGCGTATGACCTCAATGATGCCCAAGCCACAATTAGCCTATTGAAGCGGATACAGATGGAGGACCCGCAATTTACCTTCGATTATAAACTTGACGACGAGCATCACGTTAGCACAATTTTTTGGGTCGACGGTCGTTCGAGCTTGCTTATAAGCATTTTGGGGATGTCGTGACTTTCGACACCACATACCGTACCAACAAGTACTCGATGCCCGTTTGCCCCTTTCACGGGGGTCAATCATCATTATCACTCCATCCTGTTCGGGTTCGCCTTGTTAAGGGACGAGAGCGAGAGTTCTTTTGAATGGTTGTTTAGGGCGTGGCTGGAAGCCATGAACTTCAAAGCACCCAACGTTATCATCACCGATCAAGATTTGGCAATGAAGAAGGCTATTGCCATCGTCTTCCCAGATACTCAACACAACTTGTGCACTTGGCACGTAAGCAACAAATACCCCGAACGTTTGCATCACGTGTACGCAAAGTTTCCAGACTTTAAACAGGATTTTGACACGTGCGTTAGCAAGTCGTTAACGATTGAGGAATTTGAGGAGAGGTGGGAAAAGCTTGTTGAGGATTACTCATTGCAAGACAACGGGTGGCTCCAGCACTTGTACGAGCTCAAAGAGCAATGGATTGGCGTTTACACGAGGAGGCATTTTTCTGCGGGCATGAAAACGACGGGCAGGAGTGAATCTATGAATGCCACGTTCGATAGTTACGTGGGTACCGCTACCAATTTGAAGAGTTTCGTCACATCCGCACAGAAAGCGGTTGCGTCGTTGTTCGTGAAAGAAAGGGCTGCAGACTTTGCAACCACGTACAAACAGAGGAGAAGGTTGCTTGAGACCCCGCTGGAGCTGAACGGTGCCAAAGTCTATACGAAGGAGATCTTCTTGCTATACCAATTAGAGCTGCAGAAATCAGGACGATACTGTATAAACAAGGTGGCAGAAAAGTCTACGCGTGAGTACAAGGTTTATTCACTCGTGAATGACCTCGTTCCTGAGAAGCTGCGCAGAATGTATACGGTGAGCCACGACACATTGACGGACTCGGTGATATGTGTTTGCAAGAAGTTTGAGTTCTATGGCATCCTGTGTAGACATATTCTGCGATTTTTCACCCAGAAGAATATAAGGACAATCCCCGATAAATACGTCTTACCACGGTGGACGAAAGGTGCTAACAGGTTGCACGGTACCATTGCCTTTCCGGAGCACCCGTATACTGACTTTGAAGAATCGGAGACGTTGCGTTATAATCATCTGGTGACGATGTTCACCCGTTTGTCCGTAAAGGCTGCTGCTACAATGGTCGGTTATAAACATCTCCTTGAGGTAGCTTAGCAGCAAGAGCCCATCGTCGACCAGTTGGAAGCAGCTTCAGTCACCAAAGTTCACTAGGCGCATACCTCTCCCCGCGTTTAAAGTTCACTGGGGCTACTCTCCTCCACGTGATGCGGGAGTACCACTCATCGTACTCCGCGATGCTGATAACGGGGTCCGGCTCCGAGACGATGGCCGCCAGTGTGTCCTGCCAAGAAGTCCAAAGCTCTAGTTTGACCGTGCACAATTCTTGCGCATTGGCCTTGCCAAACCGCCCGACAACCGGTGGGTCCCTGTTAACCCTCATATCTGGGGCACCGACTGGCAAACCCTGCTCCAACTCAAAATGGCGCATTACTCGGTCTGGCAGCTGCCACTCTGCGACCTCGAAGTGGATGAGGGGTGTGCGCTGCAACCCGGAGAGCGTGAAAATGAACGACTCTTCTACCCGTCGCGCCAAACGTATGTACGGTGCCCAACGCAATTGGCCCGGAGATAGACGGTCGAACTCTCCTCGATAGTACGTGATGTTGTGATGGGGATCGACTCTCCTGCTGTAGTGGCTATTCTTCCGGCTGTACTTCCAAGCACGCAACCGAGGCCACACTCTATCGGTTCCATCCCTACGCGTTGGTGCACCGGGAGCAAGGTGTTCATAAGACCACACCTGAGAACATGGGCAAATTATATTTATATCATCGATTCAAAAAAAGCAAAAACAAAAAAAAAAACAATAACGAAGACATGATTTATATGATATACCTGCAATAGCCAGACATGCACATATGGCTTTGGAGTCGGGTCTCGTTGCCTTGTGCAATGCTCGGTACAGATACGGAAGAACCGCTGCACCCCATGCATAATCTCCAACCTCCGCCAGGTTACCCAACAACGATAAATATCTCACGCTGACCGTGTTCTTCGACGTCGTTGGGAATAATATTGCCCCCACCACCCACCAGAGGAAGGCTCGTGTGTACAGCACAAGGTCACAGCCCGTATAGTTTTCCGGCAAAACCCCGTAGGTATCTACCAACCATTTCAACTTGATACCACCACTGCTAAATTGATCCTGGGGTATCGAAGTTAAGAAGTCCCTAGCGGTTCTCTTATTCGTTGCTTCTGACGGAGGAACAATTACCGGCCGCCCCGTCACCGGCAACCCTAAGATGAACCCTACATCTTCTAGGGTAATTGTCATCTCTCCGAACGGGAAGTGAAACGTATTCGTTTCACTTCTCCACCTCTCAACAAGGGCACCTATCAAGGCCCGGTCAAGCTGTTGAAATATCTGCCCATACGTGAAAATCCCAAACCCAATTCCACGCAGTATCCTCTTCTAGGCGGTGTTCAGTTTCCACAATGTGAACTCGCGAGATACTTCTACGGTGTTGAGAAGTTCTCTTTCCTACGAATTAATCAATACAATTTAAGCAAAACAAACGGTATATACAACGTTCGTAAGAATAAGAAAGTCGATAAATAATGTATCTTACTCCACCATCCCATATAAGCGTACTGATATGGTTGGCTTGGTCGTATAACACAGATGGGTCTTCTGGTCCAGGGTTAAATTCCATTTTTTGCAACTGAAATTATGAAAAAACCTTCTCAGTTTGGATTTTGATAATCGCTCGCAAAAATACGACGCTAGCACATGCATAATACATATAACGCAAGCACATGCATGATGCATACAATGTTAGCATATGTACTCATATGTATAATAGATATATATACATATACGGAATCGAATTTTACAAACGCTAGCACATGAACAAAAACATAGATATATAAAATGCAATATTCATCACAACTATCGATTACAAACAAAAGCTAGCACATGCATATTACATATAGCGCAAGCACATGCAAGAAATGCATACAATGTTAGCATATATACTCATATGTATAATAGATATATATACACATACGGAATCGGATTTTACAAACGCTTGCACATGAACAAAAACATACATATATAAAACGCAATATTCATCACAACTATCGATTACAAACAAAAAAAAGTATAGATTTTGTGAACTTACGTGATCGATTTAGGGTATTAAAGGTGTTCTTAAGACGGAATTGCGCCGATCTGCTTGCCAACGCCGCTGAAAAATTTTGTGAGTAGAAAGAGTGGAGAAGAGTGTCGTAGTTACTGTTTTTTGAACGTATATTTAACGTCCGCTATACAGTATCGCGGATGGCTATTACGTCCGCGATACAGTATCGTGGATGGCTATAACGTCCGCTACACTGTGTAGCAGACACTGTTGACGTGACAGATAAGGACAAGATAACCGTCATTGCCGAAAAGAACTGAAGGGACAGGCCCTGACAGGTGTCAGCCTAGGGGACGTCCGCTACACTGTATCGCGGACGTCTTTTTGCTGTCTCCCATCAGGACTTTAATGTCCTCCGCCATACAGTGTAGCGGACAGGCGCGGAGGGGCCAAAAGGTAAAAAAGTCCGTCTGCGATATTGTATGGCGAACGACTGACAGTTTTCGAAAAAGGCACGATCTGGACCGTCCATCTTTCGGGATGGACGGTCAGATCGCGCTTGCAACTTCTCCTATTTTACTAGCGCTCTCAACGGCCGGGTTAACTTATGTCCAACCCAGAAGTGTGCTCAAGGAAAAGTTAAGCCCGCTCGGTATAAGAAATAAACCCACAAACTTATTTTTGGCCGATATGAGGTATAAATCTTAACAGTCGAATTGCCCGCGTCTCTCTCTCTCTAATGAAACTTAATTGCCTGGACAGTTCAAATGTAATCGCAATTAACAAGAATAACATAACTCAATAGAAAATTAAATTTTAGATTTAAATACAACAGTCGTACGATGCAATAGAAGCATGAAAATACATCTATGTATAGCTTTGGCTTTCAGGAGATGAGAAACCCTTGGACAGATGAAACTAGTGCGCTTGGAAATTTGGAAGAATAGTAAGGTGAGCTTGGTGTGTCGGAGTAAAACTTACCTTGTAACTTCGCCACTTAATACTTTATAGTGCAACATTCTCGCTGTCTTCCCAGGCAAGAGACCGAATCACATTAAATATTTGGTTCATATTTTATGTGTGACAGTTTTTATATTTTATCATTTTCTTGTTGTGCTAATTGTATTTTCTATTGAATTTATCTTTAAATACAGTAGCAGTGATATATATATATATATATATATATATATATATATATATATATATATATATATATATATCTTTTTGGCTGAATTCCTAGCACCAATTTAAATTATTTGAGCATTGATCAAGCTATGACAGACTCCCAGTGTCCAACTAGAGCCACTCATTTTCATTATAACTCAAAACTTAGATCAACTCCTACACATATGTTGTCATTTAGTACATCACAAATCGAAACAGTGTTATGGTTTTAGAAGGGATGCAATGACACGCAGAAATTGAAAAATAGTGCATGCCACTCATCCGGGGATGAGGCAATGCCTAATCTGATACAAGAAGCTTTTGTCCGTTCTAATTACTACCGGACTGGCAGCATGGCTCATCTCTAACTATTGGGAATCTCTAGTCTTTGCTGCTGAGAAATCTGCTTAATTTGTTGTCAAACACATATTACCAAGGCATTGTTAACAACCATGCAGAAATTTAATAAATCATAGCTCAGGATGCAACTTTCACAACCTTGATGGGAACTAATGTTTAATTTGCCACTTATTTGAGTTTTCCTGCAGGTGACAGGTGAATTGGCTACATTCCTCGTAAGACAGGCGAATCTGAGAGTAATAGTAAGACATTGTTAAAGCACACATATTAAGATTTTCAGAAAGTTAGAGAACACCCAAATCCTACAAGTATTGAATGGGATATGCTTGTTTAAATATCAACACAAAATCTGCCCAGTTTAATCAGCTTCGACCAGTTTCATATTTATGCAATTTCGGGCCGCATAAACTTCGAATCAGAGAGTGATCAAAGAAAAAAATGTTAAAGCTAACATCTTCAGCTTTCCAGAAAGTTATGGAACACTCAAATCCAACAAGTATTGAATGATATATGCATGTTTAAATATCAACCTAGAATCTTCCCAGATTTCTCTAATCCAATTCTAACACTCCATAAGCACATAACACACCATATATACATACCAACCATGATTAAAACCATGCTCAAAGCTGCTCATATGTAAAACCCACCTTTGACAAGATTAGGGTGTAGAACTCATCAAAAAATTCATCTTTTGTCAAGACAAGAAGAGAACAAACTGATCTGAAATATGTAACATCAAATTCTCCTTTTCTCTTCCTTCTTCAAGCTCTCAAGCCTCTTCTATAGTTTTCTCTAAAACTAGGCAGCTCCCTTCTCTTCTTCTTTTTACTTTAAAAAATAGAAGACATGAGTCACCAAACTTTGAAGAAATCTACTGAGTTTTCTCCCTAGAGAAACAAGTGTTTCAAGGGTATTAGACCCCTTCCAAGTCTTACCAATAAGAACATGACAACCCAAATCAATTTCTAGACTTAATAAGCTTAATTGGTACTAGTTAACCTAGATTAATAACTAAGTAATCACAATTAGCTTAATCAAGATTAGGGCAAACTAATCAAGCTTAGTCACTAACTAATGACGATTAACCTTGACTAATCCAGATTAGCATAGTCGCGATAAGGCTCAACTAATCATGCTTAAGACCAACTAATCAGGATTAAGAATAAGCCAACCCACTAACTTGAGGTGCTTCTATGTCAACATAAGCATACAACTTGTTCTACATAAATAGGTCAGGAATACCACTCATATAATGCATAAGATCTTTCAACAAGAAGGATATTCACGCTACATGCATAATAACAAGCATCAACTGAGATTTATAGCTAGGTTAAACGAAGGTCCTCACACTTCCTATTTCTTCTATGTTCGCAAAAGTATTGTTTGATTCCGGTGCTACTAATTCCTTTGCGTCACGTGCTTTTGTTAAACGTCTAGGCAAGCGTTTAGAGCTCCTAGACGTGCCACTATGTATTGCTACCCCAATGGGGACTCAGTTGTTGTGGACCAAGTGGCCAAGAACTGCCCATTAAAAATTAAGGGTAAAAGCGAACCTAATTTGTTTGGACATGTTTGAGTTTGGTGTTATATTGGGAATGGATTGGTTGGTGGCATTTCTTGCCTCTGTAGATTGCTTCCATAAGAGAGTGACTTTTAACATCCCAAGTCAAGCCTAATTGTTTTTCCAGGGATCTAGTATCATACCCCCTTCACCTATGGTTTCTGTCTTACAGGCAAGCCGACTCCTTAGAAAAGGTTGTCGTGGGTACTTGGCTTATGTAACAGACACCCAACAGAAGGAGTTGAAGTTAGAGGATATTTTGGTGGTAAGGGAGTCTCCTAAGGTATTTCCAGAAGATTTTTTGGGGATGCCACCCAATAGGGAAGTCGAATTTAATATTGATTTAATTGCTGGAACTGTCCCCATCTCTAAAGCACCATATCATATGGCACCTGTGGAGTTGAGAGAGTTAAAGACGCAACTGCAGGATCTTCTAGACAAAGGATTTATTCGCCCTAGTGCGTCACCCTATGGTGCACTGGTATTATTTGTAAAGAAGAAGGATGGGACGATGAGGTTATGCATCGACTATCGAGAGTTAAACAAGGTGACATAAGAAATTGTTACCCTTTGCCCCGTACAGACGATCTGTTTGATTAGTTTCAGGGGGCAAAGTGGTTTTCAAAGATTGACCTTCGTTCGGGGTATCACCAGCTAAAGATCAAGGTTGAAGATGTGCCCAAGACGACCCTTTGCACATGGGCACTACAAATTTTTGGTTATGCCTTTTGGGTTGACTAATGCTCAAGCAGCGTTTATGGATTTAATGAATCGAGTATTCAAACCTTTCTTGGATTAATTTGTAGTGGTGTTCACTGATGATATACATAGACTCTAAGATGAGGGAAGACCACAAACAACACTTACGAACGGTATTAAAGATTCAAAGAGAAAAGAAATCGTATGCCAAACTTAAGAAGTGTGAGTTTTGGTTGGATAGGGTTGCATTCTTGGGGCATGTGGTGTTAGAAGAAGGGATACCATTCGACCAAAAAAGATAGAGACCGTCGTCGATTGGGACAGACCTACTACGGTGATGGAGGTTCGAAGCTTTTTAGGTTTGGTTGGATATTACAGAAGATTTGTGGAAGGGTTCTTACGGATAGTAACACCTTTAAATTTCCTAACCCAAAGGGGAGTCAAGTTTGAGTGGAACAAAGATTGTGAGAATAGCTTTCAAGAGTTGAAGAAGAGGTTGGTCACAGCCACTATACTTACACTTCCAAGCGGGTCCGGTAGTTTCATGATTTATAGCGACGCCTTCCATAAGGGTCTGGGGTGCGTACTCATGTAGAATGGGAAGGTGATTGCATACGCCTCTAGACAATTAAAACCATATGAGAAGAATTACCCAACCCATGACCTGGGGCTGGCGGCAATGATTTTTGCCTTAAAGATCTTGAGACACTACCTATATGGAGAACCCTGTGAGATTTTCACTGACCATAAAAAGCATGAAGTACATATTTACCCAGAAGGAGTTAAATCTGAGACCGAGGCAATGGTTAGAACTACTGAAAGACTACGACCTTAATATCCAGTACCACCCAGGGAAGGCGAATGTGGTTGTCGATGCACTTAGCAAGAAGTCGTCTTCGTCAATGGCTACCCTCATCACAAGACATAGACATTTATTAGAAGATATGAAGAAACTGGACTTGGATGTCAGAGTTAGAGGCTCGAACAAGAATAGTTCACTTAGAAACCTTGTGGTGCGACCCACTTTGATCGATAGAATTAAAACAGCTCAGGAGACCGATGAACACCTACTTAAGATAATGGGAGGAGTAAAGAGTGGAGATAAACCTGAGTACACGTTGCAAGATGGGATACTTTGTGTCCCTGATAACCCTAGCTTAAAAAGGGAGACCTTAGAGGAAGCTCACAGGTCAGATTACTCGATCCATCCTGGGAGCACGAAAATGTATAAGGATCTTCATGAGACTTTTTGTTGGGGTAACATGAAGAGAGAGATTGTAGAGTTCGTGTCCAGATGCCTAGTATGCCAGCAGGTGAAAACAGAACATCAGAGACCCGTCGGCTCATTACAGCCTTTACCGATATCAGAATGGAAGTGGGTACACATAACTATGGATTTCGTTTCCAGACTACCTAAAATCCGTTCTGGACATGATGCCATTTGGGTAGTAGTGGACCGACTGACAAAGTGTGCGCACTTCTTGCCTGTTCGGATGACCTATTCGATGTCTCAATTGTTTCGGATAGGGACCCTCATTTTGTGTCCAAATTCTGGGGAAGTTTGCAACATGCATTCGGTACTCGACTACAGTTTAGCACAGCTTTCCACTCTCAAACGCACAGTCAGTCGGAAAGGAGTATCCAGTTACTGGAAGATCTATTGTGGGCTTGCGTGCTGGATTTCAAAGGTAGTTGGGATGATGATCTCCCACTAATAGATTTTTCTTCCAACAACAGTTATCAGAGTAGCATTGTGATGGCTCATTTCGAAGCCTTATATTTGGCAGGAAATGTAGATCACCACTATGTTGGGACGAGGTAGGGGAAAGGAAATTGTTGGGACCAGAGTTAGTGCAACTAACATCGGAGAAGGTCAGAGTAATTAAAGAGAAATTATGGGGTGCTCAAAGCAGATAGAAGAGTTATGCAAACATGCGCAGACGGGGGTTGGAATTCTAAGTAGGCGACCTGATATTTTAAGGGTATCACCGATGAAAGGAGTACTACGATTTGGGAAGAAAGGAAAATTGAGCCTTAGGTATGTGGGACCCTTTAAGATACTGAACATAGTTGGTTCTCTCGCCTACCGAGTAGCTTTGCCGCTAGAGTTAGCCAATGTCCATAATGTAGTCCACGTGTCTATGCTGAGGAAGTACATCCCGAACCCCACACATGTATTACAAATGGAACCCTTACAGATTAGAGAAGACTTCACCTATATTGAACACTCGTTTCGGATCATGGATCACAAGGAGCAGACACTCCGAATTAAGAAGATTCATTTGGAAAAGGTCCTGTGGAGGAACCATGTGGTTGAAGAGCCACGTGTGAATGCGAAGACGAAGTCAGAAGCAAATACCCTCACCTATTTCAATCCTGAGGTACGCGAAATTTGGAGGACCAAATTCTTAAAAAGGAGGGGAGAATCTAATACCCCGAAACATTTTTTTAATTATTTTTTTCGGGCTAAATTAAAAATTTTAGCAACGAACTTTTAATTAGCATTGATATTGTCCGAGCAACATTTAGCGACGATTAGAGTAGCGGGGTTTTGTAACACCTGTAAATTTTTTCCTAGCACATAAAATTATCGAAAATAATTACTTTGGGCCTTTTCGTAATAAAAAAATGTTTTGGGTAGACCTCGTATAACTATCAAAATTTGAGAGGAGGGGGGGGGGGGTTGTTAATTTTCAACCTAGGTTTGTTTATATATATATATATATATATATACATATAGGGGGCCGATCAGGATCGACCGGGGGATAATATCCACCCAACCGCAACACTTTGTTGCGGTTGGGTATCATTGCCTTTTTACACCCACCCCCTCACCCACCGCCAACCACAACAAAGTGTTGCGGTTGGGTATCATTGCCTTTTTTTTTCTTTTCCTTCAACTTTTTGTGGCCCCCACCCCCCCACCCCCACCCCCAACCGTCCTTTACCCCAAACCGCAACAAAGTGTTGCGGTTCCCCCCTTCCCCTGCCTGCCACGTGGCATGCGGTCCCCCCAGTCCCCCTTCCCTACCTATCACGTGGCATGCGGGCGGTCCCCCCTTCCCCTGCCTGCCACGTGGCATGCGGTCCCCCCAGCCCCCCCTTCCATGCCTGCCACGTGGCCCCCATGCGGTCCCCCTACCCAAACCGCAACAAGGTGTTGCGGTCCCCCCCCAATCCGTGACGCATTGTTGCGGTCCCCCCCCTCCCACGTGCCCCTTTCCCCCCTGCCACGTGCCCCTCTTTGCGGTTCCCCCTCGTCCTTTTTTCTGTCTTCTTTTTTTTTGAATTTTCCGTCTTTATAAGCCTTTCTCCCCGAACCATTTCTTCTACTCCCCATCATCTTTACCAACTCTCTTCATACTCCATATCTCACCTACATAATCTCCACAACAATACAAACAAAAAAAAATTTACGCTTGAAGATCGGTGGATAGACCGCTAGAAGATCGGTGAATTTTTCTTTAAATATATCAAGTTAAAACAAGTAAGTATTTTGAATTTTCTTACAATTCAATGTTAATTTCAAATTGTTCGTACCAATGGATTGTTTAAATTGTGGTATGCTTAAATTGTTCTTACCATAGTCTAAAATTTGTGTTTTTTGAGAGTTTGAAATTAGGGATTGAATTAGCGTTTATTAGCGAATATTCATTCGAAGTCCAAAAATAGTCATTGTAGACTCAAATCGAAGATAACGAAAATTCAAATTGAACGAAACAAAAATCAGATCAATCGGAGATCGGATGAGCGAATTTTTAGGGCTTCAAAATTAGGTTTATACAAATCAGGGTATTACATTGGGTTAATTTCAAAACTGTCCCCTGAGGTTTACACGTTTTTGCACTTTGCCCCCCCGTGTTTACAACTTTTGCAATAATGTCCCTCGAGGTTGACAAAACCGTTGCAAACAGCTCCAAAATTGGACGTCCGTCCAATTTTGGGCGTTAAGTCGTCATGTGCACAGCACATGCCGTTTTGGCATGGGCAAATCGGTCAATTCCCTTACCAAAGCCCTCTGAAAACCCTAAACCCCATTACCCACCTATCTATCTCCTCTCTCTTCCTCTCTGCGGCAGCAGGCCCTAATCGGGCAACGCCTCTCCCATCTCCGGCGTCCCCATTGCTGGCCACGTTCCTTACCGGCAATGAAGGCCAGAAGGCAATGAAGGCCACGTTCCTCTCTGCAGGCAGCAATGAAGGCAATGAAGGCCACGTTCCTCACCGGCAATCGGGCAGAGCTATGCTCGTTCTTACGTTTATGTGCATTCCGATATCGCTCATCTGGACCTACACAGGGTGTATTTTCGCTAGCTGTGGACAGGACTTGGAAATATTAACCCAAGCTGGAACCTATGCCCTGTGGTTGATCGACGGTGAGGTTAGACGGAAAGATGATCTTCATGTGGGTAGCCTTACTGTCGACGAGGTGCGAAGGGATGTCGAACTCGTCGAGCATGCAGAGAGAGATGGCGCCGCCGTAGGGCTTGGCGGCAGCAGGGTTGCGCTCGAAGAGAAGGGTCTCCACGCCGCCCCTCGCGAGGGATTCGGCGGTAAAAGATCCGGCGGGGCCCCCGCCGATGACAGCAACCCGCAGCTTCCGGCCGCCTAGTTTTGGACGGGGGTTTGATTTGGCGGCGACTATGAGCCTGCTCGGTTTTCTGAGCAGCTTTAGCGAGGCTGGTGAGGTTTTAATGGTGCGTGTGAAGGAGTGGAGAGGGTGGGGTTGGGATTGGGCGGCCATTTTTAGTGATGGGTTTTCTTGGTTAGCTCAGGTTTTGGATTTATGGGGATGATGAAAGACAGTAGTAGTGGAGTGTGGAATGAAGATGGTGGGTTTTATGGGTGATTGATTATATTAAGGGTTTATGTTTCTTTACTTTAGACAAGTGGGGAGTAAAAATTTAAGGTTTTCTTGAACATTTCTGGACTTCTTTCTGTACAGAACGAGAGAGAAGAAGAGTGGGGAAGAAGAGGTAGGGGATTGACCGATTTGCCCATGCCAAAACGGCATGTGCTGTGCACATGACGACTTAACGCCCAAAATTGGACGGACGTCCAATTTTGGAGCTGTTTGCAACGGTTTTGTCAACCTCAAGGGACATTATTGCAAAAGTTGTAAACACGGGGGGCAAAGTGCAAAAACGTGTAAACCTCAGGGGATAGTTTTGTAATTAACCCTATTACATTTATAGATTCCAAAATAGCGATTTTTAGGGCGTCAAAATTTGAATTTTTCACGAATTTATAAAAAATAGCTAGAGCTAGATTTTGCCAAAGTACAAAAAAGATACCCTAGTTATGTTTAAAAGATCTATATCAGGGAAATATTTCAGATTTTTCCAAAGACTGGAAAGGGGTCAACTGATACGGGGAACCTTGTAACTTCGCAGTGTAATTTAAAATATCAAGCAAGCGCGATTTCATGCGAAACTTTTATGAGAACCCTAGGATGTTGGGAAGTTCCATTTCCCCGGAATTTGCGCCATTCCGAAGTCGTTAGCTATTTTTTTGGCCGAACGGGCTTTTAAGCACTCGATCCGGACACCGGTTTGGGATTTTTGGGCGAAAAATCTCGAAAAATACTTTTTAGATCAAGAATGAATTCACGAAGCTTAAAATAGCATTTCAAAGCACTTTTGAGATTTTTCGATGCCAGGGGCATTTCGGTAATTTGCCACCCTGAGAGGGGTATTTTTGTAATTCTACAATGTTAAGTTTTTCAAACGACTTTTTAGTCCAAAAATGTAAGTAAAACACCTGAAAGGTTGTGTTGAAGCTGATTTGGGGGCGTTAGGGTGATAATGAATCCCCAGGGGCATTTCGATAATTTGCCGCTCATCGGCGGTATTTCGGTAATTTTTCTGTCAAAATTTTTCGGGATGGCCTTTAGTTCGAGAAGGGGTATAAAACACCCGAAAAGTTATTTTAAAGTTGTTCTGAGATTCTTCCAAAGACTGGAAATGGGTCAAATGATACGGGGAACCTTGTAACTTTGTAATGTAATTTAAAATATCAAGCACGCGCAATTTCGCGCAAAACTTTTATGAGAACCCTAGGATGTTGGGAAGTTCCATTTTCCTGGAATTTGTGCCATTCTGAAGTCGTTAGCTATTTTTTTGGCCGAACGGGCTTTTAAGCGCTCGATCCGGACACCAGTTCGGGATTTTTGGACGAAACTTTTGTAAAATGCTTTTTAGATCAAGAATGAATTCAGGAAGCTTAAAATAGCATTTTAAAGCACTTTTGAGATTTTCTGAAGCCATGGGCATTTTGGTAATTTGCCACCCCGAGAGGGGTGTTTTGGTAATTTTCCCGAGTCTCGTTTTTCGCAAGGACTTCTTAGTCCAGAAATGTAAGTAAAACACATGAAATGTTATTTTGAAGCTGATTGAGGGGCGTAATTGTCGCTAAAGGTGAAAACTTAATTAGACAGTTTTTCACGAATTTATAAAACATAGCTAGAGCTAGATTTTGCCAAAGTACAAAAAAGAGACCCTAGTTATTTTTTGAAGATCTATATCAGGGAAAAATTTCAGAGTTTTCGAAAGACTGGAAATGGGTTAACTGATATGCGAAACCTTGTAAGTTTGTAGTGTAATTTAAAATATCAAGCTAGCGAAACTTTTATGAGAACCCTAGGATGTTGGGAAGTTCCACCCCCCAGGAATTCGGGCCATTCCGAAGTCGTTAGCTATTTTTTTGGCCGAACGGGCTTTTAAGCGCTCGATCTGGACACCGATTCAGGATTTTTGGGCAAAACTTTTGTAAAATACTTTTTAGATCAAGAATGAATTCAGGAAGCTTAAAATAGCATTTTAAAGCACTTTTGAGATTTTCTGAAGCCAGGGGGCATTTTGGTAATTTGCCACCCCTAGAGGGGTGTTTTGGTAATTTTCCCGAGTCTCGTTTTTCGCAAGGACTTCTTAGTCCAGAAATGTAAGTAAAACACCTGAAATATTGTTTTGAAGCTGATTGCGAGGCGTTAGGGTGATAATGAATCCCCGGGGGCATTTCGATAATTTGTCGCTCAGCGGGGGTATTTTGGTAATTTAACATTGTAAAATTTTCCGACTTAATTTTAGTTCGGGAAGGGGTGTAAGGCACCCGGAAAGTTATTTTTTCTAGTTGTTCTGAGATGTTTGTTGGGGCGATGGCTGTCAGGGGGTATTTTGCATAAGTTGGGGGTGTTTTGGTAACTTTCCCCTTTAAAATACCCTGAGGAAATATTTGGTAAATAATTGACGTAATACATTTAAAAAGTGGTTTTAAAGCGGTTTTGTGGTGTTGGTGGTGTAGCGGCCATCGGGGGGTATATTGGTAAATTGCCACGTTGGCTCTAAATTTTAGGGAAGTAGAGTAATTAAGCGTTCGGAGCGGTGGGAAGTGAGGAATTGTTTTAATACATTGAAATAATGAGATAATGACTATTGCTAACGCGTTGGTAAGATAGGTTTAAGATCCAGTTATATTTTTGGAATGTAAATATTATGGACGCTAAGTTGGTTTACGATTATATTTTGTTCTTAGAGATATGGATTTCAACCCCGGACCTCATGATACATCAATCATATACGATGACGATGACCACGTCGCGAGGTACGTATTTGACGGTGTCGATAGGGGTGTTTTGGAAACAATTCAAAGCACAAGTCACCTCGGAGAATGGATACTGAACGAGGAATAAATACAAATATGACACCGTCAAAATTTATCTATGTTCACCGATTGCGGGATTTGGTCTCGGCACAACGATTGCCTTATATCCGCTCTAGTTGAATGATGGAGGAGCGAGACGAACTCATTTCACTTCGGGTTTGGTGAAATGACTATTACATTAGAGGATGTCGGATTTATACTTAGAATCCCATGTCACGGCAAACCCATTACTTCGAGCAAAACGTCTGCATCCATAGCGAAGATGGCTAGGCAGTATTTCCCGGGAATTCTGAGGGAAGCTCTTACGTCTAACGGCATCAAACTTAAATGGCTGAGAGAGCAGTACGGCGTGCTACCGGATGAATACACTCCTCATGATTTGGTGACGTATACGAAGGCATTCCTTCTGTATATTATTGAAGCCATATTACTTCCGACGCATTCGAAAAACACGGTGCATCCGAAGTATATGGTGTTCTTGGAGGAGCTTGAGGAGGTATACTCGTATTCGTGGGGTTCAGCTATCCTCGCCCACCTATATCGAGCACTGCACAAAGCTACGAGAAAGGGTGCCAAGTCCATTGCCGCTTGCATCACTCTATTACAGGTTTGAACATTTATATTCTTGGTTGATGTGTCAATATATTCGTGATTAATTACTAATTTCATATAATGTTTGCATTCACAGGTTTGGTCTTATGAGAGGCTACCCACGGGTCGTCCACAGCCCCTAGATGATTCCGATGAGACGTGGCCTAGGGTGTGGGCCTGGGGGCCTACGACCAAATGAACGAGGAGACGGGTAAACCCTCACCACCATCTACAGTTCTATCGAGGGGAACTAGAGATACTGTATGCATCCCAGGTGACGTGGCAGCCATATGGCAAGGTGATGCATCGGTTGGATGAGTGGTGTTGGCAACTTCTGGTGTCGTACATGCTGGCAGGTTTGGTTCGGGTGCCGCTTATTCACTTCGAAGTATGTGAGTTTCAGATGCCCGGTCGAGCTATGAAACAAGATGGCTGTCTATAAGGGATACCAAAACCCGCTATAGACATGTGGCCATACAGGAGTGGTCGAGGGCCAAAATTCGAGGTGCCTGATGCCTTGAATTTGTTGAGTGACGAGGTGCAATTCAAGGGCACGAGGGTGAATCGCCCTTCCCAGGTGAGGAAGTCATCGTATGCGCCACGTTAGGTCTATGACCAGTTCTGGGAATTGAACATTGTAAGTCATGCTAGTGTTGTTTCAATTTTTATTTGTGCACCTTATCGACCATGCCTGAAATGATGACGGTGATTTTTCTATGCATGTTTTTTAGGTTGACCAGGGCACTGAGGTGTTCAAGCAGCTGGAGCGGTTTGACTGGTATGTCGTGCATGCTCCTGACAGTCTCAAGAGCTCCATTGAGAGGTACAAAACTGATCTTCACAACTTTAGTGTGAAGTACCGGGGTTACCAAGGGGAGCCGTCTAGTCGCTTGCCTCCTGACGCGTACGACTCTCAGCCCCAGAGTCAGGTGTGGGAGCCGTCTAGTCGCTTGCCTCCTGACGTGAACGACTCGGTGCCCCAGAGTGTGGTGTGGGAGCTGTCTAGTCGCTTGCCTCCTGACGCGTCTTTGTCCCAGAGGGAATTCTGGGAGCAGTCTAGTCGCTTGCCTCTTGACACGTACGACTCTCAGCGCCAAAGTCAGGTGACCCAAGTAGGAATCCAGGCCTCGCGCCCAAGCATCCGGTCGTATAAAGGACGAGCGACAAAGCCATTGAGGCCGGACAAGCGGGATTGGATCGACCGGCACTACTTCGGGCCTGAGCCCATTGTTACAACAGACTTTTCTCTTGCGACATTCCTAGGTCATGAGGATATGAGAACGTTGGCGCCGGAGACAGATATTTCAAATTTTGTCATGAACGCTTACATAGATCTGCTCCGGAGTAGAGAGCTACGTTATAACCACTCTGAAGATTTTACGCTTAAAATGTATCCCACTTATTTTGTGGAATTAATGGTGACCAGCATGAGGGAATTCACAGAATAGAGGAGGCGAGGGGCAGGCAGGGGTAAGTGGAAACCATCTGGAAACGTGTTAGGCATGTTGAACTCGGAATATCAATGTCACGCTGCTCATGCGAACCTTATCATGATACCTTGTCATCGTGCAAACCATTGGTTCCTATTAGTTCTCCATCCAGCGAACAGAGCGGTCCACATATACGATAGCCTAAGGGAGGACGGACCTGGATGGTTGCTGGCACAGATGTACAGCGAGTACATCACTGCAGTGGTTAGTTTTTATTTTCTGACATTGGCTCATAGTATATTCTTTCTTCTTGTTACATAGGCTTGATAACCCTTTTTATTGTTGGATGCATACTACTATCCTCTCGCTAGCGTGCCAAGATTATTCGGGGGAATCCATCATCAGGAATTCGACGGTAGAGCCTTGGACGGTCGTGATGATACAGGACCGACCAAAGCAATATAACAGTCACGATTGCGGGATATACGTCCTCAAGTACATGGACTACATTGCTCGCTCGGAGGTGCTAAAATATACGTCGTGGATCAGGAAGGATGCCTTGACGTTTAGGTATAGGATAGCCTGGGAGCTGAAAAAGAATGAAGCTAAACGCCTTCATTACCATTATCATAATCAATATCCTAACTAGCGTGGCTAAGGTGCAATGAGCAAAGAGCACTGCACAAAAAAGAAATGTACAACATTTTTCTCAAGCTAAGCATTGGGCGCTAAAGTGTGCGCGAATAGGCCTTTCATAGGAAAATCTCAAAAAATACCGAGTCTCGTTTTTTGCCGAAATTCATAGAAACGGGTTAAGTAGCGTGCATGAGGTGCAATGAGCGAAAAAAAACTGACAAAAAAAATTACAACATTTTTCGCAAGCTAAGCATTGGGCGCTAAAGTGTGCTCGAATAGGCCCTTCATAGGAGAACCTGAAAAAATAATTTGTCACGTTTTTTGCCGAAATTCATAGAAATGGGTTAAGTAGCGTGCATGAGGTGCAATGAGCGGAAAAAAACTGACAAAAAAAATTACAACATTTTTCGCAAGCTAGGCATTAGGCGCTAAAGTGTGCCCGAATAGGCCCTTCATAGGAAAACCTGAAAAAATAATTTGTCTCGTTTTTTGCCGAAATTCATAGAAACGGGTTAAGTAGCGTGCATGAAGTGAATTGAGTGAAAAAAAAAGTGACAAAAAAAATTACAACATTTTTTGCAAGCTAAGCATTGGGCGCTATAAAGTGTGCGCGAATAGGCCTTTCATAGGTAAATCCCAAAAAATACCGAGTCCCGTTTTTTGCCGAAATTCATAGAAACGGGTTAAGTAGCGTGCATGAGGTGAAATGAGCGAAAAAAAAAACTGACAAAAAAAATTACAACATTTTTCGCAAGCTAAGCAGTGGGCGCTAAAATGTGCCCGAATAGGCCATTCATAGGAAAACCTGAAAAAATAATTTGTCTCGTTTTTTGCCGAAATTCATAGAAATGGGCTAAGTAGCGTGCATGAGGTGCAATGAGCGAAAAAAAACTAACAAAAAAAATTACAACATTTTTCGCAAGCTAAGCATTGGGCGCTAAAGTGTGCCCGAATAGGCCCTTCATAGGAAAACCTGAAAAAATAATTTGTCTCGTTTTTTGCCGAAATTCATAGAAACGGGTTAAGTAGCGTGCATGAGGTGAATTCAGCGAAAAAAAACTGACAAAAAAAATTACAACATTTTTCGCAAGATAAGCATTTGGCACTAAAGTATGCGCGAATAGACCTTTCATAGGAAAATTCCAAAAAATACCGAGTCTCGTTTTTTGCCGAAATTCATAGAAACGGGTTAAGTAGCGTGCATGAGGTGCAATGAGCGAAAAAAAAAATCACAAAAAAAATTACAACATTTTTCGCAAGCTAAGCAGTGGGCGCTAAAGTGTGCCCGAATAGGCCATTCATAGGAAAACCTGAAAAAATAATTTGTCTCGTTTTTTGCCGAAATTCATAGAAATGGGTTAAGTAGCGTGCATGAGGTGCAATGAGCGGAAAAAAACTGACAAAAAAAATTACAACATTTTTCGCAATCTAAGCATTGGGCGCTAGGAAAATCCCAAAAAATAATTTGTCTCGTTTTTTTGCCGAAATTCATAGAAATGGGCTTAGTAGCGTGCATGAGGTGCAATGAGTGAAAAAAAACTGACAAAAAAAATTACAACATTTTTCACAAGCTAAGCATTGGGCGCTAAAGTGTGCCCGAATAAGCCCTTCATAGAAAAACCCAAAAAATTGTTTGTCTTGATTTTTGCCGAAATTCATAGAAATGGGCTAATTAGCGTGCCTAAGGTATATTGAGCAAAAAAAAAATTGACAAAAAAATATACAAGATTTCTCAGAAGCTATGAATTAGGCGATAAAGTGTGCGCGAATACGCCCTTCATAGGAAAAACAAAAAAAAAAAATTTGTCTCGATTTTCACCGAAATTCATAGAAATGGGCTACTTAGCGTGCCTAAGGTATATTGAGCAAAAAAAAAACTGACAAAAAAATATACAAGATTTTTCGGAAGCTATGAATTGAGCGATAAAGTGTGCGCGAATAGGCGCTTCATAGGAAAACCAAAGAAATTATTTGTTTATGAATTTCGCCGAAATTGATAAAAATGGGCTACCTAGCGTGCCTACAGTGCAATGAGCAAAAAAGGAAGTGATAAAAAAAATTACAAGATTTTTCGTAAGTTATGAATTGGGCGCTAAAGTGTGCGCGAATAGACCCTTCATAGGAAAACCAAAGAAATTATTTGTCTCGATTTTTTCCGAAATTCATAGAAATGAGCTAATTAGCGTGCCTAAGGTGCAATTTAAAAAAAACTGACAAGAATCCACAAACCAAATCACAGATTTAAACATTATAAAAGTTCAATTTAAACAACTGAAACATTAATTTAAACAACTGAAACATTAATTTAAACAACTGAAACATTAACCCTAACACTCTTCCTCATCATCGTCCTCCTCGACCATACTGCCAGGTTCGATACCTAGCACTTTATAATGGTTTCTCTTGTCATGATCAGTCATCTTATTACACAACGCACACTTTCGTAATTTTTTTTGACCCGTTGCTTCTTCAATCGGATTCTTCATACGTATTGCACGTTTTCGCCCTTTTGTTTGAGAAATAATTGGATCAAAAATATCGTCGTCCTCCCCTTGCAGCTAGTGCTGTCAATGACTGGCTGTGAAGCTCGAGTGAATCTACCGGCTGGAATCGCCCGAGTAGTCGGATTGTCCCGACTTTCTGGTAATGCCATCCTAAAATGTGCAATATTAGCCTTATCCCGTGCGGCTGCTTCAACTTGATACCTGTACTCATCAAATGTTGACGCTGCATCCAATGATACACCGTACATGATGTTACAAAGGTGATTATATCGCAGCGTCTCAGATTGCTCGAAATCAACTGAAACATTGGGCACGTAAGGAATGTGACCGTGGACTCTATTGGCTTCCTTCGTCCACCGATCCAAGATATACTCTGGAGGGATTTCACGAGCATTCTTGGCGCTAAAAAACTCAACGCGTGTCGACAGAGTATACCTTTATGCTCAAATAGTTGACAGTTGCAATTAACAACTCCGGTCTCCATACACGCTGCTACGGTAAAATGTCTTCTGTTCTTCGGAGCCGACGAAGAGCACGGATTGGCAAAATTCGTCACATTTGTCAAAGCATAAACCTTGAGATATCTGTTGCATAGCTCGTGCAACTTTGTCATGCTATATTGATTCGACCTTAGTAGTTCATCTTGAAACTGTCTAAACATTTCCTTGGTATAGACTTGAGCCGCATGAGCCTCCAAAGGTGAAAAAACTACTATTTGTCTTTCTCTGTAAACTGTAGCTGCGTCGGCTTCTCTCTCAAGGAAAAATTGCCTGTCAAGGGCTTTCTGCATCTCTAGTACGAACTCTGTTATACTTGAAGAAGAGCGTACGTACCCATCAAAGAATGCATTCATACCTTCGTTTCTCGAGGTCCTAGTCATTCCGGTGGCAAATTTGTTTTTGGTGTAGGCACCGATCCACTGTGTCCTGATCTCATACAACGCTTGCAACCATTCATGACTGTGCAAATAGTAGTCATCCATTAACTTCGCCCACCTCTCCTCGAACACGTCTACCGTCAACGATTTCTTCACACATGTATTAAAGTCACTCTTAAATGTCGGATGGTTTGCATATACATTGTAAAGCCGTTCGGGATATTTGTTGCTTATGTGCCATGTGCACAGGCCATGGTGAGTATCTGGAAGGACTTTAGCGATTGCATTTTTCATTGCCAGATCTTGGTCGGTGATGATGGTTTTTTACGGAATACGATACATTGCTTCAAGCCACGTTTCAAATAACCACGTAAATGACTCCTCCGTCTCATCCCTAAGCAGGGCAAAGCCAAACAAGATTGACTGATAGTGGTGGTTCATCCTGGTGAACGGCGCAAAAGGCATAGAGTACTTATTTGTGCGGTATGTGGTGTCAAACGTCACAACATCGCCAAAATTTTGGTAAGCAGCTCTAGAACGGGCATCCGACCAAAATATATTAGTAATGCGGTTCTCGTCATCCAGTTGGAGACTATAGAAAAAGCCAGAATTTTGACTCTGAAGGCGCCTGAAGATATCAAGTGTAGCTTGAGAATCACTCCTACAGGAAGACTCTCTCCTCTGAGCACGAAGTTCATTTCGGAGGTCTACTTCATTGAAGCTCAACTTGTCAACCCCCCCCAGCCTGGCTTGAGAAAACCCCCATCATTCTAGAAGGTGGAATTTTAGCCTCGGCCATTGTAAATATCAGTTGTCTGTGTGCCGCGCTTATTTCTCGGTGCTGATGAATTTGACCAATCTTACTAGGGGTCATCAACTGATGGTTATGGCTCAACTCCACTCCCGTCACAACCCAATGATTTTCATTTTTCCGGTGTACTGCATACACATGGGCCTTGCAGCCGGTACCCGGAAATGTGTCCCGTTTTCTTTGTCTTGATGGCCCTTCGTCACTGATCCGAAGGGTTAATTTTACGCTACACCCTCTACTTAGGGGTCAGTTGCACCCAGCACCCTAGGATTTTAAAATTGGCACCCAACACCAAATGACGGTCAAAATGACCTTTGACCAGATGTCCGTTAATTTTTTGGGGGCAAAATGGTCTGTTCACCCGTGGAATCCACCTGCCATCCTAGTCAGCTACTATAAACACCACGTCATCATTTTCCCTCAACAGCCATAACTCTCTTCCCCCCCCCCCCCCACTCTCACGTTCACTGATTAACCCATTTCCCCAGTTTATCACCATAGCCAACCACTGCATCCCATCACCACCTGTTACATCCGCAAACCACCACCAATCTCTGCCCTCCCCCTTTACCCCCTAGCATAACCAACCACCATCTCCCCTCTTCCCACCACTGCCACCCACTACAAATTGGCCCACCAAGTGCCGACCTAGATTTGCAGATCCCCACCACTCCGCTGCAAATCCTGCAGTAGCAATCAACTCATTTGATCACCAAATCTGTTGCCGAAGACCACGAGCTAGCATGCTAACCAAGGTCAGCCCCCGAAGAGCCCCATTGGCCTTCGCTGCCATCATCATGTGCCATTCGTTGACCCATCGCGGTCGCCATCATCGATTAATCACCGGATGAAGACTTTTTTTCTTACAGGCGTGCACTTTCGGCACCGGCAGAGAGACCCGGCAGTTGAGTGGCGGCAAGGCAGTGTCGAGGTGGTTGACCGGTGAAGAGAAAAAGAGAGACCCAGCACTGGTTACTCAGCTGATGGCCAGTGGTCCATGGATCCGTCGATAGATGGCGTAGGAGAGGAAAATGCCGTTGCAGGCGTCGGAGGCCGGGGCCGGAGCTTGGGCCGCTGTCGCGTTCTGGGCCTTCGTGTTTTACTCGTTAAACTTGAGTTCTTCTTCCCTCTAATGACAGCCACGGTATGAGTCTGTATGTGTGTGGGTGTGCGTGAAGAGGGAAATGACGTGGAGTGCCAATTGAGACATGTAAAGCTGACTGTGGTGACATGTAAGCTTTGGTTGGTTGATAAGACCTTTTTGCCCCTAAAATACTAACAGTCGTTTGGTCAACATATATTTTGACCGTCATTTGGTGATGGAAGTCAAGATTTTTGAATTGTTTGGTGTTGGGTGCCAATTTTAAAATCCTGGGGTACTGGGTGCAACTGACCCCTAAGTATAGGGTGTAGCGTAAAATTAACCCTTGATCCGAACAACCGGGGGTACATGCGGTGCTCCTCTATGACACTCAAATAGTCTTCCACAAATTTGATTTGTATTCGCCCATTTTCTAGTCATCTTAATTCTAATACCGAAACCTATCATTTTCGAATATACTCTATAGTATGCTTCAACTTCGTCCAGTGTTTGAAAAACTTGACCCAAGTAAGGTGGATCAGAATCTTCACAAAAATTATTTCCTCCAGTTGCATCCATATTTATACTGAAATCTAAAAAATAAAAATTATATCATTTTCCACAAGTCATAGAATTAAATAAAATATGTATAAAAATTATTTCCTCCAGTTGTGTGGAATATTTTGACAGAAAAATTACCGAAATACCCCCGGTGGGCGGCAAATTACCGAAATGCCCCTGGGGGTTCATTATCACCCTAACGCCCCAAATCAGCTTCAAAATAGCCTTTTAGGTGTTTTACTTAGGTTTCTGGACTAAAAAGTCATTTGGAAAACCTAAAATTGTAGAATTACCAAAATACCCCTCTCGGGGTGGCAAATTACTGAAATGCCCCATGGCATCGGAAAATCTCAAAAGTGCTTTGAAATGCTATTTTAAGCTTCCTGAATTCATTCTTGATCTAAAAAGTATATTTCGGGAATTTTCGTCGAAAAATCCCGAATCGGTGTCCGGATCGAGCGCTTAACAGCCCGTTCGGCCAAAAAAATAGCTAACGACTTCGGAATGGCGCAAAATCTGGGGAAATGGAACTTCCCAACATCCTAGGCTTCTCATAAAATTTTCGCGCAAAATTGCGCGTGCTTCATATTTTAAATTACAGTGCAAAGTTACAAGGTTCCCCGTATCAGTTGACCCCTTTCCAGTCTTTGGAAGAATCTCAGAACAACTTTAAAATAACTTTTTCGGGTGTCTTACACCCTTTCCCGAACTAAAGGCCATCCTGGAAAATTTTGACAGAAAAATTACCGAAATACCCCCGATGAGCGGCAAATTACCGAAATGCCCCCAGGGATTCATTATCACCCTAACGCCCCTAAATCAGCTTCAACACAACCTTTCAGGTATTTTACTTACATTTCTGGACTAAAAAGTCGTTTGAAAAACTTAACATTGTAGAATTACCAAAATACCCCTCTTGGGGTGGCAAATTACCGAAATGCCCCCTGGCATCGGAAAATCTCAAAAGTACTTTGAAATGATATTTTAAGCTTTCTGAATTCATTCTTGATTTAAAAAGTATTTTTTGGGATTTTTGCCGAAAAATCCCGAACAGGTATCCGGATCGAGCGCTTAAAAGCCTGCTCGGCCAAAAAAATAGCTAACAACTTCGGAATGGCGCAAATTCGGGGGAAATGGAACTTCCCAACATCCTAGGGTTCTCATAAAAGTTTCGCATGAAATCGCGCTTGCTTGATATTTTAAATTACACTACGAAGTTACAAGGTTCCCGTATCAGTTGACCCCTTTCCAGTCATTGGAAAAATCTGAAATTTTTTCCTGATATAAATCTTTTAAACATAACTAGGGTTTTTTTTTTGTACTTTGGCAAAATCTAGCTCTAGCTATTTTTTATAAATTCGTGAAAAATCCAAATTTTGACGCCCTAAAAAATTGCTATTTTGGAATCTATAAATGTAATACCCTGATTTGTATAAACCTAATTTTGACGCCCTAAAAAACCGCTCATCCGATCTCCGATTGATCTGATTTTTGTTTCGTTCAATTTGAATTTTCGTTATCTTCGATTTGAGTTTACAATGACTATTTTTGGACTTCGAATGAATATTCGCTAATAAACGCTAGTTCAATCCCTAATTTCAAACTCTCAAAAACCATGAATTTTAGACTATGGTAAGAACAATTTAAGCATAACACAATTTAAACAATCCATTGGTACGAACAATTTGAAATTAACATTGAATTGTAAGAAAATTCAAAATACTTACTTGTTTTAACTTGATATATTTAAAGAAAAATCCACCGATCTTCTAGCGGTCTATCCACCGATCTTCTAGCGTAATTTTTGTTTGTTTGTATTGTTGTGGAGATTATGTAGGTGAGATATGGAGTATGAAGAGAGGTGGTAAAGATGATGGGGAGTAGAAGAAATGGTTCGGGGACAAGGGCTTATAAAGACGGAAAATTCAAAAAAAGAGAAGAAAGAAGACAGAAAAAAGGACGAGGGGGAACCGCAAAGAGGGGCACGTGGCAGGGGGACCGCAACAATGCGTCACGGATTGGGGGGGGGGATCGCAACACCTTGTTGCGGTTTGGGCAAGGGGGGACCGTAGGGGGGCCACGTGGCAGGCAGGGAAGGGGGGCTGGGGGGACCGCATGCCACGTGGCAGGCAGGGAAGGGGGACTGGGGGGACCACCCGCATGCCATATGGCAGGCAGGGAAGTGGGGACTGGGGGGACCGCATGCCACGTGGCAGGTAGGGGAAGGGGGGGGAACCGCAACACTTTGTTGCGGTTTGGGGTAAAGGACGCTTGGGGGGTGGGGGCCACAAAGGGTTGGAAGAAGAGAAAAAAAAGGCAATGATACCCAACCGCAACACTTTGTTGCGGTTGGCGGGGGTGGGTGGGTGGGTGGGTGTAAAAAGGCAATGATACCCAACCGTAACAAAGTGTTGCGGTTGGGTGGATATTATCCCCCGGTCGATCCTGATCGGCCCCCATATATATATATATATAGACACACACACACACACACACACTAATATAGGTCAGCCGACCCTAATTTTCTCTACATCTCTGGAAACGACAGAGGCAGAGAAAAGGCGTGAATAAATGATTTTTCTGGCTAAATTTTTCAGTAAGCTTTAATTGATATACATGATTGTTCTATACACATACATATATATAGGTGGCTATGGATATATATGAATGGGTCTCGATTTTGGGAAGAATTGTTAAAGGGGTGGCCGCGGGTGATGGCTGCCGTAGGAGGGATGTTTTTGTGCCTTGTGGTTTGAGGATGTGGCAGCCATGCTTACCGAGGGAAAGAGAGACACTAGGGCAGTCAAGGGGCTGCTGTGAGACAGAGGGTAAGCAGCCATCAGAGACTGCTGAATTTAAAGAGAGAAAATGGTTATAAGGGACTGTGGGTGGTATAGAGAGAGAAACGGTCGCTACCGACATGAACGGTGTGGTTTGGACGAGAAGACAATCCTACTTCTGTGTGATAGTGGGTGTAGATGTGTTGTGAGTGATCATGTCTGAGTGTGAGAATGGATGAGTGTGTGTGTTTTGTGTGTGGAGCAGAAGAACACCACTGCCGTGAGGTTAGTGGGTTCAAAGGCAAGTCTGCCGTGAGGCAGTTGGAGGGGTGTGCATGAGTGTGTGATTGTGTGGATTCATGGGTGTGTATGAGAGAGGGAGAGATATTAAAGATGCAGCCATGGGTATTGTGTGTGTGTGAGTGTGATTTGTGTGTGCTCGTATGTGTTGTGTGCATGCGTTAGTGTGTGCTGTGTGTGTATATGTGTGAGTGTGTGAAGCTGCCTAGGCAACTATGTGTGTGTGTGTGAGTTATGTGCTCCTGTGTGTGTGTGCGCGTGTACTATGGGTTTGGTGTGTGTATATAAGTGTGTGTACTATGTGTTTGGTGTGCGGGTGTGTGTATATAAGTGTGTGTGTGTACTGTGTGTTTGGTGTGCGGGTGTGTGTATATAAGTGTGTGTGTGTGTGTACTGTGTGTTTGATGTGCAGGTGTGTGTATATAAGTGTGAGTGTGTTGAGTGAATAACCTTGTAAATTGTAAGGTTATGAGTGGTCTACGAGGGAGTTAGACTGGGTGCAGATAGGGATGGCAAAAAGATCCGCAACCGGCGGACCTCCGACCCGCTCCGATCCGATAGGAGCGGGTTATTTTGACTTTGACCGGGTCACGGGGCGGGTATGGTATTTTTTTTTCTGAAATCCGCAGCGGGTTAGGGGCGGGTACGGTATTCTGTCCAACCCGCCCCGGTATCCGACCCGCCCCGCGACCCGTGCCCCCTGTATAATTACCATATGTATCATGCAATCTTAGCCGTCCATCCTTTAGTATATATATGTTTGTAAAGAAACCCTAGATTCTATCTTCTCAGTCCTCTCTCACTCTCTGCCTCGATCAGTGCCTCTCTCGACTTTCCATTACCACGCCGGCCGCTGCACCTCGTCTCTCCCTCTCTGCCGATGGATCCACAACCGGCCGCCGCCGCTGCCTCCTGCTTCTTCTCTCCTTCTTATCCCGAATCCAAGGTAGCTATAATCTTCTTTTCATTTCAGTAACATGATTCTTGCCTATATTCTTCTTATCATTTCTGTTGAGCATCCATCCAAATTAGGTTATTTTTCTGTTGAATCAAGGGAATTGGGTTCTCTATTTTTTTTCTTATCATTTCTGTCGAACATCTGTCCAGATAAATCACGTTCTTTTCATCATTTATGTGATTAATCTTGTTTATAATTGATTTTTGAATGATGTGGGTATGTAATTTCATAGTTGTACTTCTCTATTTCTTTCTGTGCGTGAAGGGAATTCAATTTCATAGTTGTACTTCTGTTTTTCCTAAAATGGTAAAAGGTTGCTGTAGTGGATGATGGGCATGAAACACAGGACTCTTGGTTTGAAAGACTTAATCTGAAAATTGATCGTGGGATTGAAAGTCTATGTTATCCAAATCTTACATCAAATTAGAGATATCCTCAACTAATTGTAGTCAAAGCTTGATGATGAACCATGGACCAATGATGGATTTAATCTTATTGAATTAAAGGAGCCTTGAAAATGAGAAGGGAAATGCCTCACGAAACAGCACTTCGGATTGCTGTAGTGAATGATAGGACCATGGATTTAGTATGTGAAAGGTTGCTGATAGGCATGAACTAGTATTTTTTTTAGATTTTGTTTCTAAATTGGTTTTGAATGATGGGGATGAACTGCTATGAGTTGTGTTTCTCTGTCCCTTTATGTGAATTAAGGGAATTGATTTTTTCGTGTAATTGCTTATTGCTCGCAATGTTCTGAGTCTTTTTGGGAAATGAGTTTTTATTGCTTAGGTACTAATGATACTTATACTGGAAAATCATATGTGTATAATTGCAGGGAACATAGTCTTGCGTAATTTTCGTATCTTTTAATTAATTCAAGCTTTGCGTAATTTCATTTATTTTAGTGATCAAGTTTTCTTTGTGTTCAAATGTATATGCAGATAAAATCATGTCTTCCAATGAAATTACGACTTTTCCCATCGCATCATCTCCGGTGCAAACCCCTAGAGCTACATTGGAGGATTAGATTTCTCATCCATCAACACCAAATGCAAGCGTGGGAGTCTCTGGACTAGCTTGCTTTGGAATTTTTTTTTATTACTGTTCATAACCTATTCTGGACCGCACCCCGGGGCCCGCTAAGAGATCCTAGTGGCACGACACGTCACCCATTTGGCGGTCAACATCGCTCAACAAGATTGCTCGGTCAAAGTGCTCCGCGCCTTAGGCATTCAAACGGCGATCGAAAGTGCATTTCCCCCCCGAGGGGTCGGCCATCCCCCTAAGAAGGGGGTCGGCCACCCACTTTGTAAGGGGGTCGGCCACCCCCCTAAGAAGGGGGTCGGCCACCCCCCTAAGAAGGGGGTCGGCCACCCACTTTGTAAGGGGGTCGGCCACCCCCCTAAGGAGGGGGTCGGCCACCCCAAGGGGGTCGGCCTCCATTTCCCTGCGAAGGGGGGAACTTGACGAGTGGCACTGACTTCGCGCTCCAACAACACTCAGACGTTATCTTCAGTAGCGCGACGCTCTGTCGCAGGCTCAATCAAAGTGACTGGGCTCCGGCCTTCGCAGCGGGACGGGTTCGCAACCATGAAGCCCTCGTCGGCTCAATCAAAGTGACGGGGCTCCGGCCCTCGCGGCGGGACGGGCTCGCAACCATGAAGCCCTCGCCGGCTCAATCAGACTGACGGGGCTCCGGCCCTCACGGCGGGACGGGCTTGCAACCATGAAGCCCTCGCCGGCTCAATCAAACTCGCGGCGGGACGGGCTCGCAACCATGAAGCCCTCGTCGGCTCAATCAAAGTGACGGGGCTCCGGCCCTCGCGGCGGGACGGGCTCACAACCATGAAGCCCTCGCCGGCTCAATCAGACTGACGGGGCTCCGGCCCTCACGGCGGGACGGGCTTGCAACCATGAAGCCCTCACCGGCTCAATCAAACTCGCGGCGGGACGGGCTCACAACCATGAACCCCTCGCCGGCTCAATCAAACTGACGGGGCTCCGGCCCTCGCGGTGGGACGGGCTCGCAACCATGAAGCCCTCGCCGGCTCAATCAAACCGACGGGCTCCGGCCCTCGCAGGCACAATCAACCGGGGGCTCCGGCCCTCGCCAGCACAATCAACCGACGGGCTCCGGCCCTCGCAGGCACAATCAACCGGGGGCTCCGGCCCTCGCCAGCACAATCAACCGACGGGCTCTGGCCCTCGCGGGCATAATCAACCGGAGGCTCCGGCCCTCGCCAGCACAATCAACCGACGGGCTCCGGCCATCGCAGGCATAATCAACCGGGGGCTCCGGCCCTCGCCAGCACAATCAACCGACGGGCTCCGGCCATCGCAGGCATAATCAACCGGGGGCTCCGGCCCTCGCCAGCACAATCAACCGACGGGCTCTGGCCCTCGCGGGCACAATCAACCGGGGGCTCCGGCCCTCGCCAGCACAATCAACCGACGGGCTCCGGCCCTCGCGGACACAATCAACCGGAGGCTCCGGCCTTCGCAACAAGGATGGGCTTACAACCCTAAGGCCATCGCCGGCACAATCACCCGACGGACTCACGGGGGGCTCCGCTCGTAGTGCTCCGGCACGAGGACCCCTCGTCACGGACCCTAAGCATAGCATGTGCACTCATGTTATCATTGATCATCGACACCACCAGGGCAATGAACCGCGAGTCACTGCGGGACGGGAGCAGGTCCTCGGAAGGCATCGTGTCCGGCACGCCTAGCAGTTGGCTGCAGGGGCAACCCTCACCGCTGCCAGGATCTCGGCGCGTCTCTTGACGCATCTCGTGGGATTCAGCAAGGGCTTGGACTGGAGGCTGGGGCAACGGGCTACTCTGACCATGCTACCGCAGTGTGGTCAGTCTCCTCAGACAGGCAGAGGGACGCTGCAAGGGCAGGGCGGCACGAACCCGGGGACTGGCAATCCGACGGACAATCAATACTGCGGGACCCTCTACGGCGACGTGTCGCTCCCGGAGGACGACACGTGTCGGCTGATGACACGCGCGCATTTGTGCCTATATATAGTGGACTTTGGAGCTTATTCAAGGACTTCTCTCTCATTTCAACATTTCACTTTCTCTCTCTAAAGCTCATTCTCTCTGGCTTTCTAGTGAGAGAAAGACATTTGGATCCCTGACATCGGACTCTTGACGCTGCACCCTTGACACGGACTGTCAACCGCTGGCCCTGTTCGTCGTCACCCTGCCTGCGCGGTTCTGCCAGCCCTCGCGATCTGTCTGGGGAGCCTTGCTCTCAGCCCTTGCTCCATCCTTGCTGTCTCCCACTTTGCCTACTTGGAAGCCAACGCAGACTGCATCCTTTGTGGCACCTCACGTGGCATGCGAACCATCTTTCCTCGGCAACATTTGGCGACTCCGCTGGGGAGGTGAACATCGTGTTGCAGTCTGCCTCACCCGAGCGACCATGCCCGTACAAGGGAGAGCTACCAGGTCAACCAGCCAAGGCCTCAACCCCACTATCCGAGAGGAGCGTCGCCTTGACGACCAAGAGGGGACTAGCGATACACGCCTCCAAGATCCTCCCACACCTGACGTGCAAGTTGCAGTCAATGCGGCCATCCAGCAGTTCACTCCCACCATAGCCAGCCTACAAGACTCGCAGACCACTCTCATCGCCGCCATTATGGAAATGCAAAGATCTATACAGGCGTTGGCCTCGCAACAACCCAGTGCACCAATCCGACCTTCAGGACCTGGGTTGGCTCCTGACGCCGCTCAGGCCACAGTGTCGCGACCACCGCCGCCTCGATCATCCAGACCCTTGGCGATAGGACTCGCGGAATCTTCACCACCTATAGCTGATACACCGCATCCCGTGATGCCGTCACACAGACCGCAAGCAGACCTCGGACCAGTATTGCAACAAGTCCTCCCTGTTGTTGCACCTCAACATGTGCCAGCCAGAAGCTCTTCCAAAACCCACGAATCCATTGAGATGGAACCTAACCCCTACCCAACGGAGCAACATCAAACAATCGGTCAACTGGTGGATATGTCTCGCCCACCCAACCATACCACCATACACTTGCCATTATCAGCACCTACCGTATATCACCCTTCAGTTGTTCCTGCTCATCAAGTTACACCGTCAGGGGGCTCGGGGGCTCGCGGTGCCCTAGCCAGCCACCAACCCTTTGTTGGCCATGAAGAACCATCGTCCTACTATGTCTCCAAGTCAGACTTCGACGCACTCCTCCACCGACTGTCACAGAATTCTGCACTCGACTCATCGGCTCAACTAACAGGCCATGCGCCATATGCCAACGACATAGCCATCACACCATACCCACTCAAATACAAGCAACCGACCTTTGCGCTCTTTAACGGACGCGAGGGCAACGCCCGTGAGCACTTAACAAGATTCGTCGGCTCATTAGAGCAATATGGCCCGGGTGACACTTTGAAGCTTCGGGAATTTCACAAGTCCTTGACTGGCCTTGCCTACTCTTGGTACCACAAGATCCCTGACGGCACTATCCACTCCTGGTCTGACATGGTTAAGCTCTTTTATGACAAGTTTCACTATGAGACGGAACGTGTGACCATCGTTGACATTGCCGGAATCCGTCAAAACCCCGGGGAGGACCTCAATGCCTATGTTACGCGATTTCATCACAAGTGCTTGGAGTGCACTGACTTCAGTAAAGATGAAACCCTTGTCCCCATTTGTATCAAGAACATGAAAGACACCTATAGGGTCTACCTCGAAAACCTCAAACTTCGGTCTTGGGGACATCTCAAAGAAGCCGCACGACGCACATATGACTCAGTCGGTTCGTCAAAGACCCCGAAGCCCCAAACTCAGTTCGTCTCGGCCGTGACAATAGCAGCAACCAGTAACGACGACACCAACCGCAAGCGTCAGTCCCAAAGAAGGGATGAACGCCCTGACAAGAGAGGGCAGCCGACACCTGCCCCAGAATACCCGTGTGACTTGAAGACTGTCAGTGATCTCCTCGAGACATGGATCGACGACAATGCCATAACCCTGCCCAATGTCGACAATGAACCTACCCCGGAAGACTTAACTCGTCCCAACTACTGCCCATATCACCGGAAGGTCGGTCACGGTCTCAAGTGGTGTAGGGGCCTCAAGTTCGTCTTCGCAGACAAGATTGCATGTGGCGAACTCAAGCTCTAAGTCCGGAACATGTGAACCAACCATCCAAGTCCTAGCCTGCCCTAAGTGCATTTTCTACACTTGTATTTTTTCCGTCATTTCGCCACTTTTTATGTACTCAATCCCCATGTACCCCCGCATATCGCCTACTTTTGTTATCAATGAAGTTGCATTTCCCATACTTAGAGAATTTTCATGCTATATTGCTCTTGCACAAGTCTTCTAGCACCACCTTTGATGCCATCACCCAGTCCCTTGGGGGCTTCACCACTCCCTAACCCTTTCTGCCTCAAATTGCAGCAACTTGGTACGTGGTGCGCGGGGTGGCTCGAGCCACACTAGCTATCGCCTCTGTGACTTAGTCGGTCGTCCATACCTGCCCGCCGTCCTAAGTCCCCCCTCCCTCTCATCTCAACCCCTCGTGGTCGTGGTCGTGATCGCGGTCACATCGCCTCCTCATGCCCTTTTCCTCTCACTTTTCCAGACTTAGAAAAATTTCTTCGTTTTTCGCGGTCGGGTCACCACCCCCGCGACTTCACTCCGCTCCCTCTTCACTTTTCCAGACTTAGAAAAATTTCTTCGTTTTTCGCGGTCGGGTCACCACCCCCGCGACATCACTCCGCTCCCTTCACTTTTCCAGACTTAGAAAAATTTCTTCAATTTTCGCGGTCGGGTCATCACCCCCGCGGCTTCACTCCACCCTCTTCACTTCTCCAGACTTAGAAAAATTTCTCCGTTTTTCGCGGACGGGTCACCACCCCCGCGACTTCACTCCGCTCCCTCTTCACTTTTCCAGACTTAGAAAATTTTCTTCGTTTTTCGCGATCTGGTCATCACCCCTCGCGGCTCCCCTCGGCACCCTTGCCCCAGCTCAACACTTAGCAAGGTCCTCAACACTTAAAAAAAAATTAAAAAATTTCAACACTTAGATTTTTTTCGAACCGCCCTCGCACCCTGCATGCTTGTGGTCGAGTCATCACTCTCATCCTCATTCTACACTTAGAAAAATTTTCACAAAATTTTTCACCATTTGGTTCTCTTTCCAACACTTAGATTTTTTTCCAAAAAATTTTCGTCACTCTCCAACCTCCCTCTTCCTCTCCCTTTCACTTCAAGCTTATTATTCATCAAGATTTTTCATCCCCTCTCATGCTCCTTTTATAGGCTCCAAAAAAAAAAAAAAAAAAAAATCGCACTTCATTTTTCATTTGCTAAGTCAAACAGCAAAAGCATTGGTCCAGTGGGCAGAACCCACCCGCGCGGGCCCCCGACCCGCACCGACCCATCTCTTCTCTCTTCCATCAGCCTGAAAACGGGTCACCCACCCGCCCGCTTGCCCGACACCCGACCCGCGCCCAACCCTAACCCTAAATCTTTTCCTTCTCTCTTTCCATGCGCCGCACTCTCCTTGCGCCGCCAGCCATCTTCGGCAGCACCATCTCGGCCTTCGCCTTCGGCCGGCCGCCCCTCCCCGCCTCCCCGGCGTCGACCCTTCTCCCGCCGATCTCCCTCCTCCCGACCCCTCCACCCCACCGCCTTCCTTCCTCGGGCCGACCGCCCACGGTAGCTCCACGCCGAGCAGCCGAGATTCCTCCTCCCCATCTCTCCTCTTCCCATCCACCACCACGCCGACCCACCTCCGCCGACCCCCTGCTATCCCGACCCCCCCTGGCCGACCCCTCATCCCCGCCGACCTCGGCCTCTCTCTCCTCTCCCCCGACCCCGGAAACCGCCGCGACGCCATGGCAGGCCATTGCCGCCGCCGACCCTCTTCCCCTTCGCCCTTTTTTTATTCTTCTTCTTGCTTCGGCCACTCTCCCCGCGACCCCCCTGGCCGACCCAACTCCCCACCCCGACCCCCCCTGCTATCCCGACCCCCCTGGCCGACCCCTCATCCCTGGCCGACCCCCCACTCGGCCCCTTTCTCTCTCTCTTCCCCGACCCCGTAAGCCTGCCGTCGCGCGGCCGAAGGCGCTGCGCCGCCGACCCCCACCACCCCGCCGACCCCATGGCCGACCCACCCACCTTCGGCCACCCTCTCGGCCACTCTCTTCAGCACTTACCCATCGCCCCAACACCACCATCTTCATGGCCACGTCCACTCGTGACGGCCGAACAACATCGCGACGTTCGTCGCCCATCGCCCGGGCAACGTCTTCGCGACCTTCGTCGCCCGGACGCCGTTTTCGCGACCCTCGTCCCCAGCGCTCATGCACTCTCTCCGCGACGCTCGACGCCTATCGCCCGGGCAACGTCTTCGCGACCTTCGTCGCCCGTCGTCCGGGCGCCGTCTTCGCGACCCTCGTCGCCAGCGCCTATGCGCCCTATCAGCGACGCTCGTCGCCTATCTTCGCGACCTTCGTCGCCAGCGCCCGCGCGCTATCTTCGCGACCTTCGTCGCCATCTCCGCGACATTCGTCGCCCGCGTCCGCGCGCCAGCTGTGCGACTCTCGTCGCCAGCGCATCATCTCCGCGACTCTCGTCGCCAGTACACCATCTCCGCGGCTCTCGTCGCCAGTACACCATCTCTGGGCAACGTCTTCGCGACCCTCGTCGCTAGCGCCCGGGCGCCGTCTCCGCGACCCTCGTCGCCAGCGCCAGTGCTCTCTCTCTCTCCACGACCTTCGTCGCCCGCTTCCGTGCGCGCGCGCCATCTCCGTAACATTCGTCGTGAACACACCATCTCCGCGACCTTCGTCGCCTGCATCCGCGCGCCAGCTCCGCGACTCTCGTCTCTGCGACCTTCGTTGCCGGCGCCCGCGCACCGCACTCTCACACGTCGTCATGCCCATGCTCCGCATCACTGATACATCCCATCCCACTGACTCTCTGTCGCACTACGTGCCCCAAGCACCAAATATCATCCCGCGACACTCGTCCCCGCTCTCATGCACCTTTCTCATGATAAGCGCCTCCGGCGCCAAGCATCGTACCGCGACACTCGTCGCTGCTCTCATGCACCATTCTCATCATATGTGCCCCCGGCACTAAGTATCGTCCCGCGACACTCGTCGATGCTCTCATGCACCACCGGGCACTAGGTATTGTCTCGCGACGGTAGTCGCCGCACCCGTGCGTCATAATCATATTACATGCCCACCGGGCACCGCACTCATTCACCACCCCATGCGCACCTTGCCTTGGTCGTGGAACATGCTTCAACCCACTCTCCAGAGTGTGCAACATCCCGCGGGAATAGACGACTCCTCCGGGACACATATTTTCAACTCCCCTTCCGCCAGGTAGACGGCTCCTCCGGGATGCTACCTCGGCCAGTCGGGTAGACGGCTCCTCCGGGATGCTACCTTGACGCGCTCCGAGTGCTCTGGCATAAGGACTCCTCGCGGCGGGACGGGCTCACAACCTTAAAGCCCTCGCCGGCACAATCAACCGGGGGCTCCGGCCCTCACCTGCTCAATCAAGCGACGGGGCTCCGACCCTCGCATCCGGGATGGGCTCACAACCTTATAGCCATCGCCGTCTCAATCAAAGCGACGGGGCTCCGGCCCTCGCATCCGGGATGGGCTCACAACCTTATAGCCATCGCCGTCTCAATCAAAGCGACGGGGCTCCGGCCCTCGCATCCGGGATGGGCTCACAACCTTATAGCCATCGCCGTCTCAATCAAAGCGACGGGGCTCCGGCCCTCGCATCCGGGATGGGCTCACAACCTTATAGCCATCGCCGTCTCAATCAAAGCGACGGGGCTCCGGCCCTCGCATTCGGGATCGGCTCACAACCTTATAGCCATAGCCGACACAATCAACCGGGGGCTCCGGCCCTCGCAGCGGGCTTTAAGCACTAAGCGACGACCATGCCGAGTGCATCCAACACCGTTTCTGCGTACGGCGCCCGCTCGGGTTGCCCCTCCGCGCACCCCGCACGCAGGGGGCTTATGTTCATAACCTATTCTGGACCTCACCCCGGGGCCCGCTAAGAGATCCTAGTGGCACGACACGTCACCCATTTGGCGGTCAACATCGCTCAACAAGATTGCTCGGTCAAAGTGCTCCGCGCCTTAGGCATTCAAACGGCGATCGAAAGTGCATTTCCCCCCCGAGGGGTCGGCCATCCCCCTAAGAAGGGGGTCGGCCACCCACTTTGTAAGGGGGTCGACCACCCCCCTAAGAAGGGGGTCGGCCACCCCCCTAAGAAGGGGGTCGGCCACCCACTTTGTAAGGGGGTCGGCCACCCCCCTAAGGAGGGGGTCGGCCACCCAAGGGGGTCGGCCACCCCAAGGGGGTCGGCCTCCATTTCCCTGCGAAGGGGGGAACTTGACGAGTGGCACTGACTTCGCGCTCCAACAACACTCAGACGTTATCTTCAGTAGCGCGACGCTCTGTCGCAGGCTCAATCAAAGTGACTGGGCTCCGGCCTTCGCGGCGGGACGGGTTCGCAACCATGAAGCCCTCGTCGGCTCAATCAAAGTGACGGGGCTCCGGCCCTCGCGGCGGGACGGGCTCGCAACCATGAAGCCCTCGCCGGCTCAATCAGACTGACGGGGCTCCGGCCCTCACGGCGGGACGGGCTTGCAACCATGAAGCCCTCGCCGACTCAATCAAACTCGCGGCGGAACGGGCTCGCAACCATGAAGCCCTCGTCGGCTCAATCAAAGTGACGGGGCTCCGGCCCTCGTGGCGGGACGGGCTCACAACCATGAAGCCCTCGCCGGCTCAATCAGACTGACGGGGCTCCGGCCCTCACAGCGGGACGGGCTTGCAACCATGAAGCCCTCGCCGGCTCAATCAAACTCGCGGCGGGACGGGCTCACAACCATGAACCCCTCGCCGGCTCAATCAAACTGACGGGGCTCCGGCCCTCGCGGTGGGACGGGCTCGCAACCATGAAGCCCTCGCCGGCTCAATCAAACCGACGGGCTCCGGCCCTCGCAGGCACAATCAATCGGGGGCTCCGGCCCTCGCCAGCACAATCAACCGACGGGCTCCGGCCCTCGCAGGCACAATCAACCGGGGGCTCCGGCCCTCGCCAGCACAATCAACCGACGGGCTCTGGCCCTCGCGGGCATAATCAACCGGAGGCTCCGGCCCTCGCCAGCACAATCAACCGACGGGCTCCGGCCATCGCAGGCATAATCAACCGGGGGCTCCGGCCCTCGCCAGCACAATCAACCGACGGGGTCCGGCCATCGCAGGCATAATCAACCGGGGGCTCCGGCCCTCGCCAGCACAATCAACCGACGGGCTCTGGCCCTCGCGGGCACAATCAACCGGGGGCTCCGGCCCTCGCCAGCACAATCAACCGACGGGCTCCGGCCCTCGCGGACACAATCAACCGGAGGCTCCGGCCTTCGCAACAAGGATGGGCTTACAACCCTAAGGCCATCGCCGGCACAATCACCCGACGGACTCACGGGGGGCTCCGCTCGTAGTGCTCCGGCACGAGGACCCCTCGTCACGGACCCTAAGCATAGCATGTGCACTCATGTTATCATTGATCATCGACACCACCAGGGCAATGAACCGCGAGTCACTCCGGGACGGGAGCAGGTCCTCGGAAGGCATCGTGTCCGGCACGCCTAGCAGTTGGCTGCAGGGGTAACCCTCACCGCTGCCAGGATCTCGGCGCGTCTCTTGACGCATCTCGTGGGATTCAGCAAGGGCTTGGACTGGAGGCTGGGGCAACGGGCTACTCTGACCATGCTACCGCAGTGTGGTCAGTCTCCTCAGACAGGCAGAGGGACGCTGCAAGGGCAGGGCGGCACGAACTCGGGGACCGGCAAGCCGACGGACAATCAATACTGCGGGACCCTCTACGGCGACGTGTCGCTCCCGGAGGACGACACGTGTCGGCTGATGACACGCGCGCATTTGTGCCTATATATAGTGGACTTTGGAGCTTATTCAAGGACTTCTCTCTCATTTCAACATTTCACTTTCTCTCTCTAAAGCTCATTCTCTCTGGCTTTCTAGTGAGAGAAAGACATTTGGATCCCTGACATCGGACTCTTGACGCTGCACCCTTGACACGGACTGTCAACCGCTGGCCCTGTTCGTCGTCACCCTGCCTGCGCGGTGCTGCCAGCCCTCGCGATCTGTCTGGGGAGCCTTGCTCTCAGCCCTTGCTCCATCCTTGCTGTCTCCCACTTTGCCTACTTGGAAGCCAACGCAGACTGCATCCTTTGTGGCACCTCACGTGGCATGCGAACCATCTTTCCTCGGCAACAATTACTTTGTTGTATTTGTGTTGTAATTAAACTATTTCGTAAATGTGGTATAATCTATTTGAACGGTAATTTGAATTGTGGTGTAATTTATTTGAAATGTGTTGTAATCTATTAATCTCTCCTTTAAAAATTTTGGACATCAATTTAATATTTGTCTAGTTTATTTTTTGTGATATGGTTTTGTGCAACTTTTGTAATACATGTTTAAGGAGTAAAAAAGAATTATGCCAAACCAAGTGGAACGGGGCGGGGCGGGGCGGGGCGGGTTTTCCAACTACCCTTAGGATCGGATATGGTATTGTTCATAAATGACCCGGTGGCGGGGCGGGGCTGGGCGGGGCGAGGTTTCAGGACTAGCGGGGCGGGTTCGGATTTTGTAAGATCCGCATCCGACCCGCCCCATTGCCATCCCTAGGTGCAGAGAATAGAGGAGAGAGTGAAGTGGGTTTAGGGCCAGTGTTGTACAGTGGTACCCTATTTTGCACAGGTATACCACGGGTTAACGTTAGGTACAACACGAGCATCGAATAGTGTACAGTGATTGTCAGCATGTGAAATCTTACAGTACAATACCTTAGGGCGTATCAAAATTTCTAGAAAATTTTTATAATTTTTTGAAATCGTATGTATTTTTAATATTTTTTGCAAATTCAGATTTGTAAAATCATTTGGAGTCTTTAAACCTCATGAAAAAGTTCTAGAAAAATTAGAGTAGTGTTTTTATGGTATAAATAAGACCCATATTAAGTGTCATGATTTTTAGAGTTCATTTACTATTCATCATGTATCACATTGGATTTAGCAAAACAAAAAATTTAAAAATAGTTTTTGTCACGACCCGAACCCACGGGCAGGTCCGCGAGCTAGGCACGTGACCGGCCGCAGACCCAATACACTCCAACCAAAGGCTCTGTCAGGCCTTACTACAATCCTGTGACTCCAAAATAATTCTAATTTACGGACCTCCAAAAATTCGAATAAAACTCTCATTACATGTCTTTAAAACTTATAAAGAAAACTCGAGGAGACCTAAGCTCCTTACATCAGATCAAGCATAACGTAAATTAACATAGACTAAAATGTTCGAATAATGGACACTCATTATTCTAAAAGTTCTCTTCGGGCACTACTCCCCCGTGTGGCTCATATGGCTCCGCTTCCCTTAAGTCGTCACCTGAAAAATAAGGAATGAGCGAAAGCCCAGCAAATACACCAGCCATGTTCCTAAAATAAGTTTGAAATTTCTAAAACATGCCATGGGTTTTCTTTCAACAAATCAAACATTCGGTTATTGTCATTCGTAAAAACGTCCTTCATATACATATACACATATACATGAAATTTACGAAGAAAAGATGTTCAAATCTGAGTACAACCATCGTTCATTCCATTCACATCAGAAACATATATTTCTTTTTGTAGGTATGCTGCAGTCAGCGTACGAGCCCCCCTGACTAGGGCCCGAAATCCCTCCTACACCCGGGATAAAATAATCATGTGGACATAAGGGCGTACCACCAGCCATAGTACTATGCATCAACGTATGAGCCCCGTTGACCAGGGCCTGAAATCCAACATTCCCCCGTTGGATATGGGGCACAGCAACCAAGACGAGTTTCATAGCTCATTTCACATGTACTCAGAAAAATTATATGACTCACACAACATTCCATGGCATTCTTTCAAATTACGTTTCTCATCAAATACTTTAGAAATAAAACATATGCAGAATAAAACTTTAAACTTCAAATGATCAAATCATAAATACATATTATAGGTTTTGCAAATAAGTATACGGAGGAACATGACAGGGGTACTTACCTTGCTCAAAAACGGCTTCTGGTATTTGCTCAAATGCCGGCCCTAACTCTTGACTATCAAAACCTAAATAAGAAATCACATGAATGTCATTTATTGTCGCTCGAGCACGTTTAAGTATTAGGTTTCTTTTAAATGAGTCAAAGAAAGAAACTGTTTACAAGAATAGCCCTTTTTAGCGACACTTCTTTGTTAATTTCTTAAAACTAGACTTTCCCTCTCTAAACACAATGCCTTCTTCTCCACCATTAATCCCATTTGTCTCTTCCCACTTCACCAGTTTATATTACACCCTCACATACATTTTATACCCATTTCTATACATCACTCATACACTTACTCCTCCCAAAGCTCAACACCCATTACAAGCACTCTTGCACTACTGGTCACACACACTAAACCATAGAGAAATACACGCATACTCTCACCACACTCATGCACTTCACAGTTTCCACCTACACAACCCCCCACTTCCACCTTCTCTCATAAGCACACAACTAACCACACATACAATACACACACATACAATACACACACACCCAGTACACTTACCTGCGCAGACTACACACCACCTTGTTCACACACACACATACACGTTCACCCTAATGGTCACAAACCAACATACTCACAAGTCAATACCCTTTCCCTGTGCACGCCCCATCATCCTTGCCAACCCACAGCAACACCATCAACTTATACACCATAAAATACCCAGTACAAGCACACCCCCACTACTGCCTTACGGCAGCTCATCTCCTTCCCCAGTTTCGTTTCTCTCTTGCTGTTACACTCACCCCTTTATCTCATCCAAGAAATATTACACTACACAACACTCACGCACAGCTACAACTCACTCATATACCTACACAATGTACCATATATTTTCCCACTGCAGTCCCCATATACAAGGCATACTCATTCGACACTACATCGCAGGTTTCTTTCTCTCTCTCTCTCTCCCTGAACCCACAACTCCGTCATAGATACTGTCTTTATCTCGGCCGCAGCTATTGGGTTTGCTTCTACCTTCATGCGATCCTTGACGGTGCGGTAAGTCGTATTCCCGACAGCCATGGCCGTTCATGGCTCCAACCCGTACACCCGTGACCGCCATGCACTCACCCTACCCAGCACTCTCATGGCATTATACTAAACCCATTAAAAACACTCAGCGATTTCCTCCTCTCTTTCACATATTCTCACAGCCAAAAGTGTACGTACCCATGGTCATATATACAATACAATATTGAAATCTAACTAAATTCTGGAAGATAAGAGAGAAAAAGCCAAGAGAGAGCTTACCAAATTGCTATTGATCGCCTAGCTCTCCTCTGTCTCCCGATGTCTCCCTCTAGGTAGAGTCTGACGGCTAAGGTTGGCTGCCCCCCCCCCCCCCCCACAATCTTATATATTTATATAAGGGGGTGAAAACCCTAGTTAGAATTGTAAGGAACCCTATAAATCATTTGTCGCTAAAACTTCTAACCCAACTTATTATCATAAAATAAAATGATCCAAGAATAAAATACTTACGACGAATCATGTGTTAGCAAACTTATTAAAGACTGTCACGCTAACCCACTGACTACTTGTCGCTTAAAATGTCATAAGTTATTGATTCGCTAATTGCTACTAGTACCTCAATCGTTGTTGTTCATAATTTTTATCATAATTTATATCTTATGATTTCAAATTTATTTCTAAGATCGTAATTATATGTTCCCCAATTTTGTCGCTGTAAGCCGCTCAAGACTAATAATAAACCAAGCTAGGTGAGGGTTCGACGTTAAAAGTTTATTTCGATCTAAGTGAGTACTAATAATTATAAAAGAAAAAAAGAAAAGAAAATTTCGGGCATCATAATTTTGTTGCCTCTTAAATTCAGATTTCAATTTTTATAAATGTTATGAATATTTTAAAGCTGTTACAAAAATTATGGGACTTTCTTTTCTGCTATAAACAATTATGGCTATTTATTATATTTAAAGAAGTTATTTTAATTAAAAAATATTTGAAAATTCAGAAAACTTCATATTTTTACTTATTATGTTGCTTTAAGCTATAAAAGTATTTTATAAGGATTTATTATGAATTTTGGGTATCTTAATGCGTTATAGAGTCTGTGGGGATAATTTGGTAATTTTACACAAGTCTGGGGGTATTTTGGTAATTTCACTCGCTTGAGGAAATTTAGCACCTAGGCATAATTGAATGGTAATTAATAACATCCAGATGATTTATTGTTTAGGTTCCGATAGGCAAGAGCTAGGGCAGACTTGGGAACCAGAACCGCTTAACTATTCAAGTAAGTACTCCAGCCATATTCTTCCGTACAAACTATTTTCTAATATATATATGTACCTATACGTTGTTTTAGCAAATGAAAGTTTTAAAGTGTTTGTTATACTTCTACTCTTGTGCAAATAGTTGATGAGAAATTGAATTAAAATTGCCATGGTTTGTGATGTGTTGTTTTGAGAACTCTGTGTGAATCGTGGTATGGTATTGAGAGGTTAATAGTGGTTGATGTGCCCCATATCCACGGGAGAAAGTGAATTCTAGGTCCTGGTCAATGGGAGCATACATTGACGCACAGTACTATTGCATCGTGGTTCGCCCTTGCGTCCACAATATTGTTTATCCTGAGTAGAGGAGGAATTTTGGGTCCTAGTCAGTGGGACTATACGCTGACCGCAGCACCATGATAATAGTTAGAATATCACTCCAAGTTTAATCACTATTGTTATGCAATTGCCTTGGAAGAGTTCTTCTAAAGCATGATTGGCCTTTATAAAGTATACGTGTATAGTATTCTCTGTGAATTTGTTACCAGTTTTAACACGAAGAAAATCATGACATGTTTTTATGAATCCCAAAACCTATTTTAAGGATATGATATGTGTACTTATTGGGGCCCCATCTCACTCTTTTATAAATATTTTCTGGTGATCACTTAGATGAACCCGAGAACTATGAAGGTAACAAGGATGGAGTCGCATGAGATGGTCGTTAGGGATTTAATTTACGCCCTTTCAAAAAATCGTTAGTAGCCGGATATAATTGTAGTACTATTTTGTTTATGTTTTGAGGATTGTTCGAAGCTTAGATCTCCACGAGATTTTCTATGATTTGTGTTAGTCATTCATGGAGGAAATCAGTAGAGACATATTTGAGAGATCTATAAGTATTATTGTAGAAGTCTTGTTAAGGTGTTAGTTAAACGCATGGCTATATATTTATATACAGATTGTAGTAAGGCTTGATAGAGTCCTGAGTAGATGTTCGAATGGGTCTGCGGCCGGTCACAGACTTAGCTCATGGGCTCACCCGTGGGTTCGGGTCATGACAAAGTTATATCTGATTCGTCCATCTACTATGGATGGACGACCAGACCGCGTTGGCAACTTGACTTAAGTTGCCTGCAGGGACATGGGATCATGGCACACACACATTATATTTGAATGAATGTTGGCATATTTATCCATACAGTAACATATTGAACCCAAAACCAATGTGAAGGAAGCGGCTCTTAAATCATTGTTCAACATTCCAAACCTGTCACCATTGTTGTTTGTAACCTCAAATTTGGCCACCGAATCATTTCACATAAAGGGAAATACTTCATCGATTCTGCAACTTCCAAATCATTCGCCAACAATTTCTAGGATTCCAAAAATCCATCAAATACATTACCCCCCCCCCCAACACACACACACACACTTGTATCCCATGGTCTGTTAGATTTTGAGATCCTGATAAGTTTATCTCCCTATGTTATCCTTGATGAATTTTTTTTTTCTGTCAAGAACTTTTTGTGACCAAATTTGTTGTGACACATGATGGTGGTGATGGGTTTGGGGTGGTGAGGGAGGCTATTTTTCCTTAACATTGGTTTTGGATTTAATGCATGTGCATATAGATGGTTATGTTAATATGATTTAATGTATATTAATGTTGAGAGCAGCCTGATGGGTGACAAAAGGTGGATCTTGAATTGCTGTAATGGTGGAATAATGGCGAAGATGGTGAATCAAAAAATCAGTTTACTTATTTGGTGAGTGACCCAATAAATGAGTCGTGCACCTGACTCAAGCAATAAGCCGATTTATGTTCTTGACTAGGCAAAACGATATTTTGTCCATTGAAATGGGTCACATGTGTAACCCAGTTTTTTTTTAACGGGCTACTTGTGTAAGTAATTAGAATGGTATTGTGACTTTGGCTTAAATGGTGGGCCTTAGAGATATGTTTGGAAGTATTTTAGTTATGAATTTTGCATTTGATATTATTTAGTTGCTGATGTAATTAGATTAGACATTGAAATGCATTTTGACTTAGATAAGGACTTTATGTTATATTATAATTACATTAGCAACTATATAAGAGCGAGGAAGACATGAAAGTCTTCATATATTATTTGAGAGACAGAGGAGATGAAAAAGAGAAAAAAAGCTTAGTTAAAGACTTTTGGGTTTCAAGGATAAGGTTATACCGATCTAAGTAAATTTGATACTTTGAGGTTAGGATTTTCTCACGTATTAACTCCATCTGAAATTTGATGATCTATCCATTCATGAACTAGAATTTTGGTAATATTTTGTTACAACATGTCATACTTTGGCAATCATAATTGTATTGATCTTTTGTAAATTTTGACCGGTAAGGGTTTAATTGTCACATATGTACTACTTTCGTCTCTCCATTCATTTAGTGCTAGTAAATGATTCACCGATGCTCTAGAACTCAAATTACATGCTTGATCATTACAATGAATGCATTATTTAGTTCAATGTGCTTTTATTATTTATTTTGATTCACAATCTTTTTGCTACTAAGTTTTGCAGTAAACTTAAGAGTTCATATCTTATTCGTTCTTTGTTCAATTTTAGTAATCTTACACTTGTTGGAAACACTAAATAGTCTACTACAACTTTCTAGTTTTGAGTTTTCTGAAATCTAATTGATTACTAGTAGAAAATAGATTGGAACATATTTATACTTATGTTTCTAGCAGTTCAACTCAACCAATTTCGATTTGCTCTATCTCCTTTATTTCTCATTAGTTTTTGAAGATCAACATTCTGAAATTGCTACATCTCCTTTGCTAATTTTTGATGATCATAAAATCCATACGTTGTTGAAGTTGCCCTTTAATAAAACTACTTTGTGTAGAATTACGTGAAAGAGAATGACTTTACTGACTTTAAATTCTTGGTGTTTATTAGATTTATTGGGTGAATGTCCTTGTATTCTGGTAGCCAGGTGACAATATATGTGATATTTGTTTCTGGCTTACATGATTTGGAATGTGGGCTAACTCAGCAGAATGAATTAGATATCATGATCTTAATTTATGAACCTTATCTAAACGTGTCAGTGATGGCACATGTGACGCATTTCTGAATGGTCCCTTGGTTTCCATCTTCGAACTAATTGAATATTTAGATTTCGACATTTGATCTATTTGAAAAACAATTTGAACTTATTTAAAGTATTGTTGAACTTTTTGGAGTCTTTTTGAATTATGAAATATTGCTATCTAAACATTAAATTGCAGTTTACCTATGAAAGTACATTACTTTGACATTCAATTGTCCGCTGGTACAAGCTATTTGATTTTGTTGCTAGTCGTGATTGTTGATTGAAAGTTAGTGCGTTTGTTTTGGTATTCGCCATGTACCTTGGTATCGTGTTTTGTTAATTCCAAGTATTGTTACTAATATTTAGCATGCTTTGTACTCTGTGGGTGAGTTCTTGTGTTAATCTTTATCAGGCTCTATGCTCATCCTGCTTACTTTCAGGTTATCAACAAGTGTTCGGAGTTGTGCAAAGGATTACAAGACATGGCTAAGTAAGAAACTTTCTAGTGAAGATTTTTGTTTTATATTTATTGTTTATAGCATATTTCTCAATCTAAGGATTGTTTGGTCAAGTCTTTCCAATGCCAGGGATAGGATCCCTACTCATCTTATACAACCTATTGGAGTCTCATCTATCAGGGACCTCCGGCCCTCTGTACTATCTCCACTGCCAATACTTCGAGTGCGGACCATACTGATACAATTAACAGTTAATGATGTTATACTAACACGTGTCTAAAGAACAATACAACTACAAATTAAAGGCAGACTCCTTAAATCTACCATCATCCTACCCCACTCTTATTAACCGAAATACGATTCTACAGAATCGTGTTACCTATACTCTATGATTTCGTGCCTACAAAATCATATACCTATACTCTTAGTATCACAAGACTGAACTGCGATGATACCAACTGTAGCATCCTGAAAATCCGGAGCTCCATCGTCCTGAACTCCTAGAGCGTTAACCTACCACATCACATCAAGCCTATCAATCCCTGTTTACTAACACATACTTCAGAGCATCTAACTAGACATCAACTCAAATTCTTCAAAAAAACAAGATTACATAACTCATTAAATTTAAATTATTAAAACTTAGGTTCTTTACAAAATCAAGTTCTTATAGAACGAGTTAACGGTACCGACCCACGCAGGGGTCTCACTGCGCACTAGTGATGGCTCACCGTAATCTCACACAGACTCTAAACCCATTCTCGAGCATTCCACAGTTGATTACTTGCAGAAGGGAGTCAAACGAAGGGTGAGCTTTTGAGAGCTCAGTAAGGTCGTTCAAGGAACAACCGAAGGAATTACAAGCGATTCAAAAGAGTCCATTCGATGATAATGTTTCAAAACATTTCAACAATTATGAATAGTTTGATAAATTCCAAAACGATCCTAATCAGTCATAAGCATACACCAAAAATGACCAACAACAATCATAGACAGACACCAAAACAAACATTAACCATCATCCCAATTTCCAAGACAAACATTAACAATCATAACCAAATACCAAAATGATCATTTGAAGATCATTTTCAAAGCCATCATTTTAAAATACAATGATGATTTTTTAACGGGTTTCAAAACGAGCCCAAATACTTCAAAGGGCAATAGAGGAAGGTTTCGGACAATAACAAACAGTTTGATCACAATATGGGGAGGAGTTTCACTCAATCCCATCCAATCAGATAACAAGACATTCATTTGACCATCATTTTCAAAACAATCATTGTAAAATACTATGTAAATAAATTCAAAGATATTGATCTTGGGCAGAGGCAATACTATTCAGGCAAAGTGTACATATGCATAATGTACGATAATTACACCTTCATGTTACCCTATGGTTGGATAACCTAGGTTTACATCTTGTTTTGATGATAACTACACATTGATTATGTTCTAATGTGCTTTGAGTGTATTTTTAGTAGGTGTTTACATGCACACTCATGAAGACACATTTGATAAGTTGGATAGATGGATTAAAGCCAAAGAAGCTTAAAGTTATAGTAAACATGCTATAGAAACTTCATCAAGTCCAATGTCGAAGAGTAACAAAGAATGCATCGGCTAAGTTACTATCGATTATAATTGATCTTTACTATTATTTAATAGTCTTGGTTTGATGCTTGGATTGATTACTATGACCTAAAAAGACCTTAGGACACCTTGTGCATTGCATGTGAGTTCATAACCATTCACACAAGTGTGGTTCTTGAAAATGAGTGAACTTTGGAGCTTACTCAGATTTTCTCAAAAACATTTTTGGTTCTAATCATTTCATATCTTGATAAAACTTTTCATTATATTTCCAACGCAAAAAATGGCACCTCAATCCGATTTTTCTAAAGAAAGTTATGCCCAAAATAGGAAAGAGGGTTTCGTGACGCAGCCGATAGGCAGTAGGGTAATACAGTCGACTGCATTTGAATCCGAATGCAGTCGACTGTGTTGGTCAAAATTCAACTCCAACGGCTATTTTTGAGGACAAGACTCCAACGGCTATTTTAGAGGGAACCCAGTCGACTGCATTGGGAATATAGTCGACTGCAATGATAATTTTGGCCATATTATGCCTATAACGGCTATATTTCATTTGCTCCCTATATAAATGATTTAGGGCTTCATCATACACCATGGAAAACACATTATAAGCCTTCATTCATTAGAGAAACATCAAGGCTCATAGATTAAACTTATCTCTCTTCATCTTCATGATTTTACATCATTAAAGAGAGCATCTTTGTGATCAATTCTTTGATTGAGAGTGAGCATCCTTCAAGTCATCAATTATCTCATCTCTCTATTGCACTAGAGCTTTATTTGTACTCATTTCCTTTCAAGAGGTTTTCTTTGTACACATTTGATCTTTGTCAAAATGATTGTGATCAAGGCTTGGGTTTGTCAAGTCTTGGGTGAGCTTTGTGGATTCAAGGCTTGTGCTTGGTGTGGGGATATCACCAAGTGTTGTAAGGGTTTTGATCTTGACCCGGAAGAAGATTTTTACTAGTGGATTCTAGTGCTCTTGCAAGGGACTTCCTTGAAGAGGTGGATGTAGGCTTGAGGGTAGTTCAAGCCAAACCATTTAAATCTCCTTGTCAAGTATCTCTAACTCAATCTCTTTACTTATTGCTCTTTAATTGTTTGAGATTGTTTGGTTAGCATCTTCATTGAAGTATTACTTGGTTTGATTGAGATTTATGATTGTGCTTAGTTTAAATTCCCCATTAATTTTCAAAAACCCTATTCACCCCCTCTAGGGTTGTTTTATTGGGTTTAAGTGGTATCAGAGCCTCAGCTCTTGATTTTTTGGTTAACACCTAGAGAGTTAAAAGATCATGAGGTTTCCTAGTCTTGAGGGGAGTTCTATTACTAGACCTCCACTTTTTTATGGGTCTTCATATAGTATATGGAAAATTAAGATGCGAGTATTTTTAGAATCGTTAGATTATGAAATGTGGGGAATCGTTGAAGATGGCCCTTATGTTCCAACCAAGAAGATTAGGAATAAGCTTGTGCCAAAGGAGAAATCCGAATTTAATGACTATGATAGAAATATGCTTTGCATGAATTCTAGAGCTAAAAATTGTCTTGTTTGTGGTCTAAACACAAATGAACTCAATCGAGTTATTATGTGTGATTCGACTAAGAGTATGTGGGATACACTTCAAGTCACTCATGAAGAGACTTTTCTTCTAAGAGATTCAAAGATGAATTTATAGCATAGAGAATATGAATTGTTTCAAATGTTTTCCGTTGAATCTATTATGCAAATGAATTTTTGTTTCACTAAAATTGTTAATACTTTGAAACAATTAGGAAAAGATTTCTCTAATGGTGATCTTGTGAGAAAGGTAATTAGGTCATTACCTAGAGAATAGGATACAAAAATCACCACAGTTCAAGAATCAAAGGATCTCAATACCTTTTCGTTGGATGAATTAATTTGCTCCTTGATGACCTATGAAATGCAACTCGAATCATCCGGGCAAAAAGTTCCAAAGAAGAAGACGAAGTGCATTGCTCTTAAAGCTTCATCAACAACGGATCAATCTTCATGTGCGGAGGAGAAAGACTTGAATAACAAAGAGATTGATATAATTGCAAATGAATTTAATGAGTATCTCAAAATGAAGAAAGATGAAAACTTGCACATGATCAAGAACGAGTCAAGTATGGAGAGTACCTCAAAGTAGAATAACAAGAAGAACGAGGCAAGAAACAAGCACTCCATAAAGACATCAATTAAAGCCATTATTTGGAGCGATAATGACTCAAGTGGAGATGAATGTGGTGATTTCGATGATAGAGATTCAAATCTATGCTTCATGGCTCAAAAAGAAGATGAGATAAATTCTTCATATAGTGATAGTGATAGCAATTTCTCCAATGATGATATTTATGATGCTTACGCTCTTTTCTATGAAGAATCCATGAAATTAGCCAAGAAAATTTGTGCTTTAAAAAAACAAGTGCGTGCGATTTCAAAAGAGCTAGATGACTTAAAAAGTGAAAATAACGAGTTGCATGCCAAGAATGAATGCATATCTAGCCATTTATATGTAGAGCATGTGAATAATGATTTGGTTGAATTGATTGTGAGCATTCCTAGCACAAAACAAATCTCTTGTAATATTTCAATTTTAGAAAAACAAAATGAAATTTTAAAGCTTGAGATTTGTGATTTGAAAAGATGCCTTGAAAAATTTGTTGATGGTAAAAACAACTTGGATGTCATGCTTGGACACTAAAAAGTTGGTCTTAACAAAGGCGGTGTTGGATTAGATCCCTTCACCTTGTCTCCTAAAGTTTTTAAATAACAAGCTAGATTAAATGTTCATTCAAAACAACCAAAGAACTATTGCACACCATTTACACATTGTGGTTGGTGCAACAAGAAAGGGCATATGACTAATTATTGTCCTTGTAAAATTGTTTATGTAAGAGGTAGAAAGAAAATGTGGGTTGTTAAAGAGTTTCTTAATGTTGCTAAGACTAACACTTATGGACCCAAGAAAATGTGGGTACCAAAAGTTAGACCTAAATTGTGATTGTAGGTTGTTCAAAGCAAAGGCACGTAGCAACAAGGAGAAAACTCCAAGAAAATTTTGAGAAGGAGGAGCAACAAGCTAAATCTTAAGGGGGAGTAAGCATTCCAAGATTGGACATGCTACTTTAAATTTGGAGAGCCTCAAAGCTTGTCAAGAAAATGGACTTCAAGAATGATCACTCATGAGCTCAATTCCTTGGTAATTCATCAAGAGGGTAAAACTTGGCTCTATTCAACATTGTTCTATACACTAAACTTATATGTCATGAAGCATGCATAAATGGTCATACTTATTTCTCATGATATAAATAGCTTGCTTGTTGAGAATTAATGTGAACCTTGCCGATAAATGGTCCTCTTGAACTTATATTGAAAATATTGATTGTTGATGACCATTATTCGCTTTGTGAAAATTCCATGTTGAAATTATGTTATCTTAATGCTTCACAATGCCATTCATACACACACCCCTTTTGGTAATGCCAAAAAGGGAATATGACTCGGTTAGACATTCAGTTGTGTTTGCTGGCATGCTTTGATTGAGGGGGAGCATACATTATGATGGAATATGCATAAGATAACTTGATAGGGGGAGCTTACATGCTTGAATCATGTACTATCTTGTTACTCTTGAAATATGCATAAAGTAGAAGAGATTATTAAGCTCCATTATATATCTTTCTTTGGATCATGAAGGAACTCTTGATGTCATCTGTATGAGTTCATGAGTTATATGCACTTCACGCCATTATCTTTCTTATAAATATCTCTTCACACATGCATACCCTTGTCTTTTTTGTTGATGACAAAGGGGGAGAAATAATCTTGATTCTATATGCTATGTGATTGTGTGAGAACATTAGAAGAAGAGCATATCTTGTTTTAGCTAGGGGAAGCTAGCTATGAGCTTAATTGCTATATGAGATAAATGGACACGTCTTGAGTATACAAGAAATGATTGAATTTTCTATGTGAGATTGTTGTGCTTAATTGACTACCATATGATACATCTTACCTTATATAGAATCAATTTTTGTCATCATCAAAAAGGGGGAGATTGTTAGCCCTATGGTTGGATAACCTAGTTTTACATCTTGTTTTGATGATAACTACACATTGATTATGTTCTAATGTGTGCTTTGAGTGTATTTTTAGTAGGTGTATACATGCACACTCATGAAGACACATTTGATAAGTTGGATAGATGGATTAAAGCCAAAGAAGCTTAAAGTTATAGTGGACATGCTATAGAAGCTTCATCAAGTCCAATGTCGAAGAGTAACAAAGAATGCATCGGCTAAGTTACTATCGATTATAATTGATCTTTACTATTATGTAATAGTCTTGGTTTGATGCTTGGATTGATGACTATGACCTAAAAAGACCTTAAGACACCTTGTGCATTGCATGTGAGTTCATAACCATTCACACAAGTGCGGTTCTTGAAAATGAGTGAACTTTGGAGCTTACTCAGATTTTTTCAAAAACGTTTTTTAATTCTAATCATTTCATATCTTGATAAAAAATTTCATTAGCTTTCCAACGCAAAAAACGGCACCTCAATCCAATTTTTCTAAAGAAAGTTATGCCCAAAATAGGAAAGGAAGGGGGTTCCGTGAGGCAGCCGATAGGCAGCAGGGTAATACAGTCGACTGTATTTGAATGCAGTCGACTGCATTGGTCAAAATTCAGCTACAACGGCTATTTTCGAGGACAAGACTCCAACGGCTATTTTAGAGGGAACCCAGTTGACTGCATTGGGAATACAGTCGATTGCAATGGCAGTTTTGGCCATATTATGCCTATAACGGCTATATTTCATTTGCTCCCTATATAAATGATTTGGGGCTTCATCATACACCATGGAAACCACATTATAAGCCTTCATTAATTAGAGAAACATCAAGGCTCATAGATTAAACTTATCTCTCTTCATCTTCATGATTTTACATCATTAAAGAGAGCATCTTTGTGAGCAATTCTTTGATTGAGAGTGAGCATCCTTCAAGTCATCAATTCTCTCATCTCTCTATTGCACTAGAGCTTTATTTGTACTAATTTCCTTTCAAGAGGGTTTCTTTGTACACATTTGATCTTTGTAAAATGATTGTGATCAAGGCTTGGGTTTGTCAAGTCTTGGATGAGCTTTGTGGATTCAAGGCTTGTGCTTGGTGTGTGGATATCACCAAGTGTTGTAAGGGTTTTGATCTTGACCCGGAAGAAGTTTGTTACTAGTGGATTCTAGTGCTCTTGCAAGGGACTTTCTTGAAGAGGTGGATGTAGGCTTGAGGGTAGTTCAAGCCGAACCATTTAAATATCCTTGTCAAGTATCTCTAACTCAATCTCTTTACTTATTGCTCTTTAATTGTTTAAGATTGTTTGGTTAGCATCTTCATTGAAGTATTACTTGGTTTGATTGAGATTTATGATTGTGCTTAGTTTAAATTACTCATTAATTTTCAAAAACCCTATTCACCCCCCTGTAGGGTTGTTTTATTGGTTTCACTTGCCATTAAGGTACCAGTCCTGCATAATTACGCAGGTTCAGACCCTTTATAACGCCTCCCCACAGAACAGATTCTTAGGTCACTACAGAAAACAACAATCATAGAATCAACAAGAAATTCAATGTTTGACATGCAATAGAATGAACATTAACATGAGTTCAAATAACTGAAATCAATTAAGGTTTCAATAACAGTTAAGCACGCTGATATAATTCATCACTCAAAATTCCAGAATAACCATAAACAAATAGCAAGAATAAATACGAACATTTATTGAATTTAGGCATAACAATTTAGAAGAACAAATCCAAACAATTATCGAATTTGTTTAGCATGTGATACAAGGCGATCATCGATAAGATTTCCAAACAACCGATTCAGGTTCAATGTTAGGGTTTGTTTGACAATGACATTCTGATATAAATGCATATCTCAATATTCAACAATAGCCATAACCAAATCGAAAGAATACTTATGAACACATGTTCTCGGAATTAGGGTTCAGGTAAAAGTCCTTACCAAGGATTTCAGATAGAAACTCCTACCTGAATCCAAAGCTAAGCTAGTCTAACCAGAAAGTCCTTTACTTTAGCCTAAACGAAAAAATCAAATGGTTAGAATATAGTCTACACTATGATATTATAAATTCAATATTGACTCACGCATACTCCCAAAATGACCCCTTATCGGGTGTGTAAAATTACCAAAATGCCTCTTATGTGTAAAATTACTAAAAGCACCCCTCATACTTAAATAACAAAAATAGTCTTTCCATAAATAGAATCACTAAAATATCCTTACCGTCTGTGAATTTACCCCAAAAAATACCTTTTATAGGTAAAATTACCAAAATAGCCCCTCTAGGTGGTAAATTACCAAAATACCCCTAAAAATTCTAGGCACTGAAAAAATCTCAACATATTAAAACACTAATTTAAGCATCTTGAAGTCATTTTTAGGCTAAAATGTATTTTAAAATTTTTTTGCCCGAAAATTCCGAACTAGTGTCCAGACCGAGCGCTCAAAAGTCGATTCTGTTAAAATAGCTATCGACTTCAAAATGGCACGAAATTTTAGGAAATAAAATATCTCAGTAAAATAAGGTTTCCCCCAAAATTTTTAGATTCAAATAACTTGATTTACTATATTGAATAAATCAAGAATACTTTTTAATCGATACCCTAATTTAGCATCCTTTGCAGACACCGAAAATTCCCAAAATAATTCCCTATCTTTGTGACAAAAACAATTACTATTCAAATTAAAACACCTACAATTTCACCTTAAGCTACACACAATCCTTCCTCTTCTATAAATTGCAGAGACATACACAGAATTTCACACTCATTTTACACACACGGCCACTCTCCAAACACACCCAAAACACCTACCTATATATAATCATACCTAAATACACACACACACTAATACACCACCTAATCAAAACATATAGACACCTCTCTCTCTCTCTCTCTCTCACACACACACACACACACACTCACTCACACTATACTTATAGAATTTTTCCATTACACCCCCTAATTTTAATACCTAAACACTGAATTCATACACCCTTGCACCACCAAAACACCCACTCCATTACAGCACCACTGCTGCCGTAGCAGTAGTGTGCATCCTCCACACACGCAGAGCACATAACACACACACACACACCCCCCACAATACAACACCCCCACCCACTAAAACACAGGTTCATACCCAAACACACACTAAATCACTGCACTATCACACATATTTGCACATGCAGAAACACATAACCACACGATTTCACACACTGAAACTCATACATACACACAATTAATTAACACACTAAATTTTGCAAACTACTGTGAAAGACTTCTTCCAATTTCCCTTTCTCTTCCTCGTTCAGTTTCCCCCTCTGTTCTTTTTCTTCTCGAAGTTTTGTTTTTGCTTCTTCTTCTCGGTTTTGTTCTTGTTTCACTGTTCTTTCTTCTGTTACTCTTTTCTGTTTCTCTCTTTTTTTCCTCTTTCAAAATTTCTTTCTATTTCCAAAAAAATATAATAAACTATTACTTTATAATTTAATCTGATTAGTCAGCAACAATTTAAGTAGGAGGTGGCCTCATGTTATGATACATTTCTCTAAAAGTTGACACATAATGCCTAACTTTTCAAAATTACAATTTAGCCCCCAAAGTTTTTCAAAATTACAAAATGCCCCCGAAAGTTTTAAAATCTGTATTTTTGCCCCAAAAATCATTTTAACATTTCATGCTCTACTAATCTCCGAGTATTTCTCAAATTTATCACCCGTTTCTTTTTCTGATCACCAATAATTGTTTTAAACTGCTCGAAAAGTGCAGGATATTACACTGATAAATCCTATATGGAGGAGTTTCATGACTTCCTCCTTGACTTTAAGGGACCACCGGGCATGTCACTACATGATCAAGCAAATACATATATCAATTCTTTGAGGAGCCCAATGATATCTCCTCTCTCTCCCTCTTCTAGGCTAGCCTCTAATTTAATTTCTTTCACATTTTTAGGCATGCCTATGTTGACTTTGACTGTTTCTTCTGCCACTGATTTCACTCGACTAGACTCTCGATTTTTAATTTCTTTCAAGTATTTTTTATCTTCTTCGTTTGATAGTTGTGACTCATCATAAAATGTGTTGATTAACACATCATAACTTAAATCAGCAACCAAAGAGTAATCAAAATTGAACATCACATTATTAATTAAAAAGTCAGGAAAAACATAGTAGGTAAGAATTCAGATTGTCTAAGGAAACATAAGCATCTAGGTCTTTCGGTTCAAGAATAGTCTTAGCAACAGGACGACCCTTGGTGATCTCCTTCACAGCCAGCGGTCTGCACTCGACCTTCTAATTTTGCATACTGCTCTCTACTAAAGTGATCAGGATTGTTAGGTCAGTAGTCTGGTCATTCACCCTGAGATAAGCACAAGGATGTGCATATCGTTGAAACAAGCCGTCATTTCCTCAGCCTCCATAAAGTCCATCCAATCACGAGTTTTCTCTTTCTCGGCACAATCAGGCTTGGTAGTTCTTCATTCTCAACCCACTCATAGTCGTAAAAGATCTCTCATCTGTTCATCAACTTCCTCGTCTTTGTGTTATAGACCGGCTATATGAATCGTTAGTAAGGTCCCTCTTTTCCTTCCTTAACAAAGTATCCATTCATTGTAAGGACCTTAGACATTGTGTACTCTATGAGCCGTTCTTACTCCCTGGCTTTCTTGGCATAAGTCATCTTCAGAGGGCTTCTTTCTTCTCTTTCTTGGTCAGCTTGTATCTCAACCCAAACTGGACTTTCTTGCTTTCTAACACCGGAAATAGGAGAGGCACCAGCTCTGTCTGTAGAAATGGAGTAGGCTCAAGGGCAGGTCGACCGGGTGAGGGTGTCAGTTGGTACCTATTTCAGTAGCTGCTCACGCAACCTCGACCCATGGTGTCTGGCGTGGACACCTCCCTAGGCAAGAGGCAAGGAATTTGAGGCTCCAGCCCACTCATGGTCCTGCGATAGTACTCTCGCCCAGGTAAAACTATTGGTTGGAGAAGCCAACCAATAGTGACTAACTCCTTGACAGCCTTAGTCCCTCAGCATATTGAGCCTCGGTTCAGCACTTTGTAATCGATCCCTAAAAAAAGACATTAACGATAGATAAAACAGGAAAAATATTTTGAACAAAAACTTCTGAGAATTACGATCGCTAAGTTTAGTTGTTCGTACACTCGTGGTAAACGGCAGCGACGGGAGTCCTCTTTCCATTTCCTCCAGCAGATAACCAGTTCCTTTGTCCATGGCCTTTGGGACCAAAGTCAAAGGGTGTAGCGAAAATATCTCATAAGCCGATATATATGCTAAGAACAGAACAAAGATTAGAGCATTTTAAAATAAATATAGATAAATGTTGAGATAGAAGACGTAGAAGGGGGTTTAGAACATACTTCACATATGTTGTTGTATCCCATAAAACTCGATGTCACAAGACGTGACAAAGTCCATCGAGTGGTATAGCTGTACGAGTGCTGGCATTCCCAAGTTGTACTCCTTGATCTGGCCGACGTTCTCCAGCGCCCTCAAGCACCAAAGATAGACAGGGTCATCTCTAGTGCTGAACAACATCTCCCCGAGCATGTACAACAAAAATACCTAGACATAATGATATACTTTAGCCTCCTCGATACCCACTAGCTCTATCTCCTCATACTGCTCTCGGATGGAGGGAAGCAAGATCGAACCCCTCTAATTGAACGTCAAGATGTATCCGAGCATCCTCTATACAGATCCTTGATCTCTGTCCACATCGTAACACTAGAGATTGGGCGACCTCTCACCCTTACCCCGATGATGTTGACAACCATATGGGGTGAATGTCACGTTTCTAAATGATAGGTGGAATGTGTTTGTGGTATCCCATCAACGCTCAGCGAAAGTCAGGAGGAGCCACTTGTTTTGATTGAACATATGCAGCCCAATCAGGAAAGGGCAAACCCTGTGGCCTCCACTTTATCTGCACCTCATCGGGGATCTTACTCCACCAAACCCCAACTAGGTTTGGTGATCCTTTAAGTCTAATGTTCGTAGTGTGAGGCTAAAATAAAAAAAGTGGGAAAAAGCGGCATACGGTTTCATTGAGGCACATCATCGAGCACTTTGTGCCCACTATGTTTAGGGCATTGTTCTTCTAAAATTCTTTGATAAAATTGATGTACATAGAATGTACTTCATAGATATGATCATTTCTGTGAGCATTATATCAATTTATGTGTGTAATTTAAGCAACTACATGCAAAATTTCATCCTAAACAATGTGCCATAGAATAGTGCAAGAAGGTAGTAGCGTAAAAGCATACTTTGGTGGTGAAGAAAAGACATGAGCTACGCGTTTTTTGATCCTTCACTAGAATGCTCTTGTCACTTGGCTTAGCGATGGGGTGAAACTGCTTGAGATGCGTAACTTTTGGACCTCCCTCGTGGCCTCTTTTCTATCGATTTGGTTGGTTTGGTGTTTGATTTATGGGGATTTATAGCCTTCGTTGTCGAATTAGGGGATAGCTTCAAGGGGAATTTTCTCCCAAAGTTTGAGAGAGAAGAAGAGATGAAAAAAATGAGAACTAATTCCGTGAACTAGGGCTATTTTCTGGTAAGAGAATTGACCAGTACTCTTTTGCCCAAAATAATTATGTGGTTTACCGGCCGGTTTGTTCCTTTGATTTTCTCGCTACATGTACTCGCCGATTTCAACAAAGAACTGACCTGTACACTTAGCAAACAGGCCAATATGTTCGCCTTAAAAAAACTTCAAAAATTAAAAAAATAAATAAAAGGGAAAGTTTGGATTTCGCTTTTAGGTCAAGTCTCTTATCCTTCTTGACTCTGCAAAGGAGTTGATCTATCCCGATTCCTTTGCCCAATGCAACCATTTTCCCTCGTTGTTGGCTCTAATTGACTCCTCTGCAATCATTTTTAGGTACATCTAGGCGACTACGCTTTGTTACTATTGGCTCAGGCTTCTAAATCCGTATAGCCAAGCAACCAATCATCGTTACTGTTGGTCCCAACTTTTAGTCGTAAGTCCATTGTGCGCCTTGATGACCAGTCGTCGCTACTGTTAGCTCTGACTTCTACAAATATTGTTCTCCTCATTTGCCTAAATGACCAATCATCGTTACTGTTAGCTCCAGATATTAGGCGGTGAGTTTAACGTATCCTTATACAACTAATCAATGTTACTGTTGGCTCTGTCTTCTAGAACTGTATCCTTGTGGTTAGGTGACCAATCAATGTTACTGTTAGCTCTGGTTTTTAAATGACCAAACATTTTTATTGTTGGCTCCGGCTATTAGACATTGCAGTATGCGGATGACCAATCGTTGTTACTGTTGGTTCTGGCTTCTAGTGTCATGACCTGAACCCACGGGTGGGCCCGTGAGCTAGATACGTGACCGGCCGCAGATCCAATGGACTCCAACCGAGGGCTCTGCCAGGCCTTACGACAACCTGTACACAAGAATCTATAACCAAGTAATTTAAATCTATCTCCTTAATAATATTTCTAAAATCACGCTTATAATTTCTCAATAAATCTCCAATGACATTCTTTATTGAACGACTAACATAGATCATTTTAAATCCGGTGGAGTCTAAGCTTCGAATAAATCTCTAAGTACAAATTTAGTACTAGCATACCACCTAATGATTTATTAAATAATCTAAGAGGACTGCAACTCCTCTGGCAGTCGCCTACCATAATCCTCGTGGCCTTCATCAGTTCTGGTTCCATCTAGATCATCGCCTGAAAATATTTAAAAGAGTGAGCTTGGGGCCCAATAAGTACACATACCATATCCCTAAAATAGGTTTTGGGATTTATAAAAACATGCCATGGGTTTTTTGGATTTAAAACTGGTAAACATTTTCACAAGAGATACTATACATATATCTACTTTATGAAAGCAATTCATCCAAGATTCTTAGAAACGAAGTATGACATCAAATATGCTCATTAACAACTATCACAGTTCATCATAACTTAAGTATGCTGCGGTCAACGTACATTCCCCCCCTGACTAGGGCCCACAATCCCTACTCCACCCGGGATAAATATTATTCGGTCAGGGTATGCACCCCTCTGACTAGGGCCCACAATCCCTCCTTCGTCCGGGATACATATTATTGTGGACGCAAGGGCAAACCACGAGCAACAATACTGTGCGTCAACGTATTGTCCCGTTGACGAGGACCCAACAATCCAACTTTCCTCTGTGGATATAGGGCACAACAACCAAGCCAGAAATATCGTCTCATTCAACATAAGCCAACTTTAAAACACTACTCATAGAAACATTCCATGGCATTTTTTATTCATTTTCTCATCAACCAATTTACACAAAAGCAGTAGTGTGTGAAAGGCTTTAAAATATCTAATTGGAACAAATCATTTATAAATATACATAGACGGAAAATAGGGTATACGGAGGAATATGGCAGGAGTACTTACCTGGATAGCTAAGCGGTTCTGGTTCTTGTTCCCAAACCTGCCCTAGCTTTTGTCTATCGAAACCTAAACAATAAACATATGTTATTTATTGCCGATCAATCATGCCTAGGTGCTAAATTTTCCCCCGGACTCCACCCGGAATAAATATTATTCGGTCAGGGTATGCGCCCCCCTGACTAGGGCCCACAATCCCTCCTTTGTCTGGGATACATTTTATTGTGGACGCAAGGGCGAATCACGAGCAACAGTACTGTGTGTCAACGTATCGTCCCTTTGACCAGGACCCAACAATCCAACTTTCCCCCGTGAATATGGGGCATAACAACCAAGCCAGAAATACCGTCTTATTCAACATAAGCCAACTTTAAAACACTACTCATAGAAACATTCTATGGCATTTTTTACAAAATTACCAAAATACTCCTAGACTTATGTAAAATTACCAAATTACCCCCGATGCCTAACGTACTGTTACACATCTAATATAACTCAAAACGTCTTTTTAAACAACTAGGTGGGTTTTTCGGACAAAAATTGCCTTTTTGGGAATTCTCCATTCGGAACCCTAAATCGTTCCTTAAATTGAGTGCTAAGGTTCCTATTCCAAAGTATATCCAAACGGCACGAAAATATCACAAACTTTCAGATGCTCAAGTGTCTCAATATGTTTAGATCACTATAATTTTTTTGGCTACAAATAATTTTATTTATTATATCAAATAGTTCAAAATCCTATTTTCAAAATAAGATCATTTCAAGCATTTTTCCTATCTAGAAAAATCTCATAAATTTCTACATCGAAGGTTTGACAAAAATAAGGCTAGTTTCAGTTTTGCACTTTGCCCAAATATGCTAAAAAATGGCATAAAAAGTCTTGGGCAATAGACTAATCTATAATTCTAGAAACAACATTTTTTCAGCAAACCCTAATTTTGTACATTTACCATTTTGAGCCTGAAACATGACGAATCTTAGAAAACTCAAAACTACAATGTTAAAGTAGCTGATCAAAGCAACACATCTCTGTGCAGACCAATTTTGTTCGATGGTTATTTTAGAGCTGAAACACTACGAATCTCAAAAACCTCAAAACTGAAAGGTTAAGGAGGACTTTCTGATCTTTCTAGAAATATAAATTTCACAAAAACCCCATAAGTAATTAAGTTTCTATGACAAATCGAAGTGGGTGCCAGAAACCGAAAATTTTGAACTTCTACAGTGAATTGACTTTAAGGTCATTTTTCAATGTGCAAACGTGGGATTCTAAGAAAACTCAAAACTAAAAACTTGAATATGACACAATGAGGTTTTTAGAAAGTGTAAAATCATCTCAATTGGATATGAAATCGAGGAGATATAACAAAAACTGTAACCCACTCTTATGATGCTCTGTAGCAGCCTTCTTCTCAAACACACCCATAAAAGCTACCAATTTCACGACAAAAACATATATAACATCCAAATTCATGGCTAAACTAAAGAAAGAGTTTAGGGATTTCATTACCTTGAATTTCTCCTTGCCCTAGCTTGGTTTTCCCCTCCATTCTCTTTCCTTTTTCACGTGAAATAAGGGCTGACAGATCTGCTAGGACGACTGCCTCTTAAGACTTCCTTTATATATGGTTTCCCTTGGTTGGAATAATTCTAAAGACCCCCCACACTTAGCTAGTGTTCTCATCTCACTCACATTCCTTTTAAGAGACCACAATAGTCTTAGATTAAGGTTAAAAATAAAAATTTCATCGACTAATGAAACGTTCAGGGCATTACATTCTTCCCATCTAATTAACTTGCAAGCTTAAAAGCTTTATTAATGGTCGCTAAAGGTCACAATCAATACCGTTGGTGATAATCGTCGCTAAAGACCCCGATTAATGTATATTTCCACAACTGCCACTAAAGGAATAACTAAAATTCTAAGATTCACCGTAAACCGTATTCTAAGTGCGGGGTATTACATCTAGGGGTGGGCCTAGTGCCTAAGCAACAAATCGCTGTTACCGTTGGCCTGGATCTTAGGTACGAGTTCCTTTTTAGTGTTCATAGATAACCATCATTACTGTTGGCTCTGGCTTCTAGGAATATGCCACTTATCAAGCGACCTATCGTTCTCATTATTGGCTCTGGCTCCAGATAAAGATGATTCCCTTTTAAGTATCCTTGGACGACCAATCGTTGTTACTGTTGGCTCCGGGACTGCCAAGGTCAGCCTTGTGTTTAAGCGACGAATTGTTATTACGGTTAACTCCGGCTTCGAGCAATATCTCCATCAAATTATCCAAACTACTGGTCTTATTCTTTCCCCTATGATAAGTAGGAAGCCTCAAAAGGCATGACCTCTTATTTGTCTTAGTCTTTGCGTCAGTCGTACGTCTCATGGTCTTTTTCGTACCTTTACTACGAATTTTTTTTTGTTATTGGAGATGCTCGCTCGAGGGCGAGATCCCTCACCAATGGGCTCTGTAGGCACCTTTGTAGGTGTAATTTTATCAATGTTAGTTTATTAAGTGGTTAGGTTTTTTTAGAGCTTATTATTATTACTATTATTATTATTGATCTAGGCCTAAAAATACTAATAGGCTTAATTTAATTAGCTAAGTCGAGTCCAATTTGTGATCTAGGTAGTGCAGTGGGCTTTAGCCCAGGTTAATGTTTAGACAAGATAAGAGATCTAGCATTTGGTTTCGATTAGATTTTTCTGGTCTATCCGAAATTCTAATTATCACATGTGTAGCATAATAAAATAGGGGTTCTTCACCCTCTACAGCTGGTTTAAAATCCGTTAGTTGAGGGAGGAGAACTGCCATTTTTTGAAAGAATCGACCTATTTGTCAGTGTCTATAAATGAGCTAGCTGGTACGGGTAATTAAGACTTTTCAGCATATTTTGGTCTTATCATTTAGAAATGATAGGCAATCAAATGGTCTCAACCTGCCTATCTACTGCCTCCAGACTGGCTGCCGAAAGGGGATAGTCAATCAAAGGAAAATATCCCTCGAAAAAGGCTCTAGAATTATAAGAAAATAAACTAGCAGAAAAGGGTAAAAAAGATAGTAAGAAATAGGTTAGGAAAGTCAATTTTCGAGTTCATAAGCATAGCAATTCCATCAAATCATGGAGGAACCAGAGTTGTCAATGTGGCATTCCAAACCATCCAAATCGAGAGGTAATTGATTCTTTCACTATCGTCTTTTAGCTTTTCATAAAATAGCTTAGAGGAGTCTAGAAATAGATTTCCAAGATAAACATTGGAAAAGAGTTCTCTCACTAGAAGAAGTTGGTTAGGATTAGAAGTCTAATCAGAATAGAATTTCATTCGAACCAGAATTCTGCTAGGTTTAGACTCTATTTCAATTAGAATTATGGAACAACTAGAAGACCTGATGCGAAAGAGTTCTAAAAGCAATTAACTAGAAGAAGTTGGATTGAATTATGTCTCTAAAAATTACGGATCAAGATTTAGGTCACCTCCCTTAGTTTCAGTCAAAACTACGTGGTTTTAATCCCGATTAGTCTGATAGGATATGTAGGCCACTCTATCCCAGTTTATGGAGTACAAACTAAACTTAGTTCAGTTTGGGTTTTGTTTGGATTTATTTGTTCATGGGAAAAAAAATCGTAAAACCACTATAAACAAATCAGAGGCCATTAGGAAATGACAGAGTGCCTAAAGGCTTCCCGTCATAAAAATTAATCTCCGAATCCGAATTTCCAGTTTGGTGTGATTAGAAACTTTAATTGGACAACTTTAGAGTAGAAGAGGATTTTCTTGTTTTCCCTTTTAATACTTGATTAACCATGAAAAATAAGATGGCATCTCGAGAAGACCATTTGGTCCTTTTTTGGAGGCCGCTCGTCACAATGCACGAGGACAATGCTTATTGATATTGCATCACAAAGATTAATCTATTCAGTTAAAAGAAACTTCACCCATTTAAAAATAAATGTAACTATCTTTTATGGAATAACCATGAAAATATAAAGGGAAAATTGTGCAGAATATCCTGTGGTTTGGACGTATTGCAAAAGAAATCCCTGGAGTTACAAAAGTTGCAATGGCCACATGTGATGTTAATTTTTTTTGCAACCGTTAGAGAAATCGTCCAAGTTGACGGAGCATGATATTCACTTTCTTAAAAAGTGCATTTGATAGATTTTAATATATTAAAGAGACTAAAGTACCCTCTTTTTTTTTTCTCTCCCACCCAAGTCCCAATTTATTCCCCAACCAAACCCTACCCCTAGCCGTTCCCTTAAGCAACTAAAACCCTAACGCTGCCCTCACCCAGCCCCATCCACCATCACCACCGCCCATTTCTGCCACCAGCCAGCCCCATGCACCTACGATGACCCCTCTGCCGCCAGCCCCGACAACCCACCATGACCCCTCTGTCGTCGTCGCTAGCGCCTTCATCAACCCAAGCCAAGTGTGTTGCCACCACTGGTCCCTTCCACCCACTACGAACTCCACGTCGCCATCCCCGTCATCACCCCCAGTCTCTTGCACCACTGCTAGCCCTGCCATCAACCCCAGCCACTTGCGCCGCCGCCAACCTGCCATCAACCCTAGCCAATTGCACCGCCGCCAACAACTTGATTCACAAACCACAAGCCTAACCCAAGACCATTCAAAAGAAAAACCCTAGATCTACAATTACGGAACCCTAAATCTATAATTAGGGTTTCTATAGAGGGGCCAGCCCCGCCAGGTGTTGCCGTCACTAGCCTCGTCCACTCACCATGAACCTGTGTCGCCGCCCGCTACTCTGCCATCAACCCCATCCACTTGTGCCGTCGCCACCATCTTGATCCACCTCTACGAGCTTAGCCCTGCCCCCTGCCCAATACCAACACCATTCATACAAAATAAAACCTTAGATCTACAATTGTGGTTTATACAGAGGGCAGTTTAGACATTTTTGTCGTGAATCGTCTGGTGCAACACTTTTGCTACCTTAGGTGTCTCTTTGCAACTTTTGTAACAACATGGGTCTTTTTGCAACTACTCTAGACCACAAGGGTATTTTATGCAATTTTCGCAAATATAAATTGTGCAATAGTTTCATCTTGCAGTTCAGTTTGGGTTTTGTTTGGATTTATTTGTTCATGGGAAAAAAAATCGTAAAACCACTATAAACAAATCAGAGGCCATTAGGAAATGACAGAGTGCCTAAAGGCTTCCCGTCATAAAAATTAGTCTCCGAATCCGAATTTCCAGTTTGGTGTGATTAGAAACTTTAATTGGACAACTTTAGAGTAGAAGAGGATTTTCTTGTTTTCCCTTTTAATACTTGATTAACCATGAAAAATAAGATGGCATCTCGAGAAGACCATTTGGTCCTTTTTTGGAGGCCTCTCGTCACAATGCACGAGGACAATGCTTATTGATATTGCATCACAAAGATTAATCTATTCAGTTAAAAGAAACTTCACCCATTTAAAAATAAATGTGACTATCTTTTATGGAATAACCATGAAAATATAAAGGGAAAATTGCGCAGAATATCCTGTGGTTTGGACGTATTGCAAAAGAAATCCCTGGAGTTACAAAAGTTGCAATGGCCACATGTGATGTTAATTTTTTTTGCAACCGTTAGAGAAATCGTCCAAGTTGACGGAGCATGATATTCACTTTCTTAAAAGGTGCATTTGATAGATTTTAATATATTAAAGAGACTAAAGTACCCTCTTTTTTTTTTCTTTCCCACCCAAGTCCCAATTTATTCCCCAACCAAACCCTACCCCTAGCTGTTCCCTCAAACAACTAAAACCCTAACGCTGCCCTCACCCAGCCCCATCAGCCATCACCACCGCCCATTTCTGCCACCAGCCAGCCCCATACACCTACGATGACCCCTCTGCCGCCAGCCCCGACAACCCACCATGACCCTTCTGTCGCCATCGCTAGCGCCTTCATCAACCCAAGCCAAGTGTGTTGCCACCACCGGTCCCTTCCACCCACTACGAACTACACGTCGCCATCCACGTCGCCATCCCCGTCATCACCCCCAGTCTCTTGCACCATTGCTAGCCCTGCCATCAACCCCAGCCACTTGCGCCGCCGCCAACCTGCCATCAAACCTAGCCAATTGCACCGCCGCCAACAACTTGATTCACAAACCACAAGCCTAACCCAAGACCATTCAAAAGAAAAACCCTAGATCTACAATTACGGAACCCTAAATCTACAATTAGGGTTTCTATAGAGGGGCCAGCCCCGCCAGGTGCTGCCGTCACTAGCCTCGTCCACTCACCATGAACCTGTGTCGCCGCTCGCTACCCTGCCATCAACCCCATCCACTTGTGCCGTCGCCACCATCTTGATCCACCCCCACGAGCTTAGCCATGCCCCCCCTGCCAATACCAACACCATTCATACAAAATAAAACCCTAGATCTACAATTGTGGTTTATACAGAGGGCAGTTTAGACATTTTTGTCGTGAATCGTCTGATGCAACACTTTTGCAACCTTAGGTGTCTCTTTGCAACTTTTGTAACAACATGGGTCTTTTTGCAACTACCCTAGACCACAAGGGTATTTTATGCAATTTTCGCAAATATAAATTGTGCAATAGTTTCATCTTGCAGTTCAAAACTTCTAAATAGATTGCACTTAATTAGTCCACCCCATGCTGTCAGACTTGCATCCATAATAGATCTTTATGTGCTCTTCTTTTCAACCAGAGAAGTTTCTTGGCAACTACGGTCGAAGCATTTTGCCTACAACACCCTTGCTAAGTTGTTAAATGTAGCAACCGTAGCAAAAAACCATAACAAAACAGTACAAACAACATGGTCAACTTACAGAGGCATGAATGAGATCTTACATTGTGATAAATTGTGGTTGAATTGGTGTTTTCTGTACAGTACAAGTGATCGGTACGATTGCTCTGACCTCAGAATTTTGACCATCTTTACCTTATCAAGCAGTTCACGAAAAGTAATTGAAAGACCAGTATATAATATATCTGAGACTATATACTTTGCTATAATCAGAATTAATAATGAATAATGAATAGGCACACAAATTATGGTCGTCATGGTATTCAATGAGGAAGAACTTTCTACATGGATTTGTTTTCCTTCATATTTAGACCGCTTGTCTGTCTCAAAATTTCAAAAGAATATCCTCTCAATTCTTGTGGGTGGAGTCCTCTGCAGGTACTGTACATTATACTCCCAACTAACACATACCAGTAGAGTAGGCAAAAAACTTAGGGGTTAAGGTGTGTGGGAGGTGGGGAAGGGGTGCGGGGTGGAGACCTCAGCAAATTTAAGATTCTCAAAATCCCATTAAAGTGGAGCTGAGGTTGAGTAAAGGTGCCAGAGCATCTGGGGCAAACTTTCTAGCAAAAAGGTAGCAAATGGTTGTATTTTTAAAATTATACATGCATTGCGTTTTGTTAATCCTTATGGACTGTATGAACTCTTTTGTTATCTTGGCTTCCCCAAAGGTTGCTGGATGCGGACCCCACATCGACCAGTCGACATAAGTCACGGTCCGATTAGCATTTAAGGGCCCGTAGAACATGTGTATGTAAGTTGGGATGTAGTGCTCGTCAGGGTAGCAGTCAGGCGTACAATACTTCCTGAAAATGGTGTAATATTTGGTGTCAGAGACTATTTTAATAGCCAGAGTACGGTTGAGCTCAAACCATTGGGATCCTTTCCTCCAATCTGAGAGCATGATATCGGGTTGCATGCGATGGCTGTAACGGCCTCGCCCATAGCGACCGGGATCATCATACGATTCGGCAAAGTTATGAACAGATCCAATGAGATATTTGTAGACGGTTTGGAAGTTGTAAACTGGAATGCAGCTCTCAGAAAGAAGAACAAATCGCTCATTTGAGAAGTCAAGCAACGCATTCGCCAGAAGTCGCCTCTCTGCATCAGCCAGAGATACAGATCCCCATTCGACATTCTGAAAGGAAGGAAGAAACATTCAAACTAAATCATGAGTAGCTACGTATAATTTCAAACATGTGAACCATGCATAATAATGTAGGACTACTATACAGGTTACCATATGATATCATCTCCTAGATGTCACACATTTACAATCAAGTCCTCCCTCATTGAAACCTCAAACTCATAAAATTCTAGACTTCCAATTTTGGGTGCGCTGTGGCCCAAAACCAAACTTCCTCGAAACCAGCTGGTCAAGTGCTGTGGTATCATATGGTAAACACAACCCAATTCTTATTCTTTTTTCTCCAAAACCAATCAACTATCACTTGGTATCTCTCTTCACCGTATAGTCCCCGGCAACCACCAAGGGTTATCAAAAACCCCTTTTTCCACACTCTCTCTCCTGCCCTCCCCCTTCTCTCGCACTCAAAACAAAAAAAAAAAGAAAAAAGAAAGAAAGATAAATGAGATGGATTAAAAAGCTCCTGATAGTAAAGGCTGAAGATTATGTCATAATTAGAACAAAAGAAAGTCGTGAAACTTCCAATCTCCTTGCAAGTTTGCCAAGGAAATAGTGCCAATATAAGCCAGCATCAGCACGTTCGCCCACCAACAACCAAATCGAATTCCTTTACCACTGTCACAGGGCTGAAAATGAACAGAAAAGATAAGGAATCTTATAGCCTCTAAGTTCCCCATGTAAATTACTCAATTGGACGAGGAACGAGATCCCACAATCTCTCTCTGACATTACTTATATCCAACTTGATGCTAGGACAACGCTGCCTGCATAGGTATCTTAGTGGAACGCAACAAACTTGGGTGATTCTGACAGGTTTCAGTATCGACGGCTTAGCTATTCAACAGCTTCAGCTTGCGAATTCCTCGTATCTCTATATGCATCCCATGTTATAAGAGTGTAACCGTCAAATCAGCATGAACTAGAAGTCCAAGATCTTCAGCAAGCTTCAGAAAACTTGCCATATGCGGAACCATCTCCTGTATAAGGTTGAGATATACAAAACCCACTATCCTAGTGATGCTCCCACTCTCACTCCATGCTCCATACTCATGTTCCACGCAACTAATGTATATACAAGTATGGGAATGAATATTTATAGTCATATATGTATAAACTATGATTTGATGACTAATATATGGTTGAATATATCAACGACCTATAGTCCAAAAAACCTGCTTTGCAGTAATCCTCCGCCACTTTGCTCATTATACATTTTGTGTCAAAAATCTAACAGAAAGTAACATGTCATGCATCGTTTCAAGTTTGCTTGCAACAGTTCCTTTATTCTTCATATAGCTCACGTAAAGCAATAACTGTTTTCACTAACGCATATTTGAAAACAACTCTCTCTTATAGCTGATTTCAATAAAAGCACCATGGGGCTTACTTACTGACGGTGAGACATTTTATTCCAATTTATTATGCTACTGGAACAGGATATGTTTTAAGACAAGGACCCCCGAAGATGAAGGTGAACAGAATATTGCTTAGGGATCGCACTCTGCGCCGCTTGGTGAACAAAATTTATATACTGCGAGTCTCTGACCATTTTTCTTACCCACACCTTTGACCTCTTTCAGTGAAGAAAAAGAGGAAAAAGGAACCATTTAAGACCCACTAGATGGTTCCTAAGCGTGTTTGTTGCAGTAACATCATTAGTCCGAGAGTAACAGAGAGTGGAGAAAGGCATAAAAGCCTCTCTAGTGTTGTCAACGAGCAGTCGGGTGACTCCTTCGTAACCCATGATGAACCCATAGACGCTCCTTTCCCTCTGCTCACTCCCATTATTCGAAGGTGGAAAAAGGGTACTACAAATATATGTAATTGTGGGGGTCCAACCACTCTAGATGCACGGCTAACAAGATCTATCTAACTTATTTAGTTGCTTAATCTTTTTCTTGTCATGACTACACTGTTATATAGTGATAAGCAAGAAAAAAAGAGTCACGAATAGAATCTGGTGGACCCTATGTGGTGCAGACGAAGCTCGTGCCTTTGTAACAAGCATGGGGTAGACTGAGTACTACGCACGCTCTATTTTCTCCCTTTTTTTCACATATTTTCTCAAGGACACTCAAGTACTGCCTTAGTGCTAAGTTTGGGTGCCACACAAATCTTTTCTCTAAGAAAAGGAGGAGAAAGAAGATGAGTACAAAGTAGAAATGAAAGCAAACCACTCTAATGACCTAAAGTACAAGTGGAGGTTTCATATTTATACAGATGTCAATAATTTTGTTCCTAGAACTTTTCTTTGAAGTTGCATACATGTACGACGATGGATTACGTTGTGAATTCATAGCTTAGCTCTCTCCCTCTGTCTACAGAAACATATACGTGTGTGTCTGCGCGCACGGGCATGGGGAGGCTGATCCAGATATACGCTAGATAAAACACATTTTATCTAGCAGATCTTGAGCTGTTCACGTCAATACCTGAACGGCCTAGATCAGTTTGGCCCAACCGTCCACCGACTAATAAGCCCCTCCCACCTCCCCATTAAGGTCCTAAGTCAAAACCCATAAGCAACCCCAAACCCCCATCATCGCCTTCAACCCACCACCATCAGCCACCTTCAAACCCACCGCAGCCACAACCACCACCCTACCACCCCAACCCAAACCCACAAACACCCATCACCAACCACCTTCAAATCCACCACAACCTCCACCGTCCACCACCCTAAACCCACACTCATAACAACCCACCATTAGCCACCTTCGAACCCACCACAACCTCCACCATCTACCGCTTCAAACCCACACCCACACCCACAAGCACTAACCACAACCTCCACCGTATATCAACCCAAACTCATCATCAGCCAAACCACCATTAGAGGCTACCACTGCCAAAAGGAAGTGCAGAACACGACAATAAGCCCACCACCATTAAACCGACAAACCCACCACCACCACAACGTGCAATCCCACCACTGTCATCACCGCCACTTCCCATCTGTTCAACACTAGGACCCTGCTCAACACCACTACGCCACTGCCAAATCTCTTCTTAATTCAATCAGCCACAACACCACTACCCCACCACTTCCAAATAGTACCACTGCTGCCTACTAGGTCACCAAACCCACATCAAACATCTCTGTCCAATGCCCCTTCTATATCAAAATTAACGGTTTATGTGTACGGGTAGATGGAGAGATGGGTTGTGATGCAGTGTTGGTAGGTTTTAGTGATTTAGCGATGGTGGGTGCTGTATGATGTGGCGACGGTGGTTAATGTGACGACTGGCAGCAGGAGACGTTGGTCCGGCGGTGACACTTTGTTGCTGCCTAAGATTAATCCAACTAAGTTCTTTTCCCCTCTACCAACCGCCAGAAACAGGGGTGGTTGGTAGTGAACATAATTCGTTTTACTCTTTTGTGGACTAAGGGTATTTGGTAAATTTGCACAACCGCCCAATTCCTCCATCCCACCACAACCTCGGCCCACCAACGCCTTGCCAAGCCACAACTGTCCATAACCAATCCATCCATCCCAACACCGACACCCTGCCACACCCAAAACTGCCACCACCAATTCCTCCACCCACCACCAAAAATTTGCCACAACCAAAACTGCACCCCGTCTATCCCTCCACCCACCACTACCACCCTGCAAAGCCACAACTGCACCTCGATCCCTCCATCCACCACCACAACCTCAAAACTGCAACAGCCACAACTACAACATGAGTCACCAATCCCTCCACCCAAAACCACTGATCATGCCTAACTCCCTCCACCACCATCGCCAACCAACCAAAGCACCACCATATCACCGACTTCAGGATTTGCAGCCTAACTTTGAGGAAATCTAAGATTGTGGGGCGGTATGGGTTGATGAAATCAGGAGAGAAGGTGGATTCGCATCTCTTTACCGATAGCTACAAGTAGAAGCATTTGGTAATTCATTGTATGTTACATGGACCCTTCACTTTGGGGTGAAGGGGCGGTGTCGACACGACAGACGCTAACACGGGTATGGGATTCGGGTCGGATCCGTCATCTGCCGGACGGATACGCCACGTCAACATTCTGGCCAGAAAGCGACGGTAAAGATTGAAGAAAGAGGAAGTTGTGAAGGTTTTTAAGAGAGAGAAGAAGAAGATATGATGTTTTGAAAAGGGAAAAGAGAAGAAGATATGGTCGTCGACGTACAGGAAAGAGAAGAAGAAGGAAGAAGAAGAAGATGAAGAGGGGGGGCCGCTATGTTACATGGACTCGGTATGAGTGTCCGGGTCGGATACGTGTCCAAGTGTCGGATTCGTCTAATTTTTAAAACAACACACGGGGATACGGCAAATTGTTCATATCTATTATCATGTTTTAGTAGTTTCCTAGGTGAAATGATGTTTTAAGTGAGACAGATGGTTTTAATTCAGAACTTGTCTCATCTCAAAGCAATAACGAATAACTAAAACACTATAAGTTAGTGTTCATAGTGCATATCATATGAGATGTGTCGGACACATAATGTCAAGTGTCCAACACGGGTAGTTCACGCATTTTGAAGAGTTCATGTAACATGGGGGGGAGGGAGAGGGAGAGGGGAGAGTGGAGAGAGAGAGAGAGAGTACCTTCTGCCAGTAGTCAGTCAGTGGTCACATGGGTCTTATTCTGTCTCTTTGCTTATGAGTTTTGACAGGCTTTCTTTATTTCTTTTTTCAATTTTTTTGGCATTAACTTATCAAAAAAGGTACCAAAAATATCTAAATCAAAATAAAATGTATATTCTCCAACCAAAAATGAAAGAACCTATTTATTCTTGGCAATATTTTCTATATAATTTTTGTAGAATTTATATATGCCCGTAAAAATAATAATTTAACACTCAATCTCATCTAAAGTATTTATGTATCTTAAAATTTTTAGCCGTGTCCATTTTCGGATCCGTGTCCCCGTATCCCCAATTTTCAAAATTGGCTAGTTCGACACTCGGATACGTATCTGATCCAGACACCGACATTGAGTCCATGTAACATAGAATTCCTTTACTTGACCGTTTTGCGAAAAAGAATATTTAGGTCATTTTCTCCTAGAGGTTGATCTGGACCGTCCTTGAACATCAATATCTGTGTAAAGGTAGAGGGGCTGATCCAGACATAGCGCCAGATAAACTCATTTTATCTAGCTAATCTACTGTTGTCTACGTCCTATCGCTAACGGCTATGAAGCATCAGTGCGGCACTTAGGGTGAAGCACCGGCACTGGATATGCGTCGGTTGCAGGTGCGCGTCGAGTGCGGGGTTGGTGCGATTCAGGTGCGTGTCTAACATTTTTTATTTATTTGCTAATGTCTTAAATATCGGGTGCGTATCGGATCTATGAAAGCACTATTGTCGCGTAGATCTGTGACCACCGGCGACCACGAGAAACTCCAGCGACCACCGACAAGGAATCTGAGAGGAGACTGGAGAGAAGAAATAGAGGTAGAAGAAGGAGAAGGAGAGAAGGACTTACCGGCGACGATGTGTGGCGTGTGGCGTGCGGTGTGCGACGTGCCGCTGCTTCCAGAGAAGAAGAACATGGAGAGTCGATGTTATCTATGCTGGAATGACTTTTGACTTTTTGACAGCTAGCATAGCAAGATGGTTATTTTATTTAAGCACTCTACTGTTAAGTTATTGCATCAAGCAACCCCAGTACTTCAAATAAATAAAAGTGATACCACATAAAATTTTATTGTGTTCAGGTATACAATTTTAATATTTATAAAACAGTCCATTAAACTTATGAAAATCTCACTAATTTGGTTGAAAGTTTTAAATTTTGCGAAAGAACACATTAAACTTAAAAACTCACTACTTTGATTGGAATATTAATATCTTTTTACATATATCAAACACATATATTATGATTATTAAGATTCAAATTGCTTAGAAATTCAATATTAAGTGAACATAAAATTTTTTTTTTTATATAAAATTAGCCGTATTCCCGCCGCACCCGTATCCTAAAATTTTCAAAAAATCCGTATCCGTGTATCTGCACCCGCACCCATGTCCGTGCTTCGTAAGCTGACAGTCTAAATTAACATTTTTTTTTTGTTTCAAACTAGCCCAACCACCCTCACTTAGGTAGTTGGTAAGAAATTAGCTAATGCCATTTTCTTAAAAAAGTAAACGGTCTTTTTGCAGCCATCACCATATGTCACTGTTTTGGGCAATCGGTACAAGGTAAATTGAAACCCCCGCAAATTATACAAGTAATGGCATATGTGATTCACCACCATCCCTACTCCATGCTCCTCCTTCACCTACAACCGCCATCTGGATCTGAATTGTGTTACCCAATCTAAAGGAATCAGCTTTTCTCAAAGCCTAATATCTAGTTATGTGTGATCGCGGTGGGTTGGTGTACCGATATCGAACCTACATATGGTGGGGGGTGATGGTAACTGGTGGTGATTGGTTGCTGATGGTTTGGAGGTGGTTCTAGTGGGTTAAATGGCCGTGGTTAATTGAGGTGGTTGGTTTGGAGGTAGTTCTAATATTGGTCTTCCGCTTGTGATGTGAACGGCGATCAACTCGATAAAATGCAGTTTGACGGCCCTTAAACATAAACAGACACATTCTGATAAGTGACATCCTTCTCATTTTCTGCTTTCCTGTTAATATGAATGAACATTATTTCCTTGGCTATGCAAGTCATGGATTCACACCCTTTTGCAATTCACAGCCTGAATATGAAGCTACAAGAATCGGCTACATACTTACTAATGACATGTCAAGAACCAATAAGTATGAACCTTCAAATTAGCAATAAGAATCATTGCAAAACAATCAATACCTTACTAGAGATCTGACGTTTGTAGAACACAGAGGTATTTGTCACATTGAGCTCATATCCAGGGAGTGCATGCACGTAAATAGAAAACTGCTTCTCACTCTGCCCATGAAAGAACCTCTCCCATAATGGCATCAATGGCAACGGCCCCCTTGTCAAGAACATAAAAGCAACCTTAGGCACTTTCTTGTAGGGGTACTCCGCCATTTGGGGCACCATAGAAGCCCTCCAAAACAGCTCCTCATCCGACATGCCATGCATCGCATACTTTGGCTGAAGAAAACTCTCCATGCTTAAACAATCCTCTACCTCACATCTATCAAAAGTACCACCCAGGGCAACAAATGCACGATTTGTATATATTGCCTCTGCGTGTGACGAAAAATACTGTTCAATATGCGAACTTGATATCAACCCAACAACTACACCGAGCACGAAAGAGATCAAAACGTAGAGCATCCTCAAGAGCCCAAGAGATGGGTCCTTAATAAAACACCCGCCAATCTTACCTTCCAGTTCTCCCTTACTCCTCATTGTATATAACAATATTCGATTAAACCCAATGGAACATACAAACCAATGCCCCAAACGATCAATCAAGAAACCCGATTGGGATACACCGAATTTCGGCTAGGAATTTTCTCAAACAGGTGCCATGAATTGCATCAAACAAAACCCAGAACAAGTAAAGGGAGTCACCCAATTCAGCTAGGATTTCAATCAAACAGTTACCATGCATTAAACGAAAGTAACAAATAATGCATAACAGATGATTAATACAATAATACGGAGAACATGGGAATACCGTCAAGAGGAAGAGTTGGAGATTGGGTGATCATCGATTGCGAAACTAAGGTTGGCATTAAAAAGTGGAGGAAAAAGAGGATGATAAAAGAGTAAGGTTGGTTTTACCGCCGAGAGAAGGGAAATGTGAGAAAGGGAACGAAAATGACAAATGCCAAGTGTTTGAGAAGAACGGCCAGAATTGGAATGCGGAGTGTTGTCTTCAACGGTGTCATTATTATTAGGAGTATATAGATATATATATATATTTTTGTAATCATTAGGAGTACAGATTTGATCTTGGAGGAATGGGGACTGCGATTGCGAGGGACGAGGCGGCATTTGTTGTTGTTGACAAGAGAAACGGTCTTTGCGTTGTAAAATGTCAATGTCAAACTATAAAAATGCGTTGGTTAAAACATGCGAGCCTTTATAAAAAGCCGGCGTTGTTGAGAATATTGGGAACGCCGGTTTCCCAGTTATTTTATACACACACACACACACACTAGCTTAAACCCCACGGGAGAATAATTATTTACTAACCTTCGATTACATTACTGAGCAATTTTATACAAAAATAGTAAAGTACTTGTTGACAGCAAAATTTTCACACACACACACACGTACACATGTGTGTGTGTTATTCATTACTCGCGCGGATAATGCGCGCGCAGTTGCCTGCGCGATCTGGCCGTCTACGCATGAGATCTGGTCAGCCAGATCTCGTGCGTAGACGGCTTGTTTTTTGCCGTCTGCTACATAATAAAGCAGAGGGTATTACGCCATCTGCTACATAATGTAGCTGACCGTAAGTTTACCGTCCGCTACATTATGTAGCGGACGGCGAAATCTGGCCCGCCCACAGGACTGCGTGGATGGTCAGATCGCGCAGGTAACAGCTGATTCATTACCCGCGCAGGTAACAGCTGATTCATTACCCGCGCAAGTAATGGATCAGCTCCCATATATATATATATATATATATATATATATATATATATATATATATATATATAAGCGCAATATTTTTGTTGGAAGCTGTTATTAATGGAAGTTTAAATATCCAGACTCTTCAAATAGGCCCAGTTTCAAAAGTTAACTAAATATTGCATTGGGCCCAATTGGAATTAAAAGTGACCATGTCTACGGGATAAAGTTAGATTCTATGTAAAAGACTTGGAGATAAGAGTTAGTAACTAAGAAAAAAAACATATAAAGATATGCTTGATTTTATCAACACATGGGATTATCATGAAGTGAAGTATCATCTAAGGAGAGAAATACTTCAGTTATATAAAGGGCCTCTCTCGACAGAAACAAGGGAGGGAGAGAGAAACAACAACAACAACAACAACAACAACAAAACAAAAAGAGGGGAATGGGGTCCTTTCGGTAAAGGAAAAAAAAGAGAAAAGAAGAAAAAAGGAGAGACAGGAAACGTTTCGGCAGAAGCAAGAAAAGGAAAAGAAAAAAAACGAAGAAAGAGAGAAAAAAGGGAGTTCCAAAGAAAGTCGAGGGCTCTCTCGGATCTCAAACACGAAGATAGTAAGGTGATAATTTATTGTTTTCCCTCTACTCTCTATATGTATCTTTTTTCTTTTCTTCTTTGTAACGTTTCATTGTAATAATTTTGGTGTATTAAGTCTTATTATATGGGCTGCACCTACAATGATATTAAATATTTATGCACAAATTGTTAATTTTTTATTTATCATTTTATTTGTACTTCTTTAATCGGAGGTTGTCCTTAACGTAAATAACAATTGTAGGTGCAACACTAATCAATACCGTAAAAAATGTATCGTCAAATTTTGGCACGCCCAATAGGACATATTCCTCCTCCCATCTTTAGAAACACAATTTTTAGTTAAAAAAAAAAAAGGCAGTCACTGTTTCTTTTTTTTTCTTTTTTCTTTTCTATTTTGTTTGCTGTTTTTTCTTTTCTGGTCAACCAAACCTGCTTTGGTTGGTTACTGTTGCAACAGAAATAGTATTACTACGGCAAGAAAAGCCACATTCCTGCCGTCGAGGGGTGTTGATCCTTGGACCTTATGGTGGATAGGGAAATTGCCTTACTGATGGGTCTCTGCTACGACAATAAACAAAATTGTAAATGGGCCTTAATGTCGTAGGCTAAATCAAGTGAACTTCAGAATGGTTTACTATTTTTTTTTTTTGGTAGAAACGCAGAATAGCATATATAATGAAAGTGTTCGTCACCCAGAGGTGAATACAGAAAGCAAAGTTTAGCTTTACAACAGACTCCACCTAGACAATAATACAAAAGTTAAGACAACAAAAAAAATCACAAACACAAAAGACGTACACAAAGCAAAGGAATTAAAGATCTTGTTGCGGCAAAAAGTCATGCAGCTAGTCCTGAAAGACGTTGATACGTGCATGGCAGGCAAAAGTAGCTAGTGATCTGGATTCCTTGAGCTGATACGACGTGGCTTTGTCAAAACTAAACTGGTGGAAATCAGATAATACGAAGCAAAAGTTGTACATAATCGGAGCAGTGGTATCAGGGACATCCGCTTTGTCCGAAAGCTGATCAAGCAAAAAATTAGAAAATGTCAGTAATTTAATGTGCAACAAATTTTTATTTTTTGCCCAGGAGAAGGCTGTAAGTAAGCAGAGAAGGCTGTCAAATCATCAGAAGCAAGAAGGAAATTGCTGCGGAACCACATCGAAAACCCATTCTCAGACTGGCAACTTATCCCTAATCCCGCTTTATAAGTGTTTTTGTTGAAACATATATCAATGATCATCTGTATGGATCTCGTCACATCGCACTCGCATCGGGTGAGGATAGTCAGCCGCGGTTCGGGTAGAGTCAATCTGCAGAATTGATAATATTTGTAGAAGTCTTTGGGCTCTTGTGTTTCCCGAAAGCTTCTCCTATATTTGTCGAGAGCGAGTTGATGCCATCGATCACACTTGAAGGCTGGAAGGGGATTTGTCTGAAGATGAGATTATTTCTATGAATCCAAATGCACCAGATGGTGGAGATAATTTGAATGGTTTTATTCCATAACGATTTTCGGCCCGATTGATTTTGAATCCAAGCTATCAGCCATTCTGTAAAGGATCTTCCAACATATCCACTATGAAGACCAGATAGTCCTCCAAACCAGATTGGCCTAACTGCCGGGCAATTGAAGAATAAGTGATCAACAGATTCGGTATCACTTAGGCAAATGGGACAAAGATCAGAGTTAGATATAGTGAGACGAAAACGGTTTTGGTAGAGAAGCAGTCTATCCCACAAAAGTTGCCAAAGGAAAAAAATGATTTTTGATGGTAAGGGTAACAACCAAACTTGCCTCCAAGTGTTTGGGTTTAAAGGAGGTGTATAGGCTTGAAGGCCTCTACTAGCACGGTTTTCTCTGTTGAGATGATATAGCAGTCTATATGCCGAAGCTACTAAATATTCACCATGTTTTGTACCTTTCCACACTTGGGTGTCTTCCAATCCATGTGGGGAGACATGGATAGCTAGAATTTTTTCCGATATATTAGGGGGAAATAATGACGTAATCAACCGGGTATTCCAGGCCTGGTTATGAATGAGGTCACTAACCCAGAGCAGCCGAGCATGATTGCTGTTAGGTAAGGCGAGGGGGGTTAAATCTTCGTTTGGAATCCAATCATCATTCCAAATTGAGATATGTGAACCGTTACCAACTTGCCATCGAAGACCCTGCGTGATAATGTTGCGGCCAATTAAAATACCACGCCATCCCCAGGAGAAATTACCTCTAATTGGGCAGTTTTGAACGTTGGATCTGTAACAGTATTTCCCTTTAAGAACACGTGCTATTAGGCTTTCCAGCTCTTGCATTATCCTCCAGCTTGTTTTACCTAACAAAGCTTGATTAGTTAGCCATATGTCCTTAAAACCGAGACCACCCCATAACTTTGGTGCACATAAGGCGTTCCAATTAACCCAATGTACTGATGTTGAGCCTTCTCCACCAGCCCACCAGAACTTACACATAATCGAATTGATGGCTTTGCATATAAGTTTTGGGAACAAACAAATCTGTAGTTGATAGTTTAGGAGTGCCATTAGTACCGAAGAAATAAGGGTTGTTTTGCCCGCTTTATTTAACAGCACTAATGTCCATCCCGCACAACGCATTTGTATTTTTTTTATATAAGTTCTTGGAAAAACTGTCGCCTTCTGGTGACGATGTCGAGAGAGATGCCCAGGTAGGTACCAAAATGAGTTGAACGCTGGAGTCCTATGTCCCGAGCAAGTAAAAGAGATGTGCTTTCATTTGTGTTGGGACTGACAGTGATTGACGACTTATTAAGATTAAGCTGCTGTCCTGATTCTATGCAATAACGATCTAAGATGGTCTTGAGGGCTGAACACGTACTTTCTGAAACCTTAGTGAAAATCATGATATCGTCTGCAAAAAAAAGATGGTTTAACGATGGACTGTTCCGTCCCGCCTTTAATCCCGGGATTTGGTCTAATACTTGGGCATTCGTGAGGGAGGCCGAAAGAACCTCAGCACATAAGACGAAGAGGTACGGTGACAAAGGGTCTCCTTGTCTGAGGCCACAAGTAGGGTAGAATCTGCTAGAGGGAGAGCCGTTGACTAGGACTTGATAGGATGTAGTCGACACACATTGCTTAATGAGGCGGATCAGATGTAGGGGGAAGTTAACTTTCTGAAGGACAGCGTCAAGGAAAGACCAATCCACTCGATCATAGGCCTTACTCATGTCCATTTTGATAGCCCCGAGAATGGCTTTCCCTCGTTTGTTCAGTCGGATTTTGTTCGAAATCTCTTGAGCTATAAGCACATTATTTCCGATATGCCTACCCTTGACAAATGCATTATGAAATTCAGAGATGAGGGACGAAAGGTGGGGTTTGATCCGATTTGCGATGGTCTCTGAGATGACCTTGTAAATGGTATTGCATAAGGAGATGGGTCGGTAATCTTCGGGTTTTAAGGGGTGGGCACATTTGGGAATAAGGACAATGAAGGAGTTGTTGACCTCCCTAAGCATAAACCCAGAACGAAGGAAAGATAAGGTGGCATATATTATAGGACGGGCCAAAAACATCCAGCATTTTTTATAAACAAGGGCTGGGATACCATCCGGTTCCGGTGCTTTTAGTGGTTTGATTTGGAAGAGGGCTAATCTGATTTCCGAAGCCGTGAAAGGTTTGTCTAAACTCAAGGTTTGGGATAGTGATAGCTATTTAGAGAGATCATTAATGGACGAGATGTGTCGTCGAGAGGAGGGGATTGGCGGACAAATTTTTTTGGTAAAATGATGTAGGAAGCATCCGGTAATAGCCATATGGGAGGTGTGCATAATACCATCATCGTCAGAAATGGTAATTATTCTTTTTTTGTTTCTCCGAATTAACGTTGACGTGTGAAAAAATTTTGTATTCCGATCGCCTGTCCTCAACCAATTAATCCGTGATTTTTGCGCCCAAAAGATTTCTTCGCATTCTAGAAGCCATTCAAGATTAGATCTTTCTTTCTTTTCAAGAGCTTGGGCATCTAGGTTCGGAACTAAAGATTGGAAGTGATTTATTCGTTGAATGGTTTCCGCTATTTGCTTGTCAAGATTTCCAAATCTGCTGCTGTTCCATGACCTTAAGGCTTTAATCATATCCTTCCCATGAGTAATAACCTGAAATAATGGTGAGCCGTCTATCTACTGAAGCCAGGCTTCTCTAATCACGTCAATCCCTTCTGGATGGTTGAGCCACATTGCTTAAAACCGACAGGGACGGCGGATGAATACATCAGGGGGGAAGCTTCCAAGAGTAAGGGAGCATGATCTGAGGATTGAATGCCTAAGTTCTTGACAAAGGCCATGAAAAAAGTAGTCACCCAAGAGGAATTTGCACAACATCTGTCGAGGCGCTCATAAGTGCTGAAGGGACCATCTTGGTTATTCGTCCAAGTGAATGCTGGACCGATCCATTTGATGTCAATAAGGTTGAGATGTTGCATAAAAGTGGAGAGGTATTTGTGTCCAGGAATAAAAATAAAGTTGGGCCCCGTTTTGTCAGCTGGGCAGAGAACTTGGTTAAAGTCCCCAATGAGCATTAACGGGATGTGGATATTCGTGAGTAAGCTCAATAGATAAACCCATGTTTCCTGCCGCTTAGCGAGGTTTGGATGACCATAAATGAAACCAGCCATCCAGGGGGGGTTAACGCCAGACTGGAACTCTATCAGAATGATATTTTTGTCTGTGAATTTGATCGAACCAGACACATCGTTCGTCCAGCCAACCCAGAGACCACCTTTAGTACCCAGGGACACCACCGGGGTCTGTTCCGATGCTAGAAGTAAAACCTAATTTGTAAAATTTTGACGAGACAAAATCTAAAGATTTTTTGGTTTCGTGAAGAAAGAAACAAGAAGGTTTGTGGGTGCGAGCCATTTTAGTCGCTGCTCGAATTGTGCGTGCTTGGCCAAGCCTGCGACAGTTCCAGCTCAGAATTTTCATTGACGGTGAAGGGGTTGCATAGGGGCAACACCCGAAACCCTTGTAGAGCAATGGTTGAGATTAGATAGGAGAGGAAAAAGAAAGGGATTGTCTCGACCTAACAGAGACCGTTTCTTCCCTTTAAGAGTGGGTGGTTCAAAACTGAGACTATCTAGGATGGCCCGAGAAACTCCTACGAGATCACAATCCCCAAAAGGCACGCAGGGGAGTTTCCTTCTCTTAATGTGGTAGACAAAAGGGGGAACGCATGAGGGGGAAAGAACCACTTGACAAGTGGAAAGGCCAGAAAAATGATATTTTTCACGGGGCAAACTAGCACAATTTACATCTAGGAGAAAATGCCACCTTTTCCTTTTACAATTTTTCTTAAGCAGGAAAGGAAGTAACAAGAAGAATATCAAAGCAGAGGCACTATTAGAACTAAAAAAAGGTAATGGTGAATAACCTGTACTTAGGAGAGAAGGGTCACAACCATCATACTTCCGTTTCTTGCCTGATGGTTCTTTAAGAAAATTCCATTTCGTCATTCCAGCTCGTTTAGATCCCGGCGGAAGATGAGATTCAGCTACAAAGATACCATTGCCAGAGAGAGAATACCCAGCTTTTGAATCAGGTTTATCTTCAGAGATGTCTCCAAAGTCTGGAGCAACAAAGATAGTCGCTCCTTTATGTTTTGTATTGGATTGCGGATTAAAAGACGCCACTGTTTGATTGGCAGTGGCGTTTGGAGCATCGGCAAGAGTCCCAGAGCTCATCCAAGCAGGGGAGACATTTTTATTGATATTAAGAGTAATATCTTGTTTTAGTTTACTAATCCACAGATTGTCCAGGAGAGACCGATCATCCAGTCCTTCGCCTATTATGGGTGGGGAAAAAAGCAATTGAAGAGAGTAGGCTTTGATCGCATGCAGACAGGATGAGGCATTGAAAAGCTTGGGTCATCAGTGGGGTTGGTAATCTGGAGAGCTGGCAGGATGAAGGCTTGTGGAGCAGGCAGTAGAAAATGAGTTGAAAGGGGTTTTGTCATGGGGCCGAGAGAAGGGTAATGGGGCACAAGGTTGTGGAAAGAAGTGTGGGTCGGAACCAAATAGGTAGGGAGACTAGGTTGGGCTAATGTGGTATGGGCTAGAGTTGCTGGAACCAAATTGGTTGGGAGACTAGGTTGGGCTAACAAGGTATGGGCTGGAATTGCAGGAGAGTCGCAAGAGCAGGAAGGGGAGATAATGGGCCTTGAAGATAAAAGGTGTCCTAAAAACATAAGCCCGGAATCGGGCAAGCCCAACACGAACTGGGCTAACTTACATTTTAAGGAGGGCTGGTCTAGAGAGGCTTTGCTGGGGTCTAAAAGATCTGAAAGAGGAAGTGACATGCAATCTTGTGGTGGAGCGTAAGGTACGCACTGGAGTGTCATTATCTCCTCCACATCACTGAGATCTGGCATGGGTCTCTGAAAGAGACTAGAAGAGTTTTCCCCATATTTTGGGTTGTCAGAACCTTCACCAACTTGAAGATTTAGCGACGTGGCCGACGGTATGGTCCTGATTTCAGGGGGTAAGGTCAGTGGAGAGATGGATAGCGCAGGTGTCAGAGATTTTGTATCAGTTATTGCCAGCGCGTGGGTTGAATTTTCCAGTGAGAAGGGCTGGATCAGGGATTCCGATGAGAAGAAAGGTGTTTCCTGTTCATCCCGCTTATCCGGTGGTGGTGGTGCTGCACTATCTTGGCTGCCAAAAATGCTAATCTCGTTTGGATCGGTATCCTCTTGGTTTTCATAATCCATTTCATGGTCCTCTTCCCAGATATTTGCACCATCCCACTCATCATCATTTAGATTAGCTTCCAAATGTGCAAGGTTTTCCATTAGTGCTTCCATGTTCAAAGCATGATGTTCGAAATTGTTGTTCTGTTGATTCGCATCTTCAAAGAGAAAAGCGGCAGCTGGTCCAGCAAGAGGTTGAGGAACATTAGCTTCTACATGCATTGCTTGAATATGTTCATGGTCCTCAAAATCATCATTTTCCTGCGCATTCATGTGTCCAAAATCTTATGGGTTGTTGTTGATGGGATAATCCTGACCTTGGTTTTCCCCTATTTCTGAGGCCGGTGAAGAGGGTGCCGTAGTGAAGGTGTCATTTTCACTGGAAGGTGGGGTTGTATTAGGAGAAAATGCATCATAGGTTTGATTGAGGTGTACACCCAAATGGTCTCGGTTTATGGAGATTCTTGAGGTTCGATTCCAGTCCGAGTTCGGGAGAGCTCGCATTGATTGTGCAAACAAGGGATAGCCTTCCGCAAAAAAGGTTGGATAAAGATTAGGGACTGGCAAGTGAGCAGTTCTTCGAGATAGCGATTCCATAATCTCTTCAATAGACGAGCGACAATGAGTGTTTTCGTGGCCGATCTTGCCACAACTGAAGCAGGCAGTAAAGACCCTTTCGTATTTACATGTCAAATCTGAACTCCCATATCATCCAGTAAATGTATGAAGACAGCTGGAAGAAGAGGATCGTCAACTAAAACTCTTACCTTGATACGAAAGTAGTCCGAGAAAGTTGTGCGTCTCTCCGACCAGTCTATAGCAAGTAAAACTCCAGCTGCTCGGCCTATTTTTTCGGCTAGGTAGTAGTGATAGCAGTCGTTTGGCACATTATGCACTTGCATCCATAAGTCGGCTGACGGAAACTTCACCGTTTTGTAGATCACATGGGGAAGCCAAGGGTGAAGCAAGAGAAGAGCCCCAAAAAAATTCCAAGGACCGTGGGTGAGAACAATATATGCATCGGAAGAAGTTGTAAATTCAAACAGGAAAATGTTAGGCACTTTGGTGACCAGGACTGGGCCATCTAACTCCCAACATTCATTAACACGTGTTTGAATTTTCTTTTGGTAGTCATGATTTTTTTAAAAAAAACACAAATGCCAGTCTTTAACGATACAAATATATGGCAAAAAAAAGGGCTAATTACACCTATGTCCCTGAGGTTTGGGAGTAATTACAGGCAATGACAATAGTTTCGAGTAATTATACTTATGTCCGTTGACCAGACGAAAACCTAAAAATCCTAACGGTTTTAATGACAAGACTGTATTGCCCCTAAGTTGGAACCTTATTTTTTTTTCTAATGCCATTACTTCATTAAAAAAAAGACTTTACTTTATTTTGCTCTTAACCCCCCAACCCCCGCCCACCCCATCTGCATCCCCCTTCCCCGGCGCTGCACCCCACCGGCCTCCCCCTTCCCCGTCACTGCCCACCCCGTCTACCTCCGCCTTCCCCGTCACCGGCCAACCCTGTCTTCCTCCCCTTCCATGGCGCTGCACCCCGCCTGCCTCTTACTTCCCCGTCACCGCCCACCTCGTCTACCTTCCCCTTCCCCGTCACCCACCAACCCCGTCTTCCTCCCCTTCTCCGGTGCCGCACCCCGCCTGCCTACCCCGTCACCACCCACCCCGTCTACCTCCCCCTTCTCCATCACCCGCCAACCCCATCTTTCTCCCCTTCCCCGGCGATGCACCCCGTCGCCTCCCTCATCCGCGGCACTTTACCCCGACCTTCCTCCCCCGTCCCCGGCGCATGTGAACAATAATAAGTGGCGATGGCGATGAGAAGTGGAGGGTTTTGAAACCCTAAATTGGAAATTAGGGCAAGGATTTCAAATTAGGGTTTTGGAACCCTAATTTTCAAATTAGGGTTTTGGAACCCTAATTTTCAAATTAGGGTTTTGATCAGATTGGGAAATTGTAAATTGAGCCCTAATCCTTAAATTAAAATTTAAAATCTTAATTTAAAAATATTCATTATATACAGCACAATGGGTAGTATTGACATTTAGAAAATACGCATGGATGACATCAGCAAAAAAATACACTTTTTGGACGAAACCCTGACGGATGGACACGGCTGATACATTTGAAACACGTTTGGTCATGGAATGTTACATTTTGAAACTTTGTGTTCCTTGACTGTAATTACCCCCTAACCTCAGGAACATATGTGTAATTAGCCCTAAAAAAATGAAAAATGTTTTATAGCCATGTCCGGCGAATCAAGTAAACCATTCTGGTTTGCAGAATGGTTTACTTGATTGGCCGTACGTGGCTATAAAAAAAATTTCATTTTTTTTATCTATATTTTTTTTTGCCATATATTTGTATCGTTAAAGACTGGAATTTGTTTTTCTTTTAAAAATCATGACTACCAAAAGAAAAATAAAATGTAATATATTTTTATTTTTTTCAAGCACTAACTTATACTTTCCAGTGTTTAGCAGGAATGAAATCACTGTCAATAAATCAAAGTTTATGCTGGTGATTTGAAAGAAAGAAGTGATAACATTTAAGTATACATTGCTATCATGCAACACTGTAACCGTTAGCCCGATGATCGCCAGGCCTTCTTCAGACAAACGTTAAGGCCACAGGTCCCCAAGGAGTCAGGCCTTAGAAAACAAAAGTCAAGGCCGCAAGTTCCTAAGGCCTGCCATATAAGGAATAAGGGTCAAGGCTGTAACACCCCAGATTTGTTTTTCAGGATACTTGTTAAGTACGAATTAGAATGTATGGTGACTTTGAATTAAATAGTGGGCCTAAAAATAAATTAAAATTTTTCTTCCCGGAAAGTGGGTTAAATTTTTGAGATTAGATGACCCAGTTCAAATTTGGGTTTTAGTTTTGCCCATTTATAAAGTTAGAGAATTTTGGTACGTAATGGGTATTCTGCAATTCTTATTGTTTTAGGAATATAATTACATTCCTTCCAGGGCAATGACTTGTGTACTATAATTCCTAAGAGCACCATAAACTTCAAAAGAGCCTTCAAAGAATCTCTAGGAAGAACAATCTTGAGATTTTGGTCATTACATTGAGGTAAGAGCTTAATTTGATATTGGGATTGAGGTTTGTGATAAGAAGCACATAAGCTATTGTGATTGATAGAGTCTAATTGAAATTTTGGGTATTATTATATTAGGATTTTTGATATAATTTGTTTGAGGAGATCAAGACTTGGAGTTGATTTGCGCAATTGAGGTAAGGGTTTTCTCACGCATTTACCCCATCTAAATTCTGATTATCGATCCGATCGTCAATTGATTTATTGTTTAAATAGATCTATTGATTCTTTAGAACCCCAATTACATTCTTTATCGTTACGCTAAATAGTTTTTTGTACTTTCAATTATTGACTTTGATTCGTGATCTTTTTGTTGTAAATCTTTGTAGCAAATTCAAGAGTCTGAAACTTTTTCGTTCCTTGTCCAATTTCAGTGTTCTTACACTTTTTGAAAACCTCAAATAATGTACGCAATAGTAGACCCCATGTTACCTACCTTTAAAATTTGAAGATCTTAAGTGTTAACCACAGAGGGTGGTCAAAGGATAAGATTTTGATATTCTGGTGTATTCAAGTAGCTCTAGGAACTAGTAGCTATAAGCGGTGAAGGATGTGATTGCGAGATACAAATGATGTGATAACTGAGAGACTTGAAACGTTAGTGGATGCGCCATACTTATGAGTGCATCATCAGATTTTGGATCCTTTTAAGGTAATACATATCTTCGTGATGGACTTGGTAATAATTGAACTTGTTTGGTTCGAGAAATCAAGTATGCAACTAAAGTATGTTGATTACAACTTTCAATCTCTGATATGGTGTTTGAGTACTTACAGAAATTGGTTATATGTACTGCTAAGTCAAAGTGGTATGCTTCAACGGTTGTTTGATAGTATCGGTTTTGTGTTGGGCTAGTGAAAATTGATAGGAGAAATCTATATTTTTAGGTGACCTCATGGTTTTGATTTGGTGAGCTTCACAAACATTGCATCATTGCAGTTTTACTTAGGCCTTAGACATTGAGTTTTTGTGGTCTTAGTAGTAATCGAAAATGGATAGGAAGAATGAATTTGATGTTGTTTTGATTAATTATGTGTTTGTGATACAAAGATGTTTGTGGGCAAAGAATATATACGACTCTATAATTTCATGTTGATGAGTTGACTAAGTATATAATATTTGAAAGGCTACTGGTGTGACTGATGCATTGAGTAGAAAGTGCGCAAAAAAGCTTAACAAAATTTTAGTTACTAGTTAGCCTCTGTTATCGGCGTAGTACCGTTAAAAGAGTATTGATATGACTCCATTTTTGGTTTTCTATAGACGTAAATTTTGATAACCCAAATGCTAGTATAAGACTAGGAAGGTGATAAGAATGGAAGTTAGAGCTCAAGGTTTGGTTTCTGTAGAGTACAAGGCATGTGATAATTGTTTAGTGTTTGCTACATCTTAGGCTTGAAGCTAAGAATGTTACTATTGAGAACATTGCTCAAAGGGATTTGGTATAATAGCTGGGTATAGCGCAATGAAAGCGTTATGAATTGAATTTGAGTGCAATGCTTTAGAATAGTGTGTTTTCTTCGCTAACTAAGTTATAAATATTTTGAGGTTAAAATTTCATTAAACGTTGGAGGAATATAATGACTCGTGTTGCAAGGCAATAAACTATTCAAAGTACATGCATAAGTTTCAAGATATCATAGAGGTTGGGAGTTATCATTTTTTTATGATTACAGTACATCCAATTCCGAGGACGGAATTATCTTAAGTGGGGGAGAATGTAACACCCCAGATTTGTTTTTCAGGATACTTGTTAAGTACGAATTAGAATGTATGGTGACCTTGAATTAAATAATGGGCCTAAAAATAAATTAAAAATTTTCTTCCCTGAAAGTGGGTTATACTTTTGAGATTAGATGATCCAATTCAAATTTGGGCTTTAGTTTTTCCCATTTAAAAAGTTAGAGAATTTTGGTACATAATGAGTATTTTGCAATTCTTATTATTTTAGGAATATAATTACATTCATTAAAGGCCAATGACTTGTGTACTATAATTCCTAAGAGCACCATAAACTTCAGAAGAGCCTCCAAAGAATCTCTAGGAAGAACAATCTTGAGATTTTGGTCATTACATTGAGGTAAGAGCTTAATTTGATATTGAGATTGAGGTTTGTGATAAGAAGTGATATATCTCAAATATACTCCCAATAATTGGGGAATACTGGCAATCCTAGTCGAACTGAGAGACTGATAATTATCTTATCAGAGATCGTGACGTGATCCTCAAGGAACCTAACACGATCCTAACACATCTAGCCTACGGCCCAGTCCTACTAGGGCTCTTCTTCCTACCACTATATAAAGGGGTCTACCCCCCCAGGTATGGGACGACTAGACAACTACACAATTCATGTTTTTTCAGAGTTACTATTCTGAAGCTGCGCTCTGACTTAAGCATCAGAGAGTTCTCCGCCGGGAACCCTACCCGGCGGTCACTCGTTTTTTGTCTTGCAGGTCATCGGTCTAGGCTCAGGTTCCGCAATGTACGCGGAGCACATTTTTAGGTATAAACTTCCTCGGCCAAATATTTTGGCTAAGGAAGTGGGGGGCTTATGATATATCTCAAATATACTCCCAATAATTGGGGAATACTGGCAATCCTAGTCGAACTGGGAGACTGATAATTATCTTATCAAAGATCGTGTCGTGATCCTCAAGGATCCTAACGCGATCCTAACACATCTAGCCTACGGCTCAATCCTACTGGAGCTCTTCTTCCTACCATTATATAAAGGGGTCTAACCCCAGGTAAAAAGGACGACTACACAACTACACACATTCATGCTTTTTCAGAGTCATTATCATGTAGCTGCGCTCTGACTTAAGCATCGGAGAGTTCTCCGCCGGGAACCCCACCCGGCGGTTACTCGTTTTCTGTCTTGCAGGTCATCGGTCCGGGCTCGGGTTCCGCAATGTACGCGGGACATATTTTAAGCAGCAACAAGAAGCACATAATCTATTGTGATTGATATAGTCTAATTGAAATTTTGGGTATTATTATATTAGGGTTTTTGATATAATTTGTTTGAGGAGATCAAGACTTGGAGTTGATTTGCGCAATTGAGGTAAGGGTTTTCTCACGCATTTACCACATCTAAATTCTGATTATCGATCCGATCGTCAATTGATTTATTGTTTAAATAGATCTATTGATTCTTTAGAACCCTAATTATATTCTTGATCGTTACGCTAAATAGTTCTTTGTACTTTTGATTATTGACTTTGATTCGTGATCATTTTGTTGTAAATCTTTGTAGCAAATTCAAGACTCCGAAACGTTTTCGTTCCTTGTCCAATTTCAGTGTTCTTACACTTTTTGAAAACCTCAAATAGTGTACTACAATTTTTTAGTTTTGGGTTTTCTGAAATTCCAAGTGATCAATATTCACAAATAGACCTGAACGTTATTGAGTTCGAAAGTTATTTGTCAGTGCAGACTTTTCTGTTTTTGACACTATAAATCAGCCCACTTCGATTTGTTCTATCTGCTATATTTCTCGTTGATTTTTGAGGATTCTAGACAATATGGAAACCTTAAAGAGTCCTCTTAAACTTCTTAGTTTTGTATTTTATCAGAATTTGTCTATTTTCTGATCGAAATTCAGTTTAAAAGTTATTCATCGGTACAAAAGTTGTTGTTTGACACTGCAAATCAGCTTACTTTGACTTGCTCCATCTTATTCGTTTCTTATCGGTTTTTGATGATCTTAGACATTACAAAATAGTAACGAGTCCTCTTCAACTTTTAGGCTTTGAGTCTTCTTAGAATTCAATGATTTTATTCTTGAAGTTAGCCATTGAATAAAACTATTATGCGTAGAATCGTGTGAACGAGAATGACTTTGGCGGCTTCAAACTCTTGGTGTTTATTAAGTTGATTTGACATATGTTTTTATAATCTGGCGAGCCATGTCATAGTGTATGTGACTTATCTATTTATGACTTACCCACGTGAATTGGAACGTGGGCTAGCTCAGCGGGATGAGCTAGAGATCGCGATTTTACTTTCTGAACCTTGTCTCACGTGTCAGTGATGGCACGCGTGACACTTTTCTGAATGGCTCTCATGGTCTTCATCTTTGTATTGATTGAACATTTAGATTTTGATATCTGCTCTATTTGAAGATGTTTTCAAACTTATCTGAAGTATTGTTAAATTCACTGGAGTCTTTTTGAAATATAAGATATCGTTATCAGAACTTGTGGAAACGTTTCGAACTTAATATTGTATTGTCCGCTGGTAGGAGCTATTTGACCTTGTTGCTAATCTGATTTTTGAATTGAAAGTTAGTGCATTGGTTTTGGTATTCGCCATGCACCTTGGTATCGTATTTTATCAACTCCAAGTACTATTGTCGATATAACGTGCTTTGTGCTCTGTTGGTGGGTGTGTGCGATTATCTTTACTGGGCTTTGTGCTCTTCCCTTGACTTTCAGGTTATTAGCCAGTGTTCAGAGCTGTGAAAATGTGATACCCTCAACCTTGGTGACATCACCGGGCTTAATTATCAATCATAATCATATTCAAAACCTTGTGCTGAATACAGAGCAACTACATCCTCATACTCATACATCATTAATAGACGTTCCAAAATGCGTCATTTCAAAAAGTTTCTTACGAACATACATCATATTCCAGTGGAAGACTTTCAAGTCACTAAACCACATGAATGTTTACAACCTAATATACAACTGTAGTCGTGTGACTCTTATCAACCTATCTCACAGCTCAATCTTTATCTCACCATTCCCAGCTTGTCTTACCTCACACAACTTATCCCCTTGCTCATCTTTTCTAGCTTGTTTCTCTTCCCTTTTCTAGAGGGTTCTCCTTGGTCAACCTTAGAGCCTGCACAATACAGCATAAGGAATGAGCGCAAATCGCCCAGTAAAGACAACACGAGGAGTATCGTGTACAAATGATTCAAAAGACTCGGAGGAATAATAATCATCTCAACGATAGCAATGAATCAAGAGTAGTCAATAAATTTCAGCATCAACATAACTTGTCAAACGATAATTTTTCTTTCGTTAGACTAAGCGGCTTTAAGGCCCAACAAAAGAACATTATTGCCACCTCCTCATGGACAAGACTGACTGACTATGCAAGTGAACCCGAAATCCAAAGTCGTAAGATAAACATCATTGAAATACAAATCATTAACATCATCAACATCAAAAGAAAGTCAAATGCAATGCACGTGGACTCGACTAGACACGCCAGATTCTACTCGAGCGACATTCATCCTCTTTGGCCAGTGATCATAATTCATAGGCCATCCTCCTCATATTGATGTCCCATTTTACGGGATATTCATCTTAGTCTCAAATAAATAGGAGAGACATTGTCAACAAGAAGGGAACTCACCCAGAGTGCTTTCCCTAACCACCTTACAACCCAGCAACATGACTTCTTCAACGGGGCAGACTACGGAAAATTTTATTTCACCTTATGTCCTCAACAACACAGCTTAACAAGGAATACCGGATTAGAAGATCAACCGGTGTTCAGACCCAACAACAAGAGTTCAACGTAACATCATCAACATGGCGGACTTGGGAGAAGATTACCGCAATCCCTCAACAATGTTCTTACATAAGAGGAATGTCGACTACCAATAAGTGCCGACATTTCACAACAACACGCAACGACCTCAACAACATCATCATCAACGACAGGGCGGACTCGGGAGAAGTTTGCCACAAGTCCTCAATGGTGTTCACAAAGAGAAGAGATATTGGCTATCAATAACTGCCGACATCTCACAACAACCACACGATAACCCCTACGCAACATCATTATCCACTTTAGGTATGCTAATCGAATCGAATCATAGCATACTAGGACACCCATCATCCTCACTAAATTCCATCGACAGGGCGGACTAAGGAAATTTATTCTACCCTAAGTCCTCAACAGTATGATTCAAATATACGTATACCGGTCGCAATGACTACCGGCGTCTAATCATAACAATAAGAATTCAACAACACGTCATCAACATGGCTTGCTAATCGAAACAATGAATTAACATATCATAATCGCATTGTCCTTACCTAATTGGCTTATAGCCGAAGCAACTCGCAATCTCTGATCGCAACAAGCTACATCACCTAGTCAAATAGTACCCTACTCGTTAGACATCATTCAACATATACACACTCCTTATTCTACCTCTTCCCATTTAATCGTTTATAGCGTCTTATGACATCTTGTTAATTGGGTCCAATAACTAGATCCTTAATCTAGCCTTACCGACTTATTATCGATAACAACCCTTATTTTAGACATACTACCACTATTCCTCGCTTCCCACCACTCCGAACGCTAAATTATGCGCGTTTTCAAAAATTAATGCCAAGGAAAATGGGTTCGTACCTACGTGGATGTACCACAAAGGCTGCAGTCCGAGTCAGCTTCTAAGTATGCAAAGTGAGAGACAGTGAGGGCGGAGTAAGAGCAGAGAGCAAGGCTTCCCAGATAGGCCGTGAGGAGTGGTAGTGCTGCTGAGATGAGGTTGAGACAAACAGGGCCGACAGTCGACAGTCCAAGTCAAGGTCCGAGTCGGAGTCCAATGCTACGGTCCAAAGTTACGGTCCAAAGTTATGTTTCTCTCACTAGAATCCAAGAGCTCCCAAATTCTAGAGCAAGAAAGTGATTTTTTGAGAAATGAACAAGAAGTCCCTTTTTGAGTCATAAAGTCCACTATTTATCGGAAACAGTGTGCATGTGTCATAAACTGCCACATCTCGTCCCCTGGGAGTGCAATGTCAGCAGGGGGTCCCATAATACTGGTTCTCCGTTGGACTGTTGGTTCCCAAATTCACGTTGCCTGCCCCACACAGCGTCGCTCTACCTGTCTGAGAAAACTGAACACACCATGACAACATGGCCAGAGTAAGCTCGTTGCCCCAGCCACCAGTCCAAGCCCTTACTGAATCCCACAAGGTGCGTCAAGAGACGCGTAGAGAACCTGACAGCGCTGAGGGTTCCCCTGTAGCCAATTGCCAGGCGGACTAGGCGCGGTGCCCTCTAAAGACCTGCTCCCGTCCCAGAGTAACCCGAGGGTCATCGTCCTGGGGGCACCGATGATCACTGGTAACGTGAGTGGACATGGTCGCAGCTCAATGCCTAGTGTCATGCAAGTCACCCTAGGCGGCGATAACTTTGTGGTAACGAGCCTATCTCGCTGCCCTGCTAAGGGTCCTCGTTCCCGAGCACTACGAGCGGAGCCCCCCGGAATGAAGACGGCGATATATTTGTGGTAACGAGCATATCCCGTGGCGGCGGTGGCTTTGTGGTAACCAGCCCATCCCGCTGCAGAGGGTTCTCATGCCAGAACACTACGAGCGGAACCCCCTGAAATGAAGACGGCGATAACTTTGTGGTAACGAGCCTATCCCGTGGCGGTGAAGCCTTTATGGTAACGAGCCCATCCCGTTGCGAAGGGTCCTCATGCCTGAGCACTACGAGCGAAACCCCTGGAATGAAAACGGCGATAGCTTTATGGTAACGAGCATATCCCGTGGCAGCGATGGCTTTGTGGTAACAAGCCCATCCCGCTGCGGAGGGTCCTCGTGCCGGAGCACTATGAGCGGAACCCCCCGGAATGAAGACGGTGATAGCTTTATGGTAACGAGCCTATCCCGTGGCGGCGATGGCTTTGTGGTAATGAGCCCATCCCGCTGCGGAAGGTCCTCGTGCCGGAGCATTACGAGCGGAGCCCCCCGGAATGAAGACGTCGATAGCTTTATGGTAACGAGCCTATCCCGTGGCGGCGATGGCTTTGTGGTAAGGAGCTCATCCCGCTACGGAGGGTCCTCGTGCCGGAACACTACGAGCAGAACCCCCCAAAAGCATGTAATATGATTGTGGCGCATGGGCACGGTGCATACATCACGAGACATTGATTGTGCGCACGGGCGTGGTGACGAATGTCACACGACAATACTTGGTGCCGGGGGCATATGTTATGAAAGTGGCATACGGGCACGGTGACGAACGTCATGGAGCAATACTCGGTGCCGAGGGCACATGTTATGAAAGTGGCGCACGGGCGCGGAGACGAACGTCGTGCAGACGCCCACGGGTGCGCGTCGGGTGTCCCGGAGACGGGGCATGAGCTAAAAACGCATGTTTTACCAAAATAATGAATGCAATATGTAGCGACGACAAAGTTGGTAGTGATGGTACGCGGTTGGCGGCGACGGGTCATTCGGCGGTAGCGCGTGACTTTGGGCGACGGGCATCGCGGGAGCGGTGCTCGGTCGTGGGTGACGGACGACGAATGTCGCAAGGTCGATGTATGAAAGTCCGTAAACATTGCTGAGGTGCAAGAACTCAAGAAAATAAGTGCGCGCGAAAGGTGAGGCCAAAGTCCAAAATTGGGGGGAAGGCCAATGCCACACCCCTGGGGAGGCCGAGGCCGGCCCCCAGGGGAGGCCGAGGCCCACCCTTTGGGGAGGCCGAGGCTGACCATAAAGGGTGGCCAAGGCCAAGGCCAACTCTCCTGGAGAGGGGCCAAGGCCATTCCCCCTTTTCGGTGAACTTTGGGTGCACCGACGGTTGGTGTTTTGATGGGCAATGACAAATCGGAAAGTTGCGTTATGACGAGCGTGTTGTCATGAGTCATACCCACATGATGAACAAGGTGCCTAAGTCACGTGTAAAGCGTACGAAGTGAACAAAGTATGAAAAGGACTTTACGCAAAAAATGAGCAATCGGGGGGGGGGGGGGGGGCCAAGGCCAACCCCCCATGGAAGCCGAGGCCGACCCCCCATGGAGGTTGAGGCCGACCCCATGGGGTTTGCCAAGGCCTTTGTCCCATGACCCCATCGCTTCGATTGCGCCGTCGATCAATTTTTTTGATGAAAAGGTGATTGGGTGGTCGCGGCGTGATGATCGTGCTATCGTGAGTGACGTCAACGTGAAATAATTCATGACTAAGTCGCGCACGAAGCAAAAAATGCACGTGACTTGCGTGCCTGAACTTTGACTGGTTTGAAGCGTTGAAGAATTGATCGTTGAATGCGTCGACGTGTTTGCGTGAAGCGGGACCCCTAGTGGGCCCTTGGGTCTGACCAAGATAGGTTGGGAACATAAACCCCCTGCGTGTGGTGTGCGCGGAGGGGCAACCTGAGCGGATGCCGCACGCATAGACACTTAGCGAGATTTTTACTATTGTTTGGCCAAAGAGTCGTTGGCGTCGTCTTTGAATGACCAAGGTGAAGAATTGGTGGCTTGAGCCACCTCGTGCACCACTTACTGAGACCTTGGAATTGTTGGGCATTGACATAAGGGCAAGACGATGGGAGGCAGGAGCGCGGTCGTGGAGTCGGCGCACGGGCAACGGGGGGTCACGGAGATGACGTCAGGGCGACGGGGGTCACGGAGAAGACGTCTGGGCGACAGGGGTCGCGGAGACGACGTCTGGGCGACGGGTGTCGCGGAGACGACGGGCGACGGGGGTCGCGAAGAAGACGTCCGGGCGACGGGGGTCGCTGAGAGGACGTATGGGCGATGGGTGTCGCGGAGACGACGTCTGGACGATGAGCGACGGGGGTCGCGAAGACGACGTCTGAACGATGGGTGACGGGGGTCGCGGAAACGACGTCTGGAGGACATGCGACGTGGAGATGACGTCCGGACGACTGACGTCGTGGTGATGGCGCGCCGGCACAGGCGACAGGCATTTGAACAATGAATAGAAGTAGGTGGTTCGAGCTGCCTCGCGCACCACCTACCAAGGGCGTTGATGTCAGGGACGTTGTGATGAGGGTCGCGACAAAGGCGTAGTCAAGCGTCGCGATGCGGGGGCAGCCCACAGCTGGCGTAGGGGCTTGGGCAATGCAAGGCGGTCACTATTGCAAAAAAATTCTAAGTATGGAAAAGAGTAATGAAATGGGTAAGGGAGTCAAGAATTGCTACCGCAAAGCATATGAAGTTTTAGTTGTAGTAAAGTTGGTATGTTAGTTTTTTGGTTTGGTTAGATATAAAAAAAAATGTTAAGTGTTGTGTAGGGTGAGTATAATGCAATATGAGAAAAAACGATGTTGAGTATGAGGGGTGTTGTATTTATGAAAGAGTAGAAGAAAAGTGGAAGTGTTGAAAGAACGAAAAGGGAAAGAAAAAAAAAGGGTGGGTCGGCCTTGTATGAGGGAAAATGGGAAGGGTCTTGAGTTAGGGGGGAAAATGATGGGGGGAGGTAATATGTGAAGGGGAATTAATGTGAGGAAGAGTGAAAAGGGTAAAGAGAAGGTGGCGTGAGGGAATGAGGGGAATGAGTGGTGATTGGTTAATTTGAAAGGAGGATGGAGAGAGAGTGTGAGATGAAAGAATATGGGTCTTTCATTAGAGAGAGAAAGAGAGAGTAATGAGAATATGATTGGAGAGAAGGAGAATGAATGAAGGAAGGGGGGAAAGGGGGGGGGGTCGGCCTAGGGGAATGGGTGGGGGAGGCCGAGGTTGAGGGGTGTGGGAAAAAGGGGGAGGAGTTAATTGGTTAATGTGAAATAAAGAGGTAGAGAGTGAGATAGATTAGTAGAAGAGGGAGGGAGAGGGGAGGGGAAAGGGAGTGGGGTAAGAGATAAATATGTGTAAGTGGGAATTTTGGTGAGAGGAAGAATGAGTGGGGTGAGTTAATGAGTATAAGAGAGAGAGAGAGAGAGAGAGAGAAAATATGTAAGAGTGTAAGAGAGAGAGAGAGAGAGTGAAGGAAGAAAGAGAAAATTAAAGGTGATGAGTGATTGGATGTAAAAGAAATGAGAGAAGGGAGAGAGGGATGTCTCTCGTGTGAAGAGAGTGAGAAAGGTTGAGTGGTTTTTATTTGGGGAGAGGGGACAAGGAATGAGACTTGTCTTTTGGGCATTTAATGCATTGACCTTTAAAGAAGAGGGAGATGAGTGGGGGAGACCCATGTGGGAAAGAAAAAAGAGAGTAAGGGGGTGGGCTGCCTAAACTTGAGAGGCTACCCAGGTGCCTGGGTGGGGCAGTGGGGGGTAGTTGGGGGCACCCAATATTTTTTTTTTTTTTTGCCTTTCAAGGAAGAAGGGGGAAGATGGAAAATTTTGTTGGAAAATTTTTCAAAGTGATGGAAAGAGAGAGAGAGGGGTGGTAGAAGGATGAAAAATGTTGTAAATTTTTCTAAGTGTTGAAAATTTTTCTAGATGTTGGAAGGAGTGTAGGATGGAGAAGGGTGGAAAATTTTGTTGAAATTTTTTGATAAGTGTTGGCCAGAGTATGAGAAGGGTGAGGGGTTACAAGAAGGAAAAATTTTGAGAATTTTTCTAAGTCCCCACAAATAGAGAGTGGAGTTCGGGCGGTGGGTCGGCATCGATGACTGGCTGAGTGACAAAGGCATGGGAGGGTTGGCGAGACGTGTTGCGTGCATGCTCACGAGGTTGCATAGCTTGAGGGGATGTCGGATGACGGAGTTGAAACTTAGTAGCGTGGCTCGAGCCACCCTGTGCACCACGTACCAAGTCGCTGCAATGTGAGGCATAAGGGGTAGGGAACCTGGCCTGCTTGGGGTAGGAAAGTGGTGAAGCCCCCAATGGAGTGGGAGATGGCACCAAGGGTGGTGCCAGTAGACTTGGGTAAGAACAATGTTAGCTTGAAAATTTTCTAAGTCTGGAAATGACGGCCTCTTGGATGGCTGGGTTAAGGCTGTGACTGGTAGTCTTGGTAGCCCTGCGTTGATGAGGCATGGTTACTTGGATGTCTCAGGCAAGGAACGAACTGCACTAGTAGTAGTCCTCGTAGCTCTCTGTTGCACAGGCATGGTGCCTAAGTGTAGCAGGCAGAAAGACTGCAATACGATGCTCACCTCCCCAGCGAAGTCGCCAAAATGATGCCAAGGGAAGTGGGTTCGTACCTACGTGGATGTGCCACAAAGGCTGCAGTCCGAGTTAGCTTCCAAGTATGCAAAGTGAGAGACAGTGAGGGCGGAGAAAGGGCAGAGAGCAAGGCTTCCTAGACAGGCCGTGAGGAGTGGCAGTGCTGCGGAGACGAGGCTGAGACGAATAGGGCAGTCGACAGTCCAATTGAACATCTGAGTCGGGGTCCAATGCTACGGTCCAAAGTTACGGTCCGAAGTTATGTTTCTCTCACTAGAATCCAAGAGCTCCCAAATTCTAGAGTGAGAAAGTGATTTTTTGAGAAATGAACAAGAAGTCCCTTTTTGAGTCATAAAGTCCACTATTTATAGGAAACAGTGTGCCTGTGTAATAAAGTGCCACATGTCGTCCCTTCGGAGTGACACGTCACCAGGGGGTCCCATAATACTGGTTCTCCGTTGGACTGCCGGTTCCGAAATTTGCGTTGCCTGCCCCACACAGCGTCGCTCTACATATCTGAGAAGACTGAACACACCATGGCAGCATGATCAGAGTAAGTCTGTTGCCCCAGCCACCGGTCCAAGCCCTTACTGAATCCCACAAGGTGCGTCAAGAGACGCGTAGAGAACCTGACAGCGGTGAGGGTTGCCGCTATAGCCAACTGCCAGGCGGACTAGGTGCGGTGCCCTACAAAGACCTACTCCGGTCCCGGAGTGACCCGGGGGTCATCGTCCTGGGGGCGCCGATGATCACCGGTAACGTGAGTGGACATAGTCGCAGCTCAATGCCTAGTGTCATTCAAGTCACCCTAGGCGGCGATAGCTTTATGGTAACGAGCTTCTCCCGCTGCAAAGGGTCCTCGTGCCAGAGCATTACGAGCGGAGCCCCCCCAAAATGAAGACAGCGATAACTTTGTGGTAACGAGCCTATCCCGTGGCGGCGATGGCTTTGTGGTTACGAGCCCATCCCGCTACGGAGGGTCCTCATGCCGGAGCACTACAAGCGGAACCCCCCGGAATGAAGACGGAGATAACTTTATGGTAACGAGCCTATCCCGTGGCGGCAATGGCTTTGTGGTAACGAGTCCATCCCGCTGCGGAGGGTCCTCGTGCCGGAGCACTACGAATGGAACCCCCCGGAATGAAGATGGCGATAGCTTTTTCGGGAAGGATTTTCCTTTTATATTTATTTTTGAATAGATTTTGCTTTAGATTTTATTTTGGAGCTCCTTGTAGGAGTAATTGAGGTCAATGTAACTGTTTTGAGCCAGTGTGACATTTATCGATGTTTCTTGGAGACTTATTCTTCGATACTCTTAATACCCAATTGGGAGACTTTTGGATAGTTTGAGGTTTTCTGTATTTGTTTATTTAAAATTAACCCTAAAACAAATAAAAATCGGGGCGTTACAGTTGGTATCAAAGCCAGGTTATGAGATTCTGTAGACTCTTAGGCCTTAGATGATATGTGATATTAGACTTAAAGAAGGTGGATTAGGTTTTGAAATTTATTTGATGTTTCAGCATAAGATTGAGATTTGAGTCGAGCACGCAATAGTAGACCCCATGTTACTTGCCTTTAAAATTCGAAGATCTTAAGCGTTAACCACAGAGGGTGGTCAAAGGATAAGATTTCGATATTCTGGTGTATTTGAGTAGCTCTAAGAACTAGTAGCTATAAGCGGTGAAGGATGTGATTGCGAGATACAAATGATGTGATAACTTAGAGACTTGAAACGTTAGTGGATGCGCCATACCTATGAGTGCATCATTTGATTTTGGATCCTTTTAAGTTAATACATATATTCGTGATGGACTTGGTAATAATTGAACTTGTTTGGTTCGAGAAATCAAGTATGCAACTAAAGTATGTTGATTACAACTTTCAATCTTTGATAAGATGTTTGAGTACTTACAGAAATTGGTTATATGTACTGCTAAGTCGAAGTGGTATGCTTCAATGGTTGTTTGATAGTATCGGTTTTGTGTTGGGCTAGTGAAAATTGATAGGAGAAATCTTTATTTTTAGGTGACCTCATGGTTTTGATTTGTTGAGCTTCACAAACATTGCATCATTGCAGTTTTACTTAGGCCTTAGACATTGAGTTTTTGTGGTCTTAGTAGTAATCGAAAATGGATAGGAAGAAAGAATTTGATGTTTGTGATACAAAGATGTTTGTGGGCAAAGAAAAGATACGACTCTATAATTTCATGTTGATGAGTTGACTAAGTATATCAAATTTGAAAGGCTACTTGTGTGACTGATGCATTGAGTAGAAAGTGCGCGAAAAAGCTTAACAAAATTTTAGTTACTAGTTATCCTCTGTTATCGGCGTAGTACCGTTAAGAGATTATTGATATGACTCCATTTTTGGTTTTCTATAGACATAAATTTTGATCACCCAAATGCTAGTATAAGACTAGGAATGTGATAAGAATGGAAGTTAGAGCTCAAGGTTTGGTTTCTGTAGAGTACAAGGCATGTGATAATTGTTTAGTGTTTGCTATATCTTAGGCTTGAAGCTAAGCACGTTACTATTGAGAACATTGCTCAAAGGGATTTGGTATAATAGCTGGGTATAGCGCAATGAAAGCGTTATGAATTGAATTTGAGTGCAATAATTTAGTATAGTGTGTTTTCTTCGCTAACTAAGTTATAAATATTTTGAGGTTAAAATTTCATTAAACGTTGGAGGCATATAATGACTCGTGTTGCAATGCAAGAAACTATTCAAAGTACATGCATAAGTTTCAAGCTATCATAGAGGTTGGGAGTTATCATTTTTTTATGATTAGAGTACATCCAATTCCGAGGACGAAATTATCTTAAGTGGAGAGAATGTAACACCCCAGATTTTTTTTTTCAGGATACTTGTTAAGTACGAATTAGAATGTATGGTGACTTTGAATTAAATAGTGGGCCTAAAAATAAATTAAAATTTTTCTTCCCGGAAAGTCGGTCATACTTTTGAGATTAGATGACCCAATTCAAATTTGGGCTTCAGTTTTGCCCATTTATAAAGTTAGATAATTTTGGTATGCAATCGGTATTTTGCAATTCTTATTATTTTAGGAATATAACTATGTTCCTTTCAGGCCAGTGACTTGTGTACTATAATTCCTAAGAGGACCATAAACTTCAGAAGAGCCTCCAAACAATCTCTAGGAAGAACAATCTTGAGATTTTGGTCATTACAATGAGGTAAGAGCTTAATTTGATATTGAGATTGAGGTTTGTGATAAGAAGCACATAAGCTATTGTGATTGATAGAGTCCAATTGAAATTTTGGTTATTATTATTGATGCCAAGGAAAGTGGGTTCGAACCAACGTGGAGATGCCACAAAGGCTGCAATCCGAGTCAGCTTCCAAGTATGCAATGTGAGAGACAGTGAGGGCGGAGTAAGGGTAGAGAGCAAGGTTTCCCAGACAGGCCGTGAGGAGTGGCAGTGCTGCGGAGACTAGGCTAAGACGAACAGGGCTGACAGTTGACAGTCCAAGTCAAGGTCCGAGTCAGGGTCCAATGATATGGTCCAAAATTACGGTCCAAAATTATGTCCAATTTGTCTTTCTCTCTCTAGAATCCAAGAGCTCCAAAATTCTAGAGTGAGAAAGTGATTTTGTCAGAACGAACCAAAAATTCCCTTTTTGAGTCATAAAGTCCACTATTTATAGGAAACAGTGCGCCTGTGTCATAAAGTGCCACGCGTCGTCCCTTGGGAGTGACACGTCACCAGGGGGTCCCAATATACCGGTTCTTCGTTGGACTGCCGGTTCTCAAATTCGCGTTGCCTGCCCCACACAGCGTGGCTCTACCTGTCTGAGAAGACTGAACACACCATGACAGCATGATCAAAGTAAGCCAGTTGCCCCAGCCATCGGTCCAAGCCCTTACTGAATCCCACAAGATGCGTCAAGAGACGCGTAGAGAACCTGACAGCGGTGAGGATTTCCCTTGTAGCCAACTGCCAGGTGGACTAGGCGCGATGCCCTCCAAAGACCTGCTCCCGTCCCGGAGTAACCTGGGGGTCATCGTCCTGGGGGCGCCGATGATCACCGGTAACGTGAGTGGACATGGTCACAGCTCAGTGCCTGGTGTCATGCAAGTCACCCCAGACGGCGATAGCTTTTTGGTAACGAGCCTATCCCACTACAAAGGGTGCTTGTGCCGGAGCATTTCGAGCAGAGCCCCCCGAAATGAAGACAGCGATAGCTTTTTGGTAACGAGCCTATCCTGCTGTGAAGGGTCCTCATGCCAGAGCACTACGATCAGAGCCCCTCGAAATGCTGCACACCCCGGAGAGTGGGTCGAAGCATGTTCCACGTCCACGGCATGGGACATGGTGTGGTGAATGAGTGTGATGCCCGGAGGCCTGTAACATGATTTTGGCTCATGGGCGTGGTGTCTACAGCATGAGACATGATTGTGGCGCATCGGTGCGATGCCAAAGGCAAGAGACATTGATTGTGGCGGGTGGGCGCGGCGACGACTGTCACGAGACAATACCTGGTGCCGGGGGCATATGTTTTGAAAGTGGCACACAGGTGAAGCGACGACCATCGCGGAGATAATACCTGGTGCCGGGGCACGTATGATGGAAGTGGCGCACGGGCGCGGCGACGAACGTCACGGAGACGATACCTGGTGTCGGGCCATGTATCATGAAAGTGGCGCACGGGCGTGCGTTGGGTGACCTGGAGACGGGGCGTGAGCCAAGTGTGTATGTTATACCAAAATAATAAGTGTGATGTTTAGTAATGACAAAGTTGGGAATGATGATATTTGGTCATCGGCGACGGGTCATTCGGCGGTAGCGCGCTACTTTGGGCGACGAGCATCGCGGGAGCTGTTCGTGGTTGCGGGTAACGAACGACGGACGTCGCGATGTTGATGTACAAACATCCATAAACATCGCGAAGGTGTAAAGACTCGAGAAAACAAGTACGCGCGGGAGGGGAGGTCAAAGGCGAAAAATTGGGGGAAGGCCAAGGCCACCACCCTAGGCGAGGCCGAGGCCGAGCCTAAGGGGTGGCCAAGGCCAAGGCCAACTCCCCCGGAGGGGGGCCAAGGCCACTCCCTCTTTTGGTGAACTTCGGCCACATTGACGGTAGGTGTTTTGATTGGCAATGACGAATCCGGAAGTGGTGTTATGACGAGCGTGTTGCCGTGAATTGTACCCATGTGACGAACAAGGTGCCAAAGTCACATATGAAGCGTACGAAAGTGAAAAAAAAGTGCGAAAAGGACTTTCCGTGAAAAACGAAGAACTGGGGGGGGGGGAGGCCAAGGCCAACCCCCCATGGAGGTCGAGGCCGACCCCGTGGGGTTGTCAAGGCCTCTGGCCCTTGACCCTGTTGCTATGGTTATGCCGTTGGTTGACATTTTTGGTGAAAATGTTCGGGTGGTCTCGGCGTGACGATAGTGCTAGCGTGAGTAACGTTAACCTAAAACAATTGGTGACTAAGTCGCGCACGAAGCGCTCGAAGTGAAAAATACATGTGACTTGGGCGCCCGCACTTTGATCAGTTCGATGCGTTGGAAAATTGAATGTTGAATCTGTCGACGTGTTTGCGTGAAGTGGGACCTCTAGTGGGCTCTTGGGTCCGACCAAGATAGGTTGGGAACATGCGTGAAAATTTTGGTACCTGCTTAAAATTATGAACATAAAATAATGGTCTTGTTTTGAAAAATGAAAGCGCGAAAGAAAGGAGTTAGCGCTAAAACATGAAGCGCTAAAAGAGTTGTTGAAGTTTTTGGGGGGAAAGTTTAAAATTTGAATGTGTTAGAAAGTTTTGGGGGGAAAGTTAGGTGGGAGTCTTGAAAGACTTGGTCTTTCAAGACTTGAGAGAGATAGAAACACTTAGAAAAAAAGACTTAGAAGAAAAGAGAGAGAGAAGAGAAGGAAGAAAAAGAAGAAGAAGAAGAAGGCCTTGAAGACCCACATGGTAAGGTTGAGAACTTTACAAGAAGCTAGGAGGATGCAACAAGGAAGAGGAGGTGGAGCACAAGGTGGGAGAGGCCATAGGTGAAGCTCGGCGGCGATCGAGGCACACCAAAGGGCCGAGGCAGACCATGGCGCGGTTGAAAGGGGCATTGGGGGTCGCGGCAGGGGAAGCGGTCATGGGGTGGAAGGGGGGAGGCCAAACCAAGTGGCCGAGGTCGACCAAGGCCCTTTGGCCGAGGCCAAGCCCGCGGCAAGGTCGAGGCCGAGTGGGGCGGTGTGGCACAGCGCGGGTGCGGGAGGGGAAGGGGGAAGGGGAAAGGGAGAGGAAGAGAGGGATGAGAGGAGGAGAAAGAGGGAAGAATAAAGGGAGGAAAGGGAGAGAAGGAAGGAGGAAGGGAGGGAGGAGAGGATAAGAAGGAGAGACGAAGAAGAAAGAAGGAGAAAATGGAAAGGAAAAAGGAAAGAATGAGGGCGTGGCGGGGCCGAGGCCGGTGGTTTTTGTGCGGGCATGCGCGACGTTGGTCGAGGTTGAGGGGGCTGTGGCACCATGGTGTTGGGTGCTATGGACGATGGTGGCGGAGCACAGAACAAGTCGAGGAAGAAGCAAAGTGCACGACGTAGCGGTGGAGCAAGTGGGTATTCACAGCTGCAGAGGGGCACCGTGCTTGATGACGATGAGGACGCACCGGCGCTGGCCGATGCATCGGGTGTGCCTTTGGGTTTTTTGACGATGGTGGAGTGAGGAGCTTTGATCAGACTCTGAGCCAGAGCAACGTATTACTGACTGCGAAGGGGGCGGTGCCCGGGTGTCCATCCGAGGAGTTGAGGAAGGAATTGGGGCAACGAGTGGCTGCTGACGTGTTTTCGATGCCTTGGAGTGCTGCATCAATGGGAGACAGTCCCATGGTCCCTTCACCGTATGTCCGTGCGCCGAGCTTCAAGGTTTTTCCAGTGATGTTGCCGCGGTATGTGCCGGGCTTGTTGGCCAATAGATAGGACATTTCGTGATCACCCGTGATGTTCAAGGGTCACAATACCATGCCGGTGGGTTGGGGCTTCTGGTGCATGTATATGTTGGAGCGTGAGGTTTGGAGGGAGAAGTTGGAGTCGCTCGAGCTTGTAGCGTCGGTGGATGCGACGTACAAGGGTGTTGATCATGTCAGAGATATCAGCAGCCTTACACTACTACTTTCGAGGTGGAGTTCACAGACGCACACCTTCATTACAGAGTTTGGCGAGATTGGTCCGACGCTTCTGGATGTCGTGATGTTGACTGGCCTATCGATGCATGGGACGGAGGATGCCCGCATACTGAGGTCGTTGGCAGAAGAGCGCTTGACTGTCCAGGCGTTGATGGGTTTTTTGTTGGATACGAGGATCAACCGCAAGGGCACATATAGTGGGTGGATCAAGCATTTTTAGGGCACAGTGGTCATGCGGCCCGGGCAGAGGGTGGTGTCGGACGCCGATTTGCATATGGGGCCTTCCTACAGGGACGAGAGATATGAGCTAGCTGCCTTTCTTGCCATGTTTCTTTCGAGGTACACCGTTCTGGTATTTTCATTCGTGCATTACTCGTATGCTGCATATCCACTGCTTTGTACATGTAGTATGTCGACTTTTATACTTAGAAAAAAAATTCACGTTTAAGAAAAAAAGAGGAGTAGCGTAGTAGATTGCCATATATTGCATTGCATGTTCTGCTAGGGTGGGGTGGTCATGATGGGTGTCACATTTTCTATACTTGTAGGTTTGTGTTTGAGGGGACACCCGAGGATGGTGTTTCCCCCAAGGTTTTTGCGTTGGCGGTGCGGATGGCCAGGGGTGATCGCGTTGGGTTAGCTCCGGTATACTTGGGTACCCTGTACTCATGTCTTGATCAGTTTTCCAACGATATGCAGAGGTCGTATGGGCACTATCAGGTGTCGACCTATGTCGATTGGGTGTTCCTCCAGCGGTATTTGTTTGAGTGTTATATAGACTACATGCCTTTGGGGTACCCCAAGGTACACTCAGCACCGAGGAAGGGTACGGTAACATGTCCGGGGAATTCGATGGTAGTATCGAAGTGGTACGTGGGGGGACGAGTTTATGCTTTGGCCGGTGGGAAGAGGCTCGGATGTGAGTTGTCGAAGGTGTTCGATATGCGAGACGGGTGCCTTAGCCGTCTGTATGTCAACATGCACTACTCGTACGAGACCCCTCCTTGGATGCATCTGCGGGACATCAGTTTGCGACTGCACAGTAAAGGAGATCCGACAGACCTGGAGGTGTCTCTGCTAGTGGCGTTCTTCCCCGGATGGCTTCCGGTACTGACTAATGAAGGTGGGAAGTCGGCCGAGTGACGATATTACGTTGCACGATATAACCCTGACCGTTTATCCTTGTCTTTTGGCTATGACTTGGAGCCCCCATGCGGTTATGCCAGACCTTGGGATGTTGACACGGCCTTTCGGTTTACCATGTTGAAGAAGGCACGTTTGTGGCCATCACCGACGGACGAGTGGAGGAGACCCGATTCGTTGTCGATCGGAGTAGTCATAGTTGGGTATGGTCGTTGGTGGGAGCGGGTGTGGACTATGTGGTCCGAGTGGTTGGTGCAGGGGCCAGCCGACAGGCAGCTAGTTGACATATTCGTTGGTGACCGGGGGTTGGGATTGGTGTCGGTGCAGGTGGCGAGACAGTTCGGCATGTCCGCATTGATTATTGGTGTTCCGAAGGATGGTGCAGGGGGGAGTAGGCGTGCTGATGTCCGACCAGGAGAGGGGGGAGAGAGAAGTGCTGCCGCGAGCGAGCCAGCGCCAGTCCACGTGCCTAGGATGCCGGGAGCCGGCAAAGGTCCCCTCTCGTCACTGAGAGTGGGAATGATGGAGAGTACGTAACATGGAGGCACAGGCCCTGCAGTAGTCGACAGTCACAGGCCGAAAGGCCACGGGAGGTGTTGGAGGAGTTTGATTATGAGGTTAGGGTTACTCTTTGCTTTCGTTGTACAGTTGTTGATTATCATGTTAAGTGTATTCTAATATTCTTCTCTCTTTCTTCTTTGTTTTTTTTTATAGGAGCTCGATGATGCTGCTGAGGCTATTGATGTAGAGTCTGACGACTCATTGGAGGATGCCGAGGCCGTCACTGATGATGTTGAGGGGATGGATGCTGAGGCAGTTGAGGAGGACGAGGAGATGGATGGTGAGGCGACCGATGAGGTTGAGGAGATGGAGGCCGAGCTGGCCTATGAGGGTGAGCCGATGGATAGTGAGGTCGCGGCGGTAGAGCAGGCAGCGGCCTACATTAGGGAGCCAGTCGAGCCGGTCAGTCATCCGAGTCCGTCGCCTGTCTTGGTTGAGGAGGTGTTCGGTGGCCCGATGGGTCATATATTTGAGGGATATGATTGGTGGGCCAGTAGAGAGCCAGATGCTCCGTTGGGAGTAGATGACGGGCTGCCGGCTACACATGCGATGGCCAGAGATCCGTTGCCGGGACAGGAGTTACCTGGTCCGTCTGTTGTGGAGCCTGTGGCGGATACATTGTCAGGGTTAGCCGTAGATGTGGGTGATGCTCTGTTGGCGATGCATGCTGCTACCGTTGGTGTGAGATCTGTGGGTGGTAGGGCGACATGAGCTGATGTTGCTAGTGGCGGGTCTTCAGTCGGACAGGTGGACGGTACACCCTGGGAGGGCATCGGGTTGTCTGATTCAATAGTCCATCGGTTGGAGATGATTAGGGTGAGACAGCCCCAGACGTTTGCTAGTGCTATTACCATGCGGGGCGTATCATTAATCAAGGCGATGTATGCTGCATTTGTGGATTGGCTGGCGACACTTGGTGCGGTGCCAGCCTCGACTTGGACTTCAGAGGTCATATCAGAGTTTATGTCAGAGCTTGAGCCTTTCGTATCTTTTGGCTTCCAGTTGGATTGGTTGGCTGACTATATCAGAGCGATGGAGTAGAGTGCTGAGGCCGTGGCTGGACTGACTGTTGTAGGAGCGTAGGAGGTGGCGTGGCAGGGTCATAGACGATTTCTTGATGCAGCACTGACAGATGCGACCCGGGAGGTGGCCGAGATACGGGTCCGGCTTGCCGAGGCGGAGGCTCGACAGACAGAGATAGAGAGCCAGCGGGCCGAGTGGGATGATAGATGATCCGACTTACAGCCAGTGACGGACTTTGGAGGTGTATACTTCTAATTCTATTGGTGCATTGCTTACTTCTTTACGTTAGATGTCGTGTACTTGTTCATTTTGCTAGTAGACATTGGTCCGTAGTGGCCTACAAACCCGTGACTTGTATACATTTGGTTGATATTGATATGGCAGTCATATGGTTATTTTGTACCTGTGTTTGTTGTGAGATGATGCTTAGCTTTTGATGCGCTTGTATGTCTTGCATGTGGTGTCTTCCCTTTGTGGTTCCCCCTCCCCGACCATAGCAAGCTACTTAGTGAACGATGTGTAAATGAAAGAGTGCATTACATACAATAGTTGAGGCGAGTAAATGATCTTTGCATTGATAGTATTTGGGCCAAAATGCCATTACATGAGTAAAGTAAGAACTTGTATTAATCGGCAAAAGTTACAAGTCATAAACATGTGTGCATATACAAAAATGCTATGTGTGTAAATGTTCTAAGCTTTGGGCGGGTAGGCCTAGGGGGAACAATCCGCAGCTGGTCATGCATAATACTTCTTCAGATAGTGGCCGTTGATAGGTGCCGTGATTAGTCCGTCTTCCGTGTTGAGCAGGAGGTAGGAGCCGTTGTCTCTGGCTTCATGCACTTGAAGTGGTCCTTCCCAATTCAGTGTGAACTTGGGGGCTGACATGTTGGTGCGTACATGTTTGGTGGCTTGGACGACAAGGTCACCTTCAACAAATGTTCATTGCTTCACGGTCTTTCCATATGCCTTTGTGAGCTGTTCGTGATACTTCTTCATTCGGCGCAAGGCATTGGCTCTCCTTTCGTCAAGTCCTTCAAGGGCGGCCATTTTGGTTTCTTCCTCCCCAAGACCACTGCTTAGGGAGAGTCTGGCTGATGCGACCGCGATCTCAACTGGTACCACACACTTGTCCCCGTAGACGAGGGAAAAGGGCACACATTCGTTGTTGTGTGTTTGGAGGTTCTGTAAGCCCAAAGTGCAAGGCTTAGCTTCTCGGACCATGAACCACTCGCATCATGGACCATTCGTGACAATACCCGCAGTAGAGTCTTGTTAGAAGCTTCGGCTTGACCATTCCCTTATGGGTAGTAAGGGGTGGATGTAGCGTGGTTGATGTTGTATCCTTCCATGAAAGCTCGGACATCCTTGTTGATGAATGGCATGCCATTTTCAGATATGATACACCGGGGGATACCAAAGCGATAGACGATGTGATCGCACAAGAAGTTGGCAATGACGCCTCCCGTGGCTCGTCGTAGACGTATGGCTTCGACCCACTTTGTGGAACGTTCCGTTGTGACCTAATCCAAGTGTGACCCCAAGATGTTGGGTGGATGGGGCCTATGAGGTCGAGAGCCCAAGAGTGAAATGGCCAAGGGGCCAAGATCATGCAGAGGTCGGATGCTGGTGTGTGTATTCTGTCAGCGTGTCTCTGGCAGGGTTGGCAGTGTCGGACATGAGAGATCGCGTCACATTCCATAGTCGCCCAGTAGTACCCCAACCTTAGTAACTCCGCATACAGCCGTTAATCATCTCGACTGCTTGGGCACCCTGCAAGCATCGCAGGGTGCGTCCTGAAAATCCCTTATGAAATAACTCACCTTCCGTCACGAAATACTTGACTGACTTGCGCTTGATAGATCGTGCTGAGCTGCGGTCAGGTGGTAGAACCCCGTGGGATAAAACTGGATGAAAGGCTGGTGCCAATCACCTTCGACGTCAGTGACAAGAGCTTCCGCATTGTCCAGTGTGTACAAGCACTTGGGACAGTCCCTTTGTATATATGAGGCATCCTTGGCCATGGATGGCCAATAGAGGCCCATACGCTGGAGGCGACGGTATAGAGGGGGACCGTCGAGGGCACAACACTTTTGATGGCCAAGTCTAAGCTTATGCTTCGTTTCTCCTGGCGCCAAACATCTGGCTAGAGTGCCCCCGGGGCATCGCTTGTACAAGACATCCCCTAACATTAAGTAGTCCGTGAGAGTAGATGCGAATGCAAGGGATAGTGCTTTAAGTTGGTCGATGATCGGCTGCCTCCAATCATCGGCGGTAGTGTCCCTCAGGATCAAGTTCTGGGCTATGCAAGGTTCGGTCCTCTTGATGATAGTTAGCATTCGTTGTTCACCGTCGACCATTATCTTTGACGCGATTGTGGCCAAGCTGTCCACATGTCTGTTGTGGCACTTGTTGTGATGTTTATAATGGACATGGCCAAATCTTCCTTCCAAGTGTTGAACCAAGGCACGATAAGGTGCCAAGGCGGGCTCCTTGACTGCGAACTCCCCATCAGCCTGCTTCATGATCAAGTTCAAGTCTCCTTTCACGCATAATGACTTAGCCCCCATACTGGTAGCCAGCATGAGGCCAATGACAAGTGCCTCATACTCAACTTCATTGTTAGATACTGGGAATGCAAGCTTGAAGGATAGGGATGTGGTAACACCCTTTGGATTTCAAAGGACTATGCCGGCACCCCCTTACCGGAGGGGAGCTCCATTGGGACCTTTGTTAGTGGCTGAGCCGTCGAACTCAAGCGTAAACAATTCATCGATGTTGGAGATCAGGGCCATCTCCTCCCCAGGCAATTGATCGGAGGTCGGTTCATATTGTTGGCGTGGGAAGAAGGCCAAGAGGTTTGTAAGTGCTTGGCTCGTAGAGCTGTAGGATTCTTGATGGATAAGCTGAACTCGGCCAATAGCAGCAACCAACGGGTAAGGCAGCCAGACAGGGCAAGGCGTGTGAGCATGTATCGTAGTGGATCAGCCTTGGTGACAAGTGTGATTTGGTGCAACAAGAAATAGTGTCTGAATTTCTGTGAGGCGTAGACTAAGGCTAAGCAGTGCTTCTCGAGCTTAGAGTAATTGGCTTCAAGTCCCCTGATTGACCGATTGAGATAATAAACTGGGCGCTCCACTCCATCCACCTCTTGGGCAAGCAATGCCCCTATGGACCTGGGCGTGGAGGTCAGATAAAGCAAGAGTAGGATACCTCATTGTGGCACGACCATGGTCTGCAGCGACATGAGGACCGCCTTGATATGTTCGAATGCTTGTTGTTAGGGCGCACCCCAACTCCATGGTGCGCTCTTGCGCGTCAAGTGCTGGAAGGGCGTGATAAGTTCGGCCAAGGCAGGGATGAATTGTTGGAGGTAAGAAACCTTGCCGAGGAAGCTCTTCAATTGTTTGGTGCTCTTGGGAGGGGGCATCTCTTGGATGGAGGCGACCTTAGAAGGGTCAACGTCGATGCCCTGTCGACTGACCTAGAAGCTGAGGAATTTGCCGGAGGAAACTCCAAAGGCACATTTCAGCGGGTTCATTCGCATATTGTACTGGCGACAGTGATCAAAGACTGCTCGGAGGTCCTCGAGGTGATCACTTTCCTTCTTAGACTTGATAATGAGATCGTCGACGTAGTCTTCCACTGTACGGTGTATCATGTTGTGGAAGATGGCTGTCATCGCCCTTTGATAGGTAGCACCCGCACCCGCATTCTTGAGACCGAAGGGCATGACCTTCCAACAAAAGTTACCCATGGGTGTTCGGAAGGCTGTCTTGGCACAGACGTCATGGCGCGTCACCAAGGCAGGATCCAATCCAGGCATCTCGTTGTAACTCCATGCCAATACATCGCGATATTCGCGAAGGAGGGTAACCAATTCCTCTCTTCAGCCCGGGGCGAGTTTTCAGTCGAGGTTCCTCGCCCGGGTCAGCCAGGTTGATTTCTTCAAGATCTTCAGCCTGTGGTTGAGGGCCGTCTTCATAGAAAGGTGGGGCAGCACCCGGGGTAAGTTCAGGGTCTGGCCGACAATGCTCGGCCGTGCAACACCATTTAATTTCCATGGGCGGGTCAGGGTCGCCGGGGGGGGGGGGTGTCAGATGACGGACCACCTGAAGCCCCTACACACCGTCATAATTGGTAGATAACTTTTCCATCTTTGACGATGCGTTAGAAGGTTGGTTCGGCCTTTTACTTCTTGGACTTGGGGGATGAAGGGGGGGAGTTAGTCGTGGCAGAAGGCGGAGGCACCGAGGTCGATCCCTTGTTCTTGGTACTTTTCTTGGTCTTGGACTTGGGAGGCTTGTTTCCACATAGCTCATCCCAATTTGGCAACTTGGTGGAATGTATATGCGCAGCATGCTCACCATCCTCGGCAAGCTCAGTGAAGAAGGAGGCCTCAGCGAACTAAGATTCGGTACATTCGAAGGGAGCCTTGGTTGCGAGGATTGTCATCGCTACCTCATGTCCCGCAGGACCGGCCACCAGTTTCACACACTGGTGGTACGTTGAGGGAACGACCTTGTTAACATGAATCCAAGGTCGGCCAAGCAGGAGGTGGAAAGACGACTCGATGTCTATCACGTGAAAAGTAGTGTCGCAACAGACAGTTCTGACCATGAGGTCGACAGTGATATGGCTGAGGGTCGACTGGGGACCCTGCCCAAAGCCAGTAATCTTGATGGGGTCGTGAATGATTTTTCTTGGGGGAATGCCGGCCCGTTGCAAGGTGATGAGAGGCATGATGTTGATTGAGGCGCCGCAGTCTACTAAGGCGCGACGGAAGCCCATGCCATTAACGGTGCATTCGAGGTACAACAGTCAGTTGTGGTATTCGATTGGTGGTGAGTCCTCGTCCGAGAAAATGAATGCGGTAGAGTGGATATGTCTGAGTTCGGCTTGTGCAGCGAAGCATACAGGACCAAGGCCCGTGGTGACTTCGATCACACAGTTCGAGAGGTAGGTCTGTGCAGCGGGTGAAAACCCCATTTCATCAAAAAAGCTTTTGATTTTTCGATATTTTCCCGAAGGAGGCCATTGGCTGAGTGGCAGGAGGCACGCCGGATGCGACTGTTGGAATGGCGTCCATCGAGGTTTCGGTGATGACAGACTCAACATGGTCAGTGATGGCCATGAGCACCTGATGCTTCCGGTTGTTATTACCATGGTGTGGGTAAGCGTTCCTACACACATCATTGTTCTTCCGTAGCTTTAGGTCGCCTGACACGACCTTCCTTGCAAAGATAGCTCGCAGCCCAGTGCAGTATTTGAGATGATGGCCGAGAGCTTAATGGTAAGGGCAGTAGTTGGGTCTGGCCTTTTCCACGTCCGTGATGTTGGTCCTCATTGGTGGCAGTTGGAAGTTGTTGTCATTTGCCACCCATTCTGCCAAGAGTTCTTTCACCGTATTCAAATCACATGGATAGTCGGGTGCAGTCTCTCGTTGCCTTCACTTATCGGAGCGTCGGTCCCCATCTTGGAACTGACGCTTGAAGCCAATGTAGCTGTTGCTGTTGTTTTTGTTGGTGTTGGTGTTGTTGTTGTTGCTCTAAGTGCCGGATGTGTCTGGTGAGGCCAACAGTGCATTCTGCGGGCGAGGCTTCCACGGTTTAACAGGGCCGACCGACTCGTAAGTACGGTGGGCTGTTTCCTTGAGGTGTCCCCATGACCTCAACTGCAGGTTCTCGATATGCACCAAATAGATGTCACTCATGTGTTTTGATACATATGGGAACCAACGTCTCATCCTTACTAAAATATGTACACTCGAGACATTTAAGGTGAAAGCGGTGCACATATTTGTTTAAGTCTTCGCCGGGATTCTGGCAGATGCCGGCGATATCCATTATGGTTACCCTTTCAGCTTCGTAGTGGAATTTTTCCAAGAATAGTTGGACCATTTCACTTCAAGAATGGACAGTCACCGCGGGGATATGATGATACCAAGTGTATGCCAAGTCTGTGAGGGATTTGTGAACCTCCCTCAACTTCAAACTATCGCCCGTGTCATATTGCTCCAATGAGCCGACGAATCTTTTTAAGTGCTCACGGGCGTTGCCCTCACGTCCGTTAAAGAGCACAAAGGTGGGTTGCTTGTATTTGAGTGGGTATGGTATGATGGCTATGTCGTTGGCATATGGCGCATGGCCTATCAGTCGGGGTGATGAGTCGGGTGTAGAATTCTATGACAGTCGGTGGAGGAGTGTGTCGAAGTTTGACTACGAGACATAATGGGGAGATGGTTCTTCATGGCCAACCAAGGGATGATGGCTGGCTGGGTTACTACAAGCCCCTGAGCCCCCCGACGGGGTGACTTGATGAGCATGAGCAATAGAAGGATGATAGATGACATGTGCTGGTAATGGTAAGTGTATGGGGGCATGGGTGGGTGGGCAAGACATATCCACCACCTGACCGGTCGTTTGATGTTGCTCCGTTGGGTAGGGGTTAGGCTCCATCTCAATGGAGTCATGAGTTTCGGAAGAGCTTCAGGCTGGCACATGCTGAGGTGCGACAACAGGGAGAACCTGTTGCAACATTGGTCTGAGGTCTGCCTGTGGTCTGCGTGATGGCATCGCGGGATATAGTGTATCAGCTACAGGTGGTGAAGATGTCGCGAGTCCTACCGCCAAGGGTCTAGATTATCGAGGAGGCGGTGGTCGCCACACTGGGGCCTGAGTGGCATCAAGAGCCAACCCAGGTCTAGAAGGTTGGACTGGTGCAATGGTTTGTTAGGAGGCCATCGCCTGCATGGATCTTTGCATTTCCATAATTGCGGCCATCAGAGTGGTCTGCGAGTCTTGTAGATTGGCAATGGTGGGAGGATAAGATTTCGATATTCTGGTATATTCGAGTAGCTCTAGGAACTAGTAGCTATAAGCGGTGAAGGATGTGATTGCGAGATACAAATGATGTGATAACTTAGAGACTTGAAACGTTAGTGGATGCGCCATACTTATGAGTGCATCATCAGATTTTGGATCCTTTTAAGGTAATACATATCTTCGTGATGGACTTGGTAATAATTGAACTTGTTTGGTTCGAGAAATCAAGTATGCAACGAAAGTATGTTGATTACAACTTTCAATATCTGATATGCTGTTTGAGTACTTACAGAAATTGGTTATATGTAATGCTAAGTCAAAGTGGTATGCTTCAACGGTTGTTTGATAGTATCGGTTTTGTGTTGGGCTAGTGAAAATTGATAGGAGAAATCTATATTTTTAGGTGACCTCATGGTTTTGATTTGGTGAGCTTCACAGACATTGCATCATTGCAGTTTTACTTAGGCCTTAGACATTGAGTTTTTGTGGTCTTAGTAGTAATCGAAAATAGATAGGAAGAATGAATTTGATGTTGTTTTGATTAATTGTGTGTTTGTGATACAAAGATGTTTGTGGGCAAAGAATATATACAGCTCTATAATTTCATGTTGATGAGTTGACTAAGTATATCAAATTTGAAAGGCTACTGGTGTGACTGATGCATTGAGTAGAAAGTGCACGAAAAAGCTTAACAAAATTTTAGTTACTAGTTAGCCTCTGTTATCGGCGTAGTACCGTTAAGAGAATATTGATATGACTCCATTTTTGGTTTTCTATAGACGTAAATTTTGACCACCCAAATGCTAGTATAAGACTAGGAAGGTGATAAGAATGGAAGTTAGAGCTCAAGGTTTGGTTTTTGTAGAGTACAAGGCATGTGATAATTGTTTAGTGTTTGCTACATCTTAGGCTTGAAGCTAAACATGTTACTATTGAGAACATTGCTCAAAAGGATTTGGTATAATAGCTGGGTATAGCGCAATGAAAGCGTTATGAATTGAATTTGAGTGCAATGATTTAGTATAGTGTGTTTTCTTCACTAACTAAGTTATAAATATTTTGAGGTTAAAATTTCATTAAACGTTGGAGGAATATAATGACTCGTGTTGCAAGGCAAGAAACTATTCAAAGTACATGCATAAGTTTCAAGATATCATAGAGGTTGGGAGTTATCTTTTTTTTATGATTACAGTACATCCAATTCCAAGGACAGAATTATCTTAAGTGGGGAGAATGTAACACCCCATATTTTTTTTTACAAGATACTTGTTAAGTACGAATTAGAATGTATGATGACTTTGAATTAAATAGTGGACCTAAAAATAAATTAAAATTTTTCTTCCCGAAAGTGGGTTATACTTTTGATATTAGATGACCCAATTCAAATTTGGGCTTTAGTTTTGCCCATTTATAAAGTTAGAGAATTTTGGTACGTAATGGGTATTTTGCAATTCTTATTGTTTTAGGAATATAATTACATTCCTTTCAGGCCAATGACTTGTGTACTATAATTCCTAAGAGCACCATAAAACTTCAGAAGAGCCTCCAAAGAATCACTAGGAAGAACATTCTTGAGATTTTGGTCATTACATTGAGGTAATAGCTTAATTTGATATTGGGATTGAGGTTTATGATAAGAAACACATAAGCTATTGTGATTGATAGAGTCTTATTGAAATTTTGGGTATTATTATTAGGGTTTTTTTTTTTATATAATTTGTTTGAGGAGATCAAGACTTGGAGTTGATTTGCACAATTCAGGTAAGAGTTTTCTCACGCATTTACCCCATCTGAATTCTGATTATCGATCCGATCATCAATTATTTTATTGTTTAAATAGATCTATTGATTCTTTAGAACCCTAATTACATTCTTGATCGTTACGCTAAATAGTTCTTTGTACTTTCAATTATTGACTTTGATTCGTGATCTTTTTGTTGTAAATCTTTGTAGCAAATTCAAGAGTCCGAAACTTTTTCGTTCCTTGTCCAATTTCAGTTTTCTTACACTTTTTCAAAACCCCAAATAGTGTAATACAATTTTTTAGTTTTGGGTTTTTTGAAATTCCAAGTGATCAATATTCAAAAATAGACCTGAACATTGTTATGCTTATATTTCTGCCAATTCAGGTCAGCAGATTTCGATTTATTATATCTTATTTGTTCCTCATTGGTGTTTTACGATCTTGGACATTATGAAATCCTTGAAGAGTCTTCCTCAACTTTTTAGTTTAAGATTTTTTAAGAATCCATTTGGTTCCTAGTCAAAATTGAGTTTGAAAGTTATTTGTCAGTGCAGACTTTTCTGTTTTTGACACTGTAAATCAGCCCACTTCGATTTGTTCTATCTGCTATTTTTCTCTTTGGTTTTTGAGGATTCTAGACAATACGGAAACCTTAAAGAGTCCTCTTAAACTTCTTATTTTTGTATTTTATCAAAATCCATCTATTTTCTGATCGAAACTCAATTTGAAAGTTATTCATCGGTACAAAAGTTGCTGTTTGACACTGCAAATCAGCTTACTTTGACTAGCTCCATCTTATTCGTTTCTTATCAGTTTTTGATGATCTTAGACATTACGAAAATAGTAACGAGTCGTCTTCAACTTTTAGGCTTTGAGTCTTCTTAGAATTCGTTGATTTCATTGTTGAAGTTAGCCCTTGAATAAAACTATTCTGCGTAGAATCGTGTGAACGAGAATGACTTTGGCGGTTTCAAACTCTTGGTGTTTATTAAGTTGATTTGGCATATGTTTTTATAATCTGGCGAGCCATGTCACAGTGTATGTGACTTATCTCTTTCTGACTTACCCACGTGGATCGGAACGTGGGCTAGCTCAACGGGATGAGCTAGAGATCGCGATCTTACTTTTTGAACCTTGTCTCACGTGTCAGTGATGGCACGTGTGACAAATTTCTGAATGGCTCCCGTGGTCTTCATTTTTGTACTGATTGAACATTTAGATTTTGATATCTGCTCTATTTGAAGATGTTTTCGAACTTATCTGAAGTATTGTTAAATTCACTGGAGTATTTTTGAAATATAAGATATCGTTATCAGAACTTGTGGAAACATTTCGAACTTAATATTGTATTGTCCGCTAGTAGGAGCTATTTGACCTTGTTCCTAATCTGATTTTTGAATTGAAAGTTAGTGCATTAGTTTTGGTATTCGCCATGCACCTTCGTATCGTATTTTATCAAGTCCAAGTACTATTGTCAATATAATGTGCTTTGTGATCTGTTGGTGGGTGTGTGCGATTATATTTACTGGGCTTTGTGCTCACCCCTTGACTTTCAGGTTATTAGCCAGTGTTCACAGCTGTGCAAAGGGATTATAAGGCATGGCTAAGTAAGAAACTTTTTCGGGGAGGATTTTCCTTTTATATTTATTTTCGAATAGATTTTGCTTTAGATTTTATTTTGGAGCTCCTTGTAGGAGTAATTGAGGTCAATGTAACTGTTTTGAGCCAGTTTGGCATTTATCGATGTTTCTTGGAGACTTATTCTTAGATACTTTGAATACCCAATTGGGAGACTTTTGGATAGTTTGAGGTTTTCTGCCTTTATTTATTTGAAATTAACCCTAAAAAAATATATGTATTCGGGGCGTTACAAAGGCCCCAAGTTCATAGGGGCCTACCATTTAAGGAACAAGGGTCAAGGCCACAAGTTCCTAGGGGCATGCCATCTACGGAACATGGTCAAAGCCATAAGTTCTTAGAGGCATGTTTTCTACGAAACAAAGGTTGAGGCCATAACTTCTTAGAGGCCCCGTCTACAAAACATAGGCCACCCATAACATTGTACCATTTGGGACATAAGTTACGGTCATAGATCCTTGTGTTATCCTGGAAAATGCTAATTAATTAATCTAACCATGAATTAGATTAATTAAGGGAGGTTATTTTTATTAAGTAGCATTATGTGGGTGATAAGGGAGGTTATTTTTATTAAGTAGCATTATGTGGGTGATGAGTAAGTGTTAGGGACCTAAATAAGGGGTTGGTGCGGCCTTGGGGGTTAAAATGTAATTTTGAAAAGTTAGGGGACAAAAATGTAATTTTGAAAAATACGGTAAACGGGATGCATATTTTTATTAATTAGCATCATTTTGACGAAAATTAGGTGTTAGGGGGGTTAAATGAGGGGCTAATGTGGTCTCGGGGTTAAAGTGTAATATTTCCAAAGTAGAGGGGTCAAAAAGCAATTTTGGAAAACTTTAGGGGCCAAAGTGCAAAATTTGAAAATTGACAAAAGGTGTCACAAATTTGGGAGAATCTAGTCCGAAAGTTGCCACCTCTTAGCTAAGTTATGCTGGCTAAGTGTAATAAATTATAAATATTGTGTGATAAGGATTAATGAAAAGAAATTATAAAAGAAGTTGTGGGGTGGAAAATACAAATAAGGGAAATTCGTGAACAGTGGCTGGAAACACTGACCGAAGAATAAAACAGAGAGGGAAAAAGAGAAGGAAAAAAAAAAGAGGAGAAAAAGAAAGGAAGAAGGAGAAGAAGAAAGGGAAGAGAAAACCTAAACCCAACAGGGTAATCCTTTCCTCTTAAGCCATAAATTGTGAGAAATTTGGGTTGAAATTCGGTTGAATATATATATATATATATATATATATATATATATATATATCTGTGTGTGTGTGTGTGTGTGTGTGTGTCTGTGCGTGTGTGCGTGTGTGTGTAATATGTGTGGGGTGGGGGGGGGGAAGGGGGTGATGAATTTTGTTGTAATTAGTGTATATGAGAGCTTAGAATGAAAAAGAAGGAAAATTATTCAGGATTCCATGTTCTTGCAGTGTCCAGTGTGCATAAATGTGTGTGACAGTGTGTGTTCTTCGGACTTTGCAAATGGGTATGGATGTGTATGTGTGTAATTGTGTAAATTAAGTTTGTTAAGGGCATGAATGGGTATGTTGTAATGCATTTAGGTGATCTAAGAAGGGTTTAATGAGAAATTAGTGCATGGGTGTGAGTAGTGTGTGCCCTGGTGTGCGGCAGGTTGAACGAGGAAGACAAGCGTATGAAGCTAAGGTGTGATAGTGTGTATAGTGATGTGAACAGTAACTGTAAGCGTCGTTAAACCTGAAAATTTAATAAATAGTTTCTAATCCGAATTTTTTAAAATAGTTAGGGTTAGATTTAGCCAAAGCGCAAAAAAAAAAACCTCAGTTATTTTTAGGATACCTACATTGTGGAAATATTTTGGATTTTTCTGAGGTCGGGAAATGGGTTAACAAACACTATGATTTTGGAAATTTTTAGTGGAATTTAAAATACCAAACTAGCACGGTTTCGTGCAAAATTTTTATGAGGACCCTAGGATGCTGAGAAGTTCCCTTTCCCAAAATTTTGGTTTGTTCCAAAGTCATTAGCTATTTTTGACCGGACAGGCTTTTAAATGCTCGGTGTGGACATCGATTCGGGATTTTCGAGAGAATTTTTTTAAAAATACTTTTTAGCTCAAAAATGACTTCAAGCGGCTTCGAATAGTATGTTCAGATGCTTTTGAGTTTTTCCTGGTATCGGAAACCCCCCAGGGGGCATTTTGGTAATTTGCCACCCAGAGGGGGGTGTTTTGGTAATTTTACGTAAGTCAGGGGGGTGTTCTGGAAATTTTCCCCTTCAAAAATTTTTGAGGGACTATGTGGTCTATAAATGATGTAGTACATCTAAAAAGTAGTTTTAAATCAATTTTGAGGTGTTGGTGGTGTAGCGGCGGCCATCATGGGGTATTTTGGTAATATGCCATGTCAGCGTCCGGAGTGACGGGAAGCGAGGAATGATGGTAATATGTCTAAAATAAGGGTTTTTATCGATAAGGCTAGGTTAAGGATCTGGTTATCGAATTGAATCAGATCATCTAGTTGTCGTAAGACGCTATGGACGGTTAAATGGGAAGGGGTAGAATAAATAGTGCGTATATGTTTGAATGATGTATAACGAGTCGGGTATGATTTGACTAGGTGATGCCTCTTGTTGCGATCAAGGGTTGCGAGTTGCTTAGGCTATAAGCCAATAAGGTAAGGACAATGCAATTCTATTATGCTAATTCATTGTTTCGATTAGCATGACATGCTGATGACGTTTTGTTGGACTGTTGTTGTTATGATTTGACACCGGTAGTTATTGTGACCAGTATTGTTTATTTGGAATTATGTTGTTGAGGACTTAAGGTAGAATAATTTCCCTTAGTCCGCTCCGTTGAGGAGGTTTGGTAGGACTAATTCGTGTCCTAGTTTGCTATGATTCGATTTTATTCGAGTAGCATACCCGATGTTGGTGATGAAATTGCGTAGGGATTGTTGTGTGGTTGTTGTGAGATGTCGACAATTATTGATAGCCGATATCTCTCCTGTTTGAGAACACCATTGAGGACTTATGTTTAAACTTCTCCCGAGTCCGCCCTGTCGTTGATAATGATGTCGTAAAGATTGTGGCATTGTTGTTATGAAATGTCGGCACTTATTGGTAACCGACATTTATCTTATATAAGAATGTTATTGAGGGCTTGTGGCATACTTCTCCTGAGTCCGCCCTGTTGATGATGTTACGTTGAACTCTTGTTATTAGGTTTGAACACCGTTTGATCTTCTGATCCAGAATTCTTTGTTGAGTAGTGTTGTAGAGGACATAAGGTGGAATAATTTTCCCTTAGTCCGACCCGTTTATGAAGCACCGTTGTTTAGTTGTAACGCGGTTAAGGACAAACACTCGTGGTGAGTCCCCTTTTGTTGACAGTGTCTCTCTTAATTACTTCAGACTGAGATGAACACCCCATGCAAGGGGCCATCAATAAGTTGAATACCAGTGAAAGTGGAGTAACTGGTAGTCAGTGAAAAATTAAGTAACTGACAAGAAGAATGAAGCGCGTTAGCGTCTGTCGGTCGAGTCAAGTCGAGTCTGCTTTTGCAATTGATTTTCAATTGATGTTGTTGATTTTTACTATGTATGTTTCCTATGATTAGCGTTTGCTTTATTGTTTTCTTTTGCATTACACTTGCATAGTCGTTGTCTGTCGTGTCCTTGTTCAAGTTGAAAAGATGATGTTCTGTTAAGCCTTGAAGCCTCTCAGTCTAATGAAAGAAAAAGATCGTTTGGCAATTATGCTGATGTCAAAAATTTATTGTAACTCTTGATTCATTGTTATCGTTAAAATGATTATTATTCCTTCGAGTCTCTTGAATCATTTGTACGCGATACTCCTCGTGTTGTCTTTACAGGATGATTCGCGCTCATTCCTTATGTTGTATTGCTGCAGGTCATAAGACTGACGAAGAAGAACCCTCCCTCTAGGAAGGGAAATACGGTAAGCTAGAAATGGTGAGATAAATGTTGAGCTATGAGGTATATAGAGAGGAGCTACATGACTACAGTCGTATATTAGGTTGTAACCATACATGTTGTTTAGAGACTTGAAAGTCTTCCGTTGCAGTACGATATATGTTTGTAAGAATTTTTTTTATAAGGATGCATTTTGGAGCGTCTATCAATGATGTGTGAGTATGAGGATGTAGTTGCGCTGTATTCGACACAGAATTTTGAATGTGATTATGATCGATAGCTCAGCCCGGTGATGTCACCAGAGTTGAGGGTGTCGCAGTCCCCAAGGGGCTAGCCCTTTAGAAACAAAGGTCAAGGCCACAAGTTCATAAGGATGGGTTCTTAGGAGCCCTCCACTTATGGAAAATAGGCCACGACCTCAGTCTTCCAAGTGGCTAAGCCCTACAGAGTATTGGCTTCGGTCTTATGATCCTAGGGATTCGCATCCCACAACCCATCGGGATAGGGTACCCAAGACTGTAAAGCTACTAGAGCATAGGCTAAGGCCACATCTAGTTGGAACCCCTTGACCTTGCCTACACGAAGATATTTCCCGTCCGTTCAGGTAAGCCACCTACAAGAGATGATTGGACTACCAAGGGATGTACACTCCAGAAAGTGTACTGGGTTTCAAAAGGGCCCATTGGAAAAAGTTCAACATGGACGTGAACCAGTAAAAATACAAGTAAATCAACCAAGGAATGTTGGTAAAATTAAAGTCCTCTTTAGGGCTAGGCCTTTGGAACCAAATAAGCTCGTGCTATCAAGAAACTCCATAGTGTATATCCCGCCTATCTGGCCACATAAACATGCTAAAAATGTTGAGCCTGTTTCTATAATGGTATTAGGGTCAAAACCAGTGGGTCATAAGGACGAGTTTACTTCTTAAAACCAGCCATCCCAGACTGATGCAGACGCTATAGCTACTTATCTAAATAAAACATTGAGCCTTGAGATGGACGAGGTAAGGCCCAAGGAATCACCTATATTTAGAAACGAAATAGTGAAAGGACAAAACAACCAGCCAAAACCTAAAAGGAACGTGAGGGAAGAAGTGCGTGTGGTTGATAGTCAAAGTTCCATAGCTTCTAGCACTGACCTAAGGAAAAAGAACCCTAGGAAAAATAAAGGAACAGTACCTCAGGAGGACTACTCAGCTCATTTAGCCTACTCTATGGCAGCCAAAGGGGTACCTATTGAGAGGGCCGTTAATCCATTATTTAAGGAAGTGCCTGATAAGTTGTCATCTTCTTAAAGTTCTTCAACTACCTGGACTTCGTCCCCTTCTTCAAGAGAGAATTCCGAACGAGGTTGGCATTCAAGACCACATTATAAAAGTGAAGATAACTTCTCTTCTAATGACAAGCTTCCTCACCTAAAAGCCCAGATGTCCCATTAGATGGCTGCGATATGGTGTAGATAGAGGGCTTAACAGCTCAACTATCAAAGGCTACTGCCAAGAAAAATTCGTCATCCAGCCATGACAAATCAAGACATCATGATCAAGCGAAAGGCTTTATGGCCATGGGACCAAATCATGTGAGAGGTGATGGTTATCTTAACCATAGATCCCAACCTTTTGGCACACCATATGCAGAGAGGCCAAGACAAGTCAACCCCGTAATCCTTATGTTGGAGGGGCCCTCAAACAACATCACTTGCCTACTGGTAGTTTGGACCCGCACCTCTTATCTTACATTGACAGTGTAGTTAAAAAGGAAACGAGGAAGGCCGAAGAGGGGAACCCCCCTACTGGCTTGGTAACAAAACCATACCCGTCCTGAGTAGACCAAGTCTCTTTTCCACCCACCTTACTCAACCATACTTTCAAAGGTTTAACAGTAAAGGAAATCCAAGGGAACATGTAGCTCATTTCATTGCTCGTTTAGCCCATTTAAGAAAAAAATAAGCTTGTGTGGCTACAATTGTTTGTGCAATCCTTGGAAGGACATGCATACATATGGTACTCCAATCTGCCAGAGGGGTCGATTCCTGACTGGGACACCCTAATCACAGAATTATAACTAGTTTAGTAATACGGAACGACGAGTGAGTATAGCATAGCTGATGAACATAAAACAACATGAGAACGAGTCGCATCCGACTTCATTGCAAGGTGGCAAACTCTCACCTTCAGTTATTCTCATAATTTCAACCAGGGTGAATTGTTACAAATGTGCCTCTACAATTTTAGGGATGAGCTCTCCGTATACCTTATGTCCCAGACCTTTGATGGGTTCAATGACTGGCACATTAGATCGCATGATCTTGAAATGCACCTTGGTCTAAAGAAGACAAGGTCTGAAGCGACCGAAAGAGTCGAGACGACTGCTGTAGGAATGACTGAAAAATAGCTCGCCAATGATAACAAAAGTGATGTTGAAAATATATATATAATGGGTATTCCTTCAAAGAAAGGATATAGAGGAAATTTTCTTTCCCCTACAAAATCATTAAAGAACTCTTTGATGGGTTGGTGATGGAAGGCCTTATAACTTTGCAGAAGATTAAAAAGCCCTAGGAGGAAGGAAAGAATGACAATCCTAACTATTGCCTTTATCATCGCGTCATTAGTCACCCCATTGATAAGTGCTTCACCTTGAAGGAGAAAATCCACCGCCTAATTAATGATGGGGATATAATCATCTCGAAAGTTGATGAATGAAATCATTCAGAATTGTGAAACCTCTCTCAACGTGATGAATGAAATCATTCAGAATTATAGTGATAAGGATGAGGAACAAATGCTTAACATAGAGTGTCAGCCAGAACAAGCATCCCATCTTGCAAAAATAAAAGAGCAAGCCAGCCTTACAGATGCACTCCCAGCAGACATCATATGACACATATTTCAAAAAGTTGGTGAAAAATCAATTCAAGACTATTGTGGTGCTAGGATGTGTTCCCGTGAAATGGAAGAACTATCAAAGGACTCAATTGTCATCTACTATCTTCCATGAAGGTTTTATGGCTTATTTCATTAATGGTTACCCTGAACATGGATGGGAGCTATTACAAACAGCAGTCCAGGAAAACCATTTGAGTGCCAAATATATATGTGCCCTTGCCTGCACTAGTGTGCCTAAACCATCAACTTGTAAATGGGGGCTCGAAACTATGATGACTTGATGTCCTGAGACAAAAAGGAGACTCGTGCATTGGAAGAAGAAGGTCAAAGAAATGTGTTTCCGCATCAGCACATTAATGTTCCTTCCCCTTCATCCAAGAAGACTTTGTTACAAGAAAGGAAATGCACATTGGGACGCTATTAAGCATATCTCGGACACACAAGAGATCTACTTTGCATGCAAAGAATGCACCTTATACTGCCATTTGGTGATGTTGTGCCTCTAAAATTGAGTAAGAAATCTTCTTCAACAATTCTTCTTGCTTAGAGAAGCAAAAAAGAGAATGAAAGAAAAAAAAATATAGCCCTTTAGGCTGAAAACCTTGAAAAGGGTGGTCTAGGAAAAATTTCGGGCAGAAGAAAAAAAAATTCCCAAGTAGGGTGAAATACCTAAAAAGGGCGGTCTAGCCACATGGCTGAAAATCCTGAAAGGGAGGGTCTAGGCAAAAGTTAGGGCGCGAAAAAACAATTATATATATAGGGAGCTGATCCGTTGCTAGCGCTAGCACCGTCCGCTACATAATGTAGCGGACGGTAAATTATCATAGCAATGGATCACGACCCATATATATATATATAACCTGCTAGGCTGAAAACCCTGAAAGGGACGGCCTAGGCAAAAGTTAAGGCAATTTTTTTTTTAACTATGTCATGACTTGATCCTTTTTAAGGGTACATAGGCAGCATGGGGGATATTCCCAAGTTCAGTCACATCAGTAAAAAAGATCTCTTTCCAAATATTTGAACAGTGTGATGACTTGATCCATTAGGGGTTACCTTTTTACACTATGCCCAAATAAATTCCTAAGCATCGTGTAAAATTTGGAAAATACATTACTGGAATAAAATTACCTCGAGCGACACTTTTTAATTCACCTTTCAAATTTTCAGTTTTCCCTCTCTGTCTACACTTCTTCTCCCCAAACAGAGCAATCCCTTCCCCGAACCCACACAACCACAACTCACACACTCTCGCCCTTACTTACTCCCACACACACTTCTAACTCTAATACACACACAAATACATAATTTACACACACAACGCATGACATATACACACCACACACTCATGAACACACACAGTTCAAGCACATACAATCCACGCATGTTTCAGTTCACACACTTCACTAACTGCTATACAAACACCCAATAACACAACTTATATACACACACATATACACACTACACACACTAATTTACACAAAAAAATGGTAGAAACTTAACCCAAAAGTGGCAGCCTCTCTCTCTCCCCCCTCCCCCTCTTCTTTATGTTGTCGAACCCCTCCCCTTGATTCTCCTTTATTTCTTTTCCTCTTTCTACCTCTCTCTTCCCTTCTTCTCTTCCTTTCCTCTTTTCTTCTCTGTTTTTCTTCTCTTGCCCAAACCCTTGTGTTCGGTAATCCCCTCCCTGAATTGGTCAGTCATCTTATAAGCAGGAGGTGGTAACATGCTAATCTCCGGACCCAACACATGCACACGTGTACCTTAAATTAAACAACTTATGAAATTTGCAAGCTAACCCCAAAACTTCGTATAATTACATTTTAGCCCCAATATTATTCTAATCTTTACTAATTTAACACCAACCCTAGATATCACTAAAAATATATACCATCACTATTTTCCTCATTTTTCATCAATAAAAACATAATTTACCTTTTAGCCCGCAAAGTTTCCAAAATTATATTTTGACCCCAAAATAATTTTAACCTTTCATATTATACATATTTCCAATTATTGCTACAAATTATTGTCCTTTTATTTTTTGGACTAATATATAATTATTTCTAACACCTCAAAAAAGCACGGGGTGTTACATTCTTCCCACTTTATGAAAATTCCGTCCTCGAAATTTGATGTTTCTTAGATCATTGCTCCTAATTATGTCTAATTGCAATATCCATCAACGTGCACTTCAAATATCAATATTCTTACATCGCAAGTTCCCTCATGTTGAAGATGATTTTTAACATGTATATAGTCACAAAAATACTATAAAACAATCTCTACGCTTCACCCTATCTCCATTTATACCATTATTCATTGCTAAACACTGAAGCCGAACATAATACACAATGGTTGCTAAAAGTCCAAATAAATTATCAAAATTGACCATAAGCCCAATTAGAGACGTAGTTATTAGGTTCTCCCTATGTTAAAAGAACTTTGATCTTGAATTTCATATTACTCATAATGTCTACGCACTACGCTTCCGCTACGTAACTTTGATAACAGCCAACATATTAACCGAGCCAACCTTCTCACCCAAATTCATGTCCCACGGGTACCTGAACATAACAATTCAGTTTCAAATCTTAACGATAAGCTCAAACTTGTCAAGTTATCACTTGTGCTCTAACCATTCCAAAACTTTATGAATGACGACTTAGCTTGTACGAAACTCACTGAACTGAATTTATGTCACTTCAAATTCAATGCATGTAAAACGAATTAAATAAATTTCTAATCCATCTTATTTCCACTGCATTATACTGATGACATACCAGACTATACTCTTGGAACAATCTATTTAATAATACCAACCTTAACTTCAACCCCATGGTGTACTAAAGTACTAAGCAATGGTCACTCTACAAAAGCCAGTATGGATAACCAATTCCTGTAGGCACTTACACACCACACAAAGACGAAAAAAAAAAACTATAACCACTACGCTTTTGCTGCGCGCTCTGATATCTCAAACCAAACAAGTTCATATAATAAATAAATCCGTCGCAGAGAAATGTGTTACCTTGAAATGGTGCAAAAAATTGATTCTACACAAGCATGTATTGCACCTCAATTAAAGTGTAAGGCTCTAAGTTATCACATCACTCATGACTCACAATCACATCGCTTACAAAAAATTTGAAGTCTTATCATTCAATCCTCTTGTTTTTGGTTAACGCTTAAAATCATTCAATTCTAAAGGCAAGTACAATGGGGTCTACTATTGCGTAAGCGGCCAAAGTCTCAATCTTATACTCGAAACATCAAATAATTGTCAAAACCTAATCAACGTTTCAAAGTCTAATCTCAATCACGCTGGACCCGTGAACCGGATCAGTGACCGGTCGCAAGCCCATTAAGCTCTAACCAATGGCTCTCACAGACCTTACTCACTCAAAATCAATACAACTACAGCGGAAGTAAAACTTTTACAACTTCAAATATATCTTCTTTTATACCGTTCCAAAATTCTACACAATTCTTATGCTAGACTTAACTCGTCTAATGCAGTCTCTGGAGCTCCACTCTAAGTTCAAATCACACGCTCATCATCCTCGCCTTACTTTTCAACCTGAAATGTTAAGTAAAGAATAAACTTTCACGTGCTCAGTAAGTAACCATTGATTTAACTAGTTGGCCCGTAGCATATAAAAATAATAACACAGTTTACAATTAAGCGACTTCACGAGACAAAATCAGGAAGTAATTAATCATTAGTACAAGAAATCATTATGTAAAATGTAATAGAGTAAAGGGAACAAAAATATGAGGCATAAAAATCATTTAACACAAAAACGTCATCGCAAGAGAGTTCCAACCAAGCATCAGCTCAAACAATATGCTACGATCAACATTTGGTCCCATTGACTTGGACCCGTCAGCATACATCGTCCCACTGACTTGGACCCAAAATCCCATCTTGAGATATTAATCACTATGGAAGCATGCGACCACTTAAGTAGTTATGCGTATATCATAAACGTGCATCGCCCCATTGATCAAGCCCACAATCTAACTTTTTCCAGTTAGATATGGGGCACAACAATCGAATAAGCAAAACTTACCTTTTTCATTTATAACAATATAATTCTTCAATTGTTGATGGTTAAACTATCTCACTACATTTCAATAGTTTTATGAAACATTTCATACTCACAACGAAGTCAATACCAGAAACATCTCACCTGCACCAACAATTTCAAATTCAAATTCCATTATAATCTCTAACAAATAACTTTTTTCATGCTGGTCCGATTTTTACAAGAAACATAGTTGCTATTATCCCGCCCCCCCCCGGAGGGGTGCAACGCTAAATAAGTTGGTTAACATATATACCTTAAGGGTAAATAGAGCTTTACTACAAACCTCAAAATAAATAGCGGAAGTATGGCTTAAACGTTACAGTCATCCATGAGTGAACTAAAAATAACATTATACTACTGACCATCTCTCCCCTATACAAGTGCTACACTCCGAAATAAAAGAAAAACAACTAAAACTCTTCTCACCCAGCTTAATACTCCTGATTCTCCTCAAAGTGGTCTTCATCCTCAGGCAAATATTTCGACTCCAAACCTAGAAAAAAAAGTATCAGTGATGGGTCAGCTGATGGCTCAGTAGGGTATTCGATGATTCTAAGTCCAAACATGAATTGATTACACTCCAAAAAAGGGGTTTAGGTGACACTAAAAAAGTGTCGCCAAAGATAGTAAAAGTGTCGCAAAGTGATTTTCCAACACTTTATCAACGCTTTTCTTAAGTGTCGCAAATTCATCTATCGGGAATTTCCCGACACTTTTTATTCACGTCGGCATTAAACTTACGATGCTTTAATTTGTGCGACACTTTCAAGTGCCTCTTATGGGGTCAATACTCAACTTAGTAATGCGACACTTTAGAAAAAAATGTCGTTAAATTAGTGACGTTATGATAGAAGTATTGAAAATTATAGCTAATAAATGACATTTCTTTAAGCGTCGGAAATTAAGCGTCACTGAAAACTCTTTTTCTTGTAGTGTTATATTATGAATGGTTGATACAACATGCAAGTTCACTCGAACAGATGATATATATATATATATATATATATATATATATATATATATATGGGAGCTGATCCATTGCCAGCACTAGCAGAGTTGCTAGCGCTGTTTTGCCGTCCGCTACATAATGTAGCGGACGATAATTTACGTCCGCTACATTATGTAGCGGACCTGCTAGCGCTGGCAATGGATCAGCTCCCTATATATATATATATATATATATATATGTACTTAAGAATAATTTAACACATTGAGTATCACTTACAAAATTTTCTAATACTTTGCTTTGAGAAACGAGAATAGCATATCGAACAAGATCTGTAATCTTGTAAAATATTTATACAAGAATGGCAAGCAAGACCCAAATATTAACGTGATTTCAAATATAACCAAAACAATGTAAAACAAGTTCAAGACAACCATGAGACAAGTACAGGAATACCAATATGCAAATATGTCGTTCATGCACAAGCCAGCCTTCTCTGAGTATGAGAGACTTTTCGTATCGCAACTAACTGATACAGTAAGTTCGATAGAAGAAGTTCAACGCCATCACAGGCATGCCAATACTTCTTTCCAGAAAGTAGTACACATAGCTAGTACGTACTATCGAGACGTGAATGAGAACGAACCCCAGCCGGATAACTCCTAACCCCAGCATAATACCCTCAACTCACTTTTTTCCTCATCCTCCTCCTTCGTGTGACATGCATAATCATATATAGCTATCAACAAAAATATCATCAAATATATCAAAAGAGATTTAATCCCCTCTCAAGTCATATTTGTCATATTATCAATAAAAGCACATGCCAAACATGTAATATCCCGGAATTTCCTGAGTATTAGCCAATCAATCGATCAATTCTTAACTATTTAATCATCTCAAATTCGCAAAGAAAACCCCAAAAAATAACTCTATCAGAGCTTCTTCTACAATAACTCAATTTCTCAACTAATTATTCTTAAACAAAAAGATTAGATTAAAGTACTCAATTTAGCGAGTTACACACTGATTCCCTCACAGGGGCTTAAGTAACAGAATAATAAAAAATCTAAACCAACTCCATCATCCGGCTCTAACCAATCGAAAAATCTACTGATGGTTAATACATGTAGAAGGGAACAAAAAAAAGGGGTGAGCTTTTAAGAGCATAGTAAGGTCACTCCAAATTCAGTAGAGGAATACAAAAGATTTAAAGAATTTATTTCAATGGCAATAGGGGAAGAGATTTAACTTAATCCCTCAAATAAGAAATCAATAGAAACAATTTCGTACTGTAAACGATGCAGATGATATTGAACATGAGTGGATGCAAAACCACACAGGCAGTGCAGGGAAACACTTAGCAAAGCCACACAAGCAGTGTTGGTTAACATTTAGCAAAGCCACACATGCAGTGCTCACTAATAATATGGTTACATATGTATATGAACACTAGTTAGACCATTAGGGTACTAACATCTCCCGACAATAATAGACCATCCTTATATCACCCCCAATACAGACCAACCTTATAACTCCTCAATACACTAACTCATGTCAATATGCAAAATGCAATAAACGATAGTACAATGAATAAATCGATACTCAATGAGTAATAAATACTGAGCATCCATAAGGATTTCCAACAAACGGGTAAGGCTCAAACTAGGATATTAAAGGCAGACGATGCATACTCTTAACAGTTATAAAAGAGGCCAAAGAAAATTCGATAACAATCCAAAAAATATTTACGATAACAAATGGATGAAATTAGATTTCGGATAGAATCCCTTACCTCAATCCAAGCTATGCGCTCACTACTATTCAACCTCGTTCAAAACTTGAACCCTAAATTGATAAATTAATCATTAGAACACAATCTAGCCTCGTAAACTATAAACTCAATGCTAATTTTTTAAATATTGCTCACTCCGACACTCTCAACACAACCTAGATCGAAACGGTCCCACGTACGACCAAGCTTAACTAATAACCCCACACTATCTATAAGGCATTAAGACACCGCAAACTTCATGATAATTCATTATAGAATACTTTTATAGCTTAAAACATCATAACAAGTTACAATATGAATTTTCAGAATTTTTGAATATTTTTGAATTAAAAATAAATTTCTTAAATTAAAAAAAAGCCCAAAAATAACAACTAATACTTCTAGCTCAAATCAAAGTCCCATAATTCTTATGATAGCTTCATAATATATACAAAAAATACTGAAACTAAAATTAGGATTCAAAAAGTACCGAAACCATTTTAAAATCATTTGTTTTTATAAATCAAATGAGATACAGATTTAGTATCAAATCAATTCTAAAAATTACGAAACTGAAACTAAAACTTATTTATATCATAAAAACATTGTTATTTAAACTTTTTTTTTTCAGACTTAAATTTTATGTTTCATCGATGACAGTCTCCTGAGATTATGATCATTGGTTTAGCTGCCTGCTCTGATAATAATCGTTCATTTGTTTGGGTTTGAGGATATTATTGTCTTAGTGTCATTGACTGATTGAGTGTTAACGTTCCAAAAAAATTCCGGGATGTTACAATCGTATTTTTGGGAATTGTTCGAAGTGAGGGCGACGGGCATGGTGTTTTGGTAGTTTGCCACCCGAGAAGGGGGGTTTTGGTAAATTTACCTAGCGAAGGGCTGTTTTGATAAAATTCACCTATAATAAGAGTATTTTAAGGATCCTATTTATAAGGAATATGTTTTGTGATTTAGAGATGAGAGGGGTGTTTTGGATAATTTTTCATGCGAGGTGTATTTTGAAAATTTTGCATAACCGACGTGTTGGTCGTTCTAAGAGTAGGATTGAGTTGGTGCTAGGTTTACAATATTGTAGAATAAATTGTATTATGATAATATGATTGTTCTGTTTAGGTCAACACTAAGTAGTATCCGGTTAAGATTAGCATGTCTTGGATCGAGGTAAAGAATTTCATCCGAACCCTATTTCATCGCTCTGATTTCAAATGCTTTATTATAACAATTTTACGAACTACATTGTACTTCGATTAGCTCGTAGCTCATAGCTCGAAGCTCATAGCTTATGATTGATATAAAAATACTTTTGAACTACCCATGAAACCCTAACTTGAACCTTAAAGCGATCATTTGGAATTATTTGTTCATTCTTATCTGTTTTATTGATTCGATCATTGTAAAATGTTTTGAATTGTGTTTATTTCTTCTGAATATTGACATGAGTTAGTAAATCTGAGAACTTATATTCCAAATTCCTATTTTTGGTTGCTTTTTTTTCCTTTAATTTCCTAAAGCTATAAAAACCATTAGTTTATATTTTAAGTGATTGGTCACCAAATAAAATAGCAAGAGGTGGCAATTGTATATGACATGGTTTTCAAAATCTTGACACATAATGCCATTTTTCATAATTTTCCAAATAGCCCCCAAAGTTTCCAAAATTACAAAATATAACCAAATCTTTACAAAATTACATTTTGACCCCAAAATCATTTTAAACTTTCATACTCTAATAATACCTAAGTATCGCTCAAAATTATTGCCTGTTTATTTTTCGGATCACACATAGTTATTTTAAACTGCTCGAAAAAGTACAGGATATTACGCTCACGCGCACACACAGTCCATGCACACACGCAGTCCACACACATACATAGTTCACACACCCCATTCACTGCTATACACACACCCAATTATACACCTTATATGCACACACATATACACACTACCCACACTAACTTACACCCAAAAGAAATGGTAAAAAATCACCCAAAAGTGGCAGCTTCTCTCTCTTTCTCTCTCCCCCTCTCTCCCCTTTTCCACTGCCAAACCCCCTTCCCTTTCTTCTCTTTCCTTTTTTTTCTCTTTATTCATGTCTCTTCTCTTCTGTTCCTCTTTTCTTCTCTATGTTGCTTCTCTTGCTCGAACCCATCTGTTCGGTTCTCCCCTTCCCCTGAATTGGTTAGTCATCATATAAGGATGAGGTGGCTAACATGCCAATCTCGGGACCCAACACATGCACATGTGTATCTTAAATTAAACAACCGATGGAATTTGCAAACTAACCACAAAACTTCGTATATTTACATTTCAGCCTCAAAGCTATTGAAATTTTTAGTAATTTAACACTAACCCTAGATATCACTAAAAATATGACTCATGTCGTTATTTCTCATTTGGTCCCCAAAGTTTCAAAATTTACATTTTGACCCCAAATATAATTTTAACTTTTCATATTCTCGATTATTGCTAAAAAAAAATTCTAACACCTAAAACAAGTACGGGATGTTACAAATGATCTGTTTTGGTGATAAATGTAATGAAGGTTTTGACTTTCAGTAAATAACCAGAATGCAAGAAAGAAAGAACCGTTGTCGCGAGTGATTGTGCCATGAAGTCTCAACATTTTTTATAGACATGCGGAGGAAAGCCATCAGGTCCCTAAGACTTAAGTGGTTCATGCTGAAACACTGCAGCTTTCCTTTATGCCATTATGAGTGGGGCGTCGAAAAATAAGTGCTGCTCTAGGGTCAAATGTGATCCAAGAATCCCTACTGATTGGAAACCACTACTTGCATATAAGGAATTCACTAGGTCTAGGATGGAGGTGAAGTGATGGAGAAATCTATATTTGAGTTCCTGATCAGTGGCACAAATAAGTTTAGGATATTTGCAGAGTTACCTCAAGACTGTCTAATCCTAGCAGAGGCATAGAAGATTTTTTTTTACTACAATCACCTAACGCAAGCCATTTTCCTTTGATCATTGTTGCTTAAAAGAATTTTTTAGCGTTCTATGCCATGGGTGATAAGTAGGTGAAATCTAATAGAATGAAGATTTGAAATGCATGACTTAATGTTTGAGAACGCTCCAAAAGTGAGCAAAAGAACCAATCAGATGTGTAGAAATAGCTTACCAATTTATGTATCACTTTCTAGAATAAGGTAAAAAAAAAAGCAAAGAAGAATGAACTTAGGCTTAAGACTCATTTTCACTTTAAGAAAAGTACCTTAAATGGTGCTAGGGAAAAAAAAAAGTCCTGTGCAACAATGGTGCCTATAAACAATAATTTTTCCATATGAGATATGTTATCTTGCAACCAGAGATATTCAAGGACATTTTATGATGCCTTTAATCAATAGAAATGTCTACCATATTTTATTACACTGTGTACTAGAATATATTACCATTGCGGCTCAAACAAGCATTAAAGAATATAACTACAAACATTACTAATGGTGAAATGCTAAAATTAATTTCATTATGGTTCACACAACATAATGAAAAAAAAAACAGTGACAATCATGTCAATAATCTGACTTGGAAAATATATGGCACCACTCGTAAGGAATAGAAGCCCACGTTAAGAAATAAAGTTAATAAAACTCAATCTCTAAAACGTAAATGAGAATATACCAAAGCCAACTGCTACTTTTTATTCATCAACGGAGGAACTATCACTCTAACCTGCTGGCCCACTGCGGCATTAAAAAAGAGCTTAAAAATTTTAAAATACTAGAAAGTTTTAAATCCCTTCATTTTGAAATCTCAAAATTTACAAAGTTCAATGTTTGACAACTATTGTGAATGAGTGTTCTAAAATGATAATTCGTTATCTAATAATTAAATAATAAAGGGTTTGCTGAAACAAAAATGAAAAGTAGATAACTGAGATTTCAAGGAGAGGGGGGGGGGGAGAGAGAGAGAGAGAGAGGAACAGTTAGAAAAGTTGAAGGAAATGTGGCACAAATAAAGGAGAAAATATTCAGTGATTGTCTAACGCTACATAATCAGTATACCCGTGTTAGGCTACCACTAAAATCGCGCAAACTAAGCGAGTTGGCAAGTCGTTGGCCCAATATTCAGCTGGATCAAAATTCTTAACCATGGTTAACTAAATTAAAAATTGAAATTTTCTGAAATTTTTGAATTTCTGGCCCACATTTTCATTTGTCAGGTTAAAATTTTTGAATCCATTTCATTTCTTTCTTCTCTCTCTCTTTCATCTCTCCTGGGCTATGCGGTGATGACCTGGGGGAAAGTGGATGAGTGTAGGAGTTTCTCCATTAGCAATAGGGGTGAGCATTTAAACCATTGAAACCGATCCAACCGTCCGTGAAAACTGAGCCAACCGATCTAAAAATCAATCGGTTTGGTTTTTTTTTTTCCTCAACCGTACATTTGGTTCGGTCGATTCGGTTCAAATTTTTTTAAACCGCATAAACCGAACCAACTGTATATAATATAACATATCTATATTTTTAAATAATCCTAGTTATTTTTTACTAACCCTAGTTATCTAACCACTCATATAAAATGGGAAAAACCCTAAATCCCTTAATGTAACACACATCTTTTACTCGCTGTCTACATCTCACTAAGTGTTATTAATTGTGATAAAAAAATTCATTTTTTTGGAGTTTATTAGTATGTATAAGTTATTAATTTTTGGGCCTAAACTTGCCCAAAATTGAGTTTGGCCCAAACCGATTAAACCGTCCAAACCGGACCGTTCAACCACGGTTCGGTTTTTTTTTAAAACCAAGGTTGGTCGGTTTGGTTTGGTATTCAACCTCCAAACCGAACCAATCGAAATGTTCTCACCCCTAATTATCAATTCAACTTTGTGCTTCAACTGATCCATCTCTCAACAACACCCACCTCCTTCAGCCAAGAAGAGAAGAAACATCCAGGGAATCCAGGTAAAGCCCACTTCAGATCGGATCAGTCCATAATTTCAGTTTGAAGTAGCCTTTATGCTTTAATAACTTCAGTACTGACTCAATCAAGTGGAACTTGATGTGCTGAGTTAACAAATTTCTGTTAATTGATAGTTTACTGGTCTTGATTGTGTAGTGAAATGGTATGACTATTTCCACATGATTAATCTTGTAGGATTTCATTTGATATAAAGATAAACAAGTATGTTCTAAAATTGGAACATATGGCTCTCTAAATTTAAACCTAAAACCAAGAAAAAAAAAAGGAGAGAGAAAGGATGTTGATATGTTTCTCTTTTTAAAAAATTTTTCTTTAGAAAATGAGTAAAAAAAGTGGGCTTTATAGATGAATTATTGGGGTTTAGATTGTTGAACTTGAACGAATCAATAATTGCTTTGGGTTTACAAAGTAGACTTAGTTTCCTTTATGGCACAATTTTTTTTTTTTTTTTGCTTTGTTTTTGTTTAAGCTGCTTGAGATAAGGAAATCATGGAGTCCTTGCATGCCATGGTGTATCTCCTGAGTACGTACTTCTGTTAGATTGTTTTTCTTGGGTTCATAAAACCATTTCCGTATCCTCACTGATAGGTTTGATAGTTCTAGAGATAAAGTTTCCTTCTAACTATTTTGCTTTCAGGCTAATACTATTGTCGTGGATGCTTTAATTACTTGTTCGTGAATGTGCTCAACATGTTATAATTTGGTTTGCTTAAATTGTGTTATAACGTTGACTAATTTATATGATGACTGACTTTTAGGATTCGATATTGCAGAATGATTTGCTTCCGACTTTGATGCTATCGAGCAAGTTCGTGGTAGGATGGAAGGCTGAAAACTACATGCAACATGTGAGGAGGATTTGTTGATTTACGTTGTGTAAATATTGTTTTTGGGATGGAGATCAGTAGCTTCTTGTACATTTTATTTGTTTTACCTGCCACTTTTTTTCCTTGTGAAGGATATCATACTACACATTTCACCAAAAATTTCAGATGCTACTCACATGTAATACCATGACTTAATCTAACCCAGAATTAGATTAATCGAGGGTATTATTTTATCAATAGCATTATTTTTATCGGTAATCGAGTATTAGACATAAAAATGAGGGGCTAATTTGGCATTGGGGCCAAATTGTAGTTTTATGAAAGTTGCGGGGTCAAAGTGTAATTATGAAAAATTGAGGGGTTAAATTGCAAATTGAAAAAATGGGGATTAATGGCCAAAAAGGTGGCATTATTCCGAGAGTTTAAGTGGGTTAGACACCTCCTACTCACCGGGAATGACTAATTGAATTTTATGATTAAGAAATGGAAATTGTGGGGATAAAGAAGAAAAGAAAGGAAGGAAAAAGGAAGAGAAGAGAAGAGAAGAGAAGAGAGAGAGAGAGAGAGAGAGAGAGAGAGCTTCGGTAGAAAGAGAAAAAGGGGAGAGGGAAGAAAGGAAGAAGAAGAGAGAAGTAAGAGGAAAAGGGGAAGACAAAAATCAAACCGAAAACAAAAGGGTAAACCTCTATATATATATATATATATATATATATATATATATATATATATATATATATATATATATATAGGTTTACCCTTTTGTTTTCGGTTTGATTTTCATCTTCCTCTTTTCCTCTTACTTATATATATATATATATATATATATGTACCTGCTGTGTATGTGTGGATGTAGGGGGGGGAGGGTAGACGTGAGTGCATAGCAGAGGTGTTGTGTGTGTGTGGTGGGACCAAGACAGCAGTGGCGTGACGTATGTTTGATGGGGGGCTATGGCATGGGGTAGTGTTGTGTCTGCAGAAGGGTGAAGGGGAGAGGGAGAAGCAGACATGGGGACTGCGGTGGGTGCACCGTATGGACTAGGGTGTGTGTTCGTGAACGGGGGAAGGGAAGGGGGGAGATAACAGCAGCACATGGCTGCTGTGTGTGCATTTTGTGTGCTCAAGTGTTTCCACTCGTTTGTGTCTGATGGTGAAGGGAGAGGGGAGGGGGAAGAGTTAGCAACCAAGGCTGTCATGTGTGGTGGGGTATGTGTTTGTGTGGTGTGCTTTGTGTGTGATTTAAATGCGTTGATGTGTGGGTGTTTGGATGTGTGTGTGTAAGATGAAAAGCATCAGAGTGGGGGCTCGGCAATAAGAGAGGAAGAAGGTGTGTGTGGGTTAAGGTGAAAAGTTGTGTGTGTTTAATTCATGTTGATGATAAACAGTACATGTAATCGACGCTAAAGCTGGTTAGGCTTTTAGCAGTCCACTATGCAAATTTTTAAAAATAGTTCAGAGAAGATTTGGACAAAGTTTAAAAAAAAAAGAAAAAAGACCCCAATTATTTTTGTGAAATCTATGTTGGGTTTTCGGATTTTCCCGAGGTTGTGAAGGGGTTTAACTGATGCTATCACCGTTAAACTTTACAGTGAATTTAAAAAGCAAACCAGCATAGTTTTGCATGAAAATTTTATGAGGACCTTAAGATGGTGAGATGCTTCAATGTCTGAAGTTTCGGGGCATTTCAAAGCCAAGAGCTATTTTTAGCAGAACCAGCTTCCAAGCACTCCGTTAATTGTTGGTTAGGGATTTTTGAACGAAAAATCCCCGAAGGGCTTTTTAGTCCAAAAAATAAATGTAGATGCTTAAAAGTACATTTTAAAGTGGTTTTGAGATTTTTATAGGGGCGATGACTGCCAGGGAGTGCTTTGGTAATTTTACTTAAGCCGGTGGTGTGTTTTGATAATTTTTCCTATAAAATATTTCGAGGGACTTTTTTGTTCGCAAATGGATATATTACATCTAAAAAGTGGGTTGGAAGCATTTTTTGGAGTGTTGGTGTAGCGGCCATCAGGGGTATTTTGGTAATTTATCATGTTGGCGCTAAACTTTTTGTAACACGCGTAATTTGGCGTCAAGGAATGGCATTAATATGGCTAAAATGAGGGAGTTGTTATTGTGGATGCGTCAATAAGGCTAGGTTAAGGGTTCGGCTATCAGATCGAAATAACTAGTCGTTGGAAGACACTATGAACGGTTAAATGGGAAGGAGTAGAATAAAGTGTGCGTTTATGTTACAAATGGTGTCTAACGAGTAAGGTCTTATTTGATTAGGTGATCTCGCTTATTGTAATCAAAGGTTGTGAGTTGATAACCTTTTCGGCCAAAGGCTAATCAGGTAAGGACAATGTGGTTCTTATATGCTAGTTCATTGTTTCGATTAGCATGCCATGTTAATAACTTTTATGTTAAACTCTTGCTGTTATGATTGGACACCGCATTGTCCTTTACAAAAAAGCTCTTAGAGTAATATTAGAATTACTGGTAAAAGTTCAGATTTTTCTGATATCGTTTGTTATTTTTAATATCCTCCGTAAGTTCAATTTTCCTAAAAACATTTTGGAGTCTTTAACATTCTTATTAAAATTAGGGAACATTTCAGTGATATTTTTATAATATAAAGAAGACTCAGTTTCAGTTTCATAATTGTTTAAATTGATTTGGTACGATTATCCGTATAAGGTTGGAGTTAGTTAAACAAATGATTTTGATGCTTTTTAATTTTCAATTTCTGTATTATCCTTATATATTGTAAAGCTATTATAAAATTTATGGGAGTTTGATTTGAGCTGAAAATATTAATAGCTATTTTTGGGTTTTTCTAGTATTTAAAGAAGTAATAAAAAAAATTAAAATTTCAGAAAATTTATAATGTAACTTGTTATGTTGTTTTAAAGTCTAAAAGTAAGTTATAAAGTATTTATTATGAATTTTGGAGTGTCTTAATGCGTTATAGAGTGTGCAGGATTATCAGTTAGGTTTAGCCGTTCGAGGGATCTGGTTCGTTTTTCGTTTAGGTTAAGAGTGTCGGAGTGAGCAAGGGTTAAGAATTAGCATTAGATTAATTATTTGTGAGGCTAGGTTGTATTATAGTAATTAATATGCTAATTTAGGTTAATTCGAGGTTTGTACGAGGTTGAATAGCAACGAGCGCATTTCTTGGATTGAGGTAGGAGAATTCTATTTGAAACCCTGTTTCAACTATTTGTCCTCATAAATATTTTTCTGTATTGTTATCGAATTTTCTTTGGACTCCGTTATAGTTGAAATGTGCATTGTTTACCTTTAATGCCCTGTTTTGAGCCTTACACGTTTATTGAAAATCCATTTCGATGCTCTGTATTTATTTCTCGTTGTGCATCGATTTAATCATTTTTATTATCGTTTGTTGTCGTTCTGTTCAATTAACATGAGATTCTGCATTGGTGTGTTTTGGCGGGAGTACCTTGACGGGCTAGTCGGTGTGTTGGTGTGAGCTAGTACCTTGAAAGACTAGCCGGTGTATTGGTGTGGGCTAGTGCCTTGATGGACTAGCCGGTGTAAAGTGTTAGTGAACATCGCCTTTGTGGCTTTGCTAAATGATTACCCTGCACTGCCTGTGTGGCTTTGCAAGTGCTCATGTTCAATAGTATTCGTGATGGTTTGCATCGTATCTGAAAATCATATTGATATATGATCAAACTACTTATGATTCTTTTGAAACTCTTGAAAAATTATCATTGAATTGCATCTGTAATTATTATTTCGTAATTCCTTCACTTGAGCAACCTTACTGAACTCTCAAAAGCTCACTCTCGTTTGACTTCCTTTCCGCAGGTGATAACCAATAATAGATCGCATTGGGTGTGGATTAGATCTGAGCCAAGCGAGGGAAAGAGAGCCAGGTTATTAGAACCCCTGCATGGGTTATTATTGTCATTTTAAAAAAAATCTTAGTCTTATGATAGTACGTTAAGAGTATTATTCTATTCAATGGTTTAATTGCTCTGACTTGCTGATGGTTCTAATTGGTTGAGTTTGAGGGTTCTATTGCCTTAGTGTAAATAATCGAGCGAGAGCTAACATTCCGAAAATTCCGGAATATTACAGTTGGTATCAGAGCCAGGTTATATGATTTTGTAGACATTAGAAGCATGTGAGGAAAAGCCTAAGTTTTGACAAGAGGGTTAGAAAAAATTTTAATACCTCAGTTGAACCGTAGTAGTCACTAGATATGAGAGTGTGCATCGAAAGCGTAGTGCGTACATTATTTGGTTTGAGGCTTTTATGTGTGATTGCTTATAGGAATTGATTAAATATTTCAAAGATCACAATATCATAAGCAAGTCAAAATTTCAAGGACGAAATATTTATAAGTGGGAAGAATGTAACACCCCGGATCTTGGTAATGCTAGTCGGTTAGTTTAATTTAAGCGACGACTTCTATATGCTAGATTTTTAGAGTCGATTTCGATGAGTGAATTTTTATTGGTAAACTTTTAGCGACGATATTTTTACTTAGCGTCGATATGTTTTTTTAGCAACTTTTAGCTACAAATAAGGAAGCGGGGTAGCGTATCAAACCCATTAAAAATTTTCAAGCACATAATCTATAGAAAATAATTTAATTTGGACTTGTTTATAATAACATAAAGTAATGAGTAAACTTTAAAATGACTAACGGAAGTTTAGGGTGTTTTGGTAGTTTTCTAATTTGGGGTTTGTGATACATATATATGTACATATAGCTTTGAGAGGCAGCCGACCCTAATGGCTCACCCATATTTTTCTGAAAAACGGCTGAGAGAGAGGTACCGAGAGGAAGAAAAGGGAAGGAAACTAAGGATTCTCTGGCGAAAATTTTCGATAAGGTTTCTAGCCTTTTCTCCCTATTTTTTTTTCCAGTGATTATAGGATTTGGGGGGGGGGGGGGGGGGCTGTGAAGGGGGATATCAGCGTGTTTACAGTATGTTTAGTGGGCATTTTACGGTGTGAAATTGTGGGTACCATGGCCGCCGTGAGGACAGCCATGGATACGTATGTATGAGATTAGTGGGTGTGTTTTTGTGTATTTTTTAATACCGTGTGTGTATTAGTGTGTGTATGCATCAAGGGAGAGTAGCCGTGAGTGTTTTGTGTGTATGTGCCCCAACGCATCCATGATTCCGACGAGTGGAGCGCTGTTAGAGCAGCCAAAAAGCTGTCGTGAAATGAGTTTCTCTGTGGGTTTTGGGACTGCCGTGAATTGGGTATTGCGTGTGGTTTGTGTGTGTTGCGTGGTGTGTATGTGTGCTGTATGTATGTAAAACAGGGTGCATGTGATTGGTGGAGTTAGAAAGCAATTTTGGTTCAGAGCAGATTGGGTTAGTTGCGTTTGGTTCTATCCCCTCTTTCTTTCTTAGTCATTTCTGTATCAGTCATGGTACATATGGCGCGGATAAAATAAAAAATCAACGTTGATCTTAGGTGGTTTCGATGCCATTCAGGCAATTGGTAGTGTACACATGCATGATGTACCATAATAAATACTAGTCCCATTGGTTACTAGCCTATTTTTCATGCAGGATTCAAACCAGCCTTATACCGCCTCCCCACTGAACAGGGACCCAGGTCAACACAAAAAATTCAACAATATCAATGAGAGTTAACATAAGCTCAAATCATCGAAATCAATTCGGGTTCTAATAACAATAACATACTGATATGAGTCATCATTCGGAATTCCAGAAGAAAAATCATAAATAAATTGCAAAACGGTTGTGAATCATTATCGAATTTAGGCACAACAATTTGGAAGAACGGATACAAACAATTATCAAATTTGCTCAGCATGCAATAACGGCGAGCATCACAAGATTTCTAAATAATCGATTCTGGTTCAATATTAGGGTTTTATGGCAAGAACATGCTGATATCAATACACACTTCAGAGTTCAACATTAATCATAAGTAAATTAGAGGTGTACTTACGAGTACGAGTTATCAAAATAAGGGTTCGAACAATACTCCTTACCCAGGGTTCAGATAGAATCCCTTTCCTAGATCCGTAGCTCAATTATCCTAACCAGAAAGTCTTTAGCTTTAACCTAAACGGAATAATTAAATCGTCAGAATACAGCCTACAATACAATATTATAACTTAATACGGACTTACACATGCTCCCAAAATGAACCTCTCTCACCGCGTATGTAAAATTACCAAAATGCCCCTAGGGGTAAAATTACCAACATGCCCCTCTCGGACTTAAATCACCCAAACGGCCTTCTGTAAGTAGAATCACTCAACCTATCTTACTGTATGTGAATTCACCTCAAAATACCTCTTATAGGTAAAATTACCAAAATACCCCTTCTGGGTGATAAATTACCAAAATACCCCTAGGGGCATCCGGCACCAAAAAAATCCCAAAAACATCTTAAAGCGCTATTTTAAGCATCCTGATGTCATTTCTGGACTAAAAATTATTTTAGAAAATTTTTGCCAGAAAATTCTGAACCGGTGTCCGGACCGAGCGCTAAAATGTCAGTTTCGCGAAAAATACCTATTGACCTCAGAATGACCCAAAATGTTAGAACATGAAACATGTCAGTAAAATAAGATTTTTCTAAAATTTTCAGATCAAAATATCTTGGTTTGCTATACTAAATAATTCGATAATTGTGGTTAATCGATACCCTAATTTAGCGCGCTTTGCGGATACCAAAAATTCCTGAAACATTCCAGAGCGTAGATCTCATAAAAATATCAGGGGTTACATGTTTGTACTTTGTCTAATTTTGACCCTAGGTATTTATAAAAAAAATCGGATTAAAATTTGTCTAAATGAATTTCTAGCATTAGTGACAATTACGTCTATTATTCATATCATCGCACACACCAACACACCTTGGCCACACACACTCATCTTCTTCCTCCTTCAGCTGTCACATACACCTGGGCACATTTCTCCTTGAATCGCACCTAAATTTCCCACTCTTTCTCACTTTTAATCACTAAATCACATAGCAATTTACACCTTAATGCCCTAAATCCATTCAATTTACACAATTATACACAATCAAACCCTCAAAATTCGAACGAACTCTCACATCGAAGAACACCTCTGAAAACACACACCCACGCACACTGAATCACTGCGAAATCATTGGATCTTGATCATTTTCTCTTCCTCTTTCATTTTAAGTTCATGTCATACACAATTTATCACGATTTTCATTTCAATTTCCATCCTTAATTACCATTAAGTTCAACCGAGACTCATACATATATACATGTATATGCAATATACATTCGACCGAAATTCTTAATTCAATTCCCACAATTTCGCAAATTTAGGGATCAACATCATACCCAAATGAATTCGAGATTCTTCCTTTCCACTCTTCTTTCTTCCTTTCTTCTTTTCTTCCTCTTTCTATCGTGTTCTTCAGGTTCTACAGGTTGTTCATAAGTTTTCTTTTATTGCATTTTTCACCCCAACATTTTCCTTTTGTATTCAGCCCCATTAAATCTTATCCCCAAAACAATTTATAATTTCCAACTTTGAGTCAGCTTGATACCACCAGGAGGTGGCCGTCGTGCATGACCACATTTCCCCAAATTGTGACACATTTTCCAAAGTTTCAAAATTTGCACTTTGCCCCTCAACTTTGGGAAATTTCCACTTGACCCCAAAATCACCCTAACCCCTCATTTTCACTTCGTAACACCCAATTATCATCAAAACCACGCTACTTAATAGCATATTTTCCGAAATTACAAAATAATCCCAAAATTTTCAAAAATTACATTTTTGCCCCAAAATTGTTTTAATCACCCATACTGTACTAATAACCGAGCATTACTCAAAATTAGCTCTCGTTTATTTTTTGGGACACGGATGGCTATTTTAAACGGCTCCCAAAGTTCAGGATATTACACGTGTATGTGTGATATTAGTGTGTGTAGTGAGTTAGGGATAAGGTAGCGTGAGTCGTGTGTTCTGTGTGTTCAACCAATGAACAGTGAAGTGTAAAGAGGAAGAAGAAGAAGGGTTAATTGGAAATGGGTTTGTGCAGTTGAGTGGTATACTGTGCTTGCACAGTTGTTCCACATGGCTGTTGGACATTGTGCCGTTATTGTGAAATGTTGACATTTTACAGAAAAGCTCTTAGAGTAATATTAGAATTACTGGTAAAATTTTAGATTTTTCTGATACTGTTTGCTATTTTTAGTATTATCTGTTAGTTCAATCATCCTAAAATTTGTTTGGAGTTTTTAAAATCCTTATTAAATTCAAAAACATTTCAGTGATGTTTTTGTAGTATAGAGAAGACTCAGTTTCAGTTTCATGATTTCTGGAATTGATTTGGTACAATTATCCGTATCGCGTTTGAGTTAGTTAAACGAATAATTTTAAAATGATTTTGATGCTTTTTCATTTTCAATTTCAATTTTTGTATTATCCTTATATATTTTAAAGCTATTGTAAAATTTATGGGACTTTGATTTGAGCTCAAAATATTAATAGCTATTTTTGGGCTTTTCTGGTATTCAAAGAAGTCATAAAAAATTAAATTTTAGAAAATTAATATTGTAACTTGTTATGCTGTTTTAAAGTCTAAAAGTATGTTATAAAGCATTTATTAAGAATTTTGGAGTGTCTTAATGCGTTATAGAGTGTGCAGGATTATCGATTAGGTTTAGCCGTTCGAGGGATCCGGTTCGTTTTTCGTTTACGTTAAGAGTGTCGGAGTGAGCAAGGGTTAAGAATTAGCATTAGGTTAATGGTTTGTGAGGCTAGGTTGTATTCTAATAATTAATCAGCCAATTTAGCTTAATTTGAGGTTTGTACGAGGCTGAATAGCAGCGAGCGCATTTCTTGGATTGAGGTAAAAGATTTCTATCTGAAACCCAGTTTTATCTATTTGTCCTCATAAATATTTTTCCGTATTGTTATCGAATTTTCTTTGGACTCCGTTAAAGTTGAAATGTGCATTGTTTGCCTCTAATGCCTTGTTTTGTGCCTTACACTTTTATCAAAAATTCTATTCGATGCTCTGTATTTATTTCTTGTTGTGCATCGATTTAATCATTGTATTATCATTTGTTGTCGTTCTGTTCAATTGACATGAGATTCTGCATTGGTGTCTTTTGGTGAGAGTTGGTATATATCGGAGGATATTTGTGTGGGCTAGTACCTTGACGGACTAGCCGATGTGTTGGTGTGGGCTAGTATCTTGACGGACTAGCCAGTGTATTGGTGTGGGCTACTGCCTTCATGGACTAGCCGGTGTGAAGTGTTAGTGACCATCGCCTTTGTGGCTTTTCTAAGTGATTACCCTGCACTGTCTGTGTGACATACAATTGCTCATGTTCAAGAGTATTCGTGATAGTTTGCATCGTATATGAAAATCTTATTGATATCTGATCGAACAAGTTATGATTCGTTAAAAACTCTTGAAAAATTATCATTGAATTGCATTTGTGAGTTATTTCATAATTTCTTGGTTTGAGCGACGTTACTGATTTCTCAAAAGCTCACTTCCATTTGACTTCCTTTCCATAGGTGATAATCAATAATAGATCTCATTGGGCGTGGATTAGATCTGAGCCGAGCGAAGGAAAGATAATTTAAATTTCAGTCTTAGTCGTTAGAGCCCCTGCGTGGGTTATTATTGTCATTTAAAACAACATTCTTAGGTTGATGATGTTATGCTAAGAGTATTTTTTTTATTCATGGTTTAGTTTCTCTGACTGGCTGATGGTTCTAATTGGTTGAGTTTGAGGGTTCTATTGCCCTAGTCTACATAATCAAGCGAGTGCTAACGTTCCAGATATCCCGGGATGTTACAGTTGGTATCAGAGCCAGATTATATGATTCTGTAGACATTAGAAGCGTGCGAGGGAAAGCCTAAGTTTAGACAAGAAGGTTAGAGCAAATTTTAATACTTCAGTTGAACCGTAGTATTGACTAGATATGAGAGTGCGCATCAAAAGCGTAGTTGGTATATCATTTGGGTTGAGGCATTTATGTGATTGCTTACCAATAGATCTCATTGGGCGTGAAATTTCGAGGACGAAATTTTATAAGTGGGGGAGAATGTAACACCCCGGATCTTGGTAATGCTAGCCGGTTAGTTTAATTTAAGCGACGACTTTTATATGCAAGATTTAGAGTAGATTTCTTTGAGCGAAATTTTATTGGTAAGCTTTTAGCGATGATATTTTTACTTAGCGTCGATATTTTTTTTAGCGACTTTTAGCGCCGAATAAGGAAGCTGGGTAGCGTATCAAACCCATTAAAATTTTTGAAGCACATAAACTATAGTAAATAATTTATTTTGGACATGTTTATAATAATAGAAAGTAGTGGGTAAAATTTAAAATGACTAACGGAAGTTTAGGAGATTTTTGGTAGTTTTTCATTTTAGGGTTTGTGATATATATATAGCTTTGAGGGGCAGCCGACCCTAATGGCTTACCCATTTTTTTTCTGAAAAATGGTTGGAAGAAAAGGGAAGGAAACTAAGGATTCTCTGGCGAAATTTTTCAATAAGGTTTCTAGCCTTTTCTCCCTAGGTTTTTTTTCCAATGATTATAGGATTTAGGGGGGGCTGTGAGAGGGGATATCAGCGTGTTTACAGTATGTTTAGTTGGCGTTTTGCGGTGAGAAATTGTGGGTGCCATGGCTGCCATGAGGACAGCCATGGATATGTATATGTATGAGATTAGTGGGTGTGTTTTTGTGTCTTTTGTAATACTGTGAGTGTATTAGTTTGGATTAGTGTGTGTATGCATCAAGGGAGAGTACCGTGAGTGTTTTGTGTGTATGTGCCCCAGCGCAACAATGATTTCGGCGAGTGGAGCGCTGTTAGAGCAGCCAAGGAGGTGCTGTGAAATGAGTTTCTCTGTGGGTTTTGGGGCTATTGTGAAGTGGGTGTTGCGTGTGGTTTGTGTGTGTTGCGTGGTGTGTGTGTGTGCCGTATGTTTGTAAAATAGGGTGCACATGATTGGTGGAGTTAGAAAGCAATTTTGGATCAGAGCAGATTGGGTTAGTCGCGTTTGGTTCTACCCATCCTATTAGGTAGTACATTAACTGGAAAGGTGGCAAGCTTCCCAGCGTTGGAATATCTAGTGGCAGTGTGGGTTTATGTATTTGTGTGAGTATCGGTGTAAAGAAGAAGAAAAGCTTAGTTTAAGCAGCCATGGAGAGAGGTATTAAGGGTTGGCTTCATGTGGAGTTACGCAGGTTTTGACAAGAAGAATGTGTTATGGCTTAGGAAATAATTGTGAAGGTGTAGTGTAGACATATATTATGTAATTGGAGTGCATTTGTTAAACAAGCAAAAGGGAAACCCACTACCATGAGGCAGGGGGTGTGGAAGGTGATTGGGGTTGTAAGTGTTGTGTGTATATATGACGTGTTTATGTGTATTATTTAGGTGGATTAATATAGGCTTAGGTGTTTTTAGTGTGTCTTGATGTGTAGCAATGTGTGAGTGTGTGAGATATGGTGGAGGAGTCTCGACTGAGTGAAGAAGAAGGCTATGTGTGTGAAAAGGTGTGTTCAGTGTGTGTTTAATCTTGAATAGTTAGTGTAAGTGTCGCTAAAAGTGGGATTTCCTTTAGCAGCCATGTTGGAATTTTTAATAGCCATTTATCGACTGATCTAGGTAAAGTGAAAAGATGAAACCCCTACTAGTTTTATGAGATCTACATTTTAAAAAATGTTAGGAATTTTTCGTGGCTGTGAAGAGCGTTAAATAATTTATCAATACTGAGAAGTTTTTGATTTAATTAGGGTATGAAATCAGATTATTTTTATCCAAACTTTTTTGGTAAATCTTATATTACTTAAATGGTTCAGTACATAAAAATTTGTAATATTTTGACGCTGATAGCTATTTTTACCAGAAAGGGCCTCCAAACGCTCGATTCGGTTAACTATTATGAATATTTGAACAGAAATTTTCTAAAATTATTTTTAATCCAAAATAACTTCAGTATACTTAAAATAGTGTTTTAAAGTATTTTTGAACATTTTTAGAGCGGGGGCGACCGAGGGGTGAAGGGGAAGGGGCATAGCAGCACTACTTCTATGTTGTGTTGAGTGTGCACGTGGTAGCGTGTGAAATTATTGCGTGTATGTGAGATAATGTGTGTCTAGTGAGTTAATGATGAGGTAACGTGAGTGGGGTGTTCTGTGTGTTTAACCAGTGAACAGTGAAGTGTAAAGAGGAAGAAGAAGATGGGTTAATTGGAAATGGGTTTGTGCAATTGAGTGGTACACTGTGCTTGCATAGTTGTACCACATGGCTGTTGGACATTGTGCTATTATTGTAAAATCTTGAGATTTTACATAAAAGCTTTTAGAGTAATATTAGAATTACTTGTAAAATTTCAGATTTTTCTGATACCGCTTGTTATTTTTAATATCCTCCATAAATTCAATTTTCCTAAAATTTGTTTGGAGTCTTTAAAGTCCTTATTAAATTTAGGGAAAATTTCAGTGATGTTTTTGTAGTATAGAGAAGACTCGGTTTCATAATTTTTGGAATTGATTTGGTACGATTATCCGTATCGCGTTGGAGTTAGTTAAACGAATGATTTTAAAATAATTTTGATGCTTTTTAATTTTCAATTTTAATTTATGTATTATCCTTATATATTGTAAAGCTATTGTAAAATTTATGGGACTTTGATTTGAGCTGAAAATATTAAAAGCTATTTTTTGGGCTTTTATGGTATTTAAAGACGTTATAAAAAATTAAAATTTCAAAAAATTCATATTGTAACTTGTTATGCTGTTTTAAAGTCTAAAAGTATGCTATAAAGCATTTATTATGAATTTTAAAGTGGCTTAATGCGTTATAGAGTGTGCATGATTATTAGTTAGGTTTATCCGTTCGAGGGATCCGGTTCATTTTTCGTTTACGTTAAGAGTGTCGGAGTGAGCAAGGGTTAAGAATTAGCATTAGATTAATTGTTTGTGAGACTAGGTTTTATTCTAATAATTAATCTGCTAATTTAGGTTAATTCGAGGTTTGTACGAATGTGAATAGCAGTGAGCGCATTTCTTGGATTGAGGTAAGGGATTTCTAACCTAAACCCAGTTTCGTATATTTGTCCTCGTAAGTATTTTTCTATATTGTTATCGAATTATTTTTGGACTCCGTTATAGTTGAAATGTGCATTGTTTGCCTTTAATACCCTGTTTTGAGCCTTACACGTTTATTAGAAATCCTATTCGATGCTCTGTATTTATTTCTCGTTGTGCATCCAGTTAATCATTGTATTATCGTTTGTCGTCGTTCTGTTCAATTGACATGAGATTCTGCATTGGTGTGTTTAGGCGGGAGTTGGTGTATATTGGAGGATATTGGTGTGGGCTAGTACCTTGACGGACTAGCCGGTGTATTGGTGTGGGCTAATGCCTTGATGGATTAGCCGGTGTAAAGTGTCAGTGAGCATCTTCTTTGTGACTTTGCTAATTGATTACCATGCACTGTCTGTGTGGCTTTGCAATTGCTCATGTTCGATAGTATTCGTGACTGTTTTGCATCGTATTTGAAAAATCATATTGATATCTGATTGAACTAGTTGTGATTCTTTTGAAACACTTGAAAAATTATCATTGAATTGCATCTATGAATTATTTCGTAATTTCTTCATTTGAGCGACCTTACTGAGCTCTCAAAAGCTCACTCCCGTTTGACTTCCTTTCCGCATGTGATAACTAATAATAGATCGCATTGGGTGTGGATTATATATGAGCGAGGGAAAGAAAATTTAAGTTTCAGTCTTAGTCATTAGGCCCCCTGCGTGGGTTATTATTGTCATTTAAAAAAAATTCTTAGGCTTATGATGGTATGCTAAGAGTATTATTTTATTCAATGGTTTAGTTGCTATGACTAACTGATGGTTCTAATTGGTTGAGTTTGAGGGTTCTATTGCCTTAGTGTAAATGATCGAGCGAGTGCTAACATTTCCAATTAACCCCTCTTCTTGTTCTTCCTGTTTACACTTCACTGTTCACTGGTTGAACACACAAAACGCACCACTCACACTACCTCATCCCTAACTCACTACACACACTAATATCACACATACACGCTATAATTTCACACGCTAATACGGGCACACCCAACGCATCATAGAAGCAGTGCGGCTGTACGCCTTCCCCTTCACCCCTCGGTCGCCCCAGCTTTGAAAATTTCCAAAAATACTTTAAAAAAATATTTTAGGCATACTGAAGTTATTTTGGATTAAAAAGCATTTTTGAAAATTTCCGTTAAAAAATTCATAATCGCTAACCGAATTGAGGGTTTGGAGGCCGTTTCTGGTAAAAATAGCTATCAGTGTCAAAACATTACACAATTTTATATATTGAACCATTTCAGTAATAAATAAGATTTATCGAACACATTCTTCTTGTCAAAACCCGCGTCACTCCACATGAAGCCAACCCTTAATACCTCTCTCCATGGCTGCTTAAACTAAGCTTTTCTTCTTCTTTACACAGATACTCACACAAATACATAAACCCACACTGCCACTAGATATTCCAACGTTGGGAAGCTTGCCACCTTTCCAGTTAATGTACTGCCTAATAGGAAGGATAGAACTAAACACGACTAACCCAATCTGCTCTGATCCAAAATTGCTTTCTAACTCCACCAATCATGTGCACCCTATTTTACAAACATACGGCACACACACACACCACGCAACACACACAAACCACACGCAATACCCACTTCACAATAGCCCCAAAACCCAAAGAGAAACTCATTTCACGGCACCTCCTTGGCTGCTCTAACAGTGCTCCACTCACCGGAATCATTGTTGCGCTGGGGCACATACACACAAAACACGCATGGCTACTCTCCCTTGATGGATACACACACTAATCCACACTGATACACTCACGGTATTACAAAAGACACAAAAACACACCCACTAATCTCATACATATACGTATCCATGGTTGGCCTCATGGCAGCCATGGTACCCACAATTTCTCACCGCAAAAAGGCCCACTAAACATACTATAAACACGTTGATATCCTCGGAAAGATGAGGGAAGGTTCCCAATCGAGAGGGACTTTCAACATAAGTGACTTTGATAAATGTCAAGTATGTAAGTGGAAGGAATAAGCAGGGAGCTGCATTAGGTCAAGAAAACCTTAAGAAAGAGCTAGCGAGACTTCTACAGATATATTGTAGGAGCTCCAACAGTACAATCGATGTCTGCTGCAACGACAGCCCCGGTAGAAGAAAGAAAAAAGTGTAGATCTCGAAACTTTTAGGATGCCCGTCCGAGTGAAATCTTACGGGAGAGAAATGGTTCAGTGGGGACAGGTATTGGGGATTTGAAATACGGAGAAGGCATACGAGGTAACAAAATTGTGCGAAAATGTCAGAAGAGGATTTCGCCAGTCAATATGCAAAAAAGGGTTACAAGTGATTAGAAGTACGTGCACAAACAAGTTGAGGACAGTAAGAGGACCTATCGAACCTTCGACCTTTTCACCTTCACATCATGGCCGACATCCAAGGCCGGCAACTTCAAAAAAAAAAAAATATATTTTTTTTTTTGCAACATTGACCGCCTTCCCTTGCTAGCGCCCCTACGCCCGTCGTGGACTGCCCGCGCATCGCGACGCCCGATCGCGCACATCGCGCCCCTACACATTTCATACTTTTTTACACTTAGAATTTTTTTTTGCAAATTTGATCACATCCCATGTGACGACGTCCTCCGACATCAACATCCTTGGTAGGTGGTGCGCGAGGTAGCTCGAACCACTTACTTCTACTCTTTGTTCGACGCTCGTCGTCCGTCGCCTGGGCAACGTCTCCGCGACCCCCGTCGCCAGCGCCCGTGCGTCGTCTCCGCGACCCCCGTCGCTAGCGCCCGTGCGTCGTCTCCGTGACCCCCGTCGCCAGCGCCCGTGCGCTGTCTCCGTGACGTTTGTCACCCATCGCCCGGGTGACGTTGTTGCGACACTCGTCGTCCGTCGCCCGGGCGCCGTTTACGTGCTCGCGCCCCTGCGCCCTATCATCATGCCCTTGCGTCAACACCCAAGCATCCCAAGGCTTTCGTAAGTGGTGCACGAGGTGGCTCGAGCCACCTACTCTTTATCATCATCATGCATTGACGACGTCAACAACTCGCCGACCAAACAACATCAAAATCTTGCTAAGTGATTATGCGTGCGGTGCCCGCTCGGGTTGCCCCTCCGCGCACACCACACGCAGGGGGCTTATGTTCCCAACCTATTCTGGTCGTACCCAAAGGCCCACTGTGGTCCCATTTTGCATGACACGTCCGCACAAGCAAAAGTCATTTTCAACGCTCACAACCGGTCAAAGCATGCACGCTCAAGTCACGTGCACTTCTCACTTTCGTCACGTTACTTCGTCACTAAGAAGCTCATTTTCGCACGAAGCCTTATCACGCTTCGACCATCGCACTCTGCGACCACGTCGCCCGGACACAACTCCGCGACCCTGTCGCCCGGACACAACACCGCGACCCCCGTCGCCCGGACACAACTCCGCGACCCCCGTCGCCCGAACACAACTCCGCGACCCCGTCGCCCGGACACAACTCCGCGACCCCGTTGCCCGGACACAACTCCGCGACCTTGTCGCCGGTGTCCGGGCGTCGCACTTCAACACTTCGCCGCGCCCGTGCGCCGCGCCGCTGATACAGCCGTGCCCCCAGGCTCTCTGTCACACTACCGTGCCCCCGGCACTATACGCACTCTGTCGCGCCCATGCGCCACTATTGACACCAACGTGCCCCCGGCACCTTACGCACTATGTCGCACCCATGCGCCACCATTGACACAAACATGCCCCCGGCACCTTACGCACTCCGTCGCGCCCATGCGCCGCGCCATTGACATAGACATGCTCCCGGCACCTTACTCACTTCATCGCGCCCATGCGCCAAAATCATGTCATCATGCCCCCGGGCACCACACTCATTAATCACACCATGCGCACCTTGCCTTGGTCATGGAACATGCTTCAACCCACTCTCCGGAGTGTACATCATCCGCGGGGATAGGCGACTCCTCCGGGACACTATCTCTGCCAGGGAGCTCTTCAACTCCCCTTCCGCTAGGTAGACGGCTCCTCCGGGATGCTACCTTGACATGCTCCGAGTGCTCCGGCACAAGGACTCACCCGCTGGGATAGGCGACTCCTCCGGGACACTATCTCTGCCAGGGAGCTCTTCAACTCCCCTTCCGCCAGGTAGACGGCTCCTCCGGGATGCTACCTCGGCCAGTCGGGTAGACGGCTCCTCCGGGATGCTACCTTGACTCGCTCCGAGTGCTCCGGCATAAGGACTCACCCGCGGGGATAGGCGACTCCTCCGGGACACTATCTCTGCCAGGGAGCTCTTCAACTCCCCTTCCGCCAGGTAGACGGCTCCTCCGGGATGCTACCTCGGCCAGTCGGTTAGACGGCTCCTCCGGGATGCTACCTTGACATGCTCCGAGTGCTCCGGCACAAGGACTCACTCGCGGGGATAGGCGACTCCTCCGGGACACTATCTCTGCCAGGGAGCTCCAAGTGCTCCGGCACGAAGACTCCCTTTCTGCCAGGTAGACGGCTCCTCCGGGATGCTACCTTGGCCGGTCAGGTAGATGGCTCCTCCGGGATGCTACCTCGGCCTGCGGAATAGGCGACTCCTCCGGGACACTATCTCCGTCAGGGTGCCTGCGTGACTGGCCTACGTGCTCCGGCACTGGGGGCTTGCGTCGGCACCTCTAGGGACTATGACCCCCGGGTCACTCCGAGACGGGAGCAGGTCTTCGGAGGGCATCGCGCCTAGTTCACCTGGCAGTTGGGCGTCGGGTCTTCCCCACCGCTGCCAGGCCTGTGGGACTCCGCAAGGGCTTGGATTGGAGGCTAGATCAAGGGGGTTCTCTGGCCACACCAACGCGGTGGGAGCCAGTCTTTCCAGACAGACAGAGCGACGCTGTGAGGAGCAGGCCGGGTGAATATGCGATCCGACAGTCCGTGGAGCACCGGCACCCGTGGATCCCCCGGTGACGTGTCACTCCCGTGGAGCGCCACGTGTCGGTTAATGACATCATCATCTCAATCTCTATAAATAGAGGTCTTGAGAATTCATTTGGAGAGGATAACATTTGGACATTTTCAGAACATTTTCACTTTCTCACTCTAGAATCCTAGAGAGAGAAACATACAGGACCCTGACTTTGGACCTAAGCATCGGACTGTGACTGTCGTCGTATATTCATCCTGCGCTATCGCCCTCGCAGCACTGCCACCCTCAAGCTCTGTCTGGAAAGCCCTTGGTCTCTGCCCTTGTTCCACCCTTGCTGTGTCTCACATCAACATACTAGGAAGTTGACTCGGACTGCAGCCTTTGTGGCACCTCCACGTAAGTACGAACCCACTTTCATTGGCATCACCATGGTTGGTCTCATGGCAACCATGGTACCCACAATTTCTCACCGCAAAAAGGCCCACTAAACATACTATAAACACGTTGATATCCTCAGAAAGATGAGGGAAGGTTCCCAATCGAGAGGGACTTTCAACATAAGTGACTTTGATAAATGTCAAGTATGTAAGTGGAAGGAATAAGCAGGGAGCTGCATTAGGTCAAGAAAACCTTAGGAAAGAGCTAGCGAGACTTCTACAGAAATATTGTAGGAGCTCCAACAGTACAATCGATGTCTGCTGCAACGACAGCCCCGGTAGAGGAAAGAAAAAAGTGTAGATCTCGAAACTTTTAGGATGCCCGTCCGAGTGAAATCTTACGGGAGAGAAATGGTTCAGTGGGGACAGGTATTGGGGATTTGAAATACGGAGAAGGCATACGAGGTAACAAAATTGTGCGAAAATGTCAGAAGAGGATTTCGCCAGTCAATATGCAAAAAAGGGTTACAAGTGATTAGAAGTACGTGCACAAACAAGTTGAGGATAGTAAGAGGACCTATCGAACCTATATTACTTGGAATAGGTTCAGATAACATGTTGATTATAATATTTTCTGCTGAAATTGCAGAGTAAGTTGGGGACATGTTTCTCATGTTAAAGTAGAAGAATAGAAAGGTGGAAAAGTATGTCAGGAAATTTGGTGAGCTGGCCTATTTGCCCTTAGCAAGTGATGACAGAAAAATTGAAAGACGAAACACATTGAGAAGGGTTTAAAAAATCCTTAAAAAGACAAGTAAGGAGGCTCATATGGGGAATTGCTATTGAAGTAGTAGAAAAACCGAGTGATGGAGGCAGAAAATAAAAAGGTATGGGAGGAAAGAAGGGAGAGAAAAACAAAAAAAGAGGTAGAATCCAGGATTGAAGCTAGAAAAGTGGAAAAAAAAATTAAGGTATGGGAGGAAAGAGGGGAGAAAAAAACAAAAAAAAAGTAGACGAAGAACAGTCCTGACAAAGTTCAGGACAAAGAAGAGGAGATAGAAAGTGTAGATGGTGCGGATTGAGGCACGAGGGTACGAAACTATGCCAAGGCAATTGAAGCATCCCGTACATATGTAAGTTAGCCATTGAGCTAATGTGCAAGATGAATCAAATGAGCTATTTCAAATGTTAACAGCTAAGACATATTATAAGGGGGTGCGGTGCCCGAAAGGAGGGTAATGGTCATTGGAAGCAAGAAAAAAAAAGGGATTTATGAGAGACTGTGTATCAATTATTGAAACTTGAATAAAGTGACAGTTAGGAATAATTATTCATTGCCTGATATAAATGACATGTTGATCTGTTACAGGGTGCTAAGTGTTTTGTTTCTGGGATTGACCTTAGAATGTGTCATCATCAGTGAAGGATAAAGAATGATGATGTTGTAAAGACTGTCTTTAGAACCAGAGACATGCATTATGAATTTTTGGTGATGCCATTTGGATTAACTAATGCCCATCTGGCAGTTATAAATTTGATGAATCAAGTCTTTTGACAGTACTTGATCATTGTGTCGTCACCTTATTAATGACCTTATGAATGGTTTTAAAAGAAAAGAGGAGCTTACACAATGTCAAGTTTTGCAATCTTAGAAGAGCATAAGTTGTATGCCAAATTCAAGAAATGTGAATTTTGACCGGAAAATCTCAATCTATGGGCTTGATGTGAAAGAATGTTAGGGGATCCAGGAAAAGTTGAAAAGGTGACAAATGGGTAAACGTCGAACATCGACATTTGAGATTAGTAGCTTCCTAAGCTCAGTCCGAGGCTACCAGAGAGTTATTGACAATCTCTCTAAGATGCCCTATTGGAGAAAATTGACTCCGATGATTACTATTCCAAATCAGTAAGGATGCGAACAAACTTGAAATCAAAGTTCGAGTAAGGAGAAAAGGAAGTAACAGTCTGTTTCACATAAAAGTACGACTGACGCTTTTTGATTGGATCAAGGAAGCTCAAGGATAAGATGAAAAGAAGCAGGAAATCCAGCGAGATTTAAAAAGAAATGAAAAGGAATTTTTGATTGTGATGAGGATGGTAATTACGAATATGAAGGTCGGATATATGTTCCGCCTAATGATGAATTGACGAAAGGAATTATAAGGGTAATTTGAAGTACTGATTCACTCAAGGGAGACAGAATTGTCCTGTGAGTCACAACAAATATTTTTTTTTGGTGGCCTAGCATGAAGTGGGATATATCAAAGTTTGTATCCCGATGTTCGACCTGCCAATAGGTAAAGGTGAATCACAAGAAAATCGTTGGGCAGTTGCAACCACTCCATGTACCTGAGTGGAAGTGGGAACTCATTACAATACCATGAACGACTCGTATATACACGTTTATTGGGTTGTAGTGGATAGGTTGACTAAGACAGCCCGATTTATTCTTATCCGAGAAGGATAAACAACTTGCCCGAACTTATATTAAGCACTACAAGAAAAAGACTATTTAGCGACGGATCGAAATCCGTCACTAAAAGTGATATTTACGGTCGGTAAAAGTCCGTTGCTAAGGACATTTAACGACGGATTTTTACCGACGGACTATTACCGACGGAATTATCCGTCGCTAAATGTTATTTTCATTTTTTGGTGCTTCACAGAATTATTCAAAAAGGGTTTTAACGACGGATTTTTGGCGACGGCCAATATCCGTCGCTAAAGGCTATTAAAAGAACAAAACCCTACCACTTCTTCTCTCCAGCCGCCGAACATCTTTCCCCCTCTTCTCTCTCTCTCTCTCTCTCTCTGCCCACAGTCTCCGCCTCCTCCCCCATCTCTGCTACCCGCTTCCCATGCCACCTACCCCAGCTACCGCCCTTCCCTCCTTCACCCAACAACAACCTCAAAAGATGTACCCAAGCTGGGATCTCCTCCCACTGCGAGCGGCGGCCGCCGTGGCAACAGGCAATTGGTTTGGACCACAGGGGTGGAATGCCTGAACCACCACAAACCACCAAGATTGGATCTTTTCCCGCTGCCCACCTCAATCACGAATCCAAGTAGTCGAACTCATAGTCTACCAGATCCGAATCTCGTTTTCCAAAGATGACCAAGACAATCAATCCAAGGAGATGGAAGACCTAAAAGTAACTTGCTCATGTCTTTCTAGTTATTTGATTGGTATTACACTTCTTGCATGATTGTTCATTCTATGTAATGTTTAAGAATCTGCAAAATGGGTGATTAGATACAGGGGCGGAGCCAGGATTTCAACTCAGGGGGGGCTAAATATATATCGAAATTAATAATTTTTTTTATTAGTAAAATAGCAACAAATTTTTTTTTTGCATTTTTCGACAAAACACAAAAAAATACGAAAAAACATCCAAAAAGTCTTATTTAATTTCATGAGAGCTACTAATTTGGTTTCTTTTTATAGTACTTATCCATTCTGAAAATAAAACACATTTTATTTTCAATATCAATCCATCGATTATCAATCAAATAACCTAATTAATCAAAATATTTTATTCTTTTACTTTTTCAGTCATGTTTCATTATTGCGTTAACCTAATTTCAACCCACCATTCAACTAAATCACACATTCGATATCTCAATCCAATTGGGTCCCATCCTCCATCAATCTCAATATCTCAATGCTAAACATTAACCATAATCAATATCTCAAGATTATCCATAATCAATATTAAACATTAATCATAATCAATATCTCAAGATTATCCATAATCAATGCTAAACATTAACCATAATCAATAACTCAAGATTGTTCATAATCAATGCTAAACATTAACCATAATCAATGCGCAAGATTATCCATAATCAATGCTAAACATTAATCATAATCAATGCTCAACATTATCCATAATCAATTGATTCAATTCAATGCTCAAGATTATCCATAATTCAATTCAATGCTCAAGATTATCCATAATTCAATTCAATGCTCAAGTCAATGAAAGGTGAAATTAAAGTTTGGAAGTTGGAACATACTTGTCACTGGAGTTTGAAAGCTCAATTCAATTCAGTCGCCGGAGTTTTGGCCGCCGGTCGCCGGAGTTTAGCCGCCGGTGAACTGTTGGAGTGAAGACAGTACAACCGAAGTCACCGACTCGCCGTCGGCGTAGATCCGGGGTCACTGGGTCCTTGCCGCCAGCGGTGGACCGTTGGAGTGAACTGTGAAGACTGAAGACTCTCCGTCGACCGTCGCCGGTCTCTCCGTCGCCGACTCGCCGTCGCCGTAGATCCGTTGGAGTGAAGACTGAAGAGCCCGTGACCGTGAGGCGCCGTCGCCCGTCGCGCCGAAGTGCGTTCGCCGTTCGTCGTAGGTGGGTGCCGACTGCCGACGTGGGTTCATCGTTCGTCGTGTCGTGGGTGCCGACTGCCGACGGGAGGAGTGAGCCGAAGTGAAGTGGGTTCATCGTGGCTGCCGGAGTGAGGCGCCGGCCGCCGGTCGGTGTCTCGGACCCTCGGTTGGTGACTGGTGACTGGTGAGAAGAGAGAGGCCGGTCGCCGGAGAGAGAGAGAGAGCCAAAAAGTGTGAAAAAATACTATATATATATATATATATATATTTTAAATCTGACAGGGGGCTATAGCCCCCTCTCGTACATACCTAGCTCCGCCCTTGATTAGATATGGGGGTTTTTGTACTCGTGGGTACTTTGTATCAATTGAGGGTTTGAAGAGCTAATAACCTTATGCATGTTTGTTTTTTTCATTAAAATGATAACGTCATAGAATGAATCACCATAAATAAGCACATAGAGGAGGCTATTCTTAGGGCTGATAGATTGAATTTTAAAGTTATTAGGTTTGTTGCTTTGAATAAGTTTGGTGATCTCTCTGTCATGCATAAATATATAGATACACCAATGTTTAAAGGTATCTCAAGGGTGTCAACTGAGAACATTGACTAATTAATAAACTTGCATGTGCAATGGTAGAACGATGTCCTATGTTTAGGACTTCACAGTTCCACAGATCCACATGCTCAATGAAATTGGATTTCAGAGTGTCATAGTTCATTGAAACATAGTAGTAATGGGACCTTGACCCTTCATTTACATATGGACATGGGACATGCAGATAGAAAGTCAATCAGTTTGTGATCTGCAGAAAAAATTACTTAGTTATGTGATATTGGTTTCTTTTTCAGTACACTTGTAGTTCTAAAATCTGGAATCTCAAGAGGCAAATTGTCACGAAAACATTTACTAATGATCTCAAGACACAAAACCATAATATGAGGGTCTCGTTGTACAGACCAGAGAACTCTCTCATGAGTTTGAGAGGAAATTGTACTGGTTTAGGAAATAAAATTGACGCCTGTTTACATGATTATATTGTAATGTCCATCAGTGCATCAAAAACAAGTCCACTGACTATATATATATTTCTATATATATAATTATACTTAATTCTGTTAAAATTACTTTCAAAATAATCGTCAAGAACAAGTCTACTGAGCAGTTCTCTGGAATTCTGTACGTAGTGACCATGCTCAATTGCCTTCTCTCTGTCTGGTAAGTGTCCAAAATCATAGTTTCCATTTTCCCCCTAATTTTACCAATTAAAGCATTTCCTGTAGTGAACTTATTTACATTGTCTTTCAACTGTTCACTTTATTTAGAGCTGAATTTTGTTAAAGATTTCAAGTGATCTTGCAAGTGAATTTTGTTTAATATGCATTTTTCCCTTGATAGCATTACTTATTAAGTATAGTTGTTTATTGTTAATTCTTCTCATGTTTGTTACTGGCAGGTGGACTGCCCATAAGCTGTTAAGCACAGCTGTGGATGTTCTTTCGGTGTGGAACTTACAAGAACAGAAGTTCAGCTATGCAACCTGTTATCACTTAATTAAGGCTTCTCTACTCTTGCTTAACACTTACAATTGATTCCTTATGATTCACTTTAATACTTAGATTGTATCATATAGGAGTTGTGCGACATTTGTAGGACGAATTGAGTTAAATTATAATGTGGATTGTTTGATTAAATTTATATACAGAAATAAAGTAGGTTTGGATTGTTTGGAAAAAAAAAATTGTTATTTGGGCTTTTTGAGTGGATTTGAATGTTTGTGTGACTTGAATTAAAAGAAGTAGGTTTGGATTATAATTTTTTTTTTTTTAAAATTATAAATTTTTTTATTTTAACCGACGGACTATTTTGCTGCTAAAAGTCTTTTTAATTAAATATCGAGAAAAATACAAAAAATGAGAAAATACCTAAAATACTTTTAGCGACGGAATATTCCGTCGCTAAAAGTAAATAAATCCGTCGATAAAGGTATCATTTTTACCGACGGATTCAGTATTTCCGTCGCTAATACTTTAGCGACGGGGTTTTCACCAACGGACTTTTAGCGACGGTTGTTCCGTCACTAAAAGTCTTTTGCGACAGAAGTACCACTTTTAGCGACGGAAAAATCCGTCGCTAAAAGTGGTTTTTCTTGTAATGAAGCGAGTGGTTAGTCATTATGAAGTTCCAATAACTAATGTGTCCGACAGAGACGCAAGGTTCATCTCTAGAATTTGGAAAACTTTTCAAGAAGAAATCGAGCAAAGTTGACCATGAGGATGGCCTTTTTACCTCAAACGGGTGGTTAGTCAGGACATATAATATAAATATTGGAAGAATGTTAAAGGCCTGCATTATTTATTTTGGCAGAGGATGGGGTGAATAATTACCCTTAGTCCTATAACAATGGTTTCCAGTAAAGCATAGAAATGGCTCCTTATGAAGTGTTTTATGGCTGAAGATGTTGCACGTTAATTTGTTGGGTCATAGTTGGGGAACAAAGACTATTTCACATGAAACTGTGCAAAGAAATAGAAGACAAGGTGAGGGTTATTCGAGAGAGAGTTTGTACTGCATAGAACTCGTAGAAAAGTTATGTTGATAATAGGCGTAGAACATTAGAGTTTGAGGTAGGTGACCTAATACCTTTAAAAGTGTCACCGTGGAAGGGAATCAAGTGATTCGAAAAGTGGAGAAAGTTTTAAGTCCGAGGTTCGTCGGACCGTTTAAAATCTTGTATAGGATTGAGAAGATAGCATGTAGGCATGATCTATGTCCAAGATTGAGTCAATTGCATAATGTGTATCACGTGTCAATGTGGATGAAGTATGTTCCCGAACCTTCGCATGTGATCCAGTTGGAGCTAGTTAAGATTTGAGATAACCTCTCATGTTAGGAGGCACCGATAAAGGTGGTTAATAAAGATGAACAAGTATTATGTTTCAAAGTAATACAATTGGTTAAAGTTTTCTGGAGAAAGCATGCGATAAAGGAATACACTTGGGAACCCGAGGCATTAATGTGGCAAAAGTATCCACATTTCTTTGGGGAATAAAATTGTCACTTTTTGGAGGACGAATTTTTATTTAGGTGGGGGGGGGGTGGGGTGCGTGGGATGTAATACCCTGACTTAATCTAACCGAGAATTAGATTAATTGAGGGCATTATTTTATCGATAGCATTATTTTTATTGATAATCGAGTATTAAAAATAAAAAAGAGGGGCTAGTTTGGCTTTGGGGCTAAAATGCAGTTTTATGAAAGTTGAGGGCTCAAAGTGTAATTACAGAAAATTGAGGGGTTAAATTGCAAATTTTGAAAAAGTGGGGATTAGTGAGCAAAAGGTGGCATTATTCTGAGGAGAGTTTAAGGAGGGTTAGGTATCTCCTACTTACCAGGGGTGACTAATTGAATTTTATGATTAAGAGATGGAAATTATGGGGATAAAGAAGAAAATAAAGGAATGAAAAAGGAAGAAAAGAAAAGAGAGAGAGAGATAGCTTTGGCAAAAAGAAAAATAGGGGAGAAGAAAGGAAGAAGAAGAGGAAACAAGGAAGATGAAAATCAAACCGAAAACCAAAGGGTAAACCTCTCTCTATCTCTATTTATTGAATTTTCTAGGGGGTTAATTGGGGCTTTGTGTGTGTGTACCTGCTCTTTATGTGTGTGTGTTGGGGGGGGGGTAGATGTGAGTGCACGGCGGGGGTGTTGTGTGTGTGTGCATGGGACTGCGACAGTAGCGGGGTGATGTATGTTTGACGGGGGCTGTAGCAGTGGGGTAGTGCTGTGTGTGCAGAAGGGTGAAGGGGAAAGGGAGAAGCAACCATAGGGGCTGCTGTGGGTGCACTATGTGGACTGGGGTGTGTGTTCATGAAAGGGGAAGGGGATGGGGGAAGAACAACAGCATCGGGCTACTGTTCGTGCATTCTATGTGCATAGATATGTGCATCTGTGTGTGTGTGACGGTGAAGGGAAAGGGGGAGGGGGAAAAGACAGTAGTAATGCTGCCGTGTGTGGTGCAGTGTTGTGGTGGTGTAGGGAGAAGGGGAAGAGGCAGCAGCCAAAGCTGTCGTGTGTGGTGGGGTGGTATGTGTGGTTTAAATGTGTGTTTTGTTGTTTGTAAGAGAATTGCATTGAAAGTAGAAAAGAGTATCCAGCCTTAGGGCCATACAGATAGATACTGAATAAATAAAAACACTGGTAGGCGACACATGCCTGTAGATAAAAAGAACAGCACCCATCAAAAGTATCTATGAGTAAAGACATCAGAATAAACAAAGAGGTTATCTCCAAACATTGCAATCGATCCAGTCTTTGTAGACGGTAGTGCGGGCCTGACAAGCAAAAATAGCGAGGGAGCGAGCTTCCTTCAAAAGGTGGGGATCCGCCTTATCAATGATAAAGTGATGAAAGTCAGTTATATTGTAGCAAAAATCATAGATGATGGGTGCCACCGTATCTAAAATATCCTCAGAGCCTGCCATCTGGTTAAGGAGAAAACAAGACTCAGTTAGAACATGTATATGTAAAAAAATTTGTTTAAGAGCCCATGAAGATGCTAAAAGAAGACCATGTGCTAAAGCAGTATACTTGTCAAACGACAAAGAAGAGAAAGCTGCAGAGGCACATCTGGAGTTATTTAAGAAACATGATATACCAATACCAACCCGAAGCCGTAAATTATCAAAACAAGAATGAAAGACCATGGTAACAATGCGAGGATTCAAGCAACCACAAGGTGAAGGGGAGGTGTGAACAATGGTTGGGCCTATACGTAGAACCGAATTGACGAGTTGAGTTTCTGGAGGGCAATTAGGTTGAGGTAAAGAACGAGGGGAGGAGGGTAGTTTAGAAAGGCCCGAATTGAAAGAATTTGTATAGGTACGAATTTGTGCTATAATAATCCAAGGGTTAAAGGGAATATTTCTGAAAACAAGATTATTTCTATGTATCCAAATGAACCAAAAGGTGACGAAAAAGTATAAGGTTGCTAGATTATTTGAGGTTTTGGAGTAAGAGCCAATCCAAGCAATGGGCCATTCTCTGCCGGAACAATGGATGTCATCTGTGCGAATTCCAAGAGGAATACCAAACCATATCGGTCTGACACTGGCGCATTCCAAGAACATGTGGTTGGGATCTTCAATATCAAGTTCACACAAAGGGCAAAGATCGATCGGTTGGATGTTGAGCCTTTTAAGATTTGATAAGGTCGGAAGCCGATCCCATATAATCTGCCAGATCAGGAAACAAATCTTAAAAGGTAGAGGCAAACTCCATAGCTTCTTCCACATACGAGCAGTAGAGATACATGGCGGGTACGGTAGCTTCCTATCCAAGTTTAATTCCCGAGATTTTGCATTATAGAGCATGTTATAAGCTGAAGATACTGTAAACTCGCCATGAACCGACTGTCCCCAGACCAGTTGGTCATCAAAATCCAATCGTGGAATATGAATTGCTAGGATAGCACGAGCAATAGAAGAAGTGAACAGAGCTGCAATCTTGGTTTGGTTCCACCTGTCATCCAGAAGCAGGTCACTAACAAAGTTAGTATTTGAGGCGCGAGTGTCCTCAGGAGCCGAGGGAATGCGACCAATTGAGGGGATCCAGGAATCCTCCCAAATGGAGATTTTTCTACCATTGCCAACTTGCCACCTAAGACCAGATAGTAAGCTCGTCCTTCCATATAAAATGCCACGCCATCCACTTGAGAAGCTACCTTTGACGGGGGATGATAGGAAACTGTGATTAATACAGTACTTTCCACGAAGGACCTGGGCAAAGAGGGAATCTGGTTCAACCATGATTCTCCAAGCAGTTTTAGCCAGGAGCGCTAGGTTAAACAGACGCATGTCTTTAAACCCCAGGCCGCCTCTCTCCATCGGCCCACATAAGGCATGCCAGTTGATCCAATGTATGCTTCTATGAGTGTCAGTACCTGCCCACCAGAAATTTGCAAGCAGTGTATCTATCTGATGGCATACATGTACTGGAAAAATACATACCTGCATATGATAGATGAGAATCGATTGAAGCACAGATTTGACTAAAGTAGCACGTCCAGCTTTGTTTAAAAGAAGCCCTTTCCAACTTGCACATCGGTTCCGGACTTTGTCTATCATGTCACGGAAGAAATCTTTCTTTTTAGCAACGGAATCTAGGGTGGATCCTATATAAGTCCCAAATGATGTCGACAGTTTGAATCCCAAGCATTGAACCACATTAGTATCTGCCAGGCTAGCGTTTGGGCTTAAGGTAACGGAGGACTTGCTGATATTAATTTGCTGGCCAGATTCCGAGCAGTAGCGAGTGAGAATAGCTTGAATACACCCTATCGATTGCGGAGTAATCTTGGTAAAGATCATTGCATCATCTGCAAAGAACAGATGATTTATAGGTGGGTTCAACTTTCCTACCTTGATACCATCAATCTCATGTGAGGCTTGAGCATGAGACAGAGCTGCCGATAGACCTTCCGCACATAAAATAAAAAGATATGGTGATAACGGGTCACCCTGTCTCAACCCACACCTTGGCTGAATACGTGTTGACGGGGTGCCATTGACTAGTACTTCATACGAGACTGTAGATACACATTGCATTACCAGAGTGATAATAGCTGCAGGGAACCTCATTTTCCGGAGGACAGCTTCCAAATAAGTCCAATTTACCCGATCATAAGCTTTACTCATATCCATCTTGATAGCGCCAAGAATGCCTTTTGATTTTTTGTTAAGCCTGGTTTTGTTGGTTATCTCTTGGGCAATAAGAATATTATCAGATATTTTCCTCTTAGCCACAAAAGCATTCTGGAATTGTGAAATAAGGTCCCCTAAAGATCCTTTGATACGGTTAACAAGAACCTTTGAAATGATTTTATACATGGTGTTGCATAGGCTGATTGGTCTGAAGTCCCGAGCCGAGATCAGGTTTTTGGATTTGGGAATAAGCACAATGAAGGACTTATTCGTTACACGTAGCATATGGCCAGATCTAAGGAACGAGAGTGTCACCGCCGTGATAGGCCGTTGCATAAAGTCCCAACACTGCTGATAAACAATTACAGGAATACCATCAGGGCCTGGGGCTTTGAGAGGCTTGGTTTGAAAAAGGGCTTGTTGGACCTCCGAAGCTGTGAAGGGTCTTTCTAAGAAATTGATTTGGTCGATTGTCAGAGTTTTGGTGATACCCTCCACAGTCGTCAAATTATCAGTCAAGTCAGGGGATTGAATAGCGGTACAGAAAATATTTGTAAAATAATCCACTAGGCATTTCTCAATTTCCAGATGAGAGGTGTAGATGACAGCATCATCATCAGTAATAGCAGCAATGCGATTCCAATTCCATCTAATCTTTGTAAAGTTCTGAAAGAATCGAGTATTGCGATCCCCTAACTTTAACCACTTAATCTTGGCTTTCTGAGCCCAGAAAAGTTCTTCACATTCCAGTAGCCAGTCAAGCCTATGACGGGTGTGCTGATCCAATTTTTGTGCTTCCATATTAGGGAGAAGGGATTGAATATGACCCAATTGCAAAATAGTATCTTTAATTTGAGACTGGAGGTGCCCAAAACATTCTTTATTCCAACGTGTCAAATCCTTCATCATGATAGATCCCCAGGAGGCTACTTGGAAGAGAGGGGATCCAACAATTGGATGTTGCCAAGCATTAAAGATAACACGTTTCCCCAAAGGATGCTTTAACCACATGTACATGGCTTCAAACCTCTTAGGTCGGCGTAGCTGGGTTAGAGCAGGTTGAGTGTCAAGTAATAAGGGAGCGTGATCAGAAGATTGGATACCCAAGTTGGTTAAAGTAGCTTGAGGGAACAGAGAGAGCCACGCAATATTTGCAAATCCTCGATCGATTCGCTCATACGTACAGGTAAGATCATGATGATTATTTGTCCATGTGAAAGAGGGCCCCACCCATTTAAGATCAGATAGTAAATGTTTCTGAAGAAAATCTGCCAATCTCACATGTCCAGGAGTACTCCTAGCGTGGGGCCCTATCTTGTCTGATGGTGACAATACTTGATTAAAATCCCCAATCAAAAGTAAAGGGGATCTCACAGAAGATAGGGCATCAGAGATTTTGTCCCA